>WPIO01000126.1:430000-1030000 GCA_009760855.2 Cristatella mucedo | reverse complement strand
TCAAAGCAAAGGTACAACCGAGTGTCATCTGCATAGAAGTGAAAGCCTAGATTGTGCTTTGCAATCACGTCAGCAAGAGGGAGAATAAAAACAGTGAGAAGAACCAGACCTATCACGGAGCCCAGAGGTACCCCATATTTCAGAGGTACCTCGGATGATCTCTGAACATTCACGTCAATACTCTGGAGTCTCCCAATGAGATAGGACCTGAACGATCGGAGAGCAGTGCCAGTGATGCCCAGGCGAGATGAGAGGCGCTCTAGAAGAACTTTGTGATCGATAGCTGCCGAAAGATTGAGCGAAACAAGCAGAGACACTCTACCTATGTCTGCATTCCTAAATAGGTCGTTGTACACCCTAAGAAATGCTGACTCTGTGGAGTGATTAGCTCTAAAGCCAGACTGGAACTTATTAGCAAGGTTTGAAGTTTCAATATACAAGTTCAGCTGGTCCGCCACGACCCATTCCATTGTCTTTGATAGGAATGGTAGAAGGGAGACTGGACGGTAGTCGCTCAAGTTCTCTTGGTCTAGTGTCGTTTTCTTGAGAAGTGGCATGACTACAGCTTTTTTGAAAGGTGCTGGGACATGATCTGAGGCTAATGACATATTAATTAAGTTAGTTATGCGTGGCAGCAGCAGCTCAATGCAAAGTAGTGGCAGGACAGTGGGAATAGGGTCCAAAGGACTTGTTGTCTTCTTTGACTGGGATATGAACTTCAGGACGAGATCACTAGTGACCTGCTTAAATGTAGACACTGAGTTGCAGCCAGGAATCGGGGAACAGCATTCTTGGGAGGATGTTGTCATCGCAGGGAATCCCTGATCTTGTCTATCTTCTGCGCAAGGAATCGAGAGAAGCGATCGGCTAAATCATCACAAGGATCATCTGGTAGGAAGGAGCTAATCTGGGAGCGGTTGAGGAGATGGTTGATCGTCGACATCAGCATTTTTGGACTGTGCATCTGTGATTCAACAATGTTTTTATAGAAGCTAGACTTGGCCTTTGCCAGGATCGATTGGTACGACCTACAGTAGTTTTCATATGCCTGTCGATGATGGACAGTCAGTCCTGATCTTGTCTATGCTTTTTCAAGCTAGTAGACCTGGATAGTTTAATGTCTGCGGTAAACCATAGGCTGTCTTCGCGAGGGCGCACAGTTCGCTTAGTCAGAGGTGCAAACTCGTTGAGCGTGCCAGCTAGTGTCGTGTTGAAGCTATCGACCAAGGATGACAGATTGGAGGGAGGACTGAGCAGCAGAGGCGAAGCAGATATTTTCGCACGGACAGCATCGATGTCAAGGGCCTTGAGGTTTTCCGATTCACTGGCTATTTTAGAGGAGGAGGCGAGCACATACTGTAGATTGAATGAGATCTGTATGTTGTCAGATAAGCAGGATTTGGTAATAATTGGTGATGACAAAGTGCAGTTGTATGAGAAAATTTGGTCAAGTGTGTGACCCTTGATGTTAGTAGGACCATGCACATGAGCCACAAGAGACAATGAGCCAGTCAATGCACGAAATTCAGTGCTGAAGACGTCAGATAAGTTATCAAAGTGAACGTTGAAATCACCCATTACCAGAAAGAATCGATTTCTTGCACACAGAAGGGAAATGAGATCAGAGAAATCTGAGACAAAGGTGGATTTGGTACCTGGTGGGCGATAGACTACTGCCACCGTCGGTAGCTTGTTTTCGGGTGAGACCTGACAATTGATTCAAAAGACTGCTTCGAAGGTACTGCACCGACCGGCTTAACTCGGGGGCAGGCTACGCGACAACTACTCCTAGGTGGCACACGTCAGCACTGCCCCTCGCGAGCAGCCGGTCATATTTGCTGCCAACCTTTAAACAAAGCTGGGATATAGTTTCCTTTATCAGGCGGTTCCCGAAGGTCACCTCCATGCGAGCTCTAATGGCCAGTATTGTGTGCTTGTCGCCGGCCGATCAGCCCCTGCTCAAACCTCTCCGGCTTATTATTATGGCCTCGTAGTTCTCGATTTCCACTGTGCTGAGTCGACCTTACGGCTGTGCTCATCTGTGCTCTGCACTTAGACGCTCGTGCGGATTCTCTCAGCCCCTAAGACGCTCTTGCTGTTGTGCATCGCCGCCGAGATGTAGCACTCTCCACCGCCTGCGTCTCGTCAAGGCTACCACCATCTCGCCACTGACCGCTATCTCGCGGTGCTCCTCTGTACTCTGCCCTGAGACGCTTGTGCGGGTGCTCTCCTCCACCAAGAAGCTCTCCCTGCCGTGCTTCGCCGCCGAGATGTCGCTCTCGCAAGCCACCTACGCCTCGTCACAGGCTACTATCTTCTCGCCAGTGACCGCTATCGCCTAGCTTCTAGCCACTGTTCTCCTGTGGAAGCCGCCACATGCTGCCCCTCGTTCGTTTCCGGCTGTTACAGCCAGGCACTTACTTTGTTCTGACGCTCTTTGGCTGTTGCGGCTACTAGGTCGGAAGCGGTCCTATATCTGCTTCCTCCACCGGAATTACAGCCGGATAGCTGCGGCCGCTGAATGAGTTCCGCTCGTCTGTCTGGCGCCTATGAGCAGTTTACGATGGGATTGACCGGTGATGAAGCTCTTCGCTTATCTTTGTCCCGACCTCAGCTCCGGCGAGCTGCTCCTGCTCCAACCGAAACCTCCCAGTCCCAAGTTTGGCCTCCTCATCCGTTAACTACGAGAGGGTCAGAACTAATTCTTTGCGAAGTTTCTGGTAGTCTTGATTTATGTCGGCCGGCTGGGCACCCCAACTGTGTATTGCATTATAGCATAGACACACTGTCACAACATGCTTTAACGGCATCGCAATCTTTAGCCTTGAATCAGTCTCGGCGCTATCAAAATCAAGCCGATTATTGTCAGTGCAATATCGAGGTGCAATCGTATTTTGTGATAGGTCTGTCTTTGCTTTCACCGCGGTGCGCCTAAAGGCAGCCGCCTTTTGCCATTGAGCACTGGCACCTGCAGTAATGAATTAGGTTAAAAGAAGTTTCAAACTAATTTAAAATAATGTTACCATAATTACCTAAAGTCATTGCACTTTAATTGTAGATTTATAAGGCGACTACTGTTTCAAAGTGTAAGGTATTTTTCGCGAACTCGACGGCCACCAATCACTCTGACGGCCTCACTCTGCCTCTGACGAGTCCTCGCAAGTCACTCTGCCTCTGACGGCCATCACTTTATACGAGCGCTTCAATATCGGCCTCGGCTCTCATACACCATATTCCTGTTCAGATAATGACAGTAGTCGGCCAATAAGACGCTTGTAATGTCTTGTTATCACTACAAGTGGCTTAGTGTAAGCAGAACTTTCATGAAGCGCCGTGTTTGTGGATTGTCATAACTTCAAAGTGGAACGAATGACGTCTGGTCCATACACACTCCTTTTGCTTACAAATCCATTCTGAGTTTTGAAGAAATTAAAGGCTTCAGATATTCTGATTAAGCCGAATATCCCTTGAGTTTACTCTGATTCGCTGGAACATAGCTGAACTACTAATGCGTTATTTAGTTATGACGCCAAGACGCCTTAAACTAGCAGTGTAAGCACGTCTACTTCAAGACTGGCTACTGCGCACGTGGACCGTAGATGTTGCCATACATTTAACTAAATAGCTTTATTTGACATAATTATCACAACACATAAATGTCATTTAAAATTATTATTATCGATGTATAGGCACGGAGTCAAATGGTTTTGGCTAACTGGTTTCCAGCCGGACTCTGTAAGCCTATGCCTACGCCCTATAAGGTTCGTACCGCTCTCTATGATTGACAGGTTCAAGCTGGTTGAGCTCCTGTCAAAATATGGATGGGCGCATGGTAAATTAATGCACGTGAATATTCTGAACATTAAAAGCAGATGACTTGGATACAAGAATATGTCTGAATGACAAATAGCGACTGCGAAATTCGGACAGAAAATGATAAGCACAAAACACGCATATAACCATTCAAACTAGGCCCACCATCATGGTGGCTGCTATCATGGAATTGTTATATCCACCGAGTGTTTCCCATATAATTCCATTTCCTGAGCAGTTGTAAGGGGCACTTATGTAAATTCCGTTCAGATTCGAAGTAAAGCAGTCAAATAAACCTCCATATCCATACCACCAACCACCTGAAGTGAAAATTGGAATCTAT
Source organism: Cristatella mucedo (assembly GCA_009760855.2). NCBI lineage: Eukaryota > Metazoa > Bryozoa > Phylactolaemata > Cristatellidae > Cristatella > Cristatella mucedo. The sequence continues at coordinate 1,025,844 of WPIO01000126.1, read as the reverse complement.
TAGCCTTGCGTTACTTTAAAATTAAAAATTTGTATTTTTACGTTTTTTATGTCTAAATTTTAATTCAGGTATATTTAAAATTCTACGGTACTCACAATGTTAAGTAGAACTGATTATTAAACGAAAATACTAGATGATTCGACAACTTCTTTTGTACAGCCACAGAAGAGCCTTTAGGCTATCCCCACCGCGTGCTTCGGCAATAAAAGATCGCCCACAGCAGGATTCGAATCCATGACCTCGAGGCCAAGGTCATTAACAGCAACCATCTTACCTAATGTGCCATCACGACTCACCAAGGCTTTATGAAGTCTCGAGGCTAGTTAGAGATGCCTACTTGTGAAAGCTTAGGAACGTATAGTCAGTGCACGATACAAATTTCATGACTTACAAATCAGTATGCCAGATATTAGCTTTGGAGGACATCAATAATTTGTTGCTAGATCACGTTATCAAAACCTTCATTTAACGTAACAAACGTGTTACTCCCCTAAGTCTTAATCAGTTTCAAGCGGCTCAGTTCCAAAATATGGACTGGTAATGAGTTAGGAGCCTAAAATTTTTGGAAGGCATTTGGTCACCCAGCGTCGATGGACTTGTGAGTGGTTAATAAGTATTACTGCGAGGCTCTATGCAGTCATTTTAATGGGTGAACATCCAACTGTCACCTTAATATAGATTCTGCCAAGGTTCATTGTTGTACCAAACATTCGGCTCAGATCGGGCTCCGCTAAGATTCCAACGTAGAGATTAATGTCATTATTAAACACCTACATGTTAAAAAATATTCCAAGATATTTTTCATCAGTACAAATAAAATATGACTCATGCCTACCATGTTTGCGTTTTAGCTCTTTCTTTAAATGAAAGGCTTTCTGTTCATATTTCTCTCTGTCTGGACACTTAAAGAACTTTTTAACTCTATAAAATTGTAAAACCAGTAGGAAAATTAAGGCTGAGCCAAAATGTTTATCTAGATCAGAGGTGGGAAAACACCGGCCATTAGGCCAAATCCGGCCTAGCTAGTGCTCCAGTCCGGCCTAGAAGACGGTTTCATTCTCATTCAGTATGGCTGATTGCAGCACAAGTTGACTGTGGCCTGTGTTTATTTTTAGAACAGATATCAGGCGCTTGCTTGAAGCCGAAGTGGCTGACTGGGGAAGGAAGATATAAATGTCTACCCCTATCATTTCAATTTGCGTTTGTGCGTCTGTTGCGAATTTTTATTCGTCTGTCCACGCTCCCTCCGGGCGGCCCTGTGGAGTGGGCGTGGTTTCCTCAGGCCTAGTGCGTGCCTTCTTGACCTCCTGAAATGGCCTAGTGGTCCGAAAAAGTTTGCCGACCCCTGATCTAGATGGTCAAGACGTGCACAATTTTTATATACGGGGTAAGACCCAAAAAAGTGAACGTAAGTGGTGCTAGACATGCACTTATTGGAAAATAAGATAGAGCAAAATCGTAGCGTTTATTCTACAACAATTTGGCAGTTGCTCATTGAGTGGAATTACAGCATAATTTGGTCGTTGGTGACGACCTGACTATCGGGGGGGGGGAATAGGCATAGAGGGCAGCCCATGTCTTTTCCATAATGTAGAGGGGCAGATAATTCCTGTCCCCTTTGGATTCACCACCGAATAAGACTAGAAAAAATATATAAATATAATTCATGTGTGTAGTGCCCTAAGAGAACTATATTTCTTCACAGGCTCTTTAAATATGCCACGGGGCTCGAGCCCAAGACCTCGGTCAGACTTTGGTCGGGGCGAGCGCCAAAACCACCGGGCAAAATAAGTGTGGCAATAATATATTTTAGTAAAAAATCTTGCAGTAGAAAACTTAAGTCAATTCTGGAGCATCAGCCCAGTTCCTACTACTCATTTTTCCTAATTATGTTTTTGATAGGGAGATTATTTTACTTACAATACTTCATGCAAAATTCTGCTCTATGTACTGTATTCGGCAGCTAATTGATTTCTTTTCTTCAGACGTTTGAAAACAAATCATTTAAGATCTTCCATTTAAGGATAATATTAATATTAATGCATTTTATGGCATTCTTAGAGAGCATTGACTCTCTTTCTAGGCACTTGCTGCATAGAAAAAGTGGATAACGGCATTGGTTCTTCCAAGTGGCATTTTTGCCTCAAATTGTGGAAATATTTACAGTATGTCAAATATTATATTAGGCTAGGTTTTCTAGCCTTTTAGTTACTTGGTCGGTTTCCCGTCACTGAATTGACGATACGATTAAGAACTGAATAAAAATAGAACCTCAAGACAAACCAGGGCGGCTCGCAGTGAAAAGCTACCAAAGTGAGTGTGACAGACAAGAAGTTGTGCTGCCGTTGCCTTTGGCAAGCCATAGACATACATAAATATAATCTCTCGGCGATTCTTTACAAGAGCTTAATATGTGTGCTGTGCTCACCAGCTAGGTCAGCGGACACTCAGGCCCTCCGTACGAAGCAAAATGAGTTTTCCGGGATTTTTTCTATAATACAAGCAATTTGTTACATAAGAAACCTGTCACGAGTAACAAATATTAGTTAGAAAATATTTGTTGCAGCCGGGGTCGTAGTACAGTACTCGTTACTTTGTAGTAAGCACGGGATCAAAATTCCTACAAAACAATATTGGTTTTAAGCCACTAGTAGTCGAGCATTGAGGCTCTGAATCTCATAGCTGACGAAGCACCATAAACACGCACTTTAATAAAGAAATTTTTAACTGAAAACTATTGGCTTTCTTTTATAGAGAGAATTTCTGTTACTTAGATCTGAGAGGATTTGTCTGATTATAGTAAGATTATGTGTGAGGATTAGTGGGATTTTTCAGAAATCGGATAGCGGATTTCATATGAAGCACTAAAAACAAGGTTAGAGCAGAGATTATTTTCAATAGCGTCAGTAGTACCTTAGTGCAGCGTTATTCCTTCTTTCCATGCTGTCAACTCTGCTTTCGAACCTTTGAGTGTTCACTTATGTACATATGCATATATATATATATATATATATATATATATATATATATATATGTATGTGTGTGTGTTTGTCATTTTAAGACTTGACTAGCTGCTTGTATCTTAAGATGAACAAGCCATCGACGTGCATTTAGGATCAAGGGATCAAAAGTATTGCAACCAGGAATTCACCAAAACGCTATCCTCGTTGCCTTCTTATCGTAGGAGTATCACTTTCCATATGCAGCGCCATTTCATTTCTTGTTAATTGTTCGCGAAACTATGATTAAGCAGAAATTAGACTACGTCACGTAGAATACTTCTACCGGGTCTTGTATGTTTCGTGCAATCATTATTTTCACTTGTTTGTAAATTACAGCTAGCGATGTGCAAGTTGGGGTATACGTACTGTGTGCTCTGGCACCACACTACTCCTCAGAATCTACTTGTCTTGGCATCCCTCGAACTAAATTGAATATTTTGGCAATCAAGCCTTCAGCTCATACCGACCAAAATTCTCGAACTCGCTTTAAGCTGCGGCCACTTCCTATACCGATCATTAGAATGTCTATCAATCAGCGTCCGTTGTGGTCAGCTTTACCTTCGCGTCTAGTGAAATGTTTTATTCCTATATGCTTTGCAGTCCAGCCAGTGAATAACTCAGTATTCAGCCTTCGGCCAGAGGTTCTGCTAACGGATCGAAACGATGTTTCCCCTTTTAGCATGCCAATGCAAATAGGAAATATGATGCTTGTATGCTCTTTTTTACATGTCTACATGTCTAATATTGATAGTGCTCATCTCATTAAGCCATCGCCATTAATTCAGTTGCAGCCCATTGCAAAGCAGCTGGATAGCAAATTAGCTTTCTTAGGTCGCAATAAAAAGAACGATTAATAGGATTAATACAATCAAGAAATTTATATACATGCAGCTGAGACATTTTACTCAGATCTTCTGTATATCATTCGAAATATCTTCAAGTTTCTGCTATCATGACAGCACAGGTTTTAGCACAGCTTACCAGGCTTGATGATCAGACAGATTAATTATTTTAAATAATTTATTATGGACAGTTGGAAACTTACCAGAGTACTTAGCTGCGCAGTTGATGTCGGATATATTGTCGTGGTCAGCGTCAAACGTTGAAAAAAAAGAGTTTTTCCCAATCGATTTCATTCCATTTCCAGCGGTACCACCTGTGTAATTACCTAGCTGCAACACATACATTGGGTAAAGCACTGAAGAACTATCTACTTATCTGCTAACTGCCGAATCGGATAGATTCAACTAAATAAACTGAATTAAGAGAGGATTTGCTATTTATAGCCTTTCAGTATCGGGCACTCAATGATATGAGTAAAACCATCAGGATGAATATTACTTGGCTTTCTATACGATCACATGAATTAAATTTAAGATTATTTAGCTTCTACCTGCCAGGGTATGAGGACTAAAGCTGTTTCCATATAGGACAGAGTTTTGCTGGTTGCTCAGGACCTAATTACTAAGCATGCAACTTCTAGCCGACGTCGTATATTTCGCTTAGCAAAGGAGAATTTTGAATTATGGCAAAAGTGACATAGCAGTTCTTTTGGTGAAGTAGTAAAAGAAGAAATTAACTTTACGATTCTGTTGACTTGCACGATGCAAAGCCTTGATAAACCTGGTAAAGCCGAAATGCTGGACTGGAATAGCTGAGATGCTACGCTCTGTTAACTGTCTCCATTGCAATGACGTTCAGTTAATTTTTATTTGTGCTCGAGGCATCGCACAGTATTCGATGGCATTAAATTACTTTTAATTCTCTAATGCTAACGAATAGTTTTTGGGATGTACTGTTCACCAGCTTATGTAACCACAAAAACACGACTTATTGCCCTGGTTTGGTCCAGTGGTTAGGTGCCCGACTTTTATCACGGGGTTCGTTTGCTCGAGCCCTGTGGCGACTTTGAAGCCCTGGATAAGGATCTAATTACCTTAGCGTGCTATACAAAAAATTTACTTTTATTTTTCAGAATTTAAATCATTTACTTCTAATTGTGATTTAAAACAGGGAGATAAAGCTGGCTCAATAGTTATAATGTTTTGAGTGTAATTCTCTGTGGTACTCATGAATTTACAAGCCTTCCTTTTCACGTTTGAACATACTCTTAGCTACGTCGTATTACATAAAGCAGTCGTAATGATGAATCTAGATTAAAGTTTTTTCAGATTTTGACAATAGTTAGACTATTAAAAGTGAAAGATTGTATATTATTCCAATGAAAAGTTTATTTGACGAGCTCGTCAAAACCAGTAAGTTTGCATACATTTAGCCACTTAATACTACACAAATTTAGGCGTATCTATATAATGTACTATAGCTCGTCTTTTTTGGATTTTTGCATTCACGTATGTATGTAACTCCATAATGTAACGTAACGCAACATTATGTATTTCCATCTGTAACTCCACAAATCATCCACGAAGACTATGTGGGTGTTACGCATGAGAGTTTTGTATAGCCCATTCGCAGCCTGAGCGGCTTTCAGAAAAAATTCCTTAGCCGACCGACTTCATCTCACACAAATAAGAGAAAGTGAGAAGCACAGCTAAGTCAGCACAGCAGTTGAGGTAGTGAGTAGCATGGCAACAGCAGCTTAGGATGGCTGGAAATAATTTCATAGTCGGCAGCAGGACAGTAGTTTTCGTTGCGTAAGAATCGTGGAAATGAGTTCTACAGTCTAGGAATTGCAGAGCAAAAGCTTCTGTCGCCGACGGTCTGAAGTGGAGCGGTGGAGCAGATAATTCATTGTCCGTACATGACGTGAGGGCACGCGGAGGCCCTAAACTGGTGCAGCAGTTCAGCTTGGCATAAAGGAGCCAAGGTATGGCGGGCCTTGTGAGTCAGCGTCAGAACTCTGCTCTGTATCCTTAGATCAACCGAAAGCCATCCAAGCTCTTTCAGCAAAGGAAACGACACATAGTCAACCTCTGGGTTTTGTAAATTAGCCGTGCAGGCATATTCATGCCAGCTGCAGTAGCCTCATGGATTTTTTGGTAGCCCTTCCAAAATGAAACTATAATAATCTAGCCAAGACAGAACTAAGGGTTTTTTAAATTCTTTGCAAGCTACACGGAAATTAGTTCCTAATCTTAGATAAAGATCGGATGTGTAATTCCTAATCTTAGATAGGGATCGGACGTGATGACTGACTGCAAAGGTAGTCTTCCTAACGAAGCTTTCAAAATTTAAATAGCTGTCAAAGACGACACATAAATTCTGAGCGCCTGGTGATGATCCAAAAATGAAAATAAGAAGAGCAAAGCTTTCTAGTCTAAAAAGTTAACTAGCTCCTTAGTCTGTCTCAGCTTGATTATTGTAATTTCCTTCTGGCTGGGCTACCAAAGAGAGCAACTAGGCCACTGCAGCTGGCCATAAATATGGCTGCAAGGCTAGTCTTCAAGTCTCAGAGGTTTGAGAACGTGTCTTCTTTGCTAAAAGAGCTAGGATGAATGCCGGTTGATCAACGGGAGCAAAGTTCTTACGCTGAACCACAAGGCCCACCACGGCTTGGCTCCTTCGTGCCTAGCTGAACTGCTGCACCAGTTTCAGTCTCTTCGCGCCCTCAGATTCTGTATGGACAGCCAATTACCGTTCCATCCCCCCGCCTAAAGACCGTTGGCGACAAAAGCTTTAATTCTGCAGGTGCTAGACTGTGGAGCTCGCTTCCACAATTCTTATGCAGCGACAAATACTCTCCTGCTGCCGACTATGGCACATCTTTTTCAGCGGTCCTGAGCTGCTACTTCCACGCTACTCACTACCTCAACTGCTCTCCTGACTCTGCTATGCTTCCCACTTTCTCTTTGTTTCGTAAAATGAAGCCTGTTGGCTACCGAATGCGTAACGAAAACCGCTTAGGCTGTGAGTGCGCTATATAAAATCTTCTGTGTAACACCCACATAGTCTTTATTGCTTTGTGAAGTTACAGATGGAGATACATTCCATTACATTAGTCTAGCCATACGCTTGGGGTGTCCTCTGAGTAAAATTTCGTTTAGTCGTAGTTTAGTTTGAGAACATTTGCTGAAATCCAGGATCAAATGTCTGCAAGGTAAGCATTCAGTCTACCAGTCGCTACATTATATTCCAAGGACTTAAATAACAAATACAGCTGAGTATCGTCAGAAAAAAGTGATTGCTTATTCCACGAATCTGAAACACTTTTCGCAGAGGTTAATTATAAATGGAGAACAGAAAAGGACCAAGGAAGGACCCTTTAAGGACTCCACAGGTGACTGGTCTGGTGGATGAAACCTCTCCTCCACACGGCAGAGACTGAACGAACACGATTGGACAAGTACGATTTAAACCTGGCCAATGCCTCGTCTGCGGGACCGATAGTTGTTATCAATTGTTTAAGTAAGATACCTCAATCAATGGTATCAAATGCATCTGATAGATCTAGCACTCCTAGAGCAGTTACATTACCATCATCGTTGCTGCATTGGATGTCATTGTTTACAAGGAGAGCAGTATCGGTGAATCGCTGTCGCTTGATCCCTGACTGAATACAATGTTCCTGAATTTTTTTCAAGGTGTGTTACCAACCAGTTTCTAAGCGACATTGTTTTTAAGAATCTTTGAAAAAAGAAGAAGGGAAACTGGGCTATAGTTCACACGGACCTCCACATCTAATCCTGGCATCTTAAGTACAGGTCTAACTATGACCCATTTAAAGGACGTGGGTACAATCCCTTTTTCCAGAGAAGCATTAACAATCTTGGTTATGGCTAGTTTAAGTTTGTCTACCAGTGAAAATCACAGAGATGATAGTACAGGGTCTTCAGGAGACGTGCTCGTTTTACTAGACCTTATTAAAAGGTAGCCATGTCGCCTGCAGAAACCTCGGAAAGTCTTCTAGGGAAGTTCATGCGTTGCTGTATATATATATATATATATATATATATATATATATATATATATGCGTACCTACTTGTACTTACATACATATCGATGCATGCTTACATTTTTTCAGCAAGTTAACTAAAGAATTTTCGCCATCTAGCCCTGATTTCTGTCAGTTTTCGCTCCTTTTGAGAACTCTGCATTTTTAATAAAATAACATACCTCGGGTGCCAAAACCTGCACCTAGACGTGTCTGTCACAAATGACCTAAGTTTCTCTTCAGGCCACTTCTATGAGATCTTTTCTGAATACCTATCAATTGGATGATCAATTTCAAAGCAATTTCGTACAACTTAGGCTCATTCGCTCTCTCGCTCCAGCTTAATTATCGTCACTATCTCTGGTCGGCTTTTCCTCCGTTTATCCTAACATTGTCACTTAGTTGCGCTCTTATCAAACCAAATAACCTTCACAGAAAACAATTGCTTCAGTCCCGATATTCCAAAAGCCCGTAACTTGCTACCGATAGCAACTAGGAGCGGTGAAAGATACAAGTAGTGCAACCGGAGGACGAAAACCCTCAGCTGCTTCCTCAAGGTCAATCAAGAAGGTCAATACAGGTGCTGCAATTGAGCTGCTTGTGCAACCACCGAGCGCCTAGAGTCATAGAGGCCTGCCAAAATAATAATGTTGCACTTAATACTACTCTGAAGATCTCTGACAACTTTGAATTTATTGCCCTTTAAAGTTCATCTGACAATGTGAGGTTCGTAGGTACGTGTCCCTAGTAAATACACAAGCGTTTATGTGTACTGGATGTGGACTGCTTATGTGGACTGCTTTCCTTTCTATGCATGCGTTTATTTGCTTTAATTTTATTGCTTAATTTTATTCTACTGAGATAAGCTTTTTATAGGAAATGAAGCTAAATACATTTTACGTGCTAGTTTAATGAGACACAAAAGTGCTGACTACTGGGTGCGAGCTAAATGTGTTCGGAAGCTAAAATCGACCCTGTCTTGGGTCACTGCTCTGGTTTGGCACAGTGGGGAGGTACTCTACTGTAACAACAAAGGTCGTGGGTTCTAGCCCTGTGGTCTCTGTACAGCGCCTGGATAGAGATTCTTCTCTCAGGGCGGATCATAGATGTATATTTTAATTTATTCTATTGCAGTCCTGGAGCAGCCATGTCCGCTGCATAACACATGAAAGCCAGAAAAAGCATCAGCCACATTGTCGTTTCTTTGGGAAATTATCATCCCCCCCGCGGAAATGCAGTAACTACGGAACAGCCTCTGGGAGTCTGTAGACCTCTGTGCAGCACTTCGCAGGCTCTTAATTTAGCTCATGCACTTACACTGAAAATGACAAAAAAAAGTGATCAGTTCACTTATGGATGTGTCGCCCAGATGAATAGGATCTGATGGTGTCGGCAAACGACATCAATCGCCAAAAAGAACTTTTCTCCAGGCAGTCAAATGCAGGGGAAGTCAGGTATGGTGATTACGTAGGACTAATTAAAAAGCTCAATGATGTTCATCAACAGCCTCTATTGGTTTTGCATCTATGACTCCCTCTTTTTAAAAACAAGCTAGACGTGGGCTCAGCTAGAATGCATCGCTAAGAGTAGTAGTAGCACTCGCAGGATGGTCGATGGGAAGTCAATCCAGGTCCTTCTGGCGCTTTCTCAAGGTTGCTCTTAGTCCTGTTGAATTCTATTGTCTGACGTAGCAAGGGCATACAACTTACTCTATGCATGGAGAAAACTTAAGCAGACCGTTGGCTATTGTCATGTAGCATTCCGCTAGTGCAAGCAGGTCAGAGGAAAGAGTGAGGATCAGGTACGAGAGTAACTTTTACTGTATGTATCCTTGTTTGAGGAATGTCAAGTTCAAGGATGCTTGATGCAATGAACAGCAAACCTTCTCCAGCCGTAATCCGAAATCAGCTACTGTTGTTGTTTACAAGCAGAGCTGAATTTTCATTTCAAATTTTACTTTGATTCATTGGGTGTTGAGTGAGTAATGGAATTTACAATGCAAAAAGCTACACATTAAAAGAAGGTGCTTAAAATTAACAAGCGTGCACCTCAACAAGCTGAAGCATGAATCTGGGAGCAACTAGCCTCACCATGTTGGGATTAAAGTCATATATGATGCAGAGATCGGCAAATCAGTAATTTGCAGATATTTTACTTCGGGTTCACTGTAGGGTTTGACATGGTCTGCCGAATAATTTTTTGATGCCGTACTTTATCATAAAGTCCATCAAAATTTCATATTTTATTTCTGAAATTTCTTTTAAAGTTATCCTAAACATTTATTTGATTTTGACCTTTATCAGAAATTTTTCGACATTTAATCATAAACTCAACTTCTAAATAGGTTTTCATTTTTTCTACTGTAAAGAATTTTTTCCATTAGCTAAGCACTCAAAGCTAATCAGTAAGTAGGGTGGGCACACCAGTTAGGTCAACGAACACTCAAGACTCGCTTTCCAAAGCAGAGTTTCCAAAGTTGTACAATATTTTTCATAGATGCAGGCTAATGTTTTGTCAGCTCTGAAGGCAGCAAAGCAGCTGCGATCTTTTAGTACTAACTGTGGCATATCGTTACATTAGAGGCTGCACCTGACCTCGGACGACCAAGTGACCTCAAGACACAGCTCGACCTCTTGACAGTGCGAAAGAGACAACAACCATGGCCTGCCCTGCATGGCTGTACTTGCAGGGCCAGTGGCAGTAGATAGTCACCATTTTAGAGTGTAAATTATGGTACCAAATAGAACCAATTCAGTAGACGATATAGTATAACCAATTTAAATATCGAAGCCCAAATTGTATCTTTAAAAGTCTTTAAAGTATTTTCTAGTGTAATCAGGAAATAATATTTCAGTTAATATTCTCATGAATCCACAACCACATCCAAATTGGTCCATGCATTTGTCACAACCCGCCTCAACTTCTGCAACTCACTGCTTGATGGTATACAGGCTTGTGCAAACAATCACCAGCTTACAGCTGGTGCAAAACTCTGCACTGAGGCTTGGCAGTCGTGAGCGACGCAGTTGCCACGTCGCGCAACTTCCAGTTGACCTGCACTGACTCCCAGTCAAGCAGTGCATCGGCTTCAAGGTCATTTCACACAGGTTTAGGTTCCTCCTATTTGGCTCCAGCCTACCTATCAGATCTCCTCCTCCACCAGGCTAAGTAAGCATCTTACCACCCTCTTTTTGAATCTAACTGTTTACCTATACCTTATACAAAACCTCAAATCCGTTGGAGACTATGCCTTTAGTAGCTTGTATGCTCTCAAGCCTGAAACTTACTCCCGACATACGTCCCGACATCTCCTGAATTTTGCACATTTAAAAAGAAACTACAAACGCATCTGTGTATCACAGCATTCAGTGGGTCCCTGTGATTTGTTCTTATGTGCTCATGCGTGCTGACACTGTGCATGCTGCCACTAACCGTACTTGCATGCTGACTCTGTGCACGTCACATCTTATTGAGCTTGCTCACAATAACCATTCCATCTTGCTTCCTTTGCAGCAAATGTAAAATGGCAAGAAAGAGATTGAGGGTGCTACATCAAACGTATTATTATTATTACCTAAGCGTCGAACAAACCTCAAATACTTTAGAGACCATTCCTTTAGTTCATATCCTTCCAAAGTCTGAAACTCACTATTGACTGGCATCGCGACATCTCCTGACTTGACCAAATTTAAAAATAAGCTCATTTCCCGCCATAAGGTGCCGTGAGCAGCGTTCATTGTTCATTGCAGATCTCTTCCGAAAATCGTATACGGAAACGATACGGCCAAGACCTGTTTAAAGTTATTGCGATATTTATTTGACCGTTGCGTAAAGGAATTGCGTGCCTATGGATATCTAAACGCTTATGACTCCTGGCTGCTCTCCCACCGGCGGCAGCCTTAGCTACGCTGGCTGCTAGGTAACCTGCATGGTAGTTATGATCGTGCTCAGCTATTATCGCTTCGTCATCATAGATCAAATGCATTTCTAGATTTTACTGCTGTTGCTAAGATTCGTGAATTATGCATTAACAAAAGAAAAGCACCCCAGCCGCCACGCTCGTTGGACGGGAACTTTGAGCTGACTACTGGCTCGTTTGGTATTCCCAGTATTGTCTCGAACCGCTCACCATGCTCCCACACGTGTGTCACTGTAACTCTATCTAAATTAGTGGTCATCAAGCCTGTTGTAACTCCGGCTCAACCTAACGCTTGCCTTTGGAATCCTCACTCAATGTGCCACAAACCTCTAGTAATAAACGACCTTATTTCTGGAAATGGTCTCGACCTGCTCGCCTTGACTGAAACTTTTCTAAAATTGGTAAACTGCCCGACAATCAAAGACGCAACCCCGACTGGTTTCTCATTCTTTCACACCCCCAGGTCAATCAAAACTGGAGATGGAGTTGCGGTTACTGTGCAATAGAAATTCAACTTCAAGCCATTTGCAGTACCCTCGAAGCAGTCTTCCAAACCGATAGTCTTGATTTCACCCGAAAAATAGCAACCGATGGTGGCAGTAGTCTATCGCCCACCATGTACAAAATCCTCCATTATCTTAAATTTATCCGATCTCATTTCGATTCTGCGTGCAAGAAATTTATGATTCCTCATTATGAGTTATTTCAACATTACTTTGATAACTTATCTGACGCCTTCAGCACTGAATTTTGTGCATTGATGGACTCACTGTCTCTTGTGGCTCATGTGCATGGCTCTACACACATCAAGGGTCACACACTTGACCAAATTTTTCCATACAACTGCAGTTTTTCATTACTAATTATTACCGAATCCTGCTAATCTAAGCACATGCAGGTCTCATTCAGTCTACAATGCGTGCCCTCCTCCTCATCCTCCCCTAAAATCACACGTGAATCAAAAAACCTCTAGACCCTTGACATCGATGCTGTACGTGCAAGAATATCTGCCACGCCTTTGCTGCTCAGTCCCCCTTCTGATCTGTCATCATTGGTAGATAACTACAACACGACACTCGCTGACACGCTCGACGAGTTTGCATCTACAAGTAAGCTCACTGAGCGCCCTCACCCAGACGGCCTATGGTTTACCACAGACATTAAACTAGCCACGTCTACTAAGCACAAGCCTGAAAAAGCATACACAAGATCAGGACTGACTGTCCATCGACAGGCATATGAAGACTACCGTGGGTCGTACCAATCGATTCTAGCAAAGGCCAAATCTAGCTTCTATAAAAAGATTTTTAAATTACAGATGCCCAAAATCAAAACATGCTGATGTCGACGATCAACCATCTTCTCAACCGCTCTCAGATTAGCTGCTTACCTGATGATCCTTGTGATGATCTAGAAGATCCATTCTCTAGATTTTTTGTCCGCAAGATACACAAAATCAGGGAGACAATCCCTGCGATAGCAGCATCCCCGCCTAGAATGCTGTCCCTCGATTCCCTGCAGCACCTCAATGTCTACATTCAAACAGGTCACTAGTGATCTCGTCCTGAAGTTCATATCTCAATCAAAAAAGACAACATGTCCTTTGAACCATATTACAGACCTGCTTAAATTCGGTATTTGGAGGCCGCAGGCCGAATTTTCCGAAAATAAGGGGGCCAACTGACGCCGAGTTGAAGAGGGGGCGTGTCAGTGAGATTCGCTCGCCGGGAGAGTGTGGGAGGAGTTCTAGAGAGATTTGGAGACGAAGATGTCGTTTGTTTCGAAGGTCTCAAACGCTTGACAGCGTGCATTGCTGTTCTAGAAAGAGGATGAGCTTGGATATGGGCTTCAGATCGTTACTCGTGATCAACATGATGACGTCGTATCTGTGCAGTGCAAGTTCTTTGGGTGCAAAGACGTCGACACGGGCATCAGCACCACTCGCAAGTGCAAACGTACGCGGCATATCAAACTGTTCCAGCATCCGTTTATGAAGGACAACTATCGCAGCCATATGGAGAAGCAGCCTTAAAGTGATTCGACCGATTAAAAGGCTGCATCGGCGAAGGTGAAGAAGACTTTTGATAATCAACCCAAACATTGCAACGCGCTGCATTCTTACTTCGACGATACTAGCTGCCAACTGGAGTTCATCATCGATGCTCAAAGTGTCGAGAAGTTGACCGATGTTATATTTTGGTAAATGGCGTCGAAGAAGAATCATCGTCGAAGGCTTTGTCTTAGTTCAAGATTCAGAGCAACTGAGGCTACAGAGTCGTCGTTACGAACCTACTGAGGGTTTTATTGGCGATTAAGCATGTTTCAGTTGGCCTATCATTCCGATAGGCTGAGGCTGTAATTCTTCATCACCAGGAGTTGACCAAAAATCCCAAATTGACGGATGTGACCAGACGTATGGTTTCAAACATGTGCGTCTCATGGTTGCTGTTTTACTTCAACGCATTTCTGAGTTTGTGATTTACACCTTCACTTGGGCATTCTCGTTTGCCTGCGACGGCACCTCCAAAGTGGGCCAGTCTTACATGTCTGTGCGCCTACGCGTGCCTATTTCTGGATTCCTGGCCAATGGACATTTGCTTCTGATTCATATACTTGAACGCCACACAGCGGTCAACCAGGTCTCTGCTATCGTCAAAGTCATTGACGCCGTATCGTCGGTTTGGCGCCAGAAGCAACTTGGCGTCACGTCAGATGGGGAGAAAACGATGACTGGACACCATGGCGGCATCGTTAGTCTTCTTGAGCAGGAAACTGTCCACCGTGTCTTGCGTGTTTGGTGCCCGCCACATCAGATGGACTTGGTCATGAAGAAAGGTTTTGCTACATCGATGATGGCGACTTTGTTAAGCAGGTCAACTCATTTATTGCTCACCTTCGTCGCTAATAGAACTTGATGACGGAGATGCGCTCTACGTGTCCGAAGCTAACCAATCGTTTGCTCTACACGGGCAATTCTTTGTCGAAGCTGCTACAACACAGCATTCGACTTTTCCAACATATTATGGAGAAACAATTTGATGGTGCACCAGACATGGAGTGGTGGATTACGGCGTCAGTGGTTGCAGCTGTGTGCAGGGCTGTCAACGTTACATTCATCAAGCTGCAGTCTCGAGATGTCACAATCGCCCAGCAACGTTCCGAGATCGATAATCTGAACGCATAGTCTATCTATCTTTGTTATTCACAATTGACCTAACGAGCGAAGATCGTGCAGCAGATGCAACCGGAATTGGACGATTAAGTATTCCATTTCACTCGGTTTAAGTATTTATTGAGGACCAGGGGACATTCTTCCGCGACCGACTAATGTGCTCAATAACGATCGCCGTCGTGCAGCTGTCACAAAACTAGGCACGTTTAGGGTGAGCGTGGTTGAAGGAATGATGCAAGTCCAGGCGGAGGGCAACAGCTGCAATACTGTGGCAGCTTGTGAGGCACCTCCAGGGATGTCTACTGAGCTGCTTGCACCTCGTTCACTCGACTTCAATTCTTTTGTCCTTGATCCTCACCGAGATCGCCTAGCCCAGTTTTGGACTGCATCTATGATTAAGGCTTTTGAGCAATGGCATCGCCATCTCGTGGCTAACGATGCCATCAAGGTGGCTTTTGCCCGGCGAGACCAGTCGACGGATTTCAATACTGCTCGGGGTGAAGTTGAACGTCTCTAGCTTGAATCTTCATAAAAACACTTGCGCCAGCTCTGCTGCCGATTGGCATCCATTTTTGTTAATACTTCGTCGGTCGAGTCGGATTTCTCTGTGCTCAAGTGGGAAATGGACGACCGCCGCACCAAACTGATATTAACTTTGTAGGGAATCTTTCAGGCGAAGCAATTTTCTCGCCTGTCAATGCTTTAGAGCTTAAATGCGTTTTCGCCGTTTGCACCAGTTACTGCCTTACACGCAGGCTCAACATAATGTCATTTTACTCGTCTGATACGCTGTCTGGTGTGACGCCGAATTTCAGGGTCGGCCTGGTGCCGAAAATAGGTTGCTTTCGTAAACTTCGGCAAATGCCGAATGTAGCAGGTCTGCCCTATTCCCACTGCCCTACTCATACGTTGCATTGATCTGCTGTTGCCAAGCGTAAACAACTTCATTAATATGTCATTAGCCTCAGATCATGTCCCAGCACCTTTCAAAAAAGCTGATGTCAGGCCACTTCTCAAGAAAGTGACACTAGACCAAGAGAACTTGAGCAACTACCACCCAGTCTCCCTTCTACCATTCCTATAAAAGTCAATGGAATGGGTCGTGGCGGGCCAGCTGAACTCATATATTGAAACTTCAAACCTTGCTAATAAGTACCAGTCTGGATTTAGAGCTAATAACTCCCCAGAATCAGCATTGCTTAGGGTGTACAACGACCTACTTAGGAATGCAGAGATAGGTACACTTTCTCTGCTTGTTTTGCGCGATCTTTCGGAAGCTTTTGATACCATCGATCACAAAGTTCTCCTAACACACCTATTTAGGACAGCATTTAGTGGGCCCCTGTGATTCGTTTTTCATGTGCTTATGCGTGCTGACACTGTGCATGCTGCCACTAACCACATTTGCATGCTGACCCTGTGCATGTCACCCCTAACCATTTTATTCTTTTTGTTTGTTTATCAAGCATGATATTACTCACCATTCAATTGCATTTCCGTTTGCAGCAAATGTAAAGCGCCTAGAGAGAGATTGAGTTCTCTGAGGGTGCTTTATCAAGTGCATTATTATTATTATTATTATTATCTCATCTCGCCTGGGCATCACTGGCGCTGCTCTGAAAAGGTTCAGGTCCAATCTCATTGCGAGACTCCAGAGTTTTGACGTAAATGGTCAAAGATCATCCGAGGTAACTCTGAAATATGGGGTACCTCTGGGCTCCATTTTAGGTCCGGTTCTTTTCACTGTTTATACTCTCTCTTTCTGATGTGATTGCCAAGCACAGTCTAGGCTTTCACTTCTATGCGGATGACACTCAATTGTACCTTTGCTTTGATCCTCCAACTTTCGAGCACCTCGAATTCTCTCAACTCACTTGCTGCATGTATTGATGACATCCGCACATGGATGGCAGCAACTTTTATAAAACTAAACGATGATAAAACTAACTTACTAGTTATGGGCTAACCCAGCGTGATTCAGGAATTGGAAAGACTAACGCTCAAAATTGGCTCTGCCAGCATATCTCCCGTTGAGTCTGCACGAAATCTAGGTGTAATGTTCCAAGGTGACCTTTCGTTATACGACCACATCTGCTCTGCAATCAAGTCTGCATACTGTCAGCTAAATAACGTTGTTTAATTCTTGTTTGTTTAGATATGGATATCACATCTACGTTGGTCCATGCATTTGTAGCATCCCGTCTTGACTTCAGTAACTCACTGCTTACTGGCCTACTGGCATGTGCAATCAAGCACTTACAGCTGGTGAAAAACTCTGAGCCAGGCCTGTCTGTCGCGAACGTCATAGTCGCCACATCAAACACTTCTCGCCGACCTGCACTGGCTACCAGTCAAGCAATGGATCGACTTCAATGTTTTGTCGCTCACTTTTAGGTCCCGTCATTCTTTGGCCCCAGCCTACCTATCATACTACCTATCATAGATACTCCTCCATCACGCCAAGCATCGTACCACCCGCTTTTTGGAATCTAACTGTTTGCCTATACCTCATACAAACCTCAAATCATTTGAAGACCGTGCATTTAGTTCGTATGCTCCCAAAGCCCGGAACTCCCTCCCGACTTCCATCACGGCATCTCTGACCTGACTACATTTAAAAAGGAACTAAACACGGAATTATTTATGAAAGCATATATTCAGTCCCTGGGATTTGTCCTTCATGTGCTTATGCATGCTGACACTGTGCATGCGGCCAATAACCAAACTTGCATGATGACCATGTGCATGTCACCCCTAACCATATTATTCATGTTGTTTATCAAGCATGACGTCACTCACCATTCAATCGCGTTTCCCTTTGCTGCAAATGTAAAGCGCCCAGAAAGAGATTGAGTTCTCTGAGGGCGCTTTATCAAGTGTATCATTATTGTTCATTATTAAAAGCTTAAAGTGTATCTATTTATCACAAAATTTATTCATTCCACATGCGATTTTTTCTTTGTTTGCTTATGCGTGTGGACACTGTGCATACTGCCACTAATTATATTTACACACTGACCCTCTGCAGATCATCTCTTACCATGTTATGGCTGTTGTCGTTGAGCTTTCTACCACTAGCCATTATATCATGCTTCCTTTACTGCAAAGCAAATGTAAAGTGCCTAGAAAGAGATTGAATTTTCTCAGGGCGTTTTGACAAATCAATTATTATTATTAAGCTCACTGGCCATTTTGAATTTATAGTCATTTGAATTGTAACTGCGGGAAAGGTTAATGTTTATTTGTAAAAGGAGTTGCAGAATTCCAAGGACTAAAGAGGTCTGCTGGGCGGCAAACTTTGAAGCAAGACTTGGTCTGTCTCCAGGGGCTACTTGGCCTGAACGGATTGCATATAGGAATTGAAGCTCGTATATAAAGTTCTGTTGTAGTCCCAGTCTGTTGAAGGAGTTGTCAGAAAATGTCTCTTTTAGAAGAGCTCTTTAATGTGCCAAGCAGCGGCAACCTTCTGCAACTAACCATGACAAATCTCTAAAGGATTTAGAGCATTCAGCTAAGTCGTCCTTAATTACTCTAGTGCGGGAACGCGGCGAGGCCAAACTATTTTCTTTTTGCGTTTTACCTTGGTTTACTTACGATACGCGCTCGAATGTATACTGCTTCAATGCCATTTAAAGCTCTCTGTTTCTTAACTATGGAGAAAAATACAGCTGAAATCTCTTTTGATTTATATTTTTGACCTGGAACCGACCAAGGAGGATAACATGACGGTACAATAACAATCTTAACGGTTACCTCTAATCTGTAGAAGTCATCTTCGTCCGATACATTTATGTAGGAATATTGCGCATAGGAAGTCATGTTAAAATAAACCAGGGTTATTAGCAGTTGATGCTTTTTCGCCGTTGTAATCCTGTGTATTCGGTCGCCTCCAAGCCAATAGTCAAAATTCACCATTCCGAAACCATTCTTGTACTCATTCCAGCCTGAAAAATATGAACCAACATCTCCGTAAGTTACTTTCATTGAAACAGTTGGCATTTATTGAATTTTCAACGGATTTAATATACATATTATTATTTACGCTACTACCGTGCATATCCTATCCGACATCTTGACTGTATGTATCCCCATACTGAAATTCAACTAAATCTGGTCAGGATTCACATGCGGCACTAACTGTGACTATACCGTATGGAGTGGTCCCGGTATGCCTAAAGTTGATGCTGTGCCTAATAACTTTGCGAAAGTTTAGTTTAGAACAGCAGCTGGTGTGCAGATACACGATGCCTTCGACGAGCGTATTAGGTTTGCATAATTCGGACCAACCTTAGTAGCAAGGTTACCTTGCTCCATGTAGTGCTTCTTGCTTGGCTTGTTTAGGTGAAGATGCCCTGCTTGGCTTGCTTGGGTATCTTGTATGTGCATTGACTTGTATGCGACTTTCAACTGAGCTATTTTTATCGTCCATACTCTACTGGCCTCCCGGAATAAATAGAGTAACCAGCTGAAAGCGCGAGGATATGCATGTCTATTTAAACTGTTTTGCTAGCAAATGTGCCACCCTAAACAGCAGCTGCGTACATGCTTTAAAATGTCAAGATAATGGTGACCTAGGATTTTAACTTGACATTACCACTCAGGGAATGGTGTAGCGGGGAATCCCGGTGAGAAAGCCGTAAATATTACGTTACTGTCGTATGAGGTACTAGGAGCGGCC
Organism: Cristatella mucedo; assembly: GCA_009760855.2. Classification (NCBI taxonomy): domain Eukaryota; kingdom Metazoa; phylum Bryozoa; class Phylactolaemata; family Cristatellidae; genus Cristatella; species Cristatella mucedo. Next base: position 1,006,182 of record WPIO01000126.1, on the reverse strand, counting down.
TAGATCATATCTGGAAATAGATCGGAACGCCGTAGAGTTAGATGTTAGCTTTTACAGTAAACACAGAACTAAGAACTGACCAAACAGTCCGCTGAAAACTTTAAAGAGTTATTTAAGTGCTTCAAAGGACTTGTATAGCTGAGGTTTCACAAGCTTGTGCTAGACGACGGATTACAAGTACTGCCAGCTTTTACAGCCATTACAGTTTTTGGTTTGGGAAGCCACATGTTCGGCTCTAATATCCTGGAAGGAGAAAAATATATCTCACAGAAATTTTGTACTAAGATTCTAAAAATTAAAAAACTAAACAAGCGGCTTACAATATGAAAGCCCAAACAACAGTTACATAAGAATATTGAATTAGTGGGCACAGTCTTTCGTGATATCTATACTTCGCTTTTACGTATGAGAAGCTTAGCCACATTACATATTACTCGAGCTTCGACATTGTTATAGTCTTACCGCTATATAAATTCAGGTATAATAGGATTTCCTCGAGCCGACTCGTAGCTAGCAGATGTCTGAAACATGGCTAAGATATAAGATATTAGACTAAGACTAGACAAAGACACTCATGCGACGTGCGAAAACTTATTTTCCTTGAGTCGCCTTGCCATATTCGTTCTTAGGAACTGCTGTGCTGCATAGCCGCCGCAACGTCCTCAGCTCAGATTCACTCAAACTCCGTAGCGATTGTGGTTCGGCATACAGAACGCTGGCCCAGAACAACGCCAACTGTTTATTGTACAAAGCACGGAGCGGCAAGACGCACGACTGCCTTCGCCCCCTTCTCACACTCGAGTCTGCCCTCCTCCTCCTCCACTCCTCCGGTCCACCATCTCACCACCAGCAGGTTACCGGCCTGTGTATATACCACATCACAGGCGGACCACAGCTGTGCACCGGCAGACCCAGATGGTGAATCCACCATCTGGCCACCAGTGGGTTACCGGCCTGTGTCCATGCCACATCACAGGCTCATCAGAGGAGCCGGCATACACTCAAACTACAGCCATCAGTATGGTAAGACATTGTTATTGTTGACTAGCACTTCTAATATCTTTTACCGTTACGCGGCATTTATTCCATCAAGTGAAGCTGGATTGAAATTCGTCGTTAAAAACAAGAGCCAGACACGAAGTTTCTCGAATTGGTTAGACTAGCTGGCACAAGCAGCCATCTCACAGACAGACGGAACGGGAGCGAAGACGTGTTATCGCAAGCCATCTTGTCATAAAAACAGGCATTTTCACAGTTTCATCGTACATACCTCTAGCGAAATTTATTACGTGGTTATGTCGAGTTTGAATTACTGTCCAAAGCTTGCCCAGTCGTGAGAGACAGCGCACTCGAAAAGTCTCCCCGCCATCTGGATTTATGTGATAAATGCCAGGGCTTGTTACCTCTGAACAGCCTACAAAGCGGGTTCTTTTTAAGATTACACAGTAAGAGCCTCTGGCAATAGCAAAGCAATTGTCACTGCTGTAATTCAAAAGATTAATCAGCACGCGAAGCAAAATGAGTCACCCTAGCCAATTAATGGACGCACGCACACACATCTGAAGCTGCGTGCCTCAGTAATAGATTATCGCATGATTGGATTCTAGCAACTATAATTAAGGCACCACGAATGGTGCATCGGTCATAGGTTTAGCATTTAACCGTTTCACACAGTTGACAGCTGTAGGTGAGCTAGTTGACCGTAATTTATCGTGACTTAAGCAGCTACTGGATGTTAGTTAAGTTCTCAAGGGCAGGAGTTGTGATCGTTGTTGACCGCCTCATCTGAACTGATCGGCTGCTTGATTGTAATCGCTCTTTCTGTAGGCCAAGGTCGATTCTAGCCGCCTACTGCTTCATTGTCCAGGATTCCAATCATTTGTATGGCAGCTCCACCCATTTTTGGCGTAGCTGGATTTCTTGGCGAATTATTTGCACCAAGCCAACGCACAACCTGAGTCGCCACTCCTCTAAGGACAATTGATTACCTGTTCCCCATTTATTCGCTTGCTGACTGTTGGTGACAGAAGCCTTTGCTCTGAAGGTATCTTATTTGGAGCAATAATTTCTAAACATCTAGCGGTCTTACATGATAACACTATAGAGAAAACATTTGCTAATTTGATTTTATAATTTATAATAATTTATAATTTGATAATTTTATTTAGAATTTGAATTAGGATCGTTGGGAAGATTGTTTGTTCGAGAGCGGCCAAGATCTTCGATAGTAAAAATTAACTATATCGCGCTGTCAATCTTCGGAAAGACTATTTCGCGATGAAATTTGCACTTGGAGTATACTAAAAAATGTATTGGATTGACTTATACTTATCCTCAAACGCCACGAGATAGACAGCAAGTCTCGACATTTTGGCGGCTCTTTATGAACCCACGTTTAGTATCCCTTGCTTTTCTAATACTAGCTTTAAACCCACGGACGTCTCGGTGGTGGCCGGAACGAACTGGAGTGCTATTTAAGTAACTTTTCGTCGATCACATTTGATTATCTTATAAGCAGAAGGGCAAGCAAGTCCGGAAAGTTGGCTCGTGTTGTCGTACCGTGGCAGTGCTTCAAGGAGAAAGGAGCCTGTAAGTGGCTCAAAGAGAAGTGCAGATGAGCAAGCTTGCTTGTTACGGACATCATCCGTGTCAATAAAAGTATGGTTTCTTAATTCAAATTTGATTTATAAAGCAATACAGAAGCCAATTCAAGGAGGAATGAAATAAACAAATGATCTGATATGCCAAAATGGGGGCAATGATGGGGTGGAAATGGTACAATAGCGCAAAGAAAATTCTTCGAGTGTGAGGCTTTCCTATGAACAGTGGGATGAACCGAGAGAAAGTGGGCATAAATACTCGTATAGCGAGAGCGTTTAGTAGCGAATTAGGTAAACGTTGCTACTGAATGAATATTGCAAGCAGCTTGAATAATAAAAAGGAAGACTCCTGGTGCAAGAAATAAGATAAAGTCAGAAAATTGAGGGATGAAGCTGAGATTTCTACCCCGGCTTACGATTACTCATCAACATCAGAAACATTCCACAAATAACACAATCAATTACCTACCAATATCTGGAAAGGGGACAGACAATTTAAAGTACTGTACAAGATGAGCCAGCAAAGACTTTAATGGAAAATAAGTAAGAGAATAATAAATGAGGTGCTGGCGAAAGCGGCTACCCCACCACCAGAAAAGTTACTAAGATCTCGTACTATTAAAAAAAAAATTTGATGCAGTGTATATCAAAGCTGACACGTTCATTGACTGGATCAAGGTCTCAGTAACAATAGAAATTTAAGGAGCCCCATCTTCATCCTTCTAATAATTATTTGTTTATTGTATGAAGACAGCTGCCGGAGTTCCCGAGTCTAAAGTTGACACCTGTCGCCAAGGTTATCGTGGTTTTTATAAATACTAAGCTAGAGAAATTATTAGCATTTATAATGTGAGAATTGCGGAGGGATAATGGCTAGTAAATTAGCAGTCGCTCCAGCATAAGGAGGCAGGTTGGGGTCATTACAAAATGTGCGGATTAGCGTGGCTTAATTAGGTCAATATATGTGAATCTGAATTTCCCCATTAACCATTTCGCTGCCACAGTTCATTGCTCTCACAAATGTATGAAATACGTTTTTCATAAATTTATATACACATTTTAAGTTTCTCATTGATATTTTATGGGTGCCATAATGCTAGTTCACCCTTCGTCTTGTTTTTCAGCTGTTGCATTACAATTAATGACAATTTTCTTTCGAACGCTGGCATAGTTGTTCAGCCTCAACTGCCTCTAGCTTCCTTTTTGTGGGGCTAAGCGGGACATTTTATCATCAACACCACACTTACTTCGGTAGATTGTGTCCGTAGCCGCAAGTCCATCACATGTGTACACATCACTTTGACACTAAAAAACGAACGTAAGAGTTATTATTTTATTCAGCCAAAATTTTGACTAAATTGCAGCAGCAAATTGAGAGAGTCAAAATGATGATTATGACTTTTTAGCCCACTCTGTGCTAAGTATCAATAATGGTGGTATATGCTAGTGCTCAATTATTTTTCAAATGAACGGCAAATATGATGAATAAGCTGAATGACCGAGCAAGCTCACATTGGGGGCACAGAATGAGGCTGAATATAAATTTATCTACATGACAAGTAATTTAAATACCTGCACATCATTTGGGTAACGATTCAAAAGATTATTCTGTCAGCAACAAATATTCTTGCCGTGCCTGACAGCCTGTAATCACTGTTTTTTTTTAAATTACTGCTTTACTTTTATCCGCCGTTAAATAGCCTTAGCGAGCAATCAGCCATTCGTGCCTTACTCAAACACTGGGGCACTAAATCAGCCAGACTACGACTGATTTTCTTTAATGAGGTTGCTGAATTTTAATATGTAGGAACCTATTACACGACAATCCATGGCCAAGGCAGAATACAAGCAGAAGCCTTGTAATAGGTAGGGAGTTGATGTCGCTTTGACTGTTGAACTGAATTGAACTCGAGGCTACGAAGCCGCAAGGCAGCTCCATGTGTCAAGGCTGCTGTTAGAATCCTGAAATACTGTGTCGCTGGCGAATAAACTTCTCTGCTCTATGTATAAAGACTAGCTACATTAAAGTAGCAGCTCTCTTCCTTGCTACCGTATTCCGCTATTGTAAGCATATCTGCGTGCATTGGCGCTGCACCTACAAGTCATTAGTGGTGATATAATTCATAACTCGTTTGCATAGCACCCTAAAAGAACGGACTCTCTAATCAGGTGCTCCACATATGCCATAAGACTCAAGCTCACGACCTCGGTCGTCAAATAAACTCACTTGGACCTTGGTTCGAGGCGATGCAAGTTTCAGCTTCACGCGAATTTATCTAGATGGGCAGAGACTAGCACCATTACGATTGCTGTGCTTGCGGCCTAGTCGGGACGTGAAAGCTGCTGCATCCCTTTTGTTACAGTACCAAGCACATGGCGGAGGACGGCTCGTGGGAGTTTTTCCCACTTGCCTTGAACCTTGTAAATTGTGCTGCCTATACGCTCTCTGGTCGCCGATCGTATCGGGCATAATGGCTGCAGCTTTGCTCCCATTTTTTACTGAAGCAACTCATCGGAAATTCAAGTTCAAAGATTTAATAGTGTTTAATTTTCTGTGAGAATAAATCTCGAGAATTTAAGAGTATTGCACGCGCCTGCTCGCTCTGAGCTTGACTACATCTCACATTAGGACGGCATGCAATTCTAAAACTTCGGTGAGCTTAGCCCTAAAACTACCTTTAAAGTACCCACAAATCAGCCATGCCTCCCAATTAGAAAATGAGTTGCATCGGCTGGCAGATTCAAGCTCATGACGCAAGCCAAAGTTCAGGCACCAATTCAATATGGGGCAGCCCGCGGCGTAGCCCTACTCGCTCCTCAACTAGCTTTCTTTTTCTCTGTCTCTACCCCTGTTCACTTTATTTTTCTCTGTCGCTCTCTTTCTGAACTTTCAGTATCTTTCTACTCTCTCTCTCTCTCTCTCTCTCTCTCTCTCTCTCTCTCTCTCTCTCTCTCTCTCGTTCTCGGTCTCTCTTCTGTCACTCTCTGTCTTTGATTGGCATGTATCGGTTCTCTTTTTCATCTAAAGATGGATGGAAACAGATAACTAGCTACTACGATTAGAGAAAGGAGAGCAAGCTTCCGCTAATCAAGCAACCATATGTTTTCTGTGCTTCTTCTTATGGTATTCTAGTTCTTAAATTTTCGTCATAATATTTTTTCATTTTTTTAGTCAGACTCACGCTTTTGAATACCAATTTCTGGCCCTAGCCCTTACTATGATATGAACGCCAACGCGACATCATCAAGCGTGCCAGCGCGACTGGCGGATGCTGGCCGGTAGAGGAAAGGGCGAGCTCTATCTCTACCAGCACGATCTTTCGAAGAGGTGGGACTTTGGCTGCTTTTTCTTTCTTTGCTCCGCTGTGTGAGCTCAGCGGTCACTCTTAGCCGATCTACTAAGCAGCCGATTTGCGAGCTGTGAAAGACCTTGCAGTTTCCTACCCCGTTTAAAAAAATCTTCTTTCACAGAAAGAGCCCATCGCGGGGCTCCGAAAGGAAGTAATGAATGACGGGCTGAAATTCTTCCAAGTCTGGTGACTGATAGCGCTCGGGAGGACTGGCCGCGACGAGCACCTGCACATCTTGTGCCGACAAAGTAGAAGCACAAAGTCCTTCGGGCTGCTGTACACTCACAGTGACTACTCAGCGGGAAGTAGCAGCCTCATCCGTCTCTGGAACAGCGAATGGGTTGCAAAAGCTTGAAACAACACTCTTGATTTGAGCTATGGCCCTATATCGGAGGGGCCGACATTTTCACCAACTCAGAAAAGTAAAACAGTAGATACGCCGGTCATAAGCCAATGGTGGATTCTCGGGTGCAGCTGATACCGGCGCGATGTAGCGTCAAATAGTTCTCGGCTCGAATCAGAAGGCAATACCCAAAGCGCCGAGGATTATGCAATACCGTAGTTCCAGCGCAGCAAGTCTAAAATCTTTTATCTGCCCGCGACTTCTTTTATGATGAGTCAGCGTAGTGGTGTTTTGCAACGGGTTCTATTAAGGTTTAGGATCTGTTATGCTGCAGTCCAAGCTCGAAGCAAACTTGAGGTCGAAAACAAAAAATGATGCACCAGCTAAAAGAAAGATGAATGAATAAGGATCGATGTTCTTGACAGAAGAACGAGACTTGAAATTGAAAAGTAGATGTAACTTCATGCGATTTAACTGAGATTTGTGAAGCTTTCGCGTTCGCTCACCGCTAGCGACCTTTGGCTTCAAATTATTTATAGTCGGTGTCTTCAGAATTCGGTTCCATACAATGAATGAGCATTTTGAAAATGTACCAGCATTTTAAAATGTACCTGCTTGCTGTCAACCTAGATTTGTCGCGTTATAAATATTCGTAATCTTGTATTTCATCGGCACCAACCTACTTAGGAACCCAGATATAGGTAGAGTATCTCTGCTTGTTTTGCTCGATCTTTAGGCAGCTTTTGGTTCTATCGATCGCCAAGTTCTTGTTGAGCGCCTTTCATCTCGCATGTGTATCACTGGCACTGCTATGCAATGGTTCAGGTCCTATTTCAGTGGGAGACTCCAGAGTATTGATGAAAAAGGAGAAATATTATCCGAGGAACCTCTGAGATATGCGGTACCTCAGGGCTCCGTGCTCCGTGGTCCACTTCTTTTAACGGTTTATAATCTCAATTTTGCCGATGTGACTGCCCAGCACAATCTATTTTTTCACTTTTATGCGGAAGGCACTCACTTGTATCTTTGCTTTGATCTCTCCCAACCCTCCAGCACGTGGAATTCTCTCAACTCCTTTGCTGCATGTATTGATGACATCCGCCCATGGATTGCAGCAAATTCTCTCAAATTGAATGATAATAGAACCAACTTACTAGTTATTGGAAAACCAAGCCTAACTTGGGAATTGGAAAGGCTAACGCACAAAATCGACTCTGCCAGCACATCTCCAGGTGAATATGCACAAAATCTAGATGTCATGTTCCGAAGTGACCTTTCAGTGGGTGGCCACATCAGCTACGCAGTCAATTCTGCCTATTTTCAGCTACATATCAATTCTAAAATGTGGGCTTTTTTAGACACGGATACCGCATCTAAATTGGTCCATGCATTTATGACATCCCGTCTTGAGTTCTGTAACTCACTGCTTGCTGGCCTACCGGAATGTGCAATCAGGCAATTACAACAGGTGCAAAACTCTGCAGCTAGGCTTGTCTGTCGTGAGTGTGTGTCGCAGTTGCCATCATCTCACCACGTCTCGCCGGCTTGAACTGACTTCCAGTCAAGCGACGGATCGACTTCAAGGTTTTGTCACTCACTTTCAGGTCACTTCAATCTTTGGCTCCAGCCTACCAATCAGATCTAATGTCCCACCAGGCTAAGCATCGCTCCACCGGCTTTTCGGAAGCTAACTGTTTAACCATACCTCGTACGAACCTCAAATCCTTTGGAGACCACGCCTTTAGTTCGTCTTCTCCTAAAGCCTGAAGCTTATTCCCGATCTGCGTCACAACATCTCCTTACTTGTCCACATTTAAAAAGAAATTAAAAACGCATCTGTTTATGAGAGCATTTAGTGGGTCCCCGTGATTTTCCCTTTATGTGCTTATGCGTGGTGACACTGTTGCATGCTGCCACTAACCACACTTGCATGCTGACGTTGTGTTTGTCACTCCTAACCATGCTGTTATTGTTGTTTATTGAGCATGCTACCACTAACCATTTGATTGTGCTTCCTTTACAGCAATTGTAAACGCCTAGAGCGAGATCGAGTTCTCTGAGGGCGTTTTAAAAATTTGTTATTATTATTATTATTATCATACTAGTCCAAGATCGAGTCTTGAAATCCACCAAATAGCATGAAAATCCAAGTCTAAGAGCTGGCGAAGTAGCAGCTGAAACAGAATGCGGCCGCTTTTCTGCCTTTCAATGCAAAGGAGCGGCGGAAGGGATATGCATGAAAATTTCTAAGCAAATTTACATAAGATAGGTAATAATAATAATAATAATATTGCACTTGATAAAGCGCCCTCAGAGAACTTAATCTCTTTCTAGGCGCTTTACATTTGCTGCAAAGTGATACGCAATAGATTAGTAAGTAAAATCATGCTTGAAAAACAAACAAAATGAATAACATGGTTAGGGGTTACATGCACTGGGTCAGCATGCAAATGTGGTTAGTGGCAGCATGAACAGTGTCAGCACGCATAAGCACATCGAGGACGAATCACAAGGACCCACTAAATGCTGTCCTAAATAGGTATGTTTTTAAGTTTCTTTTAAATGTGGTCAGGTCAGGGGATGTTCTGATGCAGGTCGGGAGGGAGTTCCAGGCTGTGGGAGCATACGAGCTAAATGCACGGTCTCCAAAGGATTTAAGGTTTGTACGAGGTATTTCTAGACTGTTGGATTCCGAAAAGCGAGTGGTACGATGCTTTGCCTGATGGGGTAGTATATCTGAAAGATAGGCTGGAGCCATAGAATGAAGAGACCTAAAAGTGAGCGACAAAACCTTGAAGTCAATCCGTTGCTTGACTGGTAACCAGTGCAGGTCGGCGAGAAGTGGAGTAATGTGGCAACTGAGACGCTCACGACAGACAAGCCTAGCTGCAGAGTTTTGCACCAGCTGCAATCGCCTGATCGCACATGCTCATTTTTATTGACAGAATATCTGGCCTCTAAGGCCGAGGCAACCTATCCGATGCATAAAAACTCAGGAGAATAGGTTTATAAACTGGCTATCCAAAGCTGCTGACTTCACACAGAACGAATTCTCTAAATTCTATCACGAACTCGGGAGTGGCGCGGCTCCAGTTTCCTCATATAGGCCAAAAATATCCAAATTCAATAGGTCCATGAGGAATTTTCTAAATAGGATATCAAGCAGCGAATTGCAAGTAAGAAATTTCAAAGTGTCAGCGGAGGAAGTGTAAGCTGGTTGTCCTGGCCCGTGAAAGAGCTGGATACTCAAGAGCTGGATACAGCCGCTTTCAGGCATTGTTTAAAAAGTGTATTGTTTAATAAGTCGCTGTCGAGTGGCGTACGGCTATTTGTGACGGTTACTTGACATTATTTTAGAATGCGGCATAGATGCAATGGTGTTCTACGTTTGTATTCTGACAGGAAATACCTTAGAAGACCTGAAAAACTTGTAAAAATACTTAAAAAATTATATTTTCTGCAGCTAAATGCAGCACTTGCGCTTAAAAGCAGCCGTCGAATTCACTATATGCAGCTCCGAAATGCCTTTTTTAGATCGTAGAAATATGGCTACTTTGGCCGCTCAAGACCATGGCCATCATTAAAAAATATCTGGACCCTTTTTAAACGCCAACTAATGTCAAGATTTGTATCCATTCATTGCAAAACAAATTTTGACAGCACTCTTGTCATACGCTCACAATGATTGATCAACGATGCATGCTCTCCGTAGACAGACTAGCGGGCGCCAGGCCATTATTAATTCCTGATTTTGTGCACATTCACCTTCCACCGAAAACCAAAATAAAATAAGCGCCATCCAAAAAGCCATGGGATGGTAAGCGAAGAGAAACTATACCCACCCCCCGTAAAATTAACTTAAAGAGTGGCAGCAGTCTCGCAGCCTAGTTTTGTCATTTGTGGTTGTATGTCCTACATCTGGATGCTCTTTCAATGCAGCGAGGGTTTCGTACGATTCGTGACCATCCTCTACCGTCAGTTTTTTAATGTAGTCTTACTTTTTCAGTGGCAATTTTTTTACGGCTTGTTATTTCGTTCATGAATATTCTTATTTGTAACAAGACTTAGAACCTAGATTAATTAAAGAAAATCAAAGCTGATCATTATTCAGTTGAACTTGATGCTTGGCACAGGTCATGGTCCTCTTCTGTTTTGAGATGGACAGCTTTAAGATAAATGTACGGATTTTCTTATTAACGTAATAGCGTCGTTAATTGTGGATTTACTATCCTCGCCATACCTGCGTGCATCATTTTAATTTAAGCAACTAATTGTCGTGCTTTAAGGCGCTAATTACACAAGTGCAAGACATGCCTCTACAAGGACTAAAATTGCTTACGTTGTGTTTATAGGAAAAACTTTCGTTCAAGAGAAGCTACCGGTGTTTATAGCAGTACATTAGAAACCTATTCAAAATTGAATATTCATTTTTTATGAATAAAATAGTTATAGCGTAGTAACCAGAAGGCTAGTACTAACCGAAAGCAAATTCAGAAAAGGGAGAGAATCAACTGAGTAAAAGCTAGAGCTCGGCCGTCGATAGTAGGATGTTTGCGATAAATACTAGGGATCAACTTGATTATCAATTGTCAAACGATCCTTTAAATTTAACTCACCATTGACCAGTGAGACTCTATGCTCTAATGGTAGAAATCCACATACCTCGCCGTTGTAGTCACACCTGGTTTTCCATCCTATGAAGGTTAGACGTGTGGTTGATTGGCTGACTACATAAGTGACATGGTCAGCCAAATAGCACGTCGCTGATGTCTCGTTGTAGAACATTGACAAGCATGTGTATCTGCTATTGCACTGATCAATGCAGCGCATTTTTTGTCGAAATCCATAGTAAGTTGGATAGCCAATGAAGCCAGCCGCTGGTGGTAGCACATTGAAGACCTGGAACAAGTATCCTCCGTTGCACGCTGCAGAGCCTGCCGAGAAAGCGGCAGCGAACGTAGTTAGCAGAACGACGTCCTTCGCTGACGCCGCCATGTTTCATGTGCCGTGACTTTATCGTGCACAGGAAGCCGTGAATTATCGTCTCGTCGTTGCGGCTGCCCTTGGCTTGGCTGTAAACACTGTATCGTACCGCTCTCTTCAGAGGCCGCCTGAACGACCGCCGGCAACACTGCAAGCTTCTCGGCGAGAAATACGGCTACAAATGATATCTTTGACTGCTACCAGCTTCAGCGGATCGGTAAGATAAAAACTCGCAGGCTAATTCTCGATAGAATTGATGTATTATGTCGTCAATGCGGTGATCGTTTGCTACAGTGTGTGCATTACTTATAGCAGGAAACTGGGCTTTTAAGTTCGCAAACAAAGTAGAAAACATCTGCAGACAAAAGTGTTGCTGTTCTATGTGAAGATATTTTAGCATGATTCATGTGCAGTGTTACAAACATGTATGGCAGCTCCAGAGTTCTTTATTTCGCACGAAATGAAATCCAAGCAACGGATATCGGGCTTCATAGGTGCGTGAACTAAATTGATAGAACAAGCACCTCAAATCACACCAGACAAAACATTTAAGCTGCTCAAACACGTGCAGGAAAAGCAGAGGATATTGGAACACAACCCAAACACAGCCTCACAAAATCGATCTAAACGCCTGTGTACATAACCTGAGTGAATTCCCATAGTTTTGTAGAACCACTTTCAGCTCTAGGTGCCCTGTTCCCTGACGAGCGCATGTTTAGCTCAAAACGCAAATCAAATTATCAGACTACTACTAGCTGCTTCAACAAAATCTTTATCAAAACATTGCCCATCGAACCGCATCTGCATCTCTGAGTTGCATTTCTACTTTACTTGACATAAGTGATCAAACCCTATAGTGCAAGTGTCATTTATGTCAACAAAAAGGACCTCAATGCAATTTGCCTTATCTTTTATATTCAGCTTCACATCCCAAAGCGAAAAACGGATTATTGGAGTCCTTCATCACCATGTCAGGGCTCTAAAATGGGCCCTAGCTAACGCTAACTCAGAACTGCTGTGAACTAGCATTCGCCATTCTTTTGCATGAAGTTTTCTTATTACAAGCAGGACATTAAATGGGGCATGTATAATTACTGATGATGGTGGGCTGGCGTACTGTTGTCTGTCCCCAAAATTAAATTATATTATTTTCCCGAACCTGTAACACCTTTATTCCCTTGAAGCGACTTCAGATTCGAGCAGCCTTAAAAAGCACCCGTCTTGAGATTCGGCAGCACACTTCAAGTCACTCATTCGCGTGCGTTTTCACAAGCATCTCCTTGTCGAATACCAGTCGGCTTGATATTAGACCCTCCACCATAACACATGCTCATGTACCCTACTTATACTACCCAAAGTGTAAGGTAAGATAATAATAATAATAATGCACTCAATAAAGCGCCCTCTGAGAATAAATCTCTTTCTAGGCGCTTTACATTTGATGCGAAGGGAAGCGCGATTGAATGGTGAGTAATATCATGCTTGATAAACATGAATAACATGGTTAGGGGTGACATATACAGGGTCAGCATGCAAATGTGGTTAGTGGCAGCATGAACAGTGTCAGCACGCATAAGCACATCAAGGAAGAATCATAAGGACCCACTAAATGTTGTCCTAAATAGGTGTGTTTTTAAGTTCTTTTTAAATTTGGTCAAGTCAGGGGATGTTCTGAGGCAAGTCGGGAGGGAGTTCCAGTCTTTGGGAGCATACGAACTAAATGCACGGTCTCCACAGGATTTGAGGTTTGTACAAGGTATTGGTAAACTGTTGGATTCCGAGAAGCGGGTGGTACGATTCTTGGCCTGGTGGGGGAGTAGATCTGAGAGATAGGCTTGAGCCAAAGAATGAAGTGACATAAAAGTGAGCGACAAGACCTTGAAGTCAATCCGTTGCTTGACTGGTAGCGAGTGCAGGTCGGTGAGAAGTGGTGCGATGTGGCAACTGCGACGCTCACCACAGAAAAGCCTAGCTGCGGAGTTTTGCACCATCTATAATCGCCTGATGTAAGGAACGGGCTCTCCGTACGTTGACCAGTTTAAACAATGCCTGTAGTCTGAATTATCGTCACGAACGGCGCAGAACGCTAGCCGACGAGCAACACCACCAGTTTATTCTCCCTCCACACGGAGCAGGGCGAAGCACAACTCTCCTCGCCCCTCTCGGCCACCGGAGTCCCCTGACTCCCTTGTCAAAACAAACACAAATAGCACGTCTGGGCTGCTTACCACATCGAGTGTCACAGCCCACTCGTACAGCGATCAGGGACAGTGTCATCAATTAAATAAAACCACAATGCCAAAGCGACAACGCATCCAAGATGGCTATGGCGGGACCCTCTAGCTGGCAGCAAGTTGTACGGCCTTATCAGCATCGGAAGCAGCCGCACAAAGCAGCCGCGAGCTCGTTCTGATTGCGACCAGTCTCCCTCTCTACCACCCCTTCGTGAATACATATAGCTATTGCTCCGCCTCTCTTCGCTGGCACAGGTAGCGGGAAATCAAATCTTACTCCCGCTAGTTCTGACATAAGCGAATCGATACATATCCGTGGCATCGTATTCAAGGCAGGCCCAGTGTCAGATTTTCGGTGTTCTCGGGACCCACCCGTCACTCCCCCCAAAAATAAGTAACTGATTTACCTGTCCACATGGCATTCCTGCATTATCTTTGGAGCGCTCCTACCACGAAAACTGGCTTCCCAGTTCCTAAGCCGCTTATTGGCAGTGCGCTTCAGCTGCCTCTGTGAAGACTTCGTGAGTCCCAATCCCATTGGAGGTTGATCCCCGATACTTTCTCAGCCGGTATTACTGCGCGTCAGTCCTACTCGCTGAGAGATCACCTCGCGCGATCAACCGCATCACTCTGACGAAAGTGGAAATGATTCTCGATTCGTTACGGATGACGTGGCGGGCGACCGCATGAAGACTCGTAGCATGCTCTCGATGCTGCCGGTCGCTGCCCAGAGAGACGTGGTGGCCAGGTTCTTTCCCTATATCTAACCGCGGTCGGTAGTCGTACGTACATTGTGTTGCATAAGCACAAAGTGCACTGGTTGTTAGGTTGCATATGACGGCTATTCCGTAAGTGGTCCACAGTGGAAAGCCGATAGACAACCTCAAAAAAATCGCTTGTCTACCATTCTCGTCTCCAGACAGAAAGGGCTACATTATATCCGTTGCAGTATTCTCATCCGAAAATCCAAGTAGTTACAAACAATGGTTCGCGGAAACCAAAGCAGCTAAGAGCTATTTAAAGCATATGGCGTTTGTCGTTTAACCGCAGTCCGGAAGAAATTACTTGCTTATAGGCATCTAACCGCTTACCGCTTTCAGCCTCACCGCCGAGCCGGATGCGTCTGCAGTTTTGGCGGCAGTTACTAACTTGCCTATTAGGTATGACCACGCGTGCCTATTATCGCCTTGCTATTGTCGCTCAAATGCATACATAGATGCAATTATGCAATTGCTTTTGCTAAATTCTAAGCACACTGTGATGGTCGCACCACAGCGTCACCTATTTAAAAAGCTAATTCTATTAGTCCATCCACACGCTTGGGGTGTCCTACGATTAGCAGTTCCTTTTAGTCGACGTTTAATTTAAGAAAATTTGCCGACATCTAAGGTCGAATATTTACAAGGCAAGCATTCAGTCTATCAGTCGGTGCAGAAGATTACGACGCTTTGAATGACAAATACAGCTGAGTACCGTCAGCATAAAAGTGATAACCTGTTTCGTGGGCCCGAATCACTTTTCCCAGAGGCTGATTTTAACTGGAGAACAGCAAAGGGCCGAGGACGGATCCTTGAAGAACTCCAAGGGTGACTTGTCTAATGAATGAGATCTCGTAACGGCGGCGCTAGCTAAATCTCCCAAAATAAGCTGTTTAGCTATTGCGCGCAATTATGAGATTATGTGATTATTCGCGATTACGAGATTATGCGATGGGTTATCGCTGATGCCATATAAAAGGCCGGCACTCTAAGATATGGGCAAGTGATTGTTCGAGACTCGGGGTATTGGCCTTGGCCTTGGAGCCGACGTAAGAGCTAGGCCAAATTGTCTAGGAGTACGTCTGTAACCGTCCGCTTCTGCTAAATAAAATCGTCTGCATTGCGGATACAGACTCGATACTTTAAAGGTACGAGCAATCGTCATCACTGCTGTCTTATTGCCAATGCATGCAGGTATGCCGCTTTCGGCACACCTACGTGCATTGGCGGAGCGCTCACAAGTAGCTAGCATAGTTACAAGATTCAGGCGTCGCCGGCATACGTCGTGGGTCGGCTGAGACTAGCACCGTCACGAGCGTGTGTTGGCCAAGTCGTGACCGAACATTGAGTCATCACACCACGCTCCTAACAACCTGACCCCATATGACGCGTATTAAATACGATCGAGCACATACATGTTGAACCACGCCAGTGCCTCATCTGCCAGACCGATCGTTCTTCTCAATCGTTCGTTTAGGATATCTTAATCAATAGTGTCGAAGCCAGCTGATAAATCTAGCTATGCTAGGTCGGTGGCGTTCCGACCAGCGCTGCTGCAAACGGTGTCATTGGTTACACGGAAGAGAGCAGTTTCAGTAGATGCTGCCACTTAAACCCCATATCATGCATGCTGACATGGTGCACGTCGTCACCCACAATAGGATCATACTTTCTTAACAGCATATGTAAAGCGACTAGAAAGATAAGGTTTTCTAAGTGCGCCAAGTAACTAAGTTACAACTTATATTATTAGTGCACGTCGTAACCGTCGTTTCGCATCACACGAGCTCTAATCTAACTCAAACGCCAATTGCAACCAACCATTCATAGATGCACTTGCACAAGGCCAATGATGGTCGACCCAAGTCAGGTCTAGTATGGCTAGTTATTCTGTTTGCAAAGTGTAGTTCGATTGCATACGGGCTGGTACCGCTCCTTTCCTCAAAAGCTGGTGGGAGCACTCTCGAGAGGGGCCTGTGCACAGCTGTGGTCCGCTCTAATGAGGCGTCGACACAGGCCGATAACCCTGTGGAGAACAGATGGTGGATTCACCATCGGGGTCGGCCAAGGGACAGCCGGAGTCGAGGAGAGGAGACTCGAGTGTGAGACGGGGCGAAGGCAGTCGTGCGTCTTGCGGCTCCGTGCCTTGAACAATAAACCGTTGGCGTTGTTCATCGGCTGGCTCTCTGATGTGCGAACCAAACAACACAAAGTACGTTCGATATCGAAGACTGAAGCTACGACGCGCTCCTTAATAATCAAAATCTCGGGAGCAGTTAAGCAGCTCAGTTAGAAGCCACGACCCAGCTGTGTTTAGCAACGATCAGCCTAGTAGCAGTGTGTTGAGAACGGAGATTTTTCTAGTCAAAACGTCCCGAAAGGAAAGCGAACGAATCCACAGTGCACCAAAGTGTACGCTGCTTGCGCTCTCGCACCGGTAACCTAGCAACGACAGCGGGCGCTGGCTGTCTCTCTCCGGTGCAGCACGCTGGCTGCACGCCGCCGCAGATTGAGGCGGCGATGATCTCGGGCGGTGGACGCTGTCGAATAATGACGGATAGAAGAGGATCGCATCTCAAACGGATAATGGCGAAGAGCTCTGGACGCGCTCAGCTTCGACTCCCGCCAGTCCGCCCGCGGGAAAATGTGCTTGCAAGCGAGACAAGAATCAAGCAAAAATCTCTCCCTCAGACCGAAAACGTGTGCATAAACTAGTTTTAGGGGCACTGCCGCTGTCGCTGTCAAGCGAGTACCGCGACGACGCAGTGGCATTCCAGCACGGGCAGGCGGCCGCCGAGATATCGACCCGACCAAAGCATTCGAATGGCGGAGCTTACGGCCCTGCGATTACCGAGCCACATTTGCCGATGCCCGGAACAACATGGCCAGAGCTTGATCAAATAATAGCCGCACTAGCAAGTTTAAAGTGCTCTCTCTCTCGCTCTCTCTCTCTCTCTTTCTCGCTCGGACGCAAACGCAAACATAGACGCTCATGCACCTCGGAAAACGAAGACTGCTTTTAGAATGATGCCTTTTTATGGTGCCCTACGAATTTCTTCTTTGCTGACCTATTTTCAGTAAAAATTTTCTCGCGCATTGACGTCCCCTTAACGAGTTCATCCTGCTCGTTGCGGAGCGAATATCCCAACATGATTCATTCGTACGTTCGTACCACGTGACAATCGTGCTAGTGCAAGCTCGTTCGCGAGCCAGCTCGTGCGAAACTATCGAGGGCCCGAAGACCAGCTTCTGCAAAGCGCCTAGGCGAGACATTTTGCAAGCGGGCAAAATGTGGCTTATTCCTTACAGTGTCACAAACAGGTTGCAGCCAGCTGCTTGAGCACAGATGTCATTACAGCGAAAAGACAGCACTCATAACGGCTCCAGTCGTTGCCGGCGCCCAACAAATACAGGCCGAGCATTAAGCCTCGGGGTACGGCTAAAAATTATAAGTGCAGCATCGTAGCACTCTGGTAAGGCCGACAATAACAGAACAGGACAACAATGAAAAGCACACAAACCTTAAGGCAGAAAGTTCTTATGCACAGCGTAATAAGCCTATTCAACAGTGGCGGGCAGTCAATGAATGGCGTTAAGCAGGACCCATGGAAAACATCAACACTCCTAGGGCGCCCAGAGTACCACTGAACTACCTTCGGCACAAATAATAATTGAGGTAAACTGATTGCATAGCCTCCTTTGTATAGCAGCAGCAGAGCCTTATCGGTTATTACCGCCTCTTTCAGCGGGCAATAAAGAATCGCCCACTGCAGGACTCGAACAAGCGATATCGACTATGAAGAGCGAGCACTTTACCAATCGGCTGAGACCCAGGGCAAGTCTCGAGTTCGACGTCCGCCAGGCATACCATCTGGAGCTTTGCGGACTTCCTAATATATTACTTACACTGCTAAGCCTCCTAATCTTGGATCGTGATATGAAAGGCTCCTAGCCGAAACATGATTCAGGAACCACGAATAAAATATTGGCATACTTAATATTGCCCATGTAGCACTGCACCGTTTCAAGAATAAGAAAAAACGGGCAAGTGCTTGACGTTGCCTCTGTTTGCTATCGTACTTTAGCAATGTGGTTGCCCTTACTGTCATTATTTTAGGCAATATAATTTTGCAGGACGGATATGCCCAATTTTCACTTTTGCACTTCAGTTGGCCGCACTTCCGACTTATGAGCTCGGCTGCTGACTTACAAATAGAGTACTCGACCGGTGCAGGCTCGATTTTGGCGATGTTGTGCCAGTTCTAGGTAATTATAGCGCTATATTTCATACACTTATATACTTACATATACTTACGGATGACCAATCGTTCGCGCTATTGGTCCAGGCTCGAGCCAAGCATTTCGATCTAGATCGTTGGGAGTGGCTACACTGTCACCAAGATGGAGTGGCGAGCCAGGGAGGCAAGGGAACTGGCAAGGGCAGTTGCGACGGGCACGCCCGGCAGAACGGTTGTGTATGGGCCCGCTGCTAGCGTCCGTGAAAATAGATGCATGGTTGAAGCCCACCAAGGTATCCCTGTGCCGTCGCGTGTGCACCGTTCAAATTCAACCAGACTTCCGACTCCACAGTCGGGATGACGCCTCCAAACTGGTTAACTTCTGAACGATTACCTCTCGGTCGACGAGGCCGGTTAGTCACCTTCTGCAGATGTCTGGCTCTCTGCGCAGCATGAGGATTTTCTGCCCGTTGTCGAGGGCTGCCTCTAGCAGTCATCTCGATGGAAGCAGATTTTCGTGTGGGCCTGAGACAACCGATTGAACAATCAGTCACTGTTTGCGGCTTTCTTATACCTTCAGGATGCGTTTGGCAGAATTCCACACTGTCTCTCTTTCTGGCTCTTCGTGGGGTGGGTGCTGACGATGACTTTAGTAGTTTTATTGAGATCCTACTTAGGCCAACTGCTTTACATTATTGACATTTTTATGCAACGCACACTAATGGTAAAAGGACGTCTGTTTATAAGAAGCGGAGAGACATGTAATTGGGAATGAGCAAAGCAAATTTAAAAAGAACTCGAGAAGAAAATTAATGCAGTAAAAGAGCATCATCTACTTTTTATTTGTCTGCTGAATGGAAAAAACGACTGCTGCATCGTATAATGTGTTTTACGTAGGAATAATTTATATGGCATTATGTATTGTATAGGTTTATCACGATTTGCTAATGATAGGAGCAGGGACTTGACAACTTTGCAGCGCTTAGCAAACAGAATACTTGCTACACAAAGCAACATGCTTTGATAATTAAATTACACAGCTCTAACCATGTGCTCCCACGACACAATAAAAAAAGCACGAAAACATGCTTGATCTATACCCAGAAAATCTGTATCCAATCATTTTTACCGGTACATAATGATAGCACGATCGGCGGGAGATCTCATTTATTTTGTCGCAGAGTGAGTCGCCAGATGCTTCTCTTAAAGCCACTAAACTATCAATCTTACTGCAAAACTGCGACGAGGCACACTGTGATCTCATACAGATAAAATCCCTTAGCCATCGTCGATCGACATTATTGCTCCAACGCTCAAGGCCTAGCACTGCGTGGCTCCTCCACGGGCACCTGCCTGTACGGCTCGAGTGGCAGCAGCCTCTATGTGCCGTCGGCTCATTTCTGCAGTACAATTAGCTGCTGCTGTTTTCTAATGTTTGAGACTGATAGTGACACTCTCTTTGCTCTGTAGGTCCTTGAGCTATGAGCTCACGCACACAGTCTTTGAGAGGATTACTATCGAGCACCTTCTCACGCGTGCTGCCTAATCGGGCACTTCTCGTGCACCCTCGAACACGTCGCTGCAGCAGCCTTGCAGCTGACCTCGTCATCTGCTCTTCGGGTTGAGCTTTGCACTTTGTTTGCCTCATTGAAGTTCCATGATGCGTCTTTAACGTTACTGCTGGCCGTCGTTCCTAGAGTGGGTGCTTAGAACTCGTACACTGTCATTTTCGGAGCCCGGCGATATCGATCGACTAAAACCACAAAACTAGATGAACGCGACAGTGAATCTTAACGCTTAAGCTTATCTCTCTCTCTCTCTCTCTCTCTCTCTCTCTCTCCGAAGTCAGACCAAATCATTTCTACAATTAAAAAGTGAGGCTAGGCAAAAGATTTATGGATCATAGGCCTTTAGAAAGTGGTGGGGTCAAACTAGCAATCACCTACTGTCATCTATGCGATTTTTGTTAAAGATTTTAGAAGAGTGCAAAGTTTCTGGATACTCCAGCTGTGTCACTACCTTACGGAAGCTTTGATTTTCAGCAACCCAATTGTTACGTACAATTGCAAATTGGTCTACAAACTAGACGCTCTAGAGCATCTCAAAATACTGGCATCCTAAGGTGTATTACTAATAAATAATTTAACTAATTAACTTATCTTAAATAATTAACAGACCATAAATAGTTAACATACATAATGTATTTCCTTGTACTAAAAATGCGAGTGTAATTTATTAAATCATGGTTTACGTTTATATTTTGAAACTATACAATGCCCGTGAAAAATCACAGAAAGCTGTGCCATCAAACTTTCTCAAATTAAATTACTAATTAATAAACTTGCTAGTTATGGAAATACCTATTTCTACTCGGAAACTAAAAATCTGAACAATCGCAATGGACTCGACCAGTAAATCTTCTGTGACTCCTTGTGGGTCCTCAAGGTTCATCTTATGAATGCGTACTGACATGCTGACACTGAGCACTCTGCGACTGACCCTGCTTTGCATATGACTCTGTGCATGTGGTGGCTAACCTTCTCATGCTGGATGAAATTGTGCGAGCTACCACTTATCATTCAATCGGGCTTGCTTCTTCCCCACTAACCATATCATGCTTGTTGACGTGGTGCACGCTATCACTAATCATTCGGTCACGCACGCTTTCTGTGCAGCATATGTAAACTGCCTGGAAAGACACCAATTTCTCCGAGTGAGCTTAAAAAATATATTATCAGTATTGTTGCGTCAGAATTTGGAAGATTTAATCTATAGTTTCTGATTTTCAGCTCATCAGCTTTCAGTTTAGTCCGACTGCCTTCTTTGGGTGTTTTTAAGCAGCTACATGTCCACCTCATTTTGAAATTGCTTGTCTAATCCATGTAATCTAATTAGAATATAATCATATAATAATAACATGATCTAATATCTCATCCAATTTCATGCCAGCAAAGCTTGACGAGTTACAAGAATACCCAGACAGGCTTGGATGAAAGAGGGCTGAAAGGTCACAGCTAGTCGTCTCGCTTGCGGTTTCTCTTGCCTCTAACTTCGTACCTAGACATTTTGAAAATCACTCGCTTGATCAAAAGCCTTTAGGTACCAGTGTGCAACTGCTTGTTCAAACCTTGCTGCCTGAAAACTCTCCGACGTTTGCTGACCGGCAGCATTCAACTAAGGGACATATTTGAGAGGCGCAGCGATATAGCTAGTGCGACATTTGGGAGAGGCCATTTTTCCAGTTAAATTACGCCAAAGATATGGATTTTTCCAGGCCTAACGACACTTTGAGCCTAGCGCCGGCATTGAAATCGTGTTGGCGGCAGGGTTTGCTCTCATTTATATCGACGCGATAACAATAAACGGCGGTTCTAGAAAGTCTAAGGTATTTTTCGCACACTAGACGCCACAAGCCAATACCCTGACTTTCGTCACTTTATACAAGCGCTTCAATATCGGCCTCGGGTCTCCGCCACCATATTTGTGTTCAGACAGTGACAATAGTCTGCCAATGAGACGCTTGCTAGCACTACATGCTGCTTAGTGTGTTAGACGGACTTTCATGAAGCGCCGTTTATATGGATTCTCACTCCTTCAAAGTGGAACCAAAGGTGTCTGATTCACACCCCCAATCTCGCTGCTTACACAGCCATTCGGAGTTTTGAAGAAAAAAAAGGCTTGAGATAGTGTGACTAAGTCGAGTATCCTCGGTAGTCGCCCTCAGAGAACTCAATCTCTTTCAAGGTGCTTTACATTTGCTACACAGGAATCACGATCGAATGGTTAGTGGTTGCATGCTCAATAAACAACATGAATAACATGGTTAAGGGTGACATGCACAGGGTCAATATGCATGTGTGGTTAGTGGCAGCATGCAACAGTGTCATCACGCGTAAGCACATAAAGCAAGAATCACCGAGATGCATTAAACTCTGTCATAAATAGGTGTGTTTGTAATTTCTTTTTAAGTGTGGTTAAGTCAGGGAAGCCGTGACGCAAGTCGGGAGTGAGTTCCAGGCTTTGAGAGCATACGAGCTAAATGCATGGTCTCCAAAGGATTTGAGGTTTGTGCGAGGTATAGGTAAACAGTTAGTTTCCAAAAAGCGGGTGGTACGATTATTAGCCTGGTAGGAGAGTAGATCTGAGAGGTAGCCTGGAGCCAAAGAATGAACGGACCTAAAAGTGAGCGACAAAACCTTGAAGTCAATCAGTTGCTTTACTTGTAGCCAGTGCAGGTCGGCAAAAAGTGTTGTGACGTGGCAACTGCAAAGCTCACGACAGACAAGCCTAGCTGCAGAGTTTTGCACCAGCTGTAAGCGCCTGATTGCACATGCCGGCAAGCCAGCAAACAGTGAGTTACTGAAACCAAGACGGGATGCCGCAAATGTATGGACCAACTTAGATGTGGTATCCCTGTCTAAACAAGCCCGAATTTTAGTAATGTTATCTAGCTGAAAGTAGGCAGATTTGATGGTGGAGCTGATGTGATCGTCTAACGAAAGGTCACTTTGGAACATTACACTTAGATTTCGTGCAGACTCAACAGGAGATATGCTGGCAGAGCCAATTTTGAGCGTTAGCCATTCTAATTTGTGAATCACACTTGGTTTGTCCATAACTGGTAATTGAGTTTTATCATCATTTAATTTAGGAAAATTGCCCACCATCCACGTGTGGATGTCATCAATACATGCCGCCAGGGAGTTGAGAGAATTTAGCGTGCTGGATGGTAAGTAGGAATCAAAGCAAAGGTACAACTGAGTGTCATCCGCATAGAAGTGAAAGCTTAGATTGTGCTTGGCAATCACATCGGCAAGAGGGAGAATATAAACCGTGAAAATAACCGTACGTAGCATTGAGCCCTGATACACCCCATATTGCAGAGGTACCTCGCATGATCTTTGTCCATTCGCATCAATACTCTTTAGTCTCCCACTGAGATTGCACCTGGACCATTGCAGAACAGTGCCAGTGATGCCCAGGCGTGATGAGAGGCGCTCAAGAAGGACTCGATGATCGATAGTATCAAAAGCTGCCGAAAGATCGAGCAAAACAAGCAGAGAAAGTCTACCCATGTCTGCATTCCTAAATAGTTCGTTGTACACGTAAAGCAATGCTGAATCTGTGGAGTGATTAGCTCTAAAGCCAGACTGAAACATTCTAGCAAGGTGTGAAGTTTCAATATATGAGTTCAGCTGGTCTGCCACGACTCGTTCCAGTGTCTTGATAGGAATGGTAGAAGGGAGACTGGGTGGTAATTGCTCAAATTCTCTTCGTTTAGTGTTGCCTTCTAGAGAATTAGCCTGACTACAGCTTTTTTTGAAAGTTGCTGGGACATGACTTGAGGGTAATGACATAATCAAGATATTAGTTATGCATGGCAGTAGCAGACCAGTGCAACGTAGGAGCAG
The DNA here is from genome assembly GCA_009760855.2 of Cristatella mucedo. Classification (NCBI taxonomy): domain Eukaryota; kingdom Metazoa; phylum Bryozoa; class Phylactolaemata; family Cristatellidae; genus Cristatella; species Cristatella mucedo. The sequence continues at coordinate 982,265 of WPIO01000126.1, read as the reverse complement.
GACAGTGGGAGTTGGATCCAAAGGATTTGCTTTCTTTTTTGATTGGGATATGAACTTTAGGACGAGAACACTAGTGACCTGCTTGAATGTAGACATTGAGGCGCTGCAAGGAGTCGAGGAACAGCATGCTAGGGGTAATGCTGCCATCACAGGGATGAGCTCCCTGATCTAGTCTATCTTCTGGACACAGAAGCTAGATCATCACAAGGATCATCAGGTAAGCAGCTAATCTGAGAGCGGTTGAGAAGATGGTTGATCGTCGACATCAGCATGTTTTGATTTTGGGCATCTTTAATTTAAAAATCTTTTTATAGAAGCTAGATTTGGCCTTTGCTAGAATCGATTGGTACGACCCACGGTAGTCTTCATATGCCTGTCGATGGACAGTCAGTCCTGATCTTGTGTATGCTTTTTCAGGCTTGTGCTTAGTAGACGTGGCTAGTTTAATGTCTGTGGTAAACCATAGGCCGTCTGGGTGAGGGCGCTCAGTGAGCTTACTTGTAGATGCAAACTCGTCGAGCGTGTCAGCGAGTGTCGTGTTGTAGTTATCTACCAATGATGACAGATCAGAAGGGGGACTGAGCAGCAAAGGCGTGGCAGATATTCTTGATTTTAGGGGAGGATGAGGAGGAGGGCACGCATTGTAGACTGAATGAGACCTGCATGTGCTTAGATTAGCAGGATTCGGTAATAATTAGTAATGAAAAACTGCAGTTGTATGGGAAAATTTGGTCGAGTGTGTGACCGTTGATGTGAGTAGGGCCATGCACATGGGCCACAAGAGACAATGAGTCAGTCCATGGGTTGTGCTCGTTATTGACCGCCTCATCTGAACTGATACGCTGTCTGCTTTGGATCGCTGTTTCTGAAGGCTAAGGTCAATTCTAGCAGCCTATTGTCTTATTGTCCACGATGCCAATCATTTTGGACGGCAGCTCGGCCAGCCTTTCGCATAGCGAGACTTCTTGGCGAATTATTTGCAGCAAGCCAGCTCATTGGCTGAGTCGCCAGTCCTCTATGGATAATAGATTACCTGTTCCCCTTGCATACGCCTGCTGACTGTTCGTGACAGAAGCCTTTGCTCTCTGCAGGCTGTGCAACTAACTGCCGAAATACTTGGGCAACCTTAGCCACCAGGAGCTCTAAGTAAGCCTACTTGCTTCTCGTGGAAGCCCGACCGCCACCAGCCTCCTACAGATCTGAGGCTGTGTAACGCCGAGTAATAGACGCTGCGCTGCTCATTAATAGGCCCACCAATGGCAGTCAAGGAGCTAGCTGAACGGCAACATTATTAATTAGGAACTTGGCGACCCCCCCCCCCACAGCCATGCCCAAGGTAGGCTAGCTACCACTTCAAAATTATGTCAGGAGTAGTTTCAAGATAATGATGGGATGAGCCGTTATTACGTCGATTGTGTTGATTTCACTTGGCCTACAGTTTTTAACTGCACATCTTCCAATCTTTTATCAAGCGATTTCCAAAGTCATTATGACACTCCGCCCCTTCACGGATAACAGTGTGGTTGTTCGTGCAGATAGGAGCATAGACCTATGCAATATGCATGTGCATATGCCTATGCAAATAATAGCTTAGATGTGATCTTGTTGACTCTTTTTGAGAGAACAGCTGGCCTCTGAGACAGCTTCGGTTTATCACGCTCTGCTAGCTCAATAATCTACCTCAAGATATTTGTGCTTGAGAATATAATCTCAAAAAGTAAAATATTAGTGAGGAGTCTAAATACAAACATCTGCCGCAAATATGACTTACCAATTGCATATGAAAGTAAATGTATAAATAACGTGCGTGCTGAAGGTAAATATTGGCTTTCTAACACATTGCTTCTGGCTAAGCATCTGTAAAGGTAGCAAAATGTACCTGAAAACAGCTTTTAGAGTATTCGTTTATAACGAGACTTCAAGCGTTAGTCATAATTTTGAGTCAGATGAGTTACTTTAAGGAGAAATAAATTGGAAAAGTTTAATTATTTCTCTTCGTTGGCTTATTTCGAAGACCTAGCACTTATATTGGTTCTGAAGGCATCACTTCCGTAATGTATACCTGTAATCTAAGCCTTCTATTCTATGATGACTTGTCGTTTGATTAGCACACTTGATTCAATGTCGATTCGACCTACTTTCAGGTTAAGAGCATTAGAAAAATCTGGACCAGCTTAAATAAGGGTGTAAAAGCCAAACTAGTCCAAGAGTTTAATGCATCGCATCTAGATAATCTAAATTCTCCTTACTCATGACTTCCTGCCTTTACCCTTGATCTGTCTTGGTCTGCAACCTTTGCAATACTCAGCGTATTTGTAAGGTCTTTCATCAGAGGCGTAGCTGCCACATCATACCACTTCTGCCTGAGCTTTACGGGTTCCCTATCTAGTATGGAATCTATTTCAAGATTCTCGGTAGTTCTGGCCTACAGATCGCGTCACTCGTTGGCACCAGCCTACCTATCCGGGGCTCCCTATCTAGTATGGAATCTATTTCAAGATTCTCGGTAGTTCTGGCCTACAGATCGCGTCACTCGTTGGCACCAGCCTACCTATCCGGGGTTCCCTATCTAGTATGGAATCTATTTCAAGATTCTCGGTAGTTCTGGCCTACAGATCGCGTCACTCGTTGGCACCAGCCTACCTATCCGAGCTCCTTACTCCCCGAGCGTGCTACAGCACCACACGCAGCTCAGCATCTAGTAATCTCGCCGTCCCTAAGACTAAGTAGAGATCTGTTGGTTATTGAGCCGTCAGGTCGGATGCACCGAGAGTCGCTAATTCGCTTCCGGCTACGGTCACTGCCCACAATGAACTTTAATCCTCGATCAAGTCGTTGATAAAAAACACATCTGCTCAGATCCGCTTCTTCTTCGCTTCAGTTAACCCCCTTTCAGTTTGTTGGTGTGCTTTGCCACCATGCCTGAGTATTACTCAGCACTTACTAGAGGACACTTACAGAGGTCGTATTAATTAGCTGCCCTGGGTGTCTGCATACTTGCTTCAGCATTACAGTCTGCGCATGTCATATTTTTTATTTTTGCACGCTGGATATTGAGCGCGTCAACAACTTTTTGGATAGAGATTCTATTGCTTCGAGTTTTAGAGCCCTTGGATGTAGATAAAGTTTCTAGGCTGCTGTATAAGTGACCTAATAATGCCATTAGTATCGCAGGATGCATAGCGCTTGACTAGTCACTTCTCGTGCAATCTGAATTTGACTTGGGCACTTTTGTTACGTGCGCCACTTGGCCAACACACTTGAGAGTTTGTAGCGTATTAATGAAGCTCAAAATGCTTACTGTCAAACTTCCTTTTATCTTTCTCGGAACTCTGTTGAGATAACGGCTCCAAAGCGACTCGAAGACTTTCAGCATCACTCACGTTCTTCAAGTGACAATAGGCTTGAGAAAGCGTAGCTGCAATCTTTGAGCTTAATAAGTACTAGTAATATAATAATAATAATAATAATAGCTTGTTTGCACGGCGCATTAAGAGAGCGATATCTCTATCCATTCACTTTTCTACACGCTGCGAAAGAAAGCCAGTAAGCAACGCGGTCAGTGCAGCCTTCGGCAAGTAATACGCACTGAATAGTTCACATTTCTGCACGCAAAGAACACAGGAAAAAATCAGCATCAGGTCAAGAGAAATTTGAAAATACAAAAATGCGCTTTTAGCTAGACTTAAACAATTCGAGTTCACCGTTCAAGTTTATAGAATGGCGCGACTTTTTTGAAGAAATCATATTCTTCTCAGTGCGTAATACTGACTGAAAATAAAACTAATAAATTATTTACATAGCTTCCACAGAAGGCTATCGCTCTGTATGCAGTCCACGCTGGCTTGAAATGAGTTGTAAATAGACTGAGGAGCTCGCTTCCACGTTTCTTACGCAACGACTACTTCTCTCCTGCTGTCGACTATGGCACATCCTTTTCAGCGGTCCTGAGTTGCAACTTCCATGCTACTCACTACCTCAGCTGCTCTCCTGACTCTGCTATGCTTTTCACTTTCTCTTTGTTGCGTGAGATTAAGTCTGTTGGCTACCGAATGCGTAACGAAAGCCGCTTAGGCTGTGAGTGCGCTACACAAAACTCTCCTGCGTAACACCCTCATAGTCTTTGTGGCTTTGTGAAGTCACAGACGGAGATACATTACATTAGGTTATATAGTGGTTAGTGATACGAGCAAAGTGCTGAACCCTTTTACTCGTTGCATCCATTGTGGCGCGCTGAAAGAAAATTCTACGAGAAGGTGTGAATTTTACTTCTCTTTGATTGTCGCGTCAAGTCAGGAAATGTCGTGACGTTTGTTTTGGTAGTGAGTTCGGGAATGTGATAGATAGGAATTAAATGTTCGGTCTCCAGCGAATTTGACTGTGAATAGTGACGCATCTGAGTGAACAAAGTCAGAGAAGTGGGTGGTCTAGGGGTTTTGTTAGCTGCTTGTCTTAAAGGAGTATGCTTGCACAAAAGCGGCGTAGTAAATAGCAGCCGAGTATAGCTGCGCTATTTGTAAGGGTCTTGTTACCGTTGCAGGAATAGTATTGATTTCAATCGTGATAATTCGTTCGGTTTCTAGAGTCATGGGAGAGCCGAAGCTATATCTAGACGCTGTACAACTTGCTCTCAGATTAGCAATAATGAAGACTTGCGGCCATGCAGGGTAGTGCATCACGCGACAAGCTTAGATGAGCATCCAAAAGCGCACTAGTATTAGTTGTAGTATTAGTATTTGTATTCTGAGACCAGTATGCGAAAGTACACAACAAGTCACCCAGGGCCATCTGTTAGTATGACACCTGGTTAGTAATTTGTAATTTAAAGCACGCAAAGCACGCAGGAAAGAGGAAAGTTATTGAAAGAAGTGAGTGGAAAGCTGAGCGGCGCAGCTTCATCTTTAGTTGAGACTTAAATTATGCGAGTGGCGATAGAGGCCAGATGCCAGCTCCAGTCTTCCTATGGAAGCAAACAGGAGTCGCGTAACTAAACGTACTTCAAATAAGTGCGAGGAACGGCAAGAGGACGGGAAATTGAGGGACTGGTGGTCCATGAGCACGCTGGAGAAGACGGGATGCCTCGTAGGTAGGCTGATGCAGGCGAGTAAGGCGACCTATAGGCCAGAAAGATAATATATAATTCAACTTGATGATTGAGAGGGAGACAGTCATGATCAGACAAAACGGCGCGATGTGGAAGCTACGCCATCGACCTTTGACCGGACTGCTGAATTTTCAACACTGGAGACGATAGTGACCATAGACGCAACGTGTCGAATAAATGTATCTGCTGTAATTAAGAGGCAGTGTCACGAATGCATTAAAGCTAATTAGGCTGTCGTACTCCTGCCCCAGCAAATCCTAATTTTGGGAATATTCTTAAGCTGAAATTAGGCTTACATGACAATCGAGGCAGTGTGCTCATCCGACCACAAGACGTCTTAAAACATCAAGCCCAGATTACGAGCAGATGTCATTTTAGTTATTCTAGCTGAATCAATCGTGTGGATGTGATCTTCCAACTTGAGCATGATACTGCGCTCAAACATAACTAATAGGTTTATTTCAACGTAGTTGATGTTCATGGAGTTAGTAACCGATCAAGTGCAAATGTTGTCGATGCATGCTGAAATTGAATTAAATGAGTCAAAAGCAGAGCAAGGCTGAAAATGGTCGAAAGATACAATAGGTAGAGCTGAGTGACGTCGGTTTAGAAATGAAAACCTCGACTGTTTTTAGCGATTATCTCTGACACAAATAGAGTATAAGTAGTAGAAAGAATGGGAGATCATTGGAGACCGCGCCTTTAGTTCCTATGCTCCCAAAGCCTGGAACTGACTACCGACGCACGTCATAACTTCCCCTGACATGACGACATTCAAACAGAAGTTTCAAAAGCACCTGATGTTTATTACAGCATTTTGTGGGTCCTTTTGATTCGTGTTTCGTGTGCATGTATCTGCTTATACTGTTTCTACTTCTTCCTTGTGTTACCAATAACCATTTGGTAACGCTTTCTATACAGCATCTGAAAAGTGCCTAGAAAGAGATTGACTTCTCAGAGGGCGCTCTGCAAATGTATTAGTATTATATTATTTTCATAAGGGTGCCTAAAGCTGAATTTTGAGCTAATAATTACTTTGAGGGCTACACCTGATAACCTGTAACCATTTAAATCTATACTCTGACATTATTGCGTGAAAAAAAAACCTTGGGAAACACTTTAGCACTGATACTGAACCGTGTCGAGCTACGCTCCTGCATAACTTAGCCGTCAATTCTTGTAAATAGTGCTGAGAGATCTGTGCGAACTAGCAGAGGAGTCATATACCAGCGTTATTTAGAATTGTATGCCCGAAGCAGAGCAGGTTTTTGGAATGGTCAGCTCAAAATCTCGATAGTAACTTGCTTGCACGCTGATAAAACTGTACAATAATTTATCAGCTGCTGAGGCACAACTCTTTCAAGTAAGCTTCTTGGATCAGAATGGCAGAAGGAACATGTAACGAAATTCCTTAGTTTACATGTTCACATGATCTATGGTAGGATTTTTATTAAGAGGGCCTGGTAACAGGTGTTTTCAGAGGGGCAGATACTTTATTAGTAATTGGGGACCAATGAGAAATATTCATCATGAAGGGCAGCAACAAGTCTATGCATCTCATTTGGAGCAATAATTTCTAGTGGTCTAGCGGTCATACTTGATAAGAATTTAGAGAAAATATCTGCTAATTTATATTAGGATCACCGGGAAGATTGTTTATTGGAGCGCGGCTAAGACGATCGATAGTGGAAATTAACTATATCGGGTTATCAATCTGCGGCTAGACTATTTCTCTGTGAAACTTGCACTTGGTGTATGCGAGAGAAAATTATTGGGACGAACTAGAATAATGATCAAATGCCACGAGATATAGACAGCGAGTCTCGACTTATTAGCCCTCTTTCTAGAGCCCACGTTTAGTGTCCCTTGCTTCACTTATGCCAGCTTTAAACCTAATGGCGTCTCGGCCGTGGCCGGAACGAGCTGGAGCGCCATTGAAGTCAGTTTGTCGTCAATCATGTGAGTTTTTGTTTACACGGAAGTGCAAGCTTGTCACAAACATTGGCTCATGTTGTCGTTTTGTGGCAGTGCTTCAAGGAGAGATGAGCCTGCAGGTCAAGGTCAACGTTGGTCAAGGAAGAGCGCCGACGAAAAAGCTAGCTTGCTACAGACATCAGTACCAGAAAAATTGAGTTTTTTTTAACTCAAATGCAATTTGTAAATCAATACAGCAGCCCATTCAGGGAGGGATAAAATCATTAAATACTCTGATAGGCCAAAAAGGATGTTGATAAAGGTGAAAAGGGTGCAAATGCGTGAAGAAAATTCTTCGAGTGTGAGACCTTTCTATGAGCAGTGGGCTGAAATACGAGAAAGTGGACAAAGATACTCTAATAGTTAAAGCGTGAAGTAGTGCATCGAATTATAATAATAATAATAATAATAATGCACTTGATAAAGCGCCCTCAGATAACTCAATCTCTTTCTTGGTGCTTTACATTTGCTGCCAAGGGAAACGCGATTGAATGGTGGGTAATATCATGCTTGATAAACAACATGAATATCATGGTTACGGGTGACATAACAGGGTCAGAATGCAAGGATCAAGCGTGTTACCGCAGCGAATATTGCAATCAGCTCGAACAAGAAAAAAGGACGACTCATGGTGCAAGAAATAGGATAAAATCAGAAAATTGAGGGATGAAACGGATATTTAGAGGCCCGGTTCACGATTGATTACCACAGTCAATTGCATACCATAATTGGCACAGTGCCACTATCTGAAAACGGAATAGAAATTTAAAATATTGTACAATTAATGAAAAAACAAAGGCTTAAATAGGAAATTAAAATGAAAATAATCAAAAGATAATAAATGAGGCACTGACGCAAGTGCCTACTTCACAACTCGCAAAGTTTCTAACGACTCGGAGTATAAAAAATGAAAGAAAAATTTGATGTACTGTATTCTATAGCTGATGGTTGTGCTGACTTGATCCAGATCTCAGTAACAGCAAAAATGCAAAGAGCGTCATCTTCATGCTGGTAACAACTAACGGTTTATTGTAAGGAGACACGTGCGGGAATTCCAGGGCTCATTTCGGAACTCAAGGTAAACCAAGGTTAGCGTAAGCTTTATCAAAAGTTAGTAACAGAAATTATTAGCATTTCAAACGTGAGATAGGGGGAGGGATAATGGCTAGCAAAGTAGCTGCCATTCCAACATAAGGAGGCATGTATCTGTTACCAAGCTGGTTTGGTCCAGCGGTTAAGGTGCTCGCCCGACCAAGGCCTTGCTGAGATCGTGGGCTCGAGCCCCTTGGCATATGTGAAGCGCCTGAACAGAGACAAACTTCTCCTGGGGCGATATACGAATTAATTATAGTTTTTTCCAAACGTGCGGAGTAACGTGGCTTAATTGACTGGATTTTTGTGAATCTGAATTTCCCCATTGATCATTTCGCTGCCGTCCCTCAGCAAAGTCGGTGAGAGATGTGATGCTTAGTTCATTAAGCTCATAGATATATGAAATACATTTCTCATAAATGTATACAAAAATTTCACGTTTCTCATTGATATTTGAGGGATGTCATAATATTAGTTCACTCTTCGCCCTGTTTTTCAGCTGTTGCATTACATTTAATGACACAATTTTTCTTTCGAGCGCTGGCGTAGTTGTCCAGCCTCAGCTGCCACTAGCTTTTCTTTTCGCGGGGCTAAGCTGGGATGTTTTTTATCATCAACACCACACTTACTTTGGTAGACCGTGTCCGTAGCAGCAAGTCCATAACATGCGTACACATCACTTTGACACTAAAACACGTAAGAGTTATTATTTTATTCAGCCAACAGTTTCACTAAATTGTTGCAGAAAATTGAGCTAGTCAAAATGATGGATATTTTTCTTTTCAGCACATTCTGTGCTAAGTATCAACAATGGCTGTATATGCTAGTGCTCAATTACTTTTCAAATGAACATCAAATATAATGAATAAGCAGAATAACGGAATAAGCTCATATTGAGGGCACAGAATGAGGCTGAATAGTAATTTATCTACATGACAAGTCATTTAGATACCCACATCAATGCTCATCATTAGGGTAATGATTCGACAGATTATTCTGTCAGTAACACATATTCTTGCAATACCTGACAGCTTCTAATCACTGTTTGTTTTTGAAAATTACTGCTTTACTTTTATCCGCCGTTTAAAAGCCTCAGCGAGCAATCAGCCATTCGCGCTTTATTCAAACACCGGGGTGCTAAATCAGCCAGAGTAAGACTGATTTTTTTCAATGAGGTTGCTGAGTTATAAAATGTATGAACCTATTACACGATAATCCACGGCCAAGGCGGCATACAAGCAGAAGCCTTGTAATGGGCAGGAAGTTGATGTCGCTTTGGCTGTTGAGCTGAATTGAACTCGAGGCTACGAAGCCGCAAGACAGCTCCATGTGTGGAGGCCGTTGTTAGAATCCTGAAATACTGTGTCGCTGGCGAATGAAATTTTCTACTCTATGTATAATGACTAGTTATCTATTCCTGCGAGGACAACATCCCCACTAGAATGCTGTTCCCCGATTCTTGGCTGCACCTCGATGTCTACATTTAAGCAGGTCACTAGTGATCTCGTCCTGAAGTTGGTATCTCAATCAAAGAAGACAAGTCCTCAGGACCCTATTCCCACTGCCCTGCTCCTACGTTGCATTGATCTGCTGCTGCCATGCATAACTAACATCATTAATACGTCATTAGCCTCAGGTCATGTCCCAGCACCTTTCAAAAAAGCTGTAGTCAGGCCCCTTCTAAAGAAAGCGACACTAGATCAAGAGAAGTTAAGCAACTACCGCCCCGTCACCCTTCTACCATTCCTATCAAAGACACTGGAACGGGTCGTAGAGGACCAGCTGAACTCATTTATCGAAACTCCACACCTTGCTAGTAAGTTTCAGTCTGGATTTAGAGCTAATCACTCCGCAGAGTCAGCATTGCTTAAGGTATACAACGACTTACTTAGGAATGCAGACATGGGTAGAGTGACTCTGCTAGTTTTGCTCGATCTTTCGGCAGCTTTTGATACTATCGATCACAAAGTTTTTCTAGAGCGCTTCTCATCTCGCCTGGGCATCACTGGCACTGCTCTGCAGTGGTTCAGGTCCTATCTCACTGGGAGACTCCAGAGTATTGACGTGAATGAACCAAAGATCATCCGAGGTACCTCTGAAATATGGGGTACCTCAGGGCTCCGTGATAGGTCCGGTTTTTTTCACGGTTTATACTCTCCCTCTTGCCTATGTGATTGCAAAGCACAATCTAGGCTTTCACTTCTATGCGGATGACACTCAATTGTACCTTTGTTTTGATCCCTCCCAGCAATCGAGCACCTCAAACTCTCTCAACTCACTTGCTGAATGTATTGATGACACCCTCACATGGATGGCAGCAAATTTTCAAAAACTAAACGATGATAAAACTAACTTACTAGTTATGGGCAAACCCAGTGTAATTCAGAAATAGGAAAGGCTGACGCTCAAAATTGGCTCTGCAGGTCCTAGACTGTGGAACTCGCTTCCACAATTCTTACGCAACGACATCTACTCTCCAACTGCCGACTGTGGCACATCTTTTTCAGCGGTCCTGAACTGCTACTTCTATGCTACTCACTACCTCAACTGCTCTCCTAACTGTGCTATGCTTCCCACTTTCTCTTTGTTGCGTGAGACGAAGTCTGTTGGGTACCGAATGCGTACCGAAAGCCGCTTAGGCTGTGAGTGCGCTATACAAAACTCTCCTGCGTAACGCCCACATGGTCTTTATGACTTTGTGGAGTTACTGACGGAGATACATTACATTACATTACATCTCCTGTTGAATCAGCTCGAAATCTAGGTGTCTTGTTCCAAGGTGACCTCTCATTAGATGACCACATCAGCTCCACTCAAATCTGCCTATTTTCAGCTTTATAACATTGCTAAAATTCGGGCTTGTTTAGATAAGGATACCACGTCCAAGTTGGTCCATGCATTTGTGGCATCCCGTCTCGACTTCTGCAACTCACTGCTTACTGGCCTACCAGCATGTGCGATCAGGCGATTGCAGCTGGTGCAAAACTCGGCAGCTAGACTTGTCTGTCGTGAGCGTCGCAGTTGCCACATTACTCCACTTCTCGCCGACCTGCACTGGCTACCAGTCAAGCAACGGATTGACTTCAAGATTTTGTCGCTCACTTTTAGGTCCCTTTATTCTATGGCTCCAGCCTATCTGTCAGATATACTACCCCATCAGGCCAAGCATCGTACCACCCGCTTTTCGGAATCCAACAGCCTACCAATACCTCGTACAAACCTTAAATCCTTTGGAGACCGTGCATTTAGTTCATATGCTCCCAAAGCCTGGAACTCCCTCCCGACCTGCGTCAGAACATCCCCTGACCTGACCACATTTAAAAGGAACCTAAAAACACACCTATTTAGGACAGCATTTAGTGGGTCCCTGTGATTCGTCCTTGATGTGCTTATGCGTGCTGACACTGTGCACGCTGCCACTAACGACATTTGCATGCCGACCCTGTGCATATCACCCCTAACCATGTTATTCATTTTGTTTGTTTTTCAAGCATGATTTTACTTACCATTCAATTGCATTTCCCTTTGCAGCAAATGTAAAGCGCCTAGAAAGAGATTAAGTTCTCTGGGGGCGCTTTATCAAGTACATTATTATTATTATTATTATTATTATTATTAAAAACTCTGCAACTGCTCAACCCGGCTCTTGTCTCCTCTCGGTGAGCAACTCGGTTACCAGTGATATCTTGGACTGCTAGCGGGTTTGAGCGGCTCGGTAAGATAAAGAACCACTAATTCTCGCACAGAATCGATGTATGGAATCGTCAGCCGCGGTCTCCTTTGATAGTTAACTACAGTGTGTGTGTGTTACCTAGAAAAGCAAACTGGATCTTCTGATAAGGAAGCAAAGTAAAAAAGAAGCGAAAACAAAAGCGACGCTGTTCCATGTAAAGACATTTTAGCACGAATAATGCGCAGTCTTACCAACATGTGCGACAGCTCCAGAGCTTATTTCTTTCGCACAAAACACAATGCAAGCAACGGATATTGATCCTCACAGGTGCGTGACCAGAATTGAGAGAACATGCACCTCAAATCACATGAGATGGAATATTTAAGCTGCTCCATCACCTACATGGAAAGCAGACAATATTAGAGCACATTCCAAACACTCCTCACAAACCAGTTCACACTCCCTGTGTCATAATGTGAGTTAATCCCCATACTTTGGTAGAGCAAGTAGCCAATTTCAGCTCTTAAGTGCCCATTCCTTGAAGAGCGCGTGTTTTTCACCCGTCAAGCTTTAAGGGAAATCAAATTCTAAGATTACTACTAGCTGCATTAAATGAATCCAAGTCGAAACATCACCAATAGACCCGCATCAGCATCTCCGAGTTTTATTTCTGCTTTTCTGGACGTGAGTGATCGAAACTAATAGGGCAAGTGTCATTTACGTCAACAAAAAAGACCTCAGTGCAATCTGCCTCACCGTCGATATGCAGCTTTACAGCGCAAAACGAATGATTAGAGTCCTTTATAACTATTAGTCAGGGCTCTAAAAATGGGTGCTAGCAAATGCCAACTCAGAACTGGAGTCAACTACAATGCATCACTCTTTTTCGTAATTTCTTCTCATCAAATGAAGAACACATAATAGGGGCATATCTTGTTCTTACAGATTATGGTGGGCTGGCGTACGGTTATCTGTTCCAGAAATTAAATTAAATTCTCTTACCGAACCTGTATTACCTTTATTATCTTTAGTCCCTTCACGTGGATTCAGATTCGGACGTTATTCCTTATAAGTTTTCGTATCGTTCCATGTTGACAGTCTACTATTCTCGACTTTGAGTTGCATTCGCCATTATAGCTTGTTCCTCTCTTTGAGAACGTTGGCAAGTCTCCTGGGTTCCTCTTTAACCTCTGGGCACTCTGGAGTCGCAATTTTTTTTTATTTAAGATGAAATATTGATAGTCAGGCTTGCTGTCTTAGGCCGCGTATCCAGGGGACATTTCATTCGTCTGGGTACTTGGTTTCCAATTTTTCCTCTTGCTATTTTATTCGAAACATTTAAAGCTCTACTCGATCTCCATTCTGTCTACAAACTATTGTGAAAGGTTTTGAGTTCTCCTAACGCTATACATTGCACCACAACTTGATCTTGCAGGCAGGCTCTTAAAAGCACCCGTCGTGAGATGCGGGAGCACACTTTCAGCCACTCATTCGTGCGATTTTTTCGCAAGCATCTCTTTGTCGAGTGCCAGTCGGCTTTATGTTTCCCCCTTCGCCATACCACTTGCTAATGCACCTTCCATTTACTGGCCCAGGTGTGCAGCATGTCCGGAGGGCGCTCTCCGTGCGTCCACCAGTTTAAAAAATGCCGAAGCGACAGCGTATCCAAGATGGCTTCGGCGACACCCCTCCAGCCGGCCGCAAGCTGTATCAGCAGGCCTTATCAGCACCGGAAGCAGCCGCGAAAGGCAGCCCTGTGCTCGAGATGATTGCGACCAGTGCGTTACTGTGCCGCCCCTTCGTGAATAGGTATTTACGCTATCGCTCAGTTAGTCTCTCTTCGCTGACACAGGTAGCGGAAATCAAATCTTACTCCCGCTAGTCCTGACATCAGCGAATGAATGCACATCCTTGGTGTTGTGTTCAAGGCAGGACCAGTGTCCGGTTTTCGGTGTTCTCGGGACCCTCCTCCCGCCACACCCCCCCGAAAACAAGTAACTGATTCACTTCTCCCACCTGGCCCTCCTGAGCGAGCTTCGGAGCACTGCTCCCACAGGCACCGGCTGCCTCGTTCCCAAGTTCCTCATCGGCTTCAGCCGCCTCCGTGCTGCCTCTGCCAGTGCGCTCAGCTTCAGCCGCCTCAGTAAAGACTTGGAGTCCCAATCCCATTGGAGGTTGATCCCCGATACTTTCTCAGCCGGTATTACTGCGCGTCAATCCCACTCGCTGAGAGATCACCGCTCGCAATCAACCGCATCACTCTCACGAAAGTGGAAATAAATCCCGATTCGTTACGGATGACGTGGCAGGCGACCGCATGAAGACTCGTAGCAGCAGACTCTCGATGCTGCCGGTCGCTGCCCAGAGAGACGTGGTGGCCAGGTTCTTTCCCTATATCCAACCGCGGTCGGTAGTCGTACATAAATCGTGTTGCATAAACACGGAGTGCACTGGTCGTTAGCTTGCATAGAATGGCTATTTCATAAGCTGTCTCCATTTGAAAACCAATATACTACCTAGCAAACCACGTGGCCACCATTCTCACTTCCCGAAAGAAAGACCTACCTGTGTTTATGTCCGTTGCACTGTTCTCGTACAAAAAATAGAAGTTTTGTGAACATCGTATACGGAAACCGTTACAGCTAAGACCTGTTTAAAGCTTATCTGCTTGTAGTTTGACCATCGTTCGCCATAAATTACTGTTCATATGACATCGAAATGCCTACCGCTTCCAGCCTATACCTAGTGATTTCATTAATGCCTTCGCGAACAGAGCACCACTGTCTGGTAAAACTTACTCAACCGAAGATCGAGTCGTTCGAGAAACGCCGTCGAAATGCAGAGTGCGGCGTATTGTGTCACTCAGCTGTGCCATCGGAGAGCTCAAGCTAGCCTAGAGTGATTCGCTTAACAGGTCGGCAGCCGACCATTTACTAACAAAAAGGTATAGGTAAATATTACAGGTGACAGAACAAAAGGTCTACCACTTTCGCAGCAACGCCTCGCCCGACTGTCTTGGTGCTTTGGGTTGCCAAAAATGCAAGCAGTCCGCTCAGCTATGGAAGCACCTCGCGTGCCCGTGGAGGCGACTCGCGCGTGCATTCGACCTCAGCGTCCTCAGCCGCCGACGCGGCTGCGCCGTCGACTGCTTCGGTGGCGCGCTGCAGCCTTGCTGCAGCACTTTCGTATCAGATATAGCGGACCAGGCATTTTTCCAGGCTCACGATAGCTTCGGACAGTCCGGGCTGAGGAAATTTCTCGGTTGAACGAAGCCATCCTGCTTGTCCCTGGAAGCGCAGAATCGTTTGAGTAAATGCGACATTGCCGCGTCTCGGCTGTGAACGTTGTACCCATACATGAGTAGCACAAGCGGCGCACTGCTTACACATCATATTGGAGGTGGTTCGTGACTTCGTGTATCTGGTCCGCTGAGATCTCACCGTCGATTCTGGCCAGGTAAGAATACAGCTCTTTGAATAGCGGAAATGGAATTCTTGCCGCGCCTCCTTCGGGGTCGGCCGTCAGCACTTCGCAGACAGTTTTCATTGTCTGCGTTATGTTCTAAAATTTTCAGTTCGCAATACAGCCAACCAATCCCACGACGATGCTCATAAGCTGCCCTAAGCCGTTTCAGTCGAACATCCTACCTAGTTTGTTCCCCCCCCCGCTCAAACACTAATGAAGTATGCCTCAAATTGGTCAGGAGTTGTGCTTAATTATTGCAAGGATTAAATAAAATCATTGCATAAGTATTTGATAATAAAATAAAATATTAATACATTATTGCAGGAGATGTGCTTAATCCCGTGCGGATCACGGGCAGCCTACGCAGTAACCGGGTAGCCAGGAAATCGTTCGGTTACGTAGTGAAACTTCAACCTTTCCATGTTGGCTTATCTTTCCCCAGTGCTTATTTATGGGTGGACCACCACCAGCAAATAAGTTTGGACTGTGTGAAAAAGCATACCTTAATGCTTAACGTAGCCAAGAAGGTCTCACCGGTAGTTCTCTGATTGCTCTTTGGAATGTGATCTCTTCGGAACGGCCTCCATTGGGTTGAACCCATACAAGCAGCACTTACATTGGTGCAGCACAGCTATTAATTAGCCAGGTCTAAGATCGCGTATTAGCAATTGCACAGCGAACGAAGGCGTGGCCATGGTCAGCGTCAAATACGTGCACTTTAAAGCCTCAGCATAAATCAAGGGGTCAACTTTCAAATTTTCGTGATAACCGAGAGCGCTCTGGCTACGAAAAGGGGAGCTTCGGTAAAATGACTCGCGAGGAATGGCGATAAGTCTAGTATTAACTTGTAGCTGGAAAAAACAGAGTAAAGGTCGGCTGATAGAGCAGCCTCGTTAAATAGATGCAGAAGTCCCACTAGTGGCTACGACAGCCGCTTGAAGTGGCTTATTATAAAATATTGCCTTCTCAAGGCCTTCTCGAGAGCATGACCCTCTAAAGGACTCGAGTCCCTACAACCCGTGTCATTAAGTTCGAACAGTCCACCGCTGGGCTACGACCTCGTGAGATGCTAGCAAATTGCTCTGCAGTTTTTTTTTTATTTATTTTCTTCGTAGATCGGATTGTCCAAAAATTAGCTTAGCAATGAGGTGTATATTTGCTGTGCCTGCGAAAGTCCGGTTGCTAACCCTGATATGACCTTCAACTGCTGGCACACACTCCCACTAGGGCTTCTAGGGTGTTACTGGCTGCTTGGTGGATAAGCATTCCAGTTTGCCTGGACTCCTCGCATACTAACGTTGAAGCCAAACTATGTCGGCGCCTGGGCTGGTTATTGCAGCGATGAAATTAAAAGAATTTCCAAACGGCACCTCTTGCCTTTTGCTCTTTTTGTACGGTAATAGTTTAGCATATTTAAGATGTATTATATTCCTTTTGGGTTCATGCTGCTATCGCATATGACTCCTAAATCGAAGACCTTACAAAGCCTGAACTAGATAGTTTCGGGAAAGATTGAGAGTCAGCTGTGCAAATAATGATTGTCTGGAAAATAAATGCAGTAACTATGCTCCGATAGCAGCATTTGAGCAATATGGATACCGATTGGGTAGTTGAAACCTTTTCGAAAAATTCGTTCTAAATTAACAAGTAATGCAGTGCAGCTTAGCTATGGTGTATCATTAATGATGTCTTCTAGATCCAAGTGTGAATGTGCAATTAATGCACTGTATGAGTACTACTGCCTACCGAAACCGCAACGGAAAAAAGATATGCGGCGTCGGGACACTCCAAACATGTTGCTTAGAAGTTGGCTACTAGATGTAGTACATCTATCAACTAACTTTATTTTTCTTTTCGGTCGGTCTCATTTTTGGTTTTCCGTGCTAAAATGGTTTCTCCGTGAGGAAATCAAGTCTTTATTAATATAGTGACGAAACTATGCAGGCCATTTCGTTCTAATATATAGTAGTATGATGTGATTTATCTTTCTGAACGTTTTTTCAGCGCTTTAAGGAATACTTATACATTAATACTTCCGAAGTATACGAAATAGAAAATCGACCGATGGATATTAAGAAGAGCATTTTTTCGTAAGTAAGCCAGCTAGAATATTGAATATGACACCGGATTACTGTGGCATTACTTTCATGGCTCGCGATGTCCTATTCATCTGCAAAATGCTGAACTTTTTCAATAAGGACACTGCTATGGGTCAGTCAAATAATGGTTTTACTGTCGAGCCAATTCTTTTTAAATTGATGGCCCATTTCGTTCAGTTACGAAAATGGATCTACGGAGTAGAGCATACGCTCAATAACCACGTGCTACAAGAAAGAGACATACCTCTCCAATTGTTGAAGCTGCAAGAGCAAAAAACTTCAGCCACTCGACGTCTCCTCCAAAGCTGCCAGTTCGAACAAGCTCGTCCAGACGCTCCTGTGGAAGGTCAAGGGCCAGCCATTTTTGCTGAATTACATCCAACGATGTAATTTTCTTTGGTCCCAGCTGCAATTAAAGGGTAAATATTGGACTAAAACTCTCGATCAATTCATAGCTTAGGACCATATGTAACTTCATAATATTATATAAAGGGATGGTCGCTGAACCAAACATTTATGCAAAGACGACTGCCATAATAATCTAATATACCTCCCCACGTGCAAATACGCTCTAAGATAGTATTTTAAAGGGCCAAATGACGACGCACTTTGGATTATTTTAATTTCCCTTTCGATCTGCAGCTTTATATTGTCTTAAGAGTGTTACCTGTTTATGCAGGACTTTTAGAAGTCCTGGTGTCAGTCCGGTGTCTGTCTTTTGAGTTGCAGAGGGCATCTCTAATCTCTCCTTTACGGGAGGAACTTCTCCGAAAGCCATCGCCTTGAAGTACCTATAAACAACAGAGAAAGATAGAGAGAAATCATCGTGTTTGTCCACAAACCAATCTGATGCCGGCAGTGTGATCCCCTAAGCCACTGATTAAACTTTCAAAACAGCCATGTACTCTCATTATTATCCTGTTACCGTGGCACGTGTTTTTCTTTGATTCATTCTCAAGATTTCCATTCGCGAGTCTAAAAAGTCTTGGTCATTCAGCAAGACAGCTTGCTAGGTTGTACAAACTCCAAAATAAGAGCATGTATGATTGAGCGCTGATACATTCATATTACTGCCCTCAAAACAGTTATAACCACCTAGGGTGGTCTCCCGACACCATTATTACAGCTTTTCCCCTAGTTTTAGTGCGGTAGTTGCAATTTCAAGAAAAGATACCTCAAACATTCCTAGTTACTTTAGAGCTTCTGTGAATGACTGACAGTTCCCTAGCAGCTAAAAAGACTACAGAGTCGAGTTTGAGGCTCCGCAGGACCTGCAATGTTAGCAGGCTTTTAGGGGATCAGCATTCCTACTTGGCGACACTGTCAGTTGCCAAGTACAAACGTAACGGCTGTTGTTTCTGCGATAGCTTCTATACACAATCCTTTTAACCAGTTACTCATACCATTCAGCCACATAATAGCGGCGGGCATAATTAACCAGATCGTGCATTAGTACCCGAGCATCAGAGCGTCGGACCCATAATAATATTAATAATAATGATACACTTGATTAAGTGCCCTCATATAACTCAATCTATTTCTAGGCACTCTAAATTTGCTGTATGAGCTTTACACCTGAGATACACGCAGCCAGGGCTAGCTATTCAATGATTAAACTTTGAAATGACGGAGACGTCAGCAAAACTGCAGAGTACTTACGCAGCGGACCATGACAGGACATCTTTTGGCTGTGTACGAATGGCCGCTTTAGTAAACTGTTTGAGAATATCCGGGAATTCTGGCGGTATCTTGATTTGCTGCGAGCAGTAATAAGGTTCGTCCGGCTGAGGCATCCTGAATTCTGTCTGAAAAAGGAGTAGGAGATTTAGGCTTCAATAAAATCCATCTATAGATATCCTACAACGTGCACTTGCTTAATTTCCTTCTGGATTTGTCTCGAAATGACAAGAGGGTGCCCCATACACGCATTATTCTGGCGAGTACTTCGGCTGTTTCATCTTTACTTCACTTCGTGTCACAGCGGCTCCACAACAGAATTAACGTTCGATGCTCTCATCTCAAGTATTTTCTATACAGACCTTTTGGGATACATGGGCTAGCAACAAAAATTAGCAATCTGTGTTTAAAAAGAATACAGACAAGTTGAAGCATAGGATACTAAGCACGAACTCGGTATATTATGCCTCAAGTCAGTAATTGTCTATAAAGATTGTGATTAGACTGTTCGTAAAAACTAAATAATACCATAAGAGAGATTTATTGAAATATATTTTAATTGATTATTATCAGCTGCTCCAAGAGGTTGGTTGCCACAAGTACGAGTTTGTAGATTCTTTGTCTATGGACTCGTACCCATCTTACCCTGACATTCTGCCTACGCCTCTGTCTGTTTTGCTTGTTCCCTTTTGCCCTGCATTCTTCTTACGTCAAATTTGAGAGGAAAGCTTTTCAAAGCCTATTGACAGGTCTTACCCCTCCTAAGACTGTCAAGAGTCTGCGCATTGTGTTGCGTGTATCGTAGCATCCATATAGGTCTGCATGCCTCTCTCTCTCTCTCTTCGCTATATAATTCTAGTCCCCATTAAACTATGGATGATCAGAACCTTGAGCAAATGAAGCAACCTTTCTCTAATTCATTCTCATACGCCATGCGTAATGACATTACTGCAGTGTCAACAGTAGGATTAGCGCCAAACCGTCTGGTCACAGAATACCGCTTTTAGCGTATCGCTAGCAATTGCACTTTTCGTCTTGGTTCCGCGGACGCTCTTCTTTTGCTTAAAAAACATCTGTAAAAACAGCGTCTCACCTTATGTGCTCCTAAGGTCGAAGGCGCGCTAGACGAGGCGCCCCCGCAGGAGCCCGGCTTGCACGGCGACTGTCGCTATTAGCGACGGTGTGGCGTTACAAAGAAGTGATTGAATAGGTCCACCCCCAAACCAAAGAAAGGTAGCATGCTTGCACAAAATAGATGCACATTATTAAATTTTGAATTTCTAAAATTATTAAAAACTTTTTATATTAACTTTGCTTTCTATACTTCGAGGGCTACACATACTAAAACAGGTTGCGGTGTCTCCTGGAGCCTACTTTCGGGCACAACTTCCGATAGTGTCAAGGCCGCCACCGGAGTGGGCTGTTTTGCAAAACACTGCAATCAGGATAGTATTATTCTTTCTTGCACTTTAAAACATCTTAGGGTTGTAATTACATGATAGTTCTTGTTTTTATGGGCTTAAGTTAACGGTAGACTGAAAAGGGGTAACCAACAGTTGGTTTACATTTTCCATTTTTACCTTTTCTGTACCGAGAAAGACCTGCGATAATGCCCGCCTGTTTGGTATCGGTGTGCACCTTGCAAGGGATTCCCTTTTAGGAGATTGGATGATGAGTGAATCACTTTTTACACAGAAGGCTTGACGTTCACCCTCCCAATTTGGACGTTCGGTAGGACAGTCAGTTCATTATTAGCCCGCCGTCTGCTTAACGCAGCCGCTGCTATTACGATCGCGGGTGTAGGATTTGAGCTGGTCTGTTCTGACTGTGCCGGAAGCCGACTTCTATTATCGGGCGGCAAGGCTGCATCGAGAGGGGGTCGCTCGGCGTTGTTGGTCGTTTCCCGGCTTGACGTATGCTGCAAGTTTCGTTGATGGTGTATCTCAAGTTCTGCGATTTCTGATGAAAATAATGATAACCTAAGGTCCAGGATTTGTGTAGGCGCATTTATCTGCGACTCTACCGGTAATATCACCACCGCTCCTCGATATAAGTTGTTAAATTGGGTTGCTGTAATGCATTCGTTTTTAAAATAAAGTTTGGGCATCTACGGTAGCCTTGCCAATTGCCATCGTCTTAGCATACGCTAATCATCACTGCACGTCGACAACACCACCACCGATCGGCAATGCTGGATGCAGCTTAAAGTTTATATATGGTTATTTACCTCCTCACTTGTATCGTTGAGTGAGTTTCCAGCGAGCCCGCTTAGGCTTGCAAAAACCCGTAGTAGCCGCTTAGCTCACCATTCACTGCATATGTCTCAGATCTGCATGTCTATGAGGTCGCATTTGTGAGGAAAAATCTCCCGATATATATGGGCAGGTCTTATCCTTCCGAAGACTTGCGTCAGTCCTAACATACAATTTACCATATTCTCAGATATTTATTTGAGCGCGTATTCTTACTCGAGATAACTAATTCGAAACAACACTGCTGCACAATATCTTGCCGCCTTCTATTAGACTTTACATGCTAAAAAGCTGCAGTGC
This sequence comes from Cristatella mucedo, assembly GCA_009760855.2. Taxonomy (NCBI): domain Eukaryota; kingdom Metazoa; phylum Bryozoa; class Phylactolaemata; family Cristatellidae; genus Cristatella; species Cristatella mucedo. The sequence continues at coordinate 960,629 of WPIO01000126.1, read as the reverse complement.
CACCTGGTGATAATGATGTGTGTCCATCACTCACTATACCAAGAGAACTAACTAGGTGTCGGAGAGATTTCTACTACATCGAAACCTAACCAGCTGTTGCTGCACAAGTTCGGCCTGGAAAGGCGAGGTGACGAAGATCGATTGTCTTCGGTTGTGGCTATTGACGGTACTTAAAAAAATAAATGTCAGCTGATCCAATTGCCTCGTGTACACTGGTACAGGAAGCCTGTGGAGCTTAGCAACCCTCTTGCTGCAGGCAACAAAGGATTACCTGCTTCAGGATTCGAGCACACGACGTGGCTCATGGAGTGAGTGCACCTTCTCATTGGCTAAGACTGGGGGAGTTTCCTGATTGGATGCTTCTGGCACTGCCGGAGCGCCTGGCCGAGTTACCTTTACGGTTAGCTCTAACTATGATAGGTGCCTAAGATTGGAAGGCTGGGTGACACGTAATTGTTTCGACACCAAAATTGTTCTTGGTAGTTCATAGTTTGGTAAGGAGCATTTACTTTCATTTTTTTAGTATAGATTATTTTTTTTTGTATTATTACTTTGTTGGTTGCCAGTTTTCCGAGATGCTTTGTTCGATTATGCATATATCTTATTAGTTTGTTATATTTTAGGAAATCAGTCAGATGGCACGCACCGTCTTCATGGTGTCAGAAAAGCCGTCACTGGCACAAGCTATTTCCAAGATCTTATCGAATGGGAGTATGGAATTTAGGAAAGGCTTCAATGGTGCCTGCTCTGTGTTCGAATGGAATGGAAAATTCCGCGGGGAAAGTGTATTTTATAGGATGACGTCAGTGTGTGGCCATGTTATGACCTTGGACTTCCTTGGCAAATACAATAATTGGGATACAGTAGATCCTGTAAGTATATTTTTGTCAGTAATCGTATTCAACAGCTTGCTGGATTCGAGTGTAGCCAAGGGCTTGTGTCTTTTGTCGTGAACTACCTGTACGCACTTGCAGGGTAGCTTTGGCAGTTTGAAGCCATGCTGCTGGCCATGAATGCAAAGCCATGCGTTCTTGCTACTGCTTTGCTTCTTTTCGTTGGGGCGCCTTCTAGCAGGCTCTACTTTTTGCTATGCATCCACAATGGCAATGCCGTTTTCTGTGCTCTAACCTTCCAGGCTACCGTGGCAGCTTGCAAAGCTCAGTGTTGCTCGAGCCCCTCCCTCTTGGCCTCTGGCTAGCTATCCCGTTTTTTCATGGCTGAAGAGGCTGGATTTTAGCCTGCCAGCTGCTGTTAGCGAGCCCCTCCCCCACGATCGAGCATGCATCGAGTAGGCACACCTCTTTTTGGTGTGGTTTTGCATGCTGCAAGCGAACAACCAATGCTGATGTGAATGCAGCTGCCTGATGCCTCACCAGACCCACTCTCCCACTACCCGCTCTCCTAGCCCGAGGGCATTGTAGATGCTCCCATTGGAGTCGACTGTGGTCGTGGTTCGTGGGAGAACGTTTTCTGTTCGAAAGCCCCGAGTCGTGCCGGGCTGCTGCTAGCCAGCTGCCGGGCCGCGCCACCTCCGCCACCATCGTGCCGACGTGCATTATGTCGTGCGAGCACTAACTGCTCGCTGAGCTCATCTCTGCCGAGCGTTTGCTGCAGCGAAGCCGATGTCCGAGCTCTGTGCCGCAGAAGCATACGAATACCTACGGTAGCTTGTTGGTTGGAGCTGGTTGTCTCTTTTTCCGGAGGTCTGATCAGACCTAGATAGCTCGTGGCTGCTCTCGGCACTCGGGCGGCGCTAGTATAATGCACTCTAGCAGCGCTAATGCTCAGCTGTCTGCACCTCTGCAGATCTAGTGCTCTGTGCTGTGACCAGTCTCTTTCTAGCATGGCCATTCAGCTATTGGGCTGCGAGCAGCTCACAGTTGGCATCTCGAAATGGTCGAGTCCACTTCATCGAATAGCATTCTCACGAGCACTCGAAGCAGCTCGAGCGCTGCACCGTCTTCAACGTTACTGTGCCTTGCTGCCACACGGCATTTCTAGACAACTGTGAGGCCAGTGCTTGCATATCCTCACCAGTGGCGCAGGCTTTCTTCATTCAACGAAATGTCTCCTACACTGCTTGGTAAATGTAGGTTCAACTACCGTAGGGAAGGTTTGCTCATGTCATTGATAAGTGGCTTAAGCTCATCCATCATGCGGTTTGTTGAAGTTCCTCTTTAATATGGGGGGGGGGCATCATTTGTACCACCGGAGATGCACTTGCATAGAGTTCCAACATCTGCAAGTTGAGTGATCCCTTGCTACCGCCACAGCATTTAAGCCTGGCGATTTGTACGGAGACGCAGCATAAAAATAGGCACAGACAAAGTTTGGCTGCAGTGCTTTGATTTGCTTTTTTTCAGGCTGAGCTCTTTGGTGCCACCACAGAAAAGAAGGAGGCCAGCCCGAAGTTACGCATGGTGAATTTCCTTCAAAAGGAAGCCAGTGGGGCTGACTTCTTGGTGCTGTGGCTAGACTGTGATAAAGAAGGGGAGAACATTTGTTTTGAAGTGATTGATGCCGTTGGCCATCTTCTGCCACGATCGAGCAAAAATGAACAGGTAAATCCTGTTTCTTGGCAAGACATGCACGGTTGTTTTCAGTCATGGTGTGTTTTAAGGCGATTGACTGTGGTCATGGTGTTTGCGAAAGCGCAAACAGCAGTGCTGACCTTGCAGCACTGCTGTTAACATGTTTTGACTGCGTCCGTGTTGGTCGTATCCAGCTATAGTAACCGTAGGTCAAACATTTTTGGGCATAGGCTAAAGTAGGAGATTAGACTTGCACTTCATTAGATTTCCTGAATCGGCTGATCCAAGCGTCTCCCTAGAACAGAGGTCGGCAAACTTTTTCGGACCGCTAGGCCATTTCAGGAGGTCAAGAAGGCACACACTAGGCCCGAAGAAACCTTGCCCACTCCACCCGGCCAGGAGTGGGCACAGTGGCTATGCCCACTTTATACTGCGAAACGCGCCATGCAAATTCAAGCGCAATAACAGTTAGCTCTCAACTAAAAGCAAAAAGCAGCCGAGAGACGGCTCGTGCCTCGAAAACTCGTTAGTTAGGATACTGGTCAAAGTTAAAGTACCTCAATAGTGAAGGGGAAGAAAACCGCGACAATTCAAGTATGCCAGATCCATCAATCAAGAACTATGGGGCCGCTAGGCCTGACTGGAGCACTAGCTAGGCCGGATCTGGCCTAAAGGACAGAGTTTGCCGACCTCTGCCCTAGAAGGATCCGTTGTGTACAGTCAGATTTGCATTATTTTCCTGTAGTGATACACTCTTATAAGGCACAGGTAATCAAGTCTTGACATCCATTTTTGGAAAAGTTAAACTTATCTTGGCTTTGAAACACTGCTCAGCAGCTTTTGATCACAAATTGCCTTGCGAAGTCAAATGAATGTTTCCTGTTGCTTTCGTCCGGCACAGTAATGATATCTTGTAGCTGGGTAATGTTTTTTGGTGCTCGGCATAACATTGCATTTGAGCAAGCATTTAAGCAAGAGTGTCCCGTGTAAGCAAAAGGCAATAATGGAGTGACCAAACTTTGTGCAACCAGATGTTAAACCCAGAACCCTGTCCATCACTGTGGTGCCTGTCAGTTTGGCAACCAGGTCTGCTGTTGCCAATAGGTTGTATTTGTGGAAAGCAGCTTTATTTTCTCAGTATTTTCTTTGTGGGCATCTTCGATTGCTGGTTTCCATTGGTTTTGGCTTAAGAATTTGTGCTGCACTACTATTTGTATGTTCATGTTACGTCTAATTGTGTGCAAATGTGTAGGAAATGCCAATTATGGAGGTGTGGCATGACTTCGTGAACCGAGGGTACCTTCTTTAGTAACCCTACTGAAAAACATGTTCATCTTCTACTGCCGTCGAAAATAGCTAGATTGGCAGACTTTCACCCTCCAGTGCAAATTTATTTTCTTGAAAATGCAATGATCGGACAAGCCCGGTGCTACAACAAAGCACTCTATACATTTCATGCTAACCGTTGGCCAAGCTGATGACCTCAGCTGCCATACGTTATAAAAGTATATAATTCGTTTGTTTAGCGCTATAAGAGAACTTAATATCTATTCAGGGGCTTCACTTATGCCATTGGGCTAGAGCCCCCACCTCGGTCATCAAATGTGTTCATCTTGACCTTGGTTCGAAGCTAGCATCTTAACCACTGGGCCAACCCAGCAGTAGTGCTTGGTTAGGCAAGAGAACTGCTCTTGCCTATGAATCCAGCCTTATTGAGGACTAAATCTCTAAAAACGTCTACTTTTGGCTTATGTGCAGTCGCCAATCCTAGATGTCTTAAGTATCTTGGATGGTTTTTGATTCAGGGTTTTGCCACTCTTTTTTTGGGGTATAGCAGGCTTGCTTGCCTTGTTTGTTTTTCCTAGAAATATCAATTGCTTTGCTCTTCTTTGCATGGTCAAGGGACCTATATCCCGTCCCATGCACGGTATGTAATGTGTCCCCCGTGTAAAGGCTTCTTGATTTTAATATTAACTAGTATCGGCTGTTGTGCTTTCAGACCTCGAAATCATGTGTTATAATGTAGCCGAACATAGCTCGCCTTTGATCTTGGTCGCTGTGCTGTTTGTATCCATTAACGACTTGTTTACTTGACTGTTATTTATTCATGGAGCCATAGACAGAGGCCTTTCACTTTGGCTTGGTGGCATAGGTTGTACAGTGTGTTGTTGGCTACTGATTACTCACAAACATTGCTCGGGCTTTGAGTACGTTAAAGAAAGATCCTCTGCCCAATATTAATTAGGGTTTAATGAATAAATAAATAAATAGATATAGAGCTGCATTATATTAATTGTTTAATGACCAAGAAGAATATCTAGTGCAAGCCATGCCTTTTTTACCCAGAGGATTCTGCGAGCAAAGTTCAGTGCAATTACCGACAAAGACATAAAGAGTGCCATGAACAACTTAGCAATGCCCAACGAGAACGAGGCATTGTCAGTGGATGCTCGGCAGGAGCTGGATCTGCGAATCGGCTGTGCATTCACCCGATTTCAAACTCGTCTTTTTCAGGTATGCTCGTTAAGTGCAGCTGTTGCTGAACTGTTTACTTGCTCAACGTGCTGTGCAGCCAAAGCAGCTTAAAGTGTGCAATTTGGAGATTGCATGATCTGGCCTAATATTGCTCTATTCAATCTCTTAACTCGCTTAAAATTAGTTTTAAGCTTGACAGTGCTACAGAATTACTGCTTGGTTAAGATTTCTTGAATGACCAGCACTGGGGGAGGCGAGATACTCTGATGTTAAGCAGCCGTCTGTAGACACTATGTCTGTGACTGACTCTTGCTATTTGCTCTGAACAATCTCTTTAGGGCTCGTGCCTTTACTATGTAGCATCTGCAAACGCTTAGGTGCTCGTGTTTCTTGTTACATCATTGCACTTGCTAGTCAGTTTGGTCAGTTGCTGTAACTTTGTCAGGTTCTAATGTGTGTAAGAATGTCAAGTGGATCTTTTCTAATTATCTTCAAAGTTTTTCTAATTATCTTCAAAGTCATTAGTCATCCAATTTTTAATCCTGCATGAGACTGTAAAATATCCTGTGAAATATGTGTTTAATGATGTTCCAGGTCGGTTTCTCTTGCAAAGTTATCACCGTTTGGCACTGCCTATTACTGCTGCTCATTAGACACACTAAACATGTGGCTGTGTTAAAAGGCTTTGGTCTTCTAATAGGTGATGCGAGTGTGCAATCATCACCACATGCTCGAAATGTATATAGTTTTCGACAGCCGCCTAAATTTTAAAAGCTTCATTCAGAAGACTGCTTCTACAGCTAGCCATCATGGTCGATCCCTATGTAAGATTAGGAGCTGTCTTCCACGGTGGCTTGCAAAAAGTTTAACTGGCTCCTTAGTTCTATCTCAGCTGATTCTCGTATTTCCGTTTTGGTTGGGCTACCGAAAAAAGCAACTAGGCCAATGCAGATGGCTATAAATGTGGCTGCAAGGCTAGTTTGAAAATCTCAGAGATTTGACTACGTGTCTCCTTTGCTAAAAGAGTTAGTATGACTGCCGGTTGATCAACAGATACAGAGCAAAGTTCTTACGCTGACCCACAAGGCCTGCCATGGCTTGGTACCTCCATACCTAGCTGAACTGCTGTACCAGTTTCAACCTCCTCTTGCCCTCAGGTCCTGTATGTACAATAAATTAGGTGTTCCATTCCTCAGCTTAAAGGTGGTTGGTGACAAAAGCTTTAGCTCTGCAGATCCTAGACTGAGGAACTTGCTTCCACGATTCTTATGCAACGACAACTACTCTCCTGCTGCCGACTTTGGCACATCCTTTCTAGCGGTCCTGAGCTGCAACTTCAATGCTACTCACTAACTCAACTGTTCTCCTGACTCTGCTATGCTTCCCACATTCTCTTTGTTGCGTGAGATGAAGTCTGTTGGCTACCGAATGCGTACCGAAGGCAGCTTAGGCTGTGAGTGCGCTATACGAAACTCTTGTACCTAACACCCACATAGTCTGTGTGACTTTTTGTGGTTACAGATGGAGATAAGTTACAATACATTATTTTGTCGAATGGCTGTCTTGTCCCTACAGTGCTTTTGCTTTTATTTGTCCTTCATATCGCACTGGTAGAATTATCACCAGAAAAAATCACAAAGCAGAATCGACATGAGAGTAATAGTAATAGTAAGACATTTTTGTCATCTCACCCTAAGAGAATTATGTCTATGCACTTTACATATGTTGTAAATGAAACACAATCAATTGGTTAATGGTAATGTGAACAGTGTCAGCAGGCACAAGTTTGGCTCGGGGGTACGGTGCTCACCTGTAATGACCAAGGTCGTGGGTTCGAGCCCTGTGATGCATGTAAAGCACCTGGAGAGAGAATATGTTATCTTTGGGCGCAATATAAGTGAATTGTATTTTTAATTTTGTTTACCTCACAAAAGACAATTCACATAAAACCCGCAAATCCTGTGAGGAACAGGTGCTTTTTTAGCTTCTTTTAAATGATGTCAAGTCAGTGTATGTCGTGACGTCAGTCGGGAGTGCATTCCGGGTTTGGGAGCATACTAACTAAAGGCACGGTCTCTTATGTATTTGAGGTTGGTTAGAGGCACATCTAAGTGACCTGAGTCAGAAGAGCAAGTGGTACGGTACTTGGCTTGTGGTCATGAAAGCGTTCAGCAGATCACCATTTGGCAGTGCCATCATATGAGTTTCCAACATGTGTCGAATCAACACCCCTGCTCAGCACCCCTCATAAAGCAGACCACTTTTAGTGGGCCAGCGACCACGTCCACCTAATAGAGGACGACCGGAATTCTTGCAGAAAGTAGTTAACGAGATTTAGTAACAAAAAGGAAGGCCTAAAGGTCAGCTAAGAAAAAGATGAGGCATACAAGCATGCATGGTTCAACCCTCTGTGAAATTTTGCAGCAAATTGGTGACGGTTTGGGCTAATTCCACAGAAAAGGTGTTGGAGCCGTGCATTAGATCTAGGGTATCCTTGATCTTTAGATGGTCAATCAAGTTATTTTGCAAAGAGCAAATATGGTGATAACTACCTTAACCACACTGCCTGGCCAGTAAAGAACTTTTTTGAGGGTGGTGAGTCAGTGGCCTAGCCAGTAGCGTGGTAGGAACCCCATAGTATGCTTATGGGACGATATCGACCTGTTGCTTAGACTGGGTGTTTGGCCTACATCAGCAGCCGATCTTTTCAGTAAAATCCAGGCTCTCTGGAAAGAATTCTACAGCAGAAGAGACAATGCAAAAGCTGTGATCTCTATGCTTGGCAGATAAGGGAGGTCTTGAAGAATCTTGATGGGGCAACGTCACACTGCACTTATAAATACCAGCAGCATGTGTATGTTTTTGGGCTGTCAGTGAATATTTTCATATGCTGTGCCCAAATTTGGCATGCCTGGCATTGTAGAAAACATATTATTACATGAATGGAGTGCCATCGCTGAAGGTGCCGCCATAATGTGAGGATTATTTGTGACTGAGTTTAGGTATGCCGGTGAAAGAGAATGAGCAGACCTCAAAATTAGTGAAGACCTTGAAATCGAATAATGCTTGATAGGGAGCCAATCCACGTCGGTGAGAAGTGGCGTAATTATAACAAGGCAATATGATTACTGTGTAGTATCGACATGTTAAATCCAAATTGACTGGCACATGCTATAGGGTTAACATATCCTTCGTTGGCAGCTGATCAACCAGTTGTGCATTGCTTGCTAAGTAGCCTATTCTCATGTTGCTCATACTGTTTCATCTCTTGTGACAGTGTCGTGGCATTCAAATGTAGTGTTCACTTAATAAGTCCTGCAGTTCATTGTCACTTAAGCTTTAAGTGATGGACCAATCCTTTCTGATTAAGCATTTCAGCAACATGTTTTGTATCATCACCAATGTTGCCCAAGTGAAAAAGATTAGTGTTACAAAAGTTGGCTTGGAACAGTTTAATGTCTTGCCAGTTACTCTGCTTCGACCATTCCCCTTGGCACCATGTTGGCACTATGGACATTTCAACAGCAGCCCAGTAAATTGTACATGATGCATCTGCTGACTACTTTATTCTAGAGTGTGTTTGCTGAGTACTTACCCATAGACTGGCTCAGAAACCGGTTTATTGAGCCGACACGCCCAGAAATAAAATTTTAGCCGAGCAATTCATATGCTGTGCAAATTGGCCCTATATTCACTAGGCAGCATTTGAAAATGATCAAGAACATTTTTGACAATTTTGCAAACATAAACTCATGCATGCATGCATGCATGCATTCTTGTTTGAACATTAGCACCGATGCCTGGACGTACACATCCACTCAAGTGACCAGCAAAAATGATCTAATTTATCTTGTAATGCTTCGTTAGGATCTTTGCATTTCCCTTCTTTTTAAACAAAGCGGCTGGTAGCAGCAATTTTCTTTCCAGATCTCGTCATTATATTTGCGATGTGATGCGTTCTCTGTGAACATGACGGCTATACCAGCAGCATATTGCTGGCCACAGTCTTGTAGCTTTTGTGTTCACATACAATCAGACCGTATTGACCTGGTTCATGTTAATGCAGGTTTGATGTGTTAGATTCAGGAGCCTGAGGGAGTGAGACATTTGATTCTTCGGGAATGACCATGCACCACACACTATTTCCTTCGCTTGTTTAAGTTCTGCAATTCCGTGACAAAGTCCTGTGAGGAATAATTTCTTTCCGGTTTATTTAGAGTGTGTGGAAAGAGAGTTAATTCTCTTTGCATGCTACACAGTGAAGCTTCGTGAGGGTCCCGGCTTAGGATTGCAAGAGGCCATTAAAGGGCTAGCTTTATGTTAGGTGCTAAGTTAATTACATGTAAACTAGCAGGCTCTATAGGTCGATCGAAAGACCATCGGAATTGGCTGTCCAGTTGTGCTGGGTCATTCCCTATCGAAAGGGGAAATTGGTTCACTTTTAGTACAGTGGTAGACATTTTTAGCAATGGTTGCCATTGATGTCGTACAATAGCTGCCTGCAATAATGTACTTATTTTTAGCAGTCCTATGTCAAGCATGTGGGCTGTCTGCAGATTGTGTCTGTGGTCACCTGTAAGCTGTCTGCTCTCACACAGTTTACAAGCTCGTGATCTAGCTTATCTATTGCTGTTGTAGCCTCATTTATCTGGCATTACATGGTCCTTCCTTACAGGAAGTCACCAAACTGAGCATTTGATAAATTACGGGCAACTGAGAAAGGATCTGAAGGGTCCTTGGGCCAGAACTTTGGCTAAGATTTTTTAATTGTTTTAGGCTGTGTATTTTTAGAAAGACTTTATGAAGACTGCTGTTCTATTGTTTGTTTGATCATCGTCACTTTCACTTAGTGCCATTGCCTCTTGCTTGAAACAAAAACAGTGCAGTGGCACGATGTGGTTGGGAGTGGTGACACAGTGGCACCACGGCAGCGGTACATTGCACTTGCTCATGCTTGCCGAGTTTCTTTGTAAACTTATATTTGTCTGCACTCCTGCCTCCATGATGTCAAGCTTAATGTATGTTTATGGTAGGTGAACTTTTTTGTTTAGCAGCCATTCCTGGCCACAAGAACTTCAAGACCTTCAGCTGTGTGTGCTTTTTTTCTCTCTAGGGTAAATATGGAAATCTGGACAGCAGCTTGATCTCGTACGGTCCATGTCAGACACCTACGCTAGGGTTTTGCGTTGAGCGGCATGATGAAATTATGTCATTCAAGCCCGAAACCTATTGGGTGCTGCAGGTCAAGGTTCGTTTTGCAGTGCAGCATGTGCATTTACTGTGTGCTTGGCTCGTTTGCATGGCATGCAGCTTTGTATGCTCTAGGAGCATAGCCATGTGCAACCACTTCATGGCTATCGTAAGTAATTTTCTCTGGCTATTTTATCATAATACGATGGCACTAGAGCTTGGGACTGACGCATGAACGACAACAGTAAGTGCATGTGCAGTGCGTTGTTGATGTTTCTTAGTGGCTATAATAGTGTGCTGAACTCTGCGGTGGCAGCGATACTGGTTATCAAAGTTTTTTGCTTCTGAAGGACTTAGAAGACAGTATCAGCACAGCTTTCTGCCATTCGCTGGCAGTTCTGTGAGCCCTTCAATATGGTGTGAGCCTGCTTGTGGTGATTGTCGAGTTCCTACTCATAAAACTTAAAATAGAGCCTAAAATTAAGAGCGGCTGATTCAACAGCCTCATTCATATAGTGGCATCGTAGCTTTGGGGGCTATCCTGTAACGCACTCCTGAGTGACGTCACGACACCCCTTGACTTGAGACATTAAAAAAAATAAAGCTAAAAATGCAGGTGCACCGCCTGTCTTTACTTGTCCCCTGTACAGTCGCAGGAAAGAAAGGAGGCGGCACTACTAAGAAATGACAGCAATCAGCACGAGGAGAAGAGAGAGAGAGAGCAAGAGAGAGAGAGAGAGAGAGAGAGAGAGAGAGAGAGAGAGAGAGAGAGAGAGAGAGAGAGAGAGAGAGAGAGAGAGAGAGAGAGAGAGAGAGAGAGAGAGAGAGAGAGAGAGAGGTGGGAGAGAATGTATCACAGCATTTAGTGGGTCTATGCTATTCGTCCTTTGTAGGCTTGTGTGCATGCGACACTGTGCATGTTGCCACTAATCGTACACGCATGTGTACCCGAAGTCCATGTTACCACTATGTTATGCTTGTTGACATTGAGCATGCTACTACTATCCGTTTGATCATGCTTCCTTTACAGCATATGCAAAGTGCCTTGAAAGAGATTAAGTTATCTGAGGGTGCTATACAAATATTGTCGTAGTAGTAGTAGTATTACTACTATCCCCTCCTTTGTAGTGGGCAATACAGAATTGCCTACTGCAGTTATAGGATTCCTATTCTCACCTGCCTGTCATCGGTTTTTAAGATCTAACCTGGCCGAGCCCAGAAGTGTGTATGCGATGTCCAGAAGCTCATGCCGAACTATGCTGGCAGGCATAGAGGACCAGGCCAGGCTACGGGCTGCCAGCCCATGTGGAAGGAGGCTGAATGCAGCTGCCGAGCCTGACCTGCTAATCACTTCAGCTTCTTCTGTTAAAAGCGTCTTTCTGCCACAGCAGAAATGCTTACAGTGGGAATTTTCATAGCCAATGCCATGTGCCAGCAACTAGAATTGTGGTCAAGAAGCAGGCGCGCTCATGCCAACATGTCGTGGTGCTGTCGAGCAGCGTAAGCTATGCTCGCCAAACTGGGATCCTTTGGCACTAGAAGAGGCTCTGAGCTCGAGCTGTGACTGAGGAAAAAGGACTTTCTTACTTCGATGAGCAGCGGTCATTCGGTAGCAGCGCTCCAGTGGTCGGGGGGGGGGGGGCATGGGTCGATCGACTGTAATCTTTAAAAGAAAAGCTGTAGGTTCAAGCTTATTTATCAATCTTAATCAAGAAAGAGGCAAGAGTTGGCAGGACCTGATTAACACAAGCACCGGAATGGCAAGCGTACATTGCTGTGTGATGAAAGAGGGGTGAGCAGGGGGGAGTCGTCATGTACGACCCAGCTAGTAAATGGCAGAAGTCAAGAGAGTCGCATGTCAGGAGAACGAGATGTAGAAGAGTAATGAACCGGCATAAAGCAAGAGTCACTGTCAGTCGGAAACCTTCCAGATGCGGTATATCCCGCCACAGTTGTAACTGGATGGCTATTAGTGTCACGTAAGTCAGTGCTCGTATGTGTAAGGTTGCCTGTGTGTGCTGTCATTTAGGAGTATAGCGGTCACTCGGTTGTTCTCACACCTGCTCAGACTGCCTCACACAGACTTCTTTAGGTTGCTATAGTGCTGAACCTCTAGATTTCATTCTGCAGACAGTATCATGCTCTACATTTGATTTACAATAAACGTATGGCCTTTTTGTGCATGATGCGTGATCGCGCTGCGAGCTGCTACCCCACCTCATGTCAGCAGTTGGGTAGGACTGCCCAAGCCGCACGTCTGTCCCACAGTGCATGCTCGTTTGGTTTTCCTCTGAGTTGGCTGCTGGTCTTAGCTGCCTCTGCTCTGATGTTCATGACCGGTGCCTACATGATTGTTTGCGTGGTGCATGCAAGCCTTCAGGTCTAACATTTGCTTGCATGCTTTCGCTGAAATGCTTGGCTTAGGGAGGGGTAACAGGGTCCTCCTGCACTGTGCTGTTTTCTTTGTTGTTGTAGTCGTGCGGTTCCGGTCCAGTTCTCTCGTTCTTTCTTTCTTTCTTCCTTCCTCTTCACTTCCTCTTCCTCTTCACTTCCTCTTCCTCTTCACTTCCTCTTCCTCTTCACTCTTCTTCACCCTGGCTCTCTTGCAGTCGATTTGCCCAACGAGCTGCATGCAATGGCCACCCGAATACAACGTTTATTTGCGTTTGTTCATCCTCACAGTATAAGTGTATTGTGCTTCCTTCGTGTGGCTTGCATTGCACCGAGCAGCCATGACGTGAGCTGGACTGGTGCCAAGGTTAATTGCACGCCTAGGTTATGCATCCTTCTCGAAAAGTGCTGCATCTGGACTGGGATCGGGTGAGGCTTTTTGACAAGGAAATAGCCCAAATCTTTATGAACGACGTCAAAAAAGCCACCAGTGCCAGGTGAGCACTTGAGATGGGCCGACCGAATTGTGCCAGGTGCTCCGAAGCAGCGCCACTCGCCTCCTGCTCGGCGGCCTTTACTTGGCTTGCCAAGCTGCTGGCTGGGCTGTGCAGAGCAGCGCAGCGCCCCCACCGCCACCGACTTAGCCAGGTCGCCGCACTCGTGAGCCGGCTGGCGTTTAGGATCACCGGCGTGCAGCGCAAGGAGAAGGTGAAGCCGCGGCCCATAGCGCTCAACACGGTGGAGATGATGCGCGTGGCCAGCTCCAGCTTGGGCATCGGCCCGCAGCACGCCATGTCGGTCGCCGAGCGGCTCTACATACAGGGCTACATCAGCTATCCTCGCACAGAGACGACGCACTACCCAGAGAACTTCGATCTGAAGTTAGGCGATGCCCCGCCTCTACGTCAGCTGGTCGCCTCGAGCGGGCTCGGCGAGCGTCGCCACCGGCAGTCGCCGTCGCTTGCCGCGAGCTGACAGCCGCAGCGTGCTCACCTTTGCAGCCTTGCCGTCGTTGCAGGAGTGTAGTGTCGCTGTGCGCGTCCAACGCCGAGTACCGTGGAGCTGCCGCCGCCATCCTTCAAGAAGGCATTCACCCGCCAAAGTAAGGCGGAGCGCTGTTCCTCGTTCCCGTCCAGCGTTCGCCGACGCGAGCATTGCTTGCTAGTATGAGCTGTGCAAATGGGCGCAGTTGGGTTGGGGGAAAACGTAATTTGGCTGTTACCGTAGTAGGGCATGCTTACGGCATGCTGCCAGTGTGGTTTCCTCTTTTTTTTATTGTAAGCTGCCGTTGGTGCACGCGAACCCCTTTTTGCTCATTAATTGGTAATTTTATTTTAATAATTCTTTTTAGCCTAAAAAAGAGGTAGTTGTGGCTGAGCAGACGGCCAGCAGATGGCCCGCAGCTAGTGCTATCACTCAGGCTGCAGCAGTGGCTCCCATTAGCCTGAGCGCGGCCGTTGAAAGGGTTCATTAGTAAGGAACTCATGCTGGGGGCAATTGCAAATTGCTGCTTTGTGCCTGCAGTCTTTAGTGTGCAATCAGTGTCCCTAGATTAAACCTGTTTGTAATATTGATTGTTTAAGGTAGCACAGGCTAAACCTGAGGTCCTCATTACACTTGCCAAGAAGTGAGTGACTATGACCTGCTTAGCAATAGGAAATGTCATTGACAGTGTAAACGAAGTAAAAAAGAACAGCAGGAATATTTGTTGTCCAGGAAAATTTACGGGTATGATGAGGCTCATACTGATGGAGCAATTCATTACAAGTGGTGGAGGCAGTGCTGGGGTCTTGGTTGGCTTGAATAATGGTTCTCGTGTGTATCAATTGTCCAAACGGTGTATCTCTTTAGCAAAGGAGACACGTGATTGCATGTCTTGCATTAAAAACTAATCAACTGACCATGTTAGCAGCAATGGCAGAGGCTCTTTAGTCTCTTTTTAAGATCCTCCAGAATGTAATTTTAGTAGTCTAGCCTAAAGAGAACCAATGAACTACCAATGAGAAACTTAGTTTGCTCTTGCAGTAAATAGCTCCTATTAGTAGTGAAGGGCAAAATAATTATCGTTTGCCGTGAAAACAGTTTCTTCGAAAATATGTAGCTCCTGTATCTAGAGTCGGGCACAAAATTGTGGTTGGTCATTAAAAGGGTTTCTTTAAAAATCTCCAAAAAAATATCCAACAGGCATCAAGCTTGACTATTAGACGACGTTCTTGTGCTAGCTTAGTGGGCATGGCTGACCAGTAATCCATTGACAGTATAGTTTTATTCCTCATAATGCACTAGCAAGTTGAACGAAATTTAGTTTGCCTTGGGTGCTGTCCAAATACTTTATTATTATTATTTAATTAGTATCCACCTACCGTTAGCTGCTATGCACAGTCTCTCTTGGTTGCCATTTACAGCAGTGAAAGAACGTCTGGTGCTACAGTTGCCGTCTTATTGATATAGTTCGGAATTTGTTTACATTGCAATGGTCATTCAATGCATTTGCACCGCTTGTTGTGTTACTACCTCACACATTCAGCATCCATCTATATTCCGTGTAGGACCCATCAAAGAATGGTGACTTGTTTTATTGTGTGGCTACCCTGCTTTTTTTCAGGAAAGGCCATGATGCTGGCGATCATCCTCCTATAACGCCTATGCGCTCATGCCAGCCTGGCGAATTAAGTGGAGATGAGTGGCGGCTATATGACTACATTGTACAACATTTCCTGGCAACGGTAATTAAAAGAGCAATTTTAGCGGGAAGCTCAATATGCAGTTGACAGGTCATCCTTGTATGTAGTGCTTGCATTGTGCAAAACTCATTAATAAGAATAATAATAATAATGCACTTGATAAAGCGCCCTCGGAGAACTCAATCTCTTTCTAGGTACTTTACATTTGCTGCAAAGGGAAATGCAATTGAATGGTGAATAATATCATGCTTGATAAACAAACAGCATGAATAACGTGGTTAGGGGTGACATGCACAGGGTAAGCATGCAAATGTGGTTAGTGGCAGCATGCACAGTGTCAGCACGCATAAGCACATGAAGGACGATTTGGCCAAGCCACTCTACTGCCGTGCTTCCACAGAGCTAATCCGGTTTCCACACTGGAATGTATTGCTATTAACATATCGAACTCGTCGATGGCCAGTCGCTAGTGGCTGTATGTGAGTAACAGTAGACCCGGTTGCCTGCAAGC
Organism: Cristatella mucedo; assembly: GCA_009760855.2. Lineage (NCBI taxonomy): Eukaryota > Metazoa > Bryozoa > Phylactolaemata > Cristatellidae > Cristatella > Cristatella mucedo. The sequence continues at coordinate 944,847 of WPIO01000126.1, read as the reverse complement.
AGAGAGTTTTGTATAGCGCACTCACAGCCTAAGCTTTCGGTATGCATTCGGTAGCCAACAGACTTCGTCTCACGCAACTAAGAGAAAGTGGGAAGCATAGCAGAGTCAGGAGAGCAGTTGAGGTAGTGAGTAGCATGGAAGTAGCAGCTCAGGACCACTGGAAAGGATGAGCCATAGTCGGCAGTAGGAGAGTAGTTGTCGTTGCATAAGAATTGTGGAAGCGAGTTCCACAGTCTAGGACCTGTAGAGCTAAAGCTTTTGTTGCCAACGGCCTTTAAGCGGAGGAATGGAACAGCTAATTTATTGTCCACACAGGACCTGAGGGCGCAAAGAGGCTGAAACTGATGCAGCAGTTCAGCTAGGTACGAAACATATTGAACTCGTCTGTGGCCACTCGCTAGTGGCTGTATGTGAGTAACAGTAGACCCAGTAGCCTGCAAGCACTGGGCAGAGGCCATACGTGGACTCAGATTGTCTAAGCAGCCGCAGGCGCTCTCGAGCGCTGGAGGGGCTTACAATAGCTCTCGGTGGATGACTCGGCAGTTCGGCCCAAATTCATATGCATTAGTGGCATCTCTGTGGGGATATCATCCATCTAACACAAACTGCCACTAGCTGTCGGTCTGGTTCGAAACGAACAATTTCTCGTTGGTGCAAAAACAATGCATGGATGGAATAAAAGGGCTGCCGAAGGAGTACAGGGAGGGCGAGATCCTTTGATGCCAGCAGCCATCTAGTGTGCGTGGACTGGGCTTGGCCGCATGGTTTCTGATAATAAAGTGCTCGGTGTTGGAGCCAGGAGACTTGTTGCTCGGTCACCGGCTACCCAGCTTGACGACAGGCCGTTTGAATGGCTGTCAGTCACTCTTAAAATTAATGTGCACGATCTATAAAGCCCTCTGCTACCCAAAAACTGCTTGTGTTGGCTGATCATTGTAAAGTCCAGTTTGATGGTGTTGCCTTGCAGTATCTAGTACAGGTGTCTATGCCGAGTGCTCGCCAGATGCATTTATTTATACATTAACTATTGTGAGCTTGAAGTACAGCATATACAATGTAAACTTGTTGCAGGTTAGCTCCGACTGTGTGTATCTGCAAACGACCGTCCACTTCGAAGCTGGAAGCGAACTCTTTACATGTGTTGGCAAGCAGCCGATATCGCCTGGCTTCACCAGTGTCATGACATGGCAGGCAGTTGACTCCAACGAGACGTTTCCAGACATGGCTATCGGTGACAGTTGCACCATTGAGGAGGTAACCTCTACGACTTGCTGGCTCCATGCATGTGCGTCGTGGGGTGTGCTCAATTTGTCTCAGGAAGCAAAGAGAATTAAGGTGTATGTGCAGCCTGGGAGTTGCTTATCCTGCTTTACTGTCCACAGTGCAAGCTCGCTGAAAAGCAGACAGGACCGCCGGATTTTCTTACTGAGAGTGAGCTCATCTCGCTCATGGAAAAGCATGGAATCGGCACCGACGCCAGCATATCGGTACATATAAACAACATCTGTGAAAGAAACTATGTGACCATCATCAGTGGCCGTAAATTGAAACCGATGCCTTTGGGAATTGTTTTAGTGCACGGCTACCAGCAGGTACTGGTAGAGCAGACGATCGGCTGCATTTTCTTGCTTGGATATCCGGTGCAGTAGTGCCTGTGCCTGATTAAGTTTGCATATTGTTTGTATTGCTCTATCAAGAGCCCGGCATGCCATCGGCTTTGTGAGGCAGGCGAAATCGCATGCACGTACTGATGAGCTCGCCCTGCTTGCCTGCCTGCGTGCGTATTATCATAGCCCTCATAGACAGTCTCGTCGAGCTGTAGTAACCCATGCCTAGCTCTTTGCGTGCCCTTGCCTGGGGTTTACGGCTCTCGTATATCAGCATGACAGCACCACTGACGTGAACACTTCCAGATTGATCCTGACCTTGTCCTTCCGACAATGAGGTCTTCAGTGGAGAAGCAGCTGAACCTGATAGCGCTCGGCACTGCTGATCAACGATCCGTCCTGCAGCATGCCCTGGACATCTTTGAACTGAAGTTTCGCTACTTTGTCACAAACATTTGTCGCATGGATCAGCTTTTTGAATTAACGTTCACCCCATTAGCTGAAACCGGAAAGCCACTCTCCAAGTAAGCATGCAATTAAAGCATCTCTGTTTGCCATACAAGTGCGCCTCAGAACTCGTAAGCCGGCTGTTACACTGGGAGCAAATCCGACCTTTTTAAAGCCTTTGCAGCCAAGTAGACCAGTAAGAATGTCACAATACAACAGATGTTGACATATATCCAAGTTCATGTCATAGCGTTTGGAAGAATGCAATACCACATACAGGCTCTGTGGTAGGGACTCAAGCTTTCTATGCCTATCTGAGCCCTGGTGCAATCCAAGCACGCACACCGCGATGGTACAGCTCCCTATAGCCAGAAGGAACCGTTACAATGGGCACCCGTGTAGGCCAGGTAGACAACCTTGCAGTCTTGCTTGTCTTCACTTGCCAATGGCAGTATGTAACAGGCACTGGATATTCGTTAAGTTGCACCTGCAGTCTTTCTGAAGATGACCGGAGGTCTGAAACTTGTTTTCTTTTTCTGAGGGAATCTATTGGATCACTAGGTCAAAGCCGACCAGAGCAATTGGCTACTCTGGCAATTTAGCCATCAGGTTTACCAAGCACAGCCATCGGTTATCGTTACACAACTCTACTTTTAAGCAAATGAAATGAGTGGTCCGGCGTGTGTGTTTGTGTGTGTGTGTGTGTGTGTGTGTGTGTGTGTGTGCGCGCACATGCGTGCATGCTTGTGTGTGCATCTGGGTAGCTGTTGTACGGAGTTGCAAGGACTTCGGCTGGCTTCCATTCGTTGGTGCCCTGTTTTACTGTCAAGATACTACAAAACGAATGATTAGTGGAAATAGCTATCTAAAAGTATCTCTCCATCTCCCATTGACTGATTGTTCAATAAACAAGCCTATTTTGCTTTGCTGTGGCAAGCAGCTTAGCCGACCGTTTGCAACTGACCTGAGCTCTTTAACTGCCATTTGTCACTGCCAAGAGCAGCAAAAGTTTGCTCGTGAATTGTGCCGTATTTTGTATTCTCCCAGTTCAGCTGCAGCTGGCAAGCTTCTTTGGGTTTTGATGGGGGGGGGCGAACGATTCATGCGTTCAAGTAGAAGTACACCTAAGCGCTCGAACTAGGGGTGAGCCCAGTAGCATGAAAATGTCGCTCCCGGTGGTGGCTGAAACCAGCAAAACGCAACTGAGACCATGTAGCCGCGTGATATTACAACTAAAAATCCTACTCTGTAAAGATTATCAGCTCTGAGCTCATAGCGATTTGTAGAGAACACAATTATAGACAGCACGTGATGCCAGACTACTGTGATCGCATGCCTGGCCATCACGTGTAGCCGGCTCACTGCTTCCAGCTGATGGCAAACTGGCTAATGTCATTTAATGAGAACACCTATACTGACTGACAGCATCGGTGTAGGAAGTAAGTGCAGTGTGGGTGTGGCTTTTTTCAGCAGCTAGCAGAAAACGTTGGCATAGTGCTGTTGCTTGTCGGAGTAATTTAGACTTGTCTTGACATTAGGATCACTCTTGGAATAAGGATTGTTGGTCACTAGCTTTTCTTGGTTTTCGGATGAGCTTGCAGGCCGCTTGTATCACAGCCAAGATACCAGCAACCACCTTATTGGCTGCTGCAGTATAGCGAATTAGATGTTTACTCATGAGATTAAAAGTCTCTTTTCGATGTCTGCCTAATAATTTCTTTGTAGCTCGGTGTCTGCAGTATCTCGGCATAATTGATACATGTGCCTCATTAACCATACCTCTATGGGAGTTGTGACCTTTCTAGCTGGTCTGGCTCATTGGTTAAGGTGCTTGTCTCGAACCAAGGTCAAGGTAAATTGGTTTGATGACCGAAGTCGTGGGCGCGAGCCCCGTGGCATACGTGAAGCGACTGAATAGAGACTGAGTTCTCTTTGGATGCTATACAAATTTTTTTTTTAGTATTGAGGTCGAGCTTGAATGGTTTCTCCTTGTTTAAACTAGTAAAGATCAAGTAGAACTGCTCATATGAAGCCTCAATGTACTGTTGGAATCAGCAGCGTCGAATTCTTGATTTGATTTGAGTGCCACTGTGGTATCTTCAGTGAATGCTCCTAATTTTGGTGTCAGCTGACGACTACCTGACTAGTGAAAGTTGTACTCAGAAAACCACCAGTCTGTGTGTTCGTTCATAGCCTATTCAAGGATGAAGTGCCTAGAGAGAGATCAAGTTCCACTTACTGCAAGTAGCTAGATAAAGATCTTACTTAGCTTGGGAAGTAAGGTGCTCGCTCTTCATGACCCAGGTTGTGTGTTCTTGTCGTGCGATGGGCGATCCTTTATTGCCCACTGCAAGCGGTGGTGACAGCCGGGAAGGCTCTTCTATGCAAAATGAGGCTTTTGAATAAGCTTACCTTTAATTGTACTGGCTTCCCAATTTTCTCTTGGCTCGACTGCCATAGGTAAGCAATGGCAGGGCTGCAGAGAAATGTTGTAGCTCTTCTACAGTTGGTGCTGAATTCGCCTGGCCGGTTGATCGTAAAAGCTGGCTCTCGGTCGATGAGTGGATAGAAAGCAAGTTTCTTACTGAGACCCACGAGGTGCAGCTCACTCGTGCATAACTCAAAGGATGCACCATTTTCAGCCCCCTCATGCCCTCGGGTCGTATTAGGACAGTAGATTGGCTGCAGCATTCCTTTAATTAACAGTTTTTGATTGCAGAAGATTGTTCTATGCAAATCGTGGGCTGGCAATATACTCGCAGTGCCGGCCTGCATGATTTCACTCACCATTCCATTGCATTTCCCTTTGCAGCAAATGTAAAGCACCTAGAGAGAGATTAAGTTCTCTGAGGCCGCTTTATCGAGTGCATTATTATTATTATTGTCCTAGTAGCTCTAGTGACTCGTGTCACTGTCCACCAAACTCCCTGCGATAGTGCTGCAATCCTTTCCTGACGTTCGCAGGTGCGGCAAATGCAAGCACTACATGAAATATGTCCAGGCCAAGCCTAGCCGCCTCTACTGCACATCGTGTGACGAGACCTACGGTTTGCCCCAGAATGGAAGCATCAAGCTGTACAAGGAAAACAGGTGTCCTCTGGACGACTTTGAGCTCGTTCTATGGACCACAGGCCAGCGGGGGAAGGTGTGCGCATTTTCCGGCGCATTTTTGAACTCACCTATGCCGAGCATGCAGTCGTAGCGTATGTGCTTGTGGAGGCTTTTTATACTGTGGGTGTTAATGCGTGCATCGCCGAAAGCCCATGTTAGACAAAGCATCCACTTACATGCTCATAGTGCAAGTGTTGGTATATGGGGTGCTAGCTAGCGTAGCGATCCAAGTGCGGTAAGAGTCAGGAGGTTAGGTAGAAGTCCGAATGACATATGCAACCAGTGCTGTCTAAGAGACTGCCTTGAGGTGGTTGGACGTGTGAGACCTGAAGTTCGTGGGCATTGTGTACTTAGATAGTTTGCATGATGCAAAGGAATCTCACACTTTTTAATTTGGTGAAGGCTGTATATTCTTGTTTATCTTAATACCGGTTTTCATGAATGTCTGCATAACGCAGGAATTCTTTCTTATGTCGAATTTTCTTCCATAAGGAGCTATGTTGCATAAATGCAACCAAAAGCAAATAGTGCCACCTAAATGGCTTTATGTGCAAACACTCCTGTTGTAATGCTAGTGAGCTATTAATGGAATGTACCATTGAGGTTAGTGATGTCTCCAAGTTGCAATTATTGTTATAATATAGCAAGCTTACCCGTATACTTATTAAGAGCATTGAGTAAAAATCGCTTTCAAATTTGATTAAAATTCAATTCAATTTACTGTGCAATTTATTTTGCAAGTGTTATGGGTCATATAATGCTGCTATTGAGTTTCCTTTAAACCAACTTCACTAACCACCAGCTAGAAACCGGAGTAATGAGGCATATGTCATCGATCTAAGTAATATGTCATTAATCCTAAATAATGGTTGTTAGGTGTCTGAATCATTATTTGCTATTTACTGAAAATAGTAATTCGATCCTAATTTTTAAAACTGGAGATCCGGTGGGGCTGCGCATATCAGTCAATGTAGGTCAGCTACTAATTGGCTGCCTGTTCTTCAGGCATGTCTCGCGTGTTGTTTTTAGGGATGGTCAAGCATCCGGTGCTAGCTGTACCAGTCGATTATGTATCCAATAAACACCTGGAATTGCCTAGCACGTCGGCAAGATGCAATTCTGACAATGCTAGGTCAGCTATACCATTGAACTATGTCTGCCTTGTGGCAACTTCTTTGCCGTCAAACGTGAAATTCCTTTAGCTCTTTCCCGAACCAATCTTGAATCCCATCTTAGCACCGTGTGCATTTCCTCTAACCATGTTATCCTTGTTGGCATTGTGCATGATATTATTAGCCATATTATCATGCTTCCTGTACAATATATGTGTAAATGCTTAGAAAGAGATTTAGTTCTCTGCTGGCGCCAGGCAAATATATTATTATTATTATCCTTCAGAGACCACCCTTCCGGTTCCTTTTGCACCCAAAGCCTGGAATTGACTACTGACTGAATTATGACATCCCCTGACCTGACATTTAAAAGGAAGCTAAAATCTACATTTGTTACTTTATCACTTTATCCGTAGCTGTAATCAGCTCCTTTGGTTAAACACGTTTACCTTTGAGCCGGCTTTGGCTCTGAAGATGCAATGCTCCGACGAGAATCTCGTCAAGTTCATCCCTCGGCAACTCCAGTATTCGCCAACAACAGGATCCATTGACCCTTCCCCAAACAGGATGTGTGCGTGCAACCTCGCACGCGCACACACACATACTCGCGCGCACACACACACACACACACACGCGCGCGCACACACACTATACTGCTGGATGGTAGCATGGACGAGCCTGGCCTGCGCTATTGTTTTGGGGATGCCCAGCCGGGGCAGCAGTGGGATGCTGCTTAGCATGATCTGGCTGGTGCTTAGCAGCCGCAGTGGAGATGCCAGCATCAACAGAATCAAAGCAAATGAGCCAGTGCGTCGGGTAAGAGTAGCCGCTTGTGCTTGTGTGAGTGTGTCCTCGCATGCACGAGAGTCTGTGTGTGAGAATATTCATGCATTATTTAACGCTGATTCAGTCTGCTAAAACTTTAGTGACGTGATCAATAACGTCAGTATTTCATAACAAAAAATGTTTACTGTAAATTTGCAATCACTCCGTTTGTGGTGGTTCATGGGAAGTATATCAAGCTAAACTCAAAAATAAAAGATCGGTACTGGGTACAATCGATCTTTTGGGCCAGCACTGTATGTCTCTTTTATCTGTCACTTCACAGAGACTAAGCTTATAGTCATTCTTCTGTACTGCAAACTTTAATGCAAACTGTATTACAAATCAGGGTATTTTCATAGTTATTTGTTCGGCCATATTGTTTAACTTGACCATCCGTGCGTGCTGGCTCTCATATATTGCTAGCTTTTGGCTCGAAAGCTGTATATAATGGTGCACATTAATATTAATAATAAGAATAATAACACACTTGATAAAGTGCCTCAGGGAACTCAATCTCTTTCTAGGTGCTTTACATTTGCTGCAAAGGAAACACGATCGAATGGTTAGTGGTAGCATGCTCAAATAAAAAGAATAACATGGTTGGGGTGACATGCACAGGGTCAGCATGCAAGTATGGTTAATGGCAGCATGCACAGTGTCGGCACGTAGAAGCACATAAAGGACGAATCACAGGGACCCACCAAATGCTGTCATAAATAGGTGCGTGACTGTCAATCAATTTGCTCGATTCCAAATGCCTTCTGTCCGTGCACATCCTTTAGTTAAATCTAATATTCATAAAATGTATGCTAAGTTTCAGTCCAGAAAACAACCAGGCCAGTACTGCAAAAGCCAGAGATTGGTTAATGGTGACGATATTTCACCCACAATGATGCTGCCATGGTTTGTAATTTTTAGCCTAGTGTAGTGTGTAATCAGGACATACCCTTTAGACCTGCGAAAGTGTTAAGCTTAAGCATTCCTTTGTTATAGAATAATTATAATTAGAAAGCTTATTCGTGTAGCATCAGAACACTCGTTCTAGAAGACATAGTTAAGTGGGCAGGGTGTTTACAAGAAGTTGTTAGACTTATATATAGATCATTGTTGTATGTAGCTCTTTTTTGCACATTAGCAATCCTTATCTTTTCTTGGCCCTGAATGGGTAAGCTACCAAAATATTAGACCGTGGAACGGTCTCTGTAACTGGCAAAAAAGAGAGTTCCAACCAGACTTAGTTAAACAAAGAAAACTAGAGACAAGTAGTGTGTAGAGTTAGACCTATCTCACCATAGTACCTGAGTGGAACTGAAGGTCATTGGCCTGACCGTCACGATTTTGATAAACCGTCGGAACTAATAATAATACTGATAATAAAATAATACATTTGTTTAGCACCATCAGAGAACTTAATCTCTTTCTAGGCACTTTACATTTGCTGCAAAGGAAGCATGATCGATTGATTAGTGGTAGCATGCTCAATGACATCAAGTATGACATGGTTAGATGCGACATGCACAAGGTCAGTTAGTTAGTGGTAGCAAATACAGTTAGTGGTAGCATGCATAAAAAAGCACACAGAGGACGAATCACATGGACCCACTAAATGCTGTGATAAAGATGCGTCTTGAGCTAATTAAACTGCTGCTTGACTGGAAGCCAGTGTGAATATACCCTTCAATAATGGGACGATGGATTCGAACTGGCCACTGCTGCTGACGAGTCGGGTCGTCGGTTTAGGGAGAAAAAAACATGCATTTTCAGCAATCTGATCACTGCAGGTGGAAATTGCAGTGATCACACTTTGAAGTAGCTAATGCATCCCGCAGATCGGCACTGACATGGAGCTCAAGGTCCATGTTTAGGGTTGAGTTCCTAATGCAGTTGTTATCGAGGCTAAGCTTTGAATGACTCGCAGTTCAGCTTTCCTAAGCAGCCTCGGCATGTTGCACCGATATTGGTGTCAGCCCCCTTCTTTTTTCAGTGTTACTCCCTCTGCCCATACTGCTACAACAACCCACCATTCCGAGACATGCATCGAGGAGCCGGCTGCAACGAGTGCCTGCACCCGTCTTGCCAATTTGGTCTTGCTCGTACGGGCATTGCTGTGTGTGTCGAATGCGATGGTGGTGTGCTGGTGCTCGATCAAACCTCAGCACCCAAATGGCGCATGTGTTGCAACAAGTAAGCATCGGTGCTCTTTCTATGGTTCTTCCGAATTCGTCATTCTTGTTTGCTGATTTTGAATTTGCTGCACCTGAGTTCGTTGGTTATTCTCGTGGTTTCCTAGGCCCAAGAAAGAAACAGAAACAGTGGATGGATCAAGAGTTAGTGTCTAGCATGTGTAGCCATTTGATGGCATTGGGGTTTGCCACGTGAGAATAACCCTGAGAGTTTCCCTGTAAACCTGTTAGGAGATGTATCAAGTTGACGTGGCTCTAAGTTTGTGCAGTTGTACTATCATATTCCACATTGCCACCTGTTTTCCATATTGCATTAGTGAGGAATCTCAGTGCTTCCACTGTTTCTAGTCCTCAGAGGTAGTCGGACAGGCCAAGCCCTGTTCGAGAAGCCTTTTTTCTGGCATGTGCATCGATGAGTTTTATATAAGCTCATGGTTGCAGATTGTGGTCGAGGACCGTCACTGCAGTCAGGTTCCATGTAGGCCAGCTGCAGTCGCAAGTCTCTCTCTCTCTCCCTCTCTCCTTGCTCTCTCTCTCTCCCCTCTTTCTCTCCCTCTCTCTTCCCCCCCCTCTCTCTCTCTCTCTCTCTCTCTCTCTCTCTCTCTCTCTCTCTCTCTCTCTCTCTCTCTCTCTTTGCACTCTCTCCCCCATAGTGGTTTAAAGGAGTTTGAGCCCACAGTCTATAAGGGTGCTGCAGTAGTTCCTTGATGTAAAGACTTTTAAGGCTATAATGGGTGGAATACATAATTATCAGGGACTGCCGACAGGTTTGCAGTGCTCGGTGTTGTATTGCACAGGTTGAGAAAATATGAATGAACATACATCAAAGCATTCATGGAAGGGTCTATTCGGCTTTTGGGTAGGAGGGCTGTAAGAACATGGTGGAGCACAGTATTCTGCTGAGGCATACCCCAGATCAAGGGTAGCTGTTCACAGTGGGTGGTACCTGGATCAGTGTAATGCACGTATGAACATTGAATTCACTGGCCTGAGAGTTGCACGACTATGCCGAATTTCTTTTTGAAGTGCAAGCTGTACTCTGCTTGTACCACATGATTATTTCTGATTTCGGTTAGATAAATGTTACTGTACACGTTATCAAACGTCCTGGAGCTTTATTTTCTGAAATCATGGACATGTATAGCAAAACATATCCAACCGAAATCAGAAATAAAGTAGCACAATGTGAAACAAGTAGAGCTAAACTTTCATTTCAAATATCACTTTGGTACGTGAAGTATTAGCCGAGGTATGAAATGAACAAGGCATCAAGCTATACTGAAAATGAAGCTGTATACAATTCAAAAGCATGCACCTCAACAAGCTTCACTCATGTATGTCGATCTACCAAGGTTCAACATGTTGAGGTACAAGTTGCATATGATGCCGAGATCGGTAAACAAAAATGTATTTTTAAATATGCTGCTGCCTATTTACATCCGGTTTAGACATGGTTTGCATAATCATTTTTTCTTTTGTGGAAGTCGTCGAGCTCTCGAACCTATTTATAACATATTTGTCTTTAAAAGGTACACTAAATAAATATTTGATTGTCGGACTAAGTTTATAAGTTTTTTTGACCTCATAGAGTCAAATGTCGGTACCAGCTTAAGCAAAATTTCTCCAGCAATAGTAAACGTGTATCGATTTGCATGCGATGCATGTTTGAATTACGTCTCAAAAAATATATCTACTAAATAAATTGGGGAAAGTCCATCACACCGCAAGATAGCACACTTGCATCACGTGGCAAGATGATGAACTTCCATCAAGCAGCAAGATGGCGCAGCGTTGTCTTCCGTGATGGAACTACTATGACTCAGCAAAGCGAGTTCACAAGCAGTAAGCTGCTCGAGTGTTTATATATATATATATATATATATTTATTTATTTATTTATATTTATATATATCTATATTTATTTATTTATTTAATTATTGCTCTCCAAAAGTTTCTACACAACTGGTCCATCGACCTGAGTTCGGTTGTTGAAAATGCCAGTATTCGAGTAAGTCATTAAGCTGCACTAATTATTAAAGTATAACAATCTATCAATATAATTTTGTACTGAGTTTCAGTTTGCCATGCTTAGCTTAGTAAATAGCTGCATTCGCCGGCAACCGAGTCAACCGTTCCCATGTAAACAGATAGATAGACGTAGTCAAGAGTAACTTCCAACTAACTTACAAGTAACTACCCAGAGTAACTTCTCGAATGGAAACCGTTACCTCAAAAGCTTGGCTCTGAAGGACAGGTTTTACCACTGCTAAAATGCACTGCCTGAGTCTTTGCTATGAAACCGGAATGGTCGTAAGCCAAAACACCATTAGTAAATGGCTTAGTGAACAAAGACTTTGAATGCACTGGTGGCCAATTGCAAGCCGTTGTTGACCTTGCAGTACAAAAAAGCAAGGCTGCATTTTGCTTGCTGATCCCAGCATTGGACAGTATCTGAGAAGTTATTCTTGGATAATCCGATCACGGCAGTGCCTCTGTGCTACCATAGAGTCCAGATGCTTCCTAATAGTGTTCCTAACAGTACCTTCTGAAATCTTCAGCCGCCTCGCGATTCTAGTTTTGAATGGCCATCTCTGTGCAGCGACATCAAAACCACTCTTGTACCCTCAGAAAGGTGTGCACTGGCAGCATGTTCTGGTTTCGTACCGTACATCTCTGTGCAGGGGCCGGCCTCGACAGGTCAAGGATACATCCGGTTACCTTAGCGCATCATTGGCCGATGCATTGTCGGTGACAAAATGGGCCAAAGATGGCCTCTGGCGGATGGCATGCAAGAGGTGGTGGATAGTCACGTGATCACACCCCATCTGTTTACATGGGAAAGGTTGCCGATGAATGCAGTTATTTACTATCCAAGCATACCAAACTGAAACTTAGTGCAAAATTGTATTGAAAGATTGTTACACTTTATGAATTAGTGTAGCTTAATGACTTACTCGAATACTGGCATTAGCAACAACCGAAATCAGATCGATGGACCAGGTGTGTAGAAACTTTTGGAGAGCAGTGTGTGTATGTGTGTGTGTGTGTGTGTGTGTGTGTGTGTGTGTGTGTGTGTGTGTGTGTGTGTGTGTGTGTGTGTGTGTGTGTGTGTGTGTGTGTGTGTGTGTGTGTGTGTGTGTGTGTGTGTGTGAGTGTGAGCGTGTGCGTGTGCGTGTATCGAATATTACGAGAGTGAGATCTTAGCAGATGTGCTAGAAAATTCGAAGGGTACGGAAATGCTGTCAGGACCTCACAGGAAGCAAAATGCCTTTGCTATTTGTCGTTTGCTCAATTGCTTGCACCTTTGTGTGTGTGTGTGTGCATGTGTGTGTGTGTGTGCGTGTGTGTGCATGTATGTGAGTGTAATTGTGTGTGCTCTGTGCACACCCCTGAATATTGCAGCAAATATGAAATGTATGAGCAATGTGACTCTCTGCCCCAATTTTATTAGGATAGTAGGTCAGAGAAGCTTGTTACACGGTTAACATTGCAAGTGGCAATAATTCCAATCAGCAGACTCTGATGACTCCAAGTGAGAACAGAGCACACCGGTATATCGGTTGTAGTCTATCATGTTAAATTGTCGAGCTGCCACTGCAACCGTCACCTAAGCTATTGTATTCGTGGTGCAGAGCGACCGTACTTCACTGTTGCAAACATCCATGGTCACTACTCATTGATCCACAAAACTCGGAAACAAGTGCCACACTACTTTCAGCAGCAATCAGAGCAAACTTCCATGCTACCTCGATAAAATTGTTTGTTGGTCCGGGAGCTTGGCTTGGCCTCCAGCTAGCTCCTTAATGTCTGTAATCAATCGAAAAGTGTGATGTCACTTGGAGGCAGAGATGCCTTTTTAGTGGTAGTATAATCAAGCACCATTTAAAGATCACACCTGTAAAAATTTGAGACTATAAAATCCACTTCCATAAAATGGTTCCATAAAAACCACATCTACAAAAACTCACTCACATTTACCGTAACCAGTTACAATCTTTCCCTTTAAAACAACCCACTTCGATTGCAACTAGCTGAAAAGAATGCTGGTACATTCAAGTAAAATAAGTCAAACTACTAGTTGATTTAGCAGCCTCGCATAGCCGATGGATCATATTTGGTTAAGCATCTCCCTCTTGCCTACCAATCACGTGCCCCTCACTTGGTGAATACACCTGGGGTATTGCAAAAAGGATTGCATTTTTTGGAGAGTTTGAGAAATCATTACTTTTGGATCAGCTTAACTATCGTTTAAATATTATGAGCCGTGTCTTTGTTGTAGCTCAAAAACTGTTTGGCATTTCAATAGCAAATTAGATTTAAGATGTGTCGTATTTTACTTTGTTGCTGTTTCTCTTCCCGAATAAGTAAGGTTAATTAGCCAACTGTATCTATCTATATCCGGCTGTATTCTCAGGCTCTCTTATATTTCTACTGCCAGGTGCAATGTGGTCGTGGAGTTCCAGGAAGATGCTCACATCTACAAAATAAGTGTCTCTATCGATGCGTGCGAAGTATGTGGGGCTAAAATCCTAGACGTGATCTTCAATAAGGTATGTTGTTGTAGATAGAATGGCACCGTGTTTGCTACTTGAACTGGCATGTATAATCTGATATATTTTTTTAGTTTTGGGTCAGTAGTTAATGTATCTGGCGATGTTGTAATTGATTTATGTGAGAAGGAAGAGTGTATGCAGCTTTCTACTGAAATAGATTCTCCTGCTGAGTAAACAGCTGCAGAATAAAGCCACGAATAGAGTTTTGGCCTAGTTAAATGCAATATAGTTGTTAGCATCCTTCTACGCTATGTTAACTACCAGAGAAGGTTATTCTCTTGGGCCTTACCATTTTTTTAGTTTTGGCGCGATTATTGCTAGTACTGGCAGCAGCTGGAATGGAAATTGCAGTAGCAGTAGCACCCGGCACCTCGGCAGAGCTAGCAGCCTTGTTGAATTTGTTACCCAAGAAGACTACATCTGGATTTTTGTGCAAGAACGAATCTGAGTAAAACGCATAGCAGCAAGAACAAGTGGCAGAGACTTTCAGTTACATCGAACCAGCTACCACCAATTAATAACTTGGAACTAGCTGGCCACTGACAAAGAGGAAGAATTGAGGCTAGGTTACTGATTCTCGGGATCTTTTCTTCGAAGACCACAGTACTGTGGTCTTCGTGTTAGGGCACTGACATTCCCGCCATTGTTGCTGCATAGGATGCCTTTGGTTACTCAGAGGAGAGCAGTTTCAGTGGAGTGGTGTCGCTTGAATCACTCTGAAATTTCTCTGACAATTCATTCTATTTAATGAATGGTAAAAGCTGCTTAGCAACAATCTTTTCGAGTTTCTTTGACCCAAAAAAGAAGGGAAACTGGGCAGCGATTGTTCGCTATGACCTCCGAATGCAATCCAGGCTTATTTAGTTTTAATCACGTGGTGGCCGATTTGATAGACTTTAGAACAACCCTATTATCATGAGAAGCATTGACAATCTTAAGCTTGCCTAAGATTATAGGCCAGTGAAGACTACAGAGGGGATAGTATAGGGTCTTCAGGAGACGAGCTGTTTTTACTATATTTGTTTAAGGTAGCCTCTTCGTATGCAGAAACCCCAGAAAGTCTCGTAAGTAAGGTCACATGTTTCGGCTCAACAATTGCTGTAGTCGAAGGGGGGCTTTATGGAGGCACGAATATGTGCAATTTTTTAACGAAGGCAGAAATATTGTTGGCCAAACCTTTAGTATCCGGGTAGTGAGAGCTCTCAGTTAGCAAACAAATTGTAAACTGTCTTAAATTTGTTTTTCGTTTGACTGGCAGGACTTCAGTTTTAGAGCGACATTGGCTTGATCGCTGTCAGACCCAGACTTCTCTAAGCTGTGTTCAAGTCTGCGCTTAACACCGTGCACAGTTTGAAGTGTTATTGTAAATTGAAAGAAATCTCCACGACTCTGTACACGGACAGATTGGGGGAGCATGTTCTAGATACTTTGCATAAACCCGTGTCTTAGCCTAGGGGGTAGGTGCATTTAATGACTCATCTCGTGTGTTTGACTTCTGCTGCAGGCAGTTCTTTGTTGGGCTATGCAAGCAGGAGTGATGGCAGACACTCGGGCTCTCCTGCATCATGCTCAATTTCAGCTGTATTAATTAAATGCAAAAGGCTGAGCTGCCATAGGATGGCTAGACTGATCAAAATGGAATCCCTGGAATCATCCTATTAAATAAAGCATGCATATTTTTCTACAAACTTCCTGTAACATTGAGCGTGAATTGTGGATTCTGCTAAAGCTGTTCATGAGGCTGCATACAGGAAGGGTGCAGATAGGATTACTCTAGTATCATTTTCAAGGGTCCAACTCTTCTTTCCAATATGCTAGACAAGTGATAGACGGCTCGACCTACGTGGTCTGAACCGGGGCTTTGCTGCCTGTGTTTCGAATAGTAGCTGCCATGGCTCTCATCTGTCAATAGACACAAATTAGAATTAGAATTCTTTCTCGCATGGCCCCCTCCCTCACGGCTAAGGGCTGTCATTGTTAATGGAACTGCCACACTGATATCAGCCTCCTCTAGCCATCAGATCGCTCCGAGCCAATAAACTGGCTCTTCCTTTCACTCGCTTAAGGACTGTACAAGAACTGCTTATGTTGGTGGGTTCTCTGCTTTATTACTCACTTCAGCAATCGTGTGCAGCATTGCAAGCAATCCTTTCTTTCGCCACTCACTCTTTGACTTTCGTTCCTGCTATCTTTTGCTGCTGCTACTGCTGCTTGAGGCCACTCACTCCCTGCGATTGTCCCCGTGACTCAGCTATGCCTCTCACTCTTCTTTCATTGTGTCAGGTGAAGGCCATTGACTACTGAATTGGCACCGAATGCTCTATAGGCTTTCAGTATGCTATAAAGAAAACCCTCCTGCTAGTTCTCATGTCACTGAAGAATTACTGGCGGGCACACTAATTCACACAAAAGACGTGTTCCCATAAATTCCTTGCATTCGTTGAAGTGGAATGTACCTGTAACTGTCGCTTGCATGTCTTACAGTAACTAGGTGGGTAATTCGTTACACTTTTTGATCTACAAAGATACCAGCTTTGACCTTTGCCTCCAGTAGCTTTGGAAAGATATGTTGGAGGTACTTGAAAACTGCTGATTTATTGTTTAGAGCCGTTCACAAATTGCTTGATGAGGCCTAAATAATGTGCAGTGATAGTACGACCACCTTACGAGGGTCTACCAGCAGCTCTCACTTGATATTCTTGATGCTCTACCGTACAGAGAACTCTGTCGCTGTGGCCGATCCCTTTTGTTTCATTGCGCTTTAGTGTTCCGGCTGTCCCATAGGCGAAGAAAAACAAGGAAACTGCTTGAAACCGCCTTAGAGGTCCATCAGGAATGACATCGTTCGAAGTCTCCTATGACCTCTCAGCCATAGTCGTCACACTTCCTGGCATTCATTAACTACTTGACACTGATTTAGTCCTCTTACAGATAGATGTTCATAGTGAGCCATAAGGAGAGATGGGTAGTTACTTGCTCGCATTATGGAAGAGTATGGTTTTAACGGTTATCGATAAGCTATCTATGAAGCATCACTTATTCGGGTTATATGTGATTACTATAGTCTCAAAAAAGCACGGCCCATCTTACCGATTGAAGATGATGGAAAGCGCCGGTGATGTTTTTACCTGACCTATTATTTTCACACTTCATCATACAAGTTCGACTTCTTGAGCCTAATATGTTAAAATATATGTTAAATATATTTAATATGTTTAATATGTTAGTAAAATATGTTAAATATGTTAATACGTTAAATAGTTTAATATGTGAAAAGTTCAGCATTGGACTTGATCTCTGACTAAGGTCTCTGTTCAGATAGGGGTATGTGTTTCCGGTAAGGAAAGGAAAGCTTTCTCTCCTCGGCCCCATCTGTTAAAGGGAAATGTGGATCTGCAATATACTCCTAGCTGTCTAACTTGTCCGCCTTGTCCTGATGATGACTGGTCCCTCTAAAAGTAAAAAGTAAAGGTTAGCTGATTTAATAGCCTCATTTATATAGCTCCAGAAGAGACTTATTAACTATCTCCACTGCTTGCAGCAGGCAATGATGCATTGCCCGCTGCGGGACTCGAACTCGCAACCCTGGTCTTCAAGTGTGAGCGTCTTATCCCTGGGCTAAGACCTCTGCTGAAGGTTGGGAACTGGGAGCTTAAGCCAGTATGGTAACGAGGTAATAGAGGAAGGAATGTGTGGATACTTGATAGGGAGGCTTGCTTGCTTCCGAAAGGTCTGTCATGCAGAACTAGCAGTTGCTTAATTAAGTGGTCAGTCAGTTCCTGCCAAATTCCCTGAATACCAAACTTTGCATTTCTGTTCTCTGCTGAACCAGCCTGTAAACATACCGGAATTGAATAAATTAAGAATAATATTTCACGTATTACCTTATATTGGGCAAGAAATCCTATCTAGCGAGCAGTAAATACTTCACCTTACCTTTAAGAGCTCTCATGTAGTAATTACATGTGAAATGATGTGCCCAGGGGTCGTCTTCAGTATGCTTGATTGGCCTTGCACACCTTGACAGAGGCTCTCAAAGAGTACTTTCTTGTCTTTATAAATTGTCCACGCTTAGCAAAGTGCATCTTTTGGATGCAAGCGACCTCGAGCTGGTTTGGTCTAGCGGTTAAGGTGCTCGCCCCGACCAAGGTCTGACTGAGGTCGTGGGCTTGAGCCCCGAGGCATATGTGAAGCGCCTGAATAGAGATTAAGTTCTCTTGGGGCGCTATATAAATGAATTATATTTTGATTTCATGTCAATCAAATATAGCTATTCACTAATCTCTTTCTTGGCAGTAGCATGCACTAAAAATTTTCCACGGAGGTATCTGCACTGTTACTATTCTATTTATACTACCCCATTGTGTTACGTTTGCCTGACCCTCACTTATTCGGGTTTCGGCACAACGCCTGCTACACATGGAAACCTGATGTTTGCATCGGCAAAACCAGAAATTTTCAAAATAGCATAGTCCTGACCACAGAAACAAAGCTTTTTTGAAACAGTTGCCTTTTTATTTTAGGCAGGGATTAGGAAAATACTATTTGTACCTACGGACAGAAAAATCAAATTAAAATCCACTGTGTAGTGTTATGGTAGTTTTGGATTTTGGCAGTGGCAGCTCGCTGCATTGTTTTGCCATCTCAGTCGTATTAGCACTCAGAATTTTGCTTGTGTGAAATCGGTCAGCTTTCAGCGAGCAGTGCATTTGTTTACCGCCAGCTCTCGACTTTTTTTTAGGAAAAGACGCCGCTGCCAGGTGGCGCCACCGAGCATTCTGGCTGCATTCACTGTGACCCGGTGTTAAAGCCCTACGTGGGCCTGCATTATGCACGCATGTCCAAATCTGGGCGAGGCAGGTCCTTCGGAGGACGAGGACGTGGCCGATTAAGACGTCACTGAGCATAGATGTGCAGACGACGAAGACACTTCTGCTGCACATTTTGCTCTTTGCAATATTGCCCCGTTGGCTCACTTGCCTACTTTGTGTGTAGCACTAGATTGCTGCGTGAGGTCATCATTGCATCTTGTGTGCTGACATCCACGGACCGCCTTTGCTGAGGCACGTCGTTGCTGCAGGTTTCTTGCAGAACGGCATCTACATTGGTCTGTTATTGCTAATCACTCGGCACGATGGCCGTTTTATTTGTCTGATACAACTCGATTCAGGATTTTCATAGCCTTGGCTTATAAAGGACATTTACATGACTACTGCCGAAACGAATGCAGTACTCCATGGCATCTGTGCAATAAGTTTCGATCATTCTAGGATTCGAGCTTTACAATGAGACTACATTATTGGAAGTGACGGTACTGAGCTTAATAAGGCATTACAGGCTGTTTTGAATTCGAAGCTTTCGACCCCAGTCTGTTGACAGTTTGAGACATTTCGATCCTAGATCCTTGATTTTTTGTTTCGTTTGTTTACGAATCGAATGAGTTGAGTGGATACTCCAGAATTATGAACAGCGCTGACGAAATTGTGTCTATGTGAGGTAAATTTCAAATGCTCCCATCAAATGTGCTGACCATCAGCAATATTTCAAGATTATCCGTCTCTTGCCGCTAACGACTTTAAAAGTGACTCGCCAAATACACGGTTTAAAACCATATTTTTATCTGATCAAAATCATTGAGATGTTAGCAGCATGTGGAAACCGAAAAAAATTCATTTAAACTAGCTAAGAAAACTATATAACAGTTGTGCATCCAGTCAGTACTGCATAGCTATGTGATTCATGTGTATACCCTGTCGCACAAATGTAGATAAAAACTTATGCTATCCTCAATGACAGATCAAAGTTAACATTAATGTATGCATCATTGTCGTCTTCTTAACACCACTGACACCTTATCATTTTTGCTGTTACTCGGAATAAGAGCAGACTGGACAAACAGAGCTTGCCAGTGCCTCATAACTTGGGACTGCAACCATCCAACACGAGTTAACGGTGACGTTAAGATGCATAACTTGAATCAATTTATTCTGTGTAATTAACGAGTATTTTCTAAGAAATGAGCATTTAACTAAGAGTCAATTGCAAGGAGCAGATTCTATACAAAAGAGAGGAATTATAATGTCGGTACATACAATTCTTCCATATAAATATTCTTCCATATATTCATTACGATATACATGTGTATGTATATGCATGGCAATCGCTGAGGTGCCGATGCAAAACAAAGAAGTTTCAGTTTTCCTTGACTGTTCATGGTAGGCAAGTGCAAAATAGGCTGGGTGGCCTGATGCTAGTAATCCTCCAATTGGTGTTACAGAAAGCAAGTTAGCTCAGTCACTTGAAAGGGCCTCAAAGCAGCTGTTTTAGTTGTCCTTTCTGTATTTATCAATTCGATTTTCGAACATCACCGCATGCCTTGACAGGCTTCTGGAAAGTCAAATATAGAATCATGCATGCATGCTGCTGAAGCTGTCATTGTTTAATTACCCAAGCCGGCCCCACCAGGCTTGTTAGTATTGATATAGATATAAAAGATGGAGTAAAATTCGCGCTGTGCAAGGACATAAGCACAAAAAGAAAAGGAAGCAGACTGCTAGGAACTGGGTTTGTGTAGTTTATTTTGCGAGCCTCGGCAGAAGGGGAAGTACAAAGCCTAAGACCCACATAACAACAGATTCTGCTTCTAATCGCGCTAGATTGAAAGCACTTAACTGGGAGGCCCTGGGACCGCGAAGAGGCTGAACCTGCTTCTACATCAGTTAAGCTGAGTTCGAAGAAGCGAAGCCTTGTGGATCAAGCTAAGGATGGTGCTCTGTATCCATTGAACAACCGAGAACCACTGCAGCTCCTTCAAGCAAGGCAGGAACCAAAAGGCTCAACCAAATTTCGTAAAGTAGTACCTCTTTCTCATTCAGCACCAACTTTTGACACCGAATGGGATTGTTTCTGCAGTTCTGCTAATGCCAGAGAGCTGGTCTGATCTTCAGCTACCCATTGTGGCAAGCAGCCCTAATCCTGGATAAGAATCAAAGGTGATGGTCTTCTGAATAAAAGAATTTTAAACGTGAAGTCGTCAAGGACAATCGAAATACCAGCACACGACAATGGTTTCGACACTGCAGCTGCTCCAGTAGGAAAAGATATTTGCCCATCATAACTACGAACAAGATCGAGCTACTTTTGCCAGTTGGAATTCTTTCTCTTTAAACAGCTGCCAGCTGATGATTCTATTTACTCCCAAGTATTGACCGGTCAGAGCTGTAGATGAGCCAGAAACACTGTCTACCAATAAATAATTAAGGGGTCGTCGACATTGCCACGTCCATCATACGGACAGCTGACCGTGATCTATTTGCTGCTTTAGTCGGCTGCCTCAAATGATGCAAGACTTGTGCTTTCGTGTAGACAGCGGCACGCCAACACAGAAACAAGTAAGCGAGCAAGCCGCCTTAGGGACAAATGGGAGGGCGACGCCATCTGCGCTCACCGGTGCAACAACTGTCTCGAGCGACGCTGCTGCTGCTTCAGCGGCCGAGCTCGCAAGCGCGACGTAGGAGATCAAGACGTCGAGAGAGTGCGACCCGAAGCAAGCCACCGAAAAAGGTTTATTCATCCGGCGCCTTCCAGCTCGACGACGACTGGAGCATCTTCGGGCAAGTCTCCGAGAAAGTCCCACTTGAACTTGCCCGTCAGATGCTTCTGGAAGGCCGAGCCGCGGCTTTTCAGCGCCTGGCTCGCGCCGCTGTCCTCCAGATTTCTGAAGAACGAGCCGAGGCTGCTCGTCAGGAAGTTGTGCGACGACACGATGTCGACGAAGAAGTCCTCGGGCACCTCGCGGACCTGGTAGTGGAGCACGCGAATGAAGCCGTCGTACAGCTCCTCAGCGCCGGCCACGGCCTCCTGGCACGAGCAGAGCACGTGCACCAGCCGCTTCCACTGCTCGAACGCGTCGTACTGCATGCCGACGAGGAAGCAGACGAACGCCATCTGGATCTCGCCCAGCACGTCCGGCCAGCGACCGGAGCACGCCTGCAGCAGCTGCGTCAGCACGTAGCTCGCGTCCATGCCGAAGCGCGTCACGTCCGGCAGAGCGGCGCCGGCCGGCACGCGCCGGCCCGGTATCGGCGTGAAGCGCATGGCGGTGCCCGGCAAGGGCGCCATGTCGGGTAGGCCACCGGTGCCCTGCGCTCTCGCAGCCGAGCTGCCTGCAGCTGCTGCGGCGGCCGCAGCGGCAGCTTCCGCTGCGTCTCTCCTGCGGCTGGCCGTCGTGCTGCCGGGCGAGGAGAGCATGGTCGCCGACGATATTCTGCCGTTGATTGGCTGCAACTGCTTCGCCAGCTCGGCTGTCATGTAGTTCGTCAGCGAGATCCACTTGTCATAACTGCCAGGAGACAGAAAGCCAATCTGAAGTGAATGTAACTGCTGACAGTGAAGCATCGACATTTAACTCATGGAACGCACACGAGCTGCATGCTTTAAGGAGTGTGCAGGGTTTATGCAAACAGGCTCGATGAACGTAATGGGCTCTTCGTCCAACTGAAGCAAAAGCGTAGCAGATGAGGAAAACAACCTGCCTCTACGAAAGCTTCGTTAAACGAATGCAACAACTGTCAGTCGAAGTTATGAGAGTGATTTTTAAAGTCGTGTGCCTCAAGTGTCCAAGATATTCTCGCGATACAGACTATGTGACTACGGCGGTGCAATATCTTACCTTCCAAAGGAAAAAGACTGGCGACCGTCTGTAGAGCTGAAGAGCACCTGACAGATCTTAAATTAACCTTAGCTGCATTTGCATTACGGCAGCTACCTGCCTGCGTTTACTGCATACGGTGTATCAATCTCTCTACGGCAGCTTAACTCTTGCCTTCATCTAAGCCGGATGGCCAGAGCAAACATTATGCCAGAGAGCTAGGGCCAGGCCTTGATGCTACCACGACATGACATAAAAAGGTTGAAGAGACCAGTCTGGCGGCCCAATTCGATTGATCCGTTCGATCGATTTATCGGCGCCAGAGCCGAGCTGGCCCTTTCCCTCCACATTTGCCTAGTATACTATACTTATACTTTGAGTATACTACTACAGACCAGGGGACTGCAACTACACATATGCACAGGCGATTTCGACGTCGTGAGGACAGGAGCTACCAACCACAGCACACCGAGCACATTCTCGGAAAACCTAGCAAAAGTAGACAGCAGAGAAATTGCACATACCATAGATGGCATTGTGAGTGCCTCCAAGCCAACCTATAGTCAAGCCCACATCGTGAAGGACATCTTCTGCACTTATACAAGGATGTCCATTTACTTTATTTTGATATGAATTATGCCAAACATCGAGACAAGAAACACATAACAAACATGCTTTGCAAGGAAATGCCTCCAAGCCCGTGGTTGCTCACATACCGAGAACAATTAGTCCTCGTGATCCAGCAAGCCCAGAACAAATGCACGACGTGGTGGTAGTCACTCGTCTTGCTACCATTCTATCTCTCTTTCCCTTGTTCTCTCTCTCACTCTTTTTTACCACCTTCTCTCTCTCTCTCTCTCTCTCTCTCTCTCTCTCTCTCTCTCTCTCTCTCTCTCTCTCTCTCTCCCTCTCTCTCTCTCTCTCTCTCTCTCTAACTCAGTCATTTTGCTTCCCACATTCTCTCTTGCTTCCCCTTCTCTGCTCTCACTTCTCTGCTCTCACTCCTTATCTCTCCTCTCCTCTACCAAAACCAGTCATTCTTCTTCCTTCCCACTGTATCTCTATCCTGTCTCTCTCTTTCTCACTCATTCGCTCTCTCTTCCCTCTCCTTCTAACCAATACAATATGCCTATGGTATAATACAATGGTCATTATTCGGCATAAGCACATACCTGCACACAACGTATGAGATATCTCACAGGCGATCAAGTGCTTACCCAGCATTACCTCAAGCAATATACTCCTAATGATACAAACACATTCCCCATAGCAGACATAAATTTATAAGAAATAGATAAATAAAATAATATTTGTATATTGCCCTAACAGACCTTAATAATATAATAATAATAACATTGCACTTGATAAAGCGCCCTCAGAGAACTTAATCTCTTTCTAGGCGCTTTACATTTGCTGCAAAGTGATACGCAATAGAATAGTAAGTAAAATCATGCTTGAAAAACAAACAAAATGAATAACATGGTTAGGGGTTACGTGCACTGGGTCAGCATGCAAATGTGGTTAGTGGCAGCATGAACAGTGTCAGCACGCATAAGCACATCGAGGACGAATCACAAGGACCCACTAAATGCTGTCCTAAATAGGTATGTTTTTAAGTTTCTTTTAAATGTGGTCAGGTCAGGGGATGTTCTGATGCAGGTCGGGAGGGAGTTCCAGGCTGTGGGAGCATACGAGCTAAATGCACGGTCTCCAAAGGATTTAAGGTTTGTACGAGGTATTTCTAGACTGTTGGATTCCGAAAAGCGAGTGGTACGATGCTTTGCCTGATGGGGTAGTATCTCTGAAAGATAGGCTGGAGCCATAGAATGAAGAGACCTAAAAGTGAGCGACAAAACCTTGAAGTCAATCCGTTGCTTGACTGGTAACCAGTGCAGGTCGGCGAGAAGTGGAGTAATGTGGCAACTGCGACGCTCACGACAGACAAGCCTAGCTGCAGAGTTTTGCACCAGCTGCAATCGCCTGATCGCACATGCTGGTAGGCCAGTAAGCAGTGAGTTGCAGAAGTCGAGACGAGATGTCACGAATGCATGGACCAACTTGGACGTGGTATCCTTATCTAAACAAGCCCTAATTTTAGCAATGTTATGAAGCTGAAAATAGGCTGATTTGACTGTGGAGCTGATGTGGTCGTCTAACGAGAGGTCGCTTTGGAATATGACACCTAGATTTCGAGCTGATGCAACTGGAGATATGCTGGCAGAGCCAATTTTGAAAGTCAGCCTTTCCAATTTCTGAATAATAGGTTTGCCCATAACTAGTAAGTTAGTTTTATCATCGTTTAGTTTTAGAAAATTTGCTGCCATCCATGATCGGATGTCATCAATGCATGCAGCAAGTGAGTTGAGAGAATTTGAGGTGCTCGAAGGCTGGGAGGGATCAAAGCAAAGGTACAACTGAGTGTCATCCGCATAGAAGTGAAAGCCTAGATTGTGCTTGGCAATCACATCAGCGAGAGGGAGAGTATAAACGGTGAAAAGGACCGGACCTAGCACAGAGCCTAATCTCTATCTAGGCGTCTTATATGTCCAGCAGGGTTCGAGTCCACAACCCTGATTATTGAAGGCAAGCACCTTACCCTGAGCCAAACCAGGATATAGTATGTCATCGTCTAATGTATATTGAAAGAGTCTTTAAAAAGTAGACATGAGAGAGATGGATGCACAGAGGTAGTGGCAGCTATGTGTCAACTACATACCGCTTTACAGTCAAAGTAGGTTTGCATTGTGCCGTTAATAATATTACGACTAAAACATTTGTAGAGCACTCCCAAGTGAACCGAATCTCTTTATAGGTACAATAAATGTTATGAAAGAAAATACTATCAATTGATTAGTTATAACATATACAATTTCAGGACATGGGAATACAAATAATAGTTATAAAAATAATAGAAAGACATTTGCATGATGCCACAAGAGAACCAAATTTCTTTCTTTGCCCTTTACATATGCTGTAAAGGAAAAATGCCAATTTATTAGTGATAGCATGCACCGTGTCAGCATGCATAAGCACGCAGAGAGACAACTCACACAGACACAGCAAAAGCTGTAAGAGAAAATGTACATTTTCAGTTCTTTCTTAATGCCGAGTCAGGGGATGTCGTGATGTCAATCGGGAGTTACTTCCGAGCTTTGGGATCATGCAAACCAAAGGAAAGGTCTCCAAAAAAATTTAAGATTGGTTACAGGCACAGCTTAATGACCAAAGTCACAAGAGCAGAGGGATGGGGTACATACGGGCCTATTCTGATTGGAAACAAAGGACAGTTCACCCGAATGGAGCCAAGGCTGACAGCAACAGGTACACTTGAAAGATTTTATTTTAAATGGCGCCTAGTCAAAGAGATGACGTTGCGACAGCTCATTTATGCAGAACACTGTATGTCTATCCATCACTTCTTGGATATATCAAGAACTGAGCCGATGCCAAGTACGACTTGCACGGCCAGTCGTACTTGTCGTACACTTGTCACCACTGCACTCTGCTGCCTCAACGTGAAGCAAGACTGGTAAAACAAAGCAGTAAATAGGCCAGTGCAGCAAAAATCGGAGCTCCTCTTACCGAGAGTATGGCCAAGGTGAGCTGGGAACTGCAACAGTCGCAATCAACTACCTTCTGGGCATACAGTACGTACCCTTCGTGAGGATAGGGTGCACAGAACCTGTCGAGCTCTTCACGGGAAGTTCTAAACCGCTCCAGCTCCTCCTCACTAATGGGAAGTTCGGAGAAGTCCTCCTGACATCTGTCCCACCGACGAACCACAGTCTCACTGTGTGTGAAGTTATAGAGGAATCCTGTTCTCACACCGGTATCGCCCTCCTTACTTCGAGCGCTGAAGCGACCAAACAACAAGCCTGAAATCCCTTAGCGAAGAACAGCGGCAGTGTGAACACCGAAAACTGACAGGGTAGAAATATACGACCAGGCCCACTGCTTCGGGTATAATGCTGGCATTTTTCCTATAGAATTAACAGCATCGGCCATTATCAACAAACTTGAGGTACAAGCCAGTGATAGCAAACAGTAAATCTGGACCAGCTGATAGAGCTACATTCCAGTAATGACGGTACAACCACCAACTTGATGCACACGTGCACAGAAATCAATCACTGCCGAGAAGTCTACAGTGAACACGAAGGTAACATAAAAAATGTATGTGAACAATAAATGATACGATAATGAACAATAAATAAATAATGAGAAATGCCTGCAGTAGGTCGACATCGCAAGGTTATTCGTTCAACTGCGTTTAGTTAGGCGTGCATTTAGTTCGTATGCTCCCAAAGCCTGGAACTCCCTCCCGACCTGCGTCAGAACATCCCCTGACCTGACCACATTTAAAACGAACTTAAAAACACACCTATTTAGGACAGCATATAATAATAATAATAATAATAATAATAATAATAATTCACTTGATAAAGCGCCCTCAGAGAACTTAATCTCTCCCTAGGCGCTTTACATTTGCTGTAAAGTGAAATGCAATTGAATGGTAAGTAAAATCATGCTTGAAAAACAAACAAAATGAATAATATGGTTAGGGGTGACATGCACAGAGGCAGCATGCAAATGTGGATAGTGGCAGCATGCACAGTGTCTGCACGCATAAGCACATCAGGGACGAATCACAGGGACCCACTAAATGCTGTCCTAAATAGGTGTGTTTTTAGGTTCCTTTTAAATGTGGTCAGGTCAGTAGATGTTCTGACGCAGGTCGGGAGGGAGTTCCAGGCTGTGGGAGCATACGAACTAAATGCACGGTCTCCAAAGGATTTAAGGTTTGTACGAGGTATTTCTAGACTGTTGGATTCCGAAAAGCGGGTGGTACGATGCTTGGCCTGATGGGGTAGTATATCTGAAAGATATAGTGGATCCCTGTGATTCGTCCTTCATGTGCTTATGCGTGCAGACACTGTGCATGCTGCCACTAACCACATTTGCATGCTGACCCTGTGCATGTCACCCCTAACCATATTATTAATTGTGTTTGTTTTTCAAGCATGATTTTACTTACCATTCAATTGCATTTCCCTTTGCAGCAAATGTAAAGCGCCTAGAACGAGATTAAGTTCTCTGAGGGCGCTTTATCAAGTTATTATCATTATATCATTATTATTACAACCTGCTTAAAGTACACATACCCGCAGAAGCATCTATACGGTAATGTAATACATCCTGGTGTTACAGTTGTTGACAAACAATTACCTTTGTTGAAAACATAAAGCTCCAACCGTATCAATTGATGTGATCAAACCATCTCGACACAGCAATGCAGCTGAATGCAAAGAGCTGCACAGCAAACACCAATGACTCATTTGCATTGTAAACTGGTAGTGGATAAACATGGTGCTACACAGAAATAGATAGGCATGCCACATCAAACTGGCACGTGCATTTATAACTCTCCATCTAGACTTCTGTCATATGATTACCAAGTCTTCGTGCCTGTGCAATAACACCTGCTGCCAGTCTGTCGTGAACGTTTCAATGCTCCTCAGTTATCTCCCACCTAGCAGCTTATCAACTTCAAGGTTCTGTCACTTATTATGTCCCTTCAATCTCTTGCTCTGGCCTAGCAACATGAGGTTCATCCTAGGCAGGCTCACCATCGTCCCATCTGCTCCCCTGTCTTAAGTCGTTTAGCTGAGCCTCTAACTGACCTTTGGAGACCGCACCTTTAGTTGGTAATAATAATAATAATGCACTTGATAAAGCACCCTCAGAGAACTCAATCTTGTTCTAGGCGCTTTACATTTGCTGCAAGGGGAAATGCAATTCAATGGTGAGTAATATCATGCTTGATAAACAAACAACACGAATAACATGGTTTGGGATGACATGCACAGGGTCAGCATGCAAATGTGGTTAGTGGCAGCATGCGCAGTGTCAGCACGCATAAGCACATTAAGGACGAATCACAGGGATTCACTATGTGCTGTCCTAAATAGGTGTTTTTAAGTTCTTTTTAAATGTGGTCAAGTCAGGGGATGTTCTGACGCAAGTCGGGAGGGAGATCCAGGCTTTGGGAGCATACGAACTAAATGCACGGTCTCCAAACGATTTCAGGTTTGTACGAGGTATTTCTAGACTGTTGGATTCCGAAAAGCGGGTGGTACGATGCTTGGCCTGATGGGGTAGTATATCTGAAAGACATGCTGGAGCCAAAGAATGAAGGGACCTAAAAGTGAGCGACAAAACCTTGAAGTCGATCCGTTGTTTGACTGGTAGCCAGTGCAGTCGGCGAGAAGTGGTGTGATGTGGCAACTGCGACGCTCACGACAGACAAGCCTAGCTTCGGAGTTTTGCACCAGCTGCAATCGCCTGATCGCACATGTCGGTAGGCCAGTAAGCAGTGAGTTGCAGAAGTCGAGACGGATGTCACGAACGCATGGGCCAACTTAGACGTGGTATCCTTATCTAAACAAGCCCGAATTTTAGCAATGTTATGTAGCTGAAATTAGGCAGATTTGACTGTGGAGCTGATTTGGTCGTCTAACGAGAGGTCACTTTGGAACATGACCCCTAGATTTCGAGCTGATTTAACAGGAGATATGCTGGCAGAGCCAATTTTGAGCGTCAGCCTTTCCAATTTCTGAATCACACTGGGTTTGCCCATAACTAGTAAGTTAGTTTTATCATCGTATAGTTTTAGAAAATTTGCTTCTATAATAATAGTTCGTAAGTCCTCTAAGCCTGGAACTCACGACTGTCACGATATTTCCTGACATGAAGACATTTGACAGAAGCTAGAAAAACGTACCTACTACTCACAGTATTTGCTGGGTCCTCGTAAATTGTCCTGTGCACTTATGCAAGCTTAAATTGTGCGTACCATCCCTAACCAAATGGCATGCTTCCTTTCCTGCTAATTTAAAGCGACTAGAAAAAGTCTTTGTTCTCTCAGGGCGTTATTCAAATATTTTATCCTTATTATGATTTTTATAATTGTTATAAATTATTGTGGGATGAATTTTTGCCCTACACTCACGGTCTCAGCACTAACCACCGGCTGCTTCAACCCCTGTGGCCTGAACTCGTGATACTGCTTATGCATTGCATTTCTGTCTCATCCATCTTCACTTGATAGTAAATGTTACTCCAGTTTACTACAAGCATTGGCAGAGAGAACAATGATCATGGCTAGCTTCCGACAGTTCAAGATCAGTTGATGTGAGCTTAGATCAGTTTCTGGGTTGGGTTGGTCTGTTAGAGCGAGTCTATAGCTTCACAATAGCCAGTGGCTAAGAACTTCATTGTGAATTACATATAGCCCCAATAAAAAAACTAGTTATCGAGTAACCTGGATGAGATCAGCCATCGAACAATCACGACTAACTTCCCTTGAAGATCTTATCTTGGCTTCATAATTGTGAAATGCCCTGACAACCTATGGGCCTAAGTACATTGTACAAGACTGGCTGCACTGTTTACTTTCCAGCATGCAAGCACATATGCAAGCATCTATTGAAGATATGCACGATCAGGCATAAAGTTGCACTAGTGTGAGTGCATGCATATTACATCAGGTCGTATATAGTGCCACAACTGCTGACACATAAAAAATATATAAATAAATGCACTGCCTACCCCCTACGTTACTAAAGCCATATGTGCATAATCGGCACAATTAATCTTCATTGACTAGATTCCTGGAATTCAAGAAATCTCAACTCATCGCACACAAACCCTCAACTCGTTAGCATAGGCCTCTTACCTTAGGAAAACGAAATGCAATCCGGGAGGTATCATTTTAACACCCTTAAACTTTTCTCCGACCACCCATGAGTTTAGGTCAATGCCAAACTCTGTCCGAGGGGGTACGTCAAGCAATATCAGCATTGCACCCTCATGGAACAGTTTCCTTGCTTTATCGCTGTCCATCTGGAAAGATAAAATACGGCAGATATCCACAATTGCACTTGTCGATGAGCTACACCACGCAAATGACTGCGGGACAATCAACTAAAGCTTTGGAACCTGGCGTGATTCATTCTTAGAACATGGGACTCGCTTGTCTGTCAACGACACACTTGTATGTATGTGTGTATGCATGTATGTATGTATGCATGCATGTATCTCCGTCTGTAACTCTACAAATGCAAGAAGACTATGTGGGTGTTACAGGCATTAGAGTTGTGTACAGCTCGCACTCAAAGCCTAAGCGGCTTTCTGCTCGTACTCGGTAGCTTCACCTCATGCAATAAAGAGAAAGTGCGAAAGTATAGCTGAGTCAGGAGAGCATTTGAGGTAGTGAGTAGCACGGAAGTAGCGGCTCAGGGCGGCTGCAAAGGATGCACCAAAGCCGGCAGCAGATTAGATGTCGTTGCGTAACTTAACAAAATAAACCTACGAAATTACTCTAATTTAAGAAGACATTCAGAACGCTTAAAAATTGTAATCGACTTTTTTGGTCGCCTTTTAGCAGTCAAAGCCGTGCGTAAGATTAGAGGACAAAACGTTAAGCAATGTTGACAACCCTCTATGCACTGGCCACCCATTAGATTGCAATTAAATCACCAGCACTTTTGTCTACCATCCAGAACACTCGGCCATTTTCCGATCGCAGTTGGCACGTAAGTGTTCGCGTTTATGAATTTCGAAGTGGGCTAACTAGCAATCACAATTAGGTATATTCACTGATTAACCCTCACCAATATCACAGATTGCACAGCGAAGTGTATACCATTAATTACCTGCTCAGTCAACACACAGATAAGCAACAAAAGCTGGCTAAATAGGCACAACGCCACTAGCACCAGTGTTTCCTGGGCACTTGAAAGCAGATAGCGCTACGAATGGGCATGTGCAGTTAGTAGTCAGATCATATTAGAAGTTTTGTAAGTGGAGTCGCTGTATCAAGTATCTAAGTTCGGGTTTTCCGGTTTCTGAAGCCATGCGGTGGCGAAACGGGTGCGTATCCTTGCAGCTTGCCAAATAGCAAAGAAATTCTGAAAATAAGGATTTACACACTAATTGAAGTGAACTTTTGTTAATGCAACTATTTGTACGGAAGTGTATGTCAGCGTGAGAAGGCGAAAATCGCTTACAGATGCTCTGTAGTTTCGTGAAACTCGTGACTTTTTATATTCTTACCTGAACGGCCTACTTTAATTCTTCTCAGTATTTTGCATTGCAAATATAATTTTGATTTTATACAACCTCATCATCTTCTTTCCACTTTAAAGTCAAAGATCACTGAATTTTGGTTTTGAAAAACGGAAATTGTTTTGTTTTGCATCTAGTACTAAATTAGTGTTTTGTACCTTTAAGGCGATATTTAAGTAAACATATAAACCTAGTTCCGAGTCTGATCTGACCGGAATACATTTTATTTGACCAAATTTAGGGCCTTGAATACAGCTGCAGCTTCGTGCTACATATTACCCTTATGAACAATGAATTTGCCTCTATTAAGCAGACTGGCAGTTCAGCTAGGTACGGAGGAGCCAAGCCATGGCGGGCCTTGTGGGTCAGCGTCAGAACTTAGCTCTGTATCCGTTGATCAACCGGCAGCCATCCTAACTCTTTTAATAAAGGAGACATGTGGTCAAACCTCTGAGATTGGCTAACTAGCCTTGCAGCCACATTTAAGCCATCTGCAGTAGCCTAGTTGCATTTTTCGGTAAACCCTGACCAAAAGGGAATTACAAGAATCAAGCCGAGATAGAACTAAGGAGCCAGTTAAACTCTTTGCAAGCCACCGTGGAAGACAGCTCCTAATCTTACATAGAAATCGACCGTGATGGCTAGCTGTAGAAACAGTCTTCTGAATCAAGCTTTTAAAATTTAGGCAGCTGGTGAGAATATCGGCAGTGGAGATTAAGAGTTAATAGACATGACGATCGTCGCGTGTTGTGGGAGACGGTTACTGGGATATTGAGGTAAAAAATATATATGTATAAATATTGAGATAGTGACTAGAAGGCACGTTCATTTAATAAAAGACACAACGTGATTTCTAGAAAAAAAGATACAGGTGATATGAATGCAAGCCCTAAAACAGCAATTTTTTAGTCGCCTATACAGTGGTATCTCGGCTTGCCAGTTTCATTCCTTCCATTCCAGAGCTCGTAACTCAAATTACTCGTATGTCAAATCAATGTTTTCCATTGAAATGAATCGAAATACCATTAATCCGTCCCGCAGCCCCAAAAAGCTGCAATTTGTGTCACATTTTTAAATTAAAAATGGACTCAAAATAACGAATATTGTTTTAAAAACAATACAATAGAATGTCTTGTAATAAAATAGTTCGATTAATCATAATGTAAAGGAGCAACTTGAAGAGCAGACGACTTGAAGATGCTAATAGAGTTAGAGGAGAAAGGCTGAAATGAATATCTGAATCTTCTTCGCCGATTTTTGCCTTTTTCGCCGGGCTTTCCTCGCTTTCAGTTTATTGGTTGGGCATTTACGCGGACGCGCCGATTGTTATCAGTTATGCGATCATCTCTCACACGACGATATTGCCTAAATAGAGTACAGTACGTACTTAGCCGTTCCTGCCGTAGTCGGATTTACTACGGGAGTCTGGCGATTGTGCGTCCAAGCACCACGATGGCTCGCTCGAGCGTGTCTGAGAGTGAAGCAACAGACCTGCGCTTGGCGTCACACCCGGGTCGTAGGGCAGCGTCTTGCAATGGAACGTCGTTCGCTGCCCTACACTTAATGGCCCGAGTAATCGAGTAACCGCACACAGTGTGACGTTCGCAGTGGCAGCTAGCGGTGGAGTATCTAAAACTGGCTCGCAAACCGGATTCTAGCTAGCAACTCAAACAAAAATCGGCCGAGAGACAGCTCGTATCTCGAAACAGTCGCAAGTTGACACTCATAAGCCGAGATGTCGCAGTGCTTCCTACGCGACGCTTCCGCTACGTACAGGGGCGGAGCCAGGAGTTTTAGCTTGGGGCAAGGGTTCAGGTTGGAGGGCAAGAGTCCTTGCCCTCCCCCAAGGCCTGGGGAAATGACCCTAGGATACAGGTACGTCCCTCTGTCCTTGGGGGGAGGGGGCAATTGCTCCCCCCCGCCCGTGACTCCACCTTTGACTACGTCTGCCTTAGTAACGGCACAATAAAACAACTTTTTCCAAAATTCGCGATTGAAGATCAATTAGTCCAAGTGTATGCTGTTTCCTGACTGTCTACAATCGTCTCGGATATTTTAAAGGCTCTAACTGAGTTTGTTCTTCAATACAAACAAGTGGCCGTCATCTGTTTCAACAAGGGAACTCCCAAGTTCGTTGGAATTGTGAAGCGCCAAGTTCCTGAAAGCTGGCGGTAAATACCGCGAGGTAGATAATGCACGAAGTTTACCAATTCGATTATTTTATCGCGAAAATCCACAATAATGAAATTTATACATTGAATAGGGTTGTTATTGGGTATAGAGTCGAAAGACTACGGTTAGTCAAACGGCTGTACACCGTGGTGTTGCTATAGAGACGTCCCGCCGTCCTACCTTGATCTGGGAGGTCACCAATCAAGCCATACCATCACGATTGAGATCAGACACCTGAAAATACTCTTTAACTTCAATGATAGAATAATTTTTTGAGGCAGTCACAGATGCTCCTTGCAACAGCTGCTGAGGTCACACAATCTATCTAGGACAGTTATCACGCAGCACGTTGTCGGAAGTGATACTGGAGCTTCCGCTGCGTCACCAATAAGGCCTTTAAACGATTATGGCTGGTGCCGAGTCGGTGGACGTTACCTCATGGTAATCATGGTTACAACTGTCGGGCTTGGTTTTTCCTGTAAAGCAGTGAGCTTATAGAACGTCAACTATTTTAGGTCAACGGATCTAGAGATTGCTCTGTTGGAAGGATGTGACTTTGGTGTTATTAGGAATATTTGTAAAGGACAGGCGCTTCCGGATAGGCTTAGGCCCAAAGCTTGGCAGGTGAGTTAAGCTAACTGCTCGCATGCCAGTTCGTCAAAATTCGCGCTGTAGACTTAGAGCCGAAGCCTTCTGCTGCATGGGCTCGTGTGGTACTAGATATCCTGATCTCTTTTAAACCATAACCATCATTTCACTTCAGCCCACCTTTAGCAGCTTAGTTGTCGCAGAGCTGCACGGTTTGGAGTACTTCGAAGTGATTTAAAAACCAATTATTTGTGGCATATCATCTCTTGTTATCAGCTGTCTGCTCTAGCATGTCTTCCTGCCTCTTCACTGAAATAACGTCACCTGTTTCCACTGCCTTTCTGCATTCCCTTACAAATCAGCTGGTACCATATCTGACATAAGGAAATCTCACAATGGAATAAAAGCCACATTCGCGTGCATTGAAAAAAAGAAAAAAGAGTTGTGCTCTGATCGCCAAGTGGTATTCTGCCGTACGGACTATGGGGCATTGATCAGCCTCGCAGTGTTGGCTGCATTCGACATCGTCATCAATCACCATACCCTGATCCAAATTGGCCTACTTTCAGCTAAGGAGCATCGCTGAAGTCAGGGCCAGCTTAGATCAGAGTACGACAGCCAAACTATTTCATGGGTTTATGACTTCGTGACTTGATCATTTCAAGTTTCTTTACCTCCCGGCCTGTGCCCAGAACCGTCAGCAACCAATGCAAAACTCAGTGGCTCGTCTGTTATGACATAAATTGCATAGCTGCCACATCCCCATCACTTTTTTCCGAACATCACGGGCTCCCTATCAAGTATCGAATCAACCTCAGGATCCTCAATCTTACTGGTCACTTACTTTCACCAGCCTACCTATCCGACTTAGCTCCTCCAGTGTGTTACTGTAACACCCACTCCGAAGCATCTAGTCATATCGCCCTCTCGCAGTGCATTGACCTTTTGGAAATCGACCCTTCAGCTCGTATGCACGGAAACCTGTAAATCACTTCTGGCTGCAGTCACATTCTACGACGTTGCACCTTTAAGGTGTCAGCTAAATACACATCTGTTACGGTCGGATTTTTTTCTTGTCCCAGTCTTTGTTTTTTCGGTGTGCTTTGTGTGCATAGCTGTACGTGATTTAGTGTTACTTGCCAGAGGAATGATTAACAATGCACACTACTAGTCAGAGGTTTTACCAACAAATGGCCACGAATTTAAAAATGTTTGCTTTAGCATCATAGTCTAAGCATGGTACTTGTTTGCTGCGCATTCTTGATACTATGTATGTCACTTACCCTTGGGTATTGATTCTGTTGCAACATGTTGTAAACCGCCTAAGTAGAGATGACTCATTAAGTCTGTAGAGTTGACCAGCAATATTCAGTAGGTCATTTTGGACCTAGTGCAAAGCAGCTTATATGGACTGGTTACCTTTAAATTTCGATAGGAATTTGGTAGCAAGATTCGATGAACTGCTGTACTTGTTGAGCTGTCACAACTCGGTCAACTGGCTTTGATAAGAAAGGCAGAAGGAAGACAGGTCAAAAGTTAGTTAATTTCTCGTGATTTAGTGTCTACTTTTTAACGATTGGCCTGATAACAGCTGTTTTCAGAAGGGCGGGGACTCCACCGGTCATAGGGTTGGCTTAAGGTAATTTTTTTCGTTGGCAGCAGCTGGATAAGGATGAAAATTGACAGCCAGCAAGAGGAGTCGGTTGTCCACTGGTCTTACTAGGGTAGGTGAGAAACCCTGAATAGCCTGGTATTACATTTCCATCTTGACTCATTCGTCTCTAAAAAGTTGGCATTCTTTCCAATTTTTTCGCCTCTGAAGGCTCAACATATTGATAAGTTTTGTCGACGTTCATCTGAGGTTTCACCTTTATTTACCTAGCCCATCGTTTAGTCCGCCAGCAGTTAACCTATTCGGTTTAGCATGTAGCCATACTTGTGTTGGTACTGCCAACTCCAGGGTGGTTCTTTCTTCTTGAGAATGAACGTAATCATGATTAAAACTGAGTATTTGCCTTCTGCCTTAGTTACCAGGAGCAGTTGCTTTGACCGCAGCAATTTTGTCACAAAATCAGATTGAGTGGTAGAGTAGGCAGATCTTGCTTGCTCAGCCAGCCTGCAGTGCCTTGTCTGCATCGGGTCTGTTGATCCTTTTACCGGCAGCTGCATGCAGGCTACTACTGGTTGTCCAATAAGCAGCTACAGATCGAGACTGCATGCAGATTTTCGCAATGCTTAACTGAAGTACTTGAGTCACCTTGCCTGGAGCCTGATATCACCAGCTACCTTGGATTACCAATGCCCATCTGATTGTCGAAAGGTATCACTGTGCTAAAGCTAAGCAGAAACTAACAGGAGCCGACAGCAAAAGCAATCTGCAGATACTCGGATCCCCCTTTATGACCAGCCACCACCAACTCAAAACAGGAGACCGATGCTTACCTTCAAACGATCGTGTCTCACATGCAGTCACACACATCGCAGAAACGTGATGTGTACATGTATTCTGGTCTAACCCATGAAGCTTACTTTGATGTCTGGTGTCTTTCGCGACTTATGTTTTCTCATTATGAATTACTTTGCATGTCAGGGCAGTACTTTTAGTTACATTTAATGGGTTAATTTATGGGTGCCGGGCATGTCTCTTTCGGCTTGGTCATTGAGAAATATCGGGTGCGATTCCTAGGTGTGTGTGTGCCTACGTGCACGCATGCCCCCATATTCACCCATGGATGCTGTGTGTACAGATATAATGCACATGGCAAATAGATTTCACTCTTAATATTGATGTCTGGGCATATAGCCATACGATCAGAATACACTTTACCTTTTTTACACGGTGTTTGGCCTTCAGAGAGTGCGCCGAATCTGTGCATTCAGCTCTACTGCGGCTCCTGGTGCAGGCAGTTCTTTAACTTGTTGTCGTGCCTGTATTGATGGTGTAACATGCAGCAGTGTGCAGTCCTGCTGCGCTTTATTTTCATCGTCGTGTGCTCGGCAGTTTGTCGGGCAACGTTAGTCTGCAACTGTATTCCCCAAACCTTCCACCGGAAGCCTGCTGTTATTCTTGCAGGTGTTCCTGAACGTTCACGAAGAAGGTGCTGCACTATCAAATTTTAGAGGACTTTTTGATTTACCGGAGCAAGCTCTCATAAGGAAAGAATGCAGAGGTATTGTGGGTAAGTATTCTGTTTTTAGACTGACCATTATTCAGTGGCATCCATGTTGTCGGTCTTGGTTCTGCCATAACCTAGATGTGAGAGGGTGGAAGGTATTTCATTGTCGGTGGCTCTCCAGCCAGTTTGCTGCGCTCACGGTCCGCCAGTTTGGCTCAACCAGCGGCCTGATTTATATAGTGCTACAACACCGCATTAGAGACATCGTAGCTCTACAGGGAAAGATTAGGTGTGTGCTGTTTTCATCGGACTTTGAGCGTTCGACCTGTGACACCAGAGGTTCAAGTCCAAACAGCTGTCGGCAGCTAGAGTGTTGACTTGAGCCTGCCAGCCTGCAGTTTCCTCCCTCCCCATGGCTGCTCTCCCAATCAAGCTGCTGATCGTGTCCACCATGTGCCACGGTGACACATCACTGCAGACAAAGCTCGTCTCGCCCGGCATTGCTGTGCACTCGCTAATGTGTCCTGCCCGATTTACCGAGTGTCACCACTCCGAGCGACAGCTGTCGCTGCGATGTACCCCGGAGCAGGATGCCTTTGCTTACAATTCTGTTGCCATGTGACAGCGACGTTTCTCATGAATCGAATGCCAATGTGGGTAAAGGAGTTTGTTTCTTTGCATGCAAAGCTGCTCTGGATGACTGTCAAGCATCGGGTGAGTGGAGGCCATGCTTCAGCACCGGCTAGCGGCACGGCTTTTCTGTTCAATTTTATTATAATGTTTAACCCCCTGCTAGCATGCCTCGTGCTTTTGTCTCCACCTGGCAGGCCGTGCCTGTGCCAAGTGCAGTCTCATGTCCCTCTTACTTGTTCGGTAGGCCAGATGATGCGCAGTTTCTCACTCGTTATGGGTGTCTGGTCCATTGCCGTGCCCAAAGTCACTTTTATTTTTATACTGGTCTGCCTATCTGAAGTCCACGCACATGATCATGTGGTCATCTGCGGTCAGCTAGCTATATAAAGTCGGATCCATACTCGTGCTTACAAACCAGTGTGTTCCGGCTTTGTAGAAAGTACTTGGGTCGGGATAATTTTGGATTGTCGATAGTTAAAGAGAGAGAGACAGACAGACAGACAGAGACACAAAGAGACAGGCAGAGAGAGAGAGAGAGAGAGAGAGAGAGAGAGAGAGAGAGAGAGAGAGAGAGAGAGAGAGAGAGATACAGAGATAGACAGAGATAGACTCAGACAGACAGACAGAGAGGTGGAGCAAAGGCAGCCACAAGCCAGACTCCTGCCGTGAGCCCAGAGGGCACACTAGGTAAGGCTGTTGCTTTTCATGAACTCGGTCCCGAGGTCGTGGGTTTGAATCCTGCAGTAGAGTGATGCCATCTAGCAGGCGGTTGTTGTTCGGAGGCATGCCGGTCCGAGCCGCAGACTGTGCTGCCACAGATTCTTCGTCTAAGCAATGCTCATAGCCCCCTCCCCCCATCTTACTTAGCCCAGTGCTGAGGTCTTTAAGAGTGTGGCCTACCGGCTTCTGTTCCCAGTGTGAGCATAGCTGCTATCCAAGCTAAACTCCTTCGGCAAGCAGTGTCATCGTATGTTCTGGTCTTCTCACCCACTCTCTCCTTTTCCCACACTGTTTCATTTCTCGTCCTTTCAATTCCATCTCCTGTCTCATCGTAGCTTCTCAATCTGGCCTGAGTCGCAGATCTTCTTTAAGTGGTGATATTGGCTGGCCAAGGTTCCAGACCACAGGGGGCCGGCTACTGGGCCCTTTTAGCCCTCACCTGAGACCGACAGATCGTTCTGGCCTGGTCAGAACCTGCAGCCGTTTGTTTCCTTTGCTCAACTCTTCTGCCTGGATGACCAGTCGACCTTGTCCAGGGTCAGGGTCAGCCATGGGCAGTGGCTGTTTTTCTCTGCTCCTAAAGCTGCTTTTGGTACAAGGCTGTTGGCTTGGCCCATATAGGGGCTACAACAGCACGTGTCAGAGCCTGGTGCTGCTGCCATTGTCGGTCTAGGGCCGGCCGTGCACTGCCGAGCCACACGCATGTCAGATTCCCCACCCTTCACTCGGTGCCTCCGGTTGATTTGTGTCCACCCTTCCACCTGCTACTTCACCGGTCAAGGTCTTGTTGGGCCACCTTCGTGTGCATCGTGTGTCCGCGTTGCCACCTCCAAACGCTCAGCAGGCTAACTAAGCCGTGGTGCTTGCTATCGTTATAAGTTCTGTGGGGCATTTCTCTTTTAACTGTATTCCCTGTGTGGTTTTGCTGCATTTACATTCATTCATTCATTCATTCGTTGCTGGCTAAGCTTGTTTGGCGCGTGCCACGCTTGCTGTGACCGTGCACACAATGACTCTGCAGCTGTCGCTCATGATCCAGGCTTCTCTTTCCTCCGTGTGGTTAAGCATCTTATTCGCCGTGTTTTGCCACTATTTGCCACTTTGCTTGTTAGTCTTTCTTGCCCTTTTAGGGGCGATTGCTAGATGTGTGCAATGGCTAGACACATGTGTAGTGAGAAAAGCTCTCTCTGACAGCATTCTATATGATTTGAAGCAGCTGCAGAGGCAGATCGCTGGTTTGCATGGCATCAGTCAGAGCAGCTCTGGGTGGCAGTAATTGCTCACCCATCGGCTGCTGCCTACTGCCGTGGTACTGAGAGGGTGTCAAGTGCAAGGATGCGCGAAGGTTAAGGGTGCCAAAGGATCGTCCATTCGTGGTTAGCTTTAGCCCCCTGCTGTCTGCCTCAAAAGCTGGCCAGTTTTGCTTTGCCCATCTTTACATAGTTTACAGCTGTTATGTTGTCATTGCAAATATTGTCAATGTGTTACCCTCTAATCAAGTTTGCATGCGATTGCAGACCGACTCGGCAATGCCGAAGAGGACAAGCTGGCTTTGGTCAGCGATCTTGAGGAGATCATCACCCATTATTGCAAGACTTACAAGCTGACTTATGCAGAAGCCAACGGCTGGTCGGATGTATTGCAGCTGCTCGCTGCCGTGAAATTACAGAAAAACGAAATCTATAACTGCTTTGAAGCAATCATGAACCGTTACATTCCAAGGTACGAGATTCACGTTAGAATTATGCATTGTCCATGTAAGCTCGCTGCTATGACGAACCGAAGCCACTTAATTGGTGTAGTCCGACAAGAACCAAGGCTGCGTGATGACTCAGAGAATGAGAGGGACATGGTGGCAGCGTGTGGCCAGGCAGCTGCTTTCTAACACTGCTTTGTCCATGCTTTTTTCACTGCGATGGTACTGCTGCTTTGCAGCTTTTGGCCCATTGGATAACAAAACACTGTTTCAGCCTGTCGCAGAGCTCTCAGTGAGAATTAAATCTCGAATACATAGCCATCAACAAAAACAAATTACCTTGGGTGTTAGTTATCGCTTGCAGGTCTCACTACCTACAGGTTAGTGATACTCTCACTCTGTAGAGTTTACTCTATTTCTGTTACTTCGTTCAAGCTCAGGTAGCACATTATAAGTCCACCAGCACCCGAGCTGTTGCAGTGACAGCACCTGCTCTAACCAGCACCTGTGGTCCTCCTCGAATATCAATTTCAGCAATATTGGCCACCTAGCTCTGATTGTCTTACTGAAAGATTTCTTACCTTCTTTTAAATCAAGGTGGTGGCCTTAACAGCCTGAAGGTATGGCGATTGCATCTTCAGTAACACCGAACTGCATTCTCACTGTTAACTTGTTACCGGCAGCCTTCTTTTGCTAACCGTTTGACACCCAGTTACCGAGCAAAGCTGTCTGCCCCAGCTTTGCTCAATGCTCGGCCATTGATGGATACATTGCGTGCTCGGCAGAGACTAGCATCTGTACGATTAATTGGCCAGGTAGATATGCATAGCTGGCCTGATTTGTCGATGTCAACTCCTGCCCTAGACTCGTGATGTGTGCAGTGCATGGGGATTTGTGATGAACGTGGGGATTTGTGATGAACGATGAACATTTGTGATTAGTGCCAGCTGAGTCAGCTTGCCAGCAGCAGAAGACCATTAATTCCCCCAAATGCAGGTCACAAGATATACACCATCCATTAATTAAAAAATTGACTGAAAATCAATAGAAACTTGAAGATAATTAGATATTGCTTGAGTAGCTGATGCATGCATGGTGGCAATCATTTGTAAACTACCGAGATTTTCTGTCTTCTCTCTCGAACCTCTGGCCTACTGATGTACTCGTGATAACGTGCACCTACTCAACCTGAGAAGTTCAGGGCATTCATTTGTTGTTTTGGAAATATTGCTCGAGGGCTAGTAGCTGTCATATCGACAGATTTGTATTTCGTACTTTCTTGCTGTGAGCCGTCTTTTGGTACAATGTGCATGAAACTTCTGAAAATGGCACGACGGCTACGTATCATATAGTGTGTATCCAAGGTGCATGCTTGTTGGTTTTGTCTTAGTCATCGAGCTGTCAAAAGTCATCGAGCTGCTCTAGTTAATGACCATGCCGTAGCACCTGACTTATTTTGTAGAGGCTGCACGAAGAATGGTCGCCCGTTTCATCTGTTTCGGCTTCTACTTCAATACCATGACCCAGAATTGTGCAATTTCTTGGACACGAAGAAAATTACACCTGATTTGTATGCATTGAAGTGGGTATGTGCCTAGCTGTACTGTCAGACTAGCGTTTCGATGTATCGTTGGTGGAGATGTGTCCACTCACGTGTAGATCTTGTTGTTTTACTTGGTTTCTCGTGATAGCTTAGTTAAGATGTTTAGCCTCTCTTGGTGCTGCCCAGCACTGTAACAGATGTCAGATTCTCTCATGATATCATATACAACGGACTAAGCTAATGCTGTG
Source organism: Cristatella mucedo (assembly GCA_009760855.2). NCBI lineage: Eukaryota > Metazoa > Bryozoa > Phylactolaemata > Cristatellidae > Cristatella > Cristatella mucedo. The sequence continues at coordinate 902,518 of WPIO01000126.1, read as the reverse complement.
AAGGATGGGTAGGTTTTTAGCTTCTTTTCAAACATCTTCAAGTCAGGGGATGTCATGGCATCGGCGTGGAGTGAGTTCCAGGCTTTGGGAGCACACACACTAATACCTTGGACTCAGAAGAACTGTAGGTTGGTCAGAGGCACAGCTAAATTACTAGAATCAGAAGAGCCAGGTAGAGCATTGCCTAACCTTATTGTAAAGTAGTTCAGATCACTCTGGAGCAAGAGAAGGAAGCGTCCTAACATTGAGTGCCAAGCCTTGAACCCTGAGATGTCACTGTGCATCTCGATGGGCAGCTAATGCAGGTCGGTGAGAAAGCTAGCCTAGCTGCAGAATTGTATGCCTATCGTCAGCACCTTCTTGCACCGGTCGGAAGACCTGAGAGTAGTGAGTTACAGAAGCTGATTTGCGACGCCACAAATGCATTGATCAGCTTGACTTTGTATCATCGTCTGAGTATGTCCAAATCTTTTGCAATAGTGCATTGGTGAGAGTAAATTTTGTATTCATCTGTATAGCGCCGTAAAAGAACTTAATCTTTGTTCAGGCGCTTCACATATGCCACTGGGCTCGAGCCCAAGACCTCGGCCAGACTTTAGTCGGGGCGAGCACCTTAACCACTGGGCCCGAACCAGAGTAGGCAGACTTGACATTGGACCTGGTGTGGTCGTCTAGTGAAAGGTTAATTTGGAAAGACAACCAGCTTTCGAGCAGGTGCTACAGGAGATATACGGGCAGAGCCCAGTTTGAGGGTTGGGCTTTTCTATTTCTCAGCAATACTAGGTTTGCCCATAATTATCCACTTTAATTGCCATTCAGTTTGAGAAAATTGAAATGTCAGCAATACATGCTGCAAGGCAGTTCGACCTGCTTGAAGGCAAGGCAGACTTAAAGCACTGGTGCTGCTGTGTCATCTGCATAAAAATGAAATCCTATTTTGTGCTTCGCGACTACATCAGCAAGAGCAAAAGTAAAAATTGCAAAAAAGCTGATCAAGCATAGACCCCTGTTTTACCCAATTCTTTACATGATCTCTAGGGATCCGTGCTGTCCACTCTTTCTTTAGCTGCCTATTTTAGAGCTGCTTGTGCTGGTGACGATTAGCATAAAGTGTAGTAGAGCATTACAAGTGATTCTGAGGCCAGATGATTGGCACTAAGAAGGACTTGATGATCAATGGTATCAAGCACATCTGGGATATACAACAGAACTTACAGAGAGACTCCACTCCACAAGTTGGCTTTCCTGAGGTCATTATCTACATGCAACAGTGCTGACTCGGTTATTACCTCTACAACCTGACTTGAACTTGCTGAGTTTAAAGTGTTGATGCAGGAGTCTTGCTGGTCTGTCACTACACATTCTAGCGTGTTTGGTTGGAACGTTAGATACTCGTTTAGTAGGGAGACTGTGTGGAGGCAGAAGAAGCTCCAAGTCCCCTTCCCATCTAATTCTGTCTACCTGATTGGTGGCCTAACAACAGCCTTTTCGAAGGCTACAATCACAAGACCTGAGGCTAAGGACATAATTTATTGTGTCAGTTATTCAGGGTAGCAGCAGCAAGCAAAGGTATGTGCATCTTAGAAGGAGAACGGTAAGAAGGGTTCTAGTGGGATAGTTAGTCTTCTTAGACTGGGAAACGAACTAAGAGATGAGGTCACCAGTGGCAAGCTTGAAGATGGGACATCGAGGTGAAGCCAGGAACCGTGAAGAGTCTGTTGGGGATGTTATCTCGGGGCACATGTCATTGCCAAAGCAACCGCTTTGTTTCTGAGCTGTGCTTGCATCTGGACATGCTTTAAAGTCGACCCAGTAACCTTTGTGCTGCTTCTGTCTGACCTATCTCTCGGCTGCACAAATCGAAAGCGTTGCATTCGGAGTTCAACTGTGCCGAACCTAGAGCAGTGCAGGTCAGGTGTTTGGCTGCCTTTTGCATGCCAAAGCAGTCTGCCATGCTTTCCTTGGAGCGGCGTCTAATGGGCAGCAGTGCACCGCTGCCCCTGGGAGTTAACGTCTATCGCATGCGCCACAGTCACGCCAGCTGTAACTATGTCTATGAGCTGGCCGAACGTTGTTTTTGCTCGTGCTCGTTGCAGTTTCAGTGCCTTTTTTGCTCCGTGTGCGATCTGCGAGTCTGCAGACGGATGTGGGATGTCTACTTCCAGCAGGCGGACGCATTCTTGTCCTTTTTTTTGGGGCTCGTTCTGCTGCTGAATGCAAAGTACGTAGCACTGAAGCATCGCTAAGCTGCGATGCAACGTCGGGGCCTCTCCGCCCCCAGAAAAGATAGCACATTCCGATTGGTAATGTGTTTCGATTTGGTGAGTTTTAACTCTCTGTTGACCTTTGTTACAGAGAACAGATTGTGGAGCTGAAGTCAGAGACCTCAGAGAAATTAATTGGTAATTTAATTAGTTATTTTTATTGAATTTAAAATAGTGCTATATTAAAAACATTAATTGCAACATTAACTGAAATGTATAGATTAATTAAAAGTAAATTTATGTTCAGCAAGGCTCTCGTTTTCGTGTGTGCTGCAGCTGATGGTATTGGTATGCTGGCTGACAGGAACCTCAAATCCTTTGGAGACCATGCCTTTAGTTAGTATGCTCCCAAAGCACACAGACAGGGATAGATAGGGATACCACATTTAAGTTGGTCCATGCATTTGTGACATTCCGTCTTGACTTTTGTAACTCACTGCTTGCTGGTCTACCGGCCTGTGCACTCAGGTGCGTACAGCTGGTGCGAAACTGCAGCTAGGCTTGTCTGTCGCGAGCGTCGCAGTTGCCACGTCACACCACTTCTCGCCGACCTGCACGGGCTCCTAGTCAAGCAGTGCATTGACTTCAAGGTTTTGTCACTCACTTTTAGGTCCCTTCATTCTTTGGCTCCAACCTACCTAAGATCTACTCCCTCACCAGGCTAAGCATCGTACCACCTACTTTTCGGAATCCAACTGTTTACCTACACCTTGTACAAACCTCAAATCCTTTGGAGACCGCGCGTTTAGTTCGTAAGGTCCCAAAGCCTGGAACTCACTCCTGACTTGCATCACGACATCCCCTGACTTGACTACATTTAAAAAGAACTTAAAAACGCTCCTATTTAGCACAGCATTTAGTAAATCCCTGTGATTCGTTCTTTACCTGCTTATGCATGCAGACACTGATGCATGCTGCCACTAACCATGCTTTCATGCTGACCCTGTGCATGACCCCCTAACCATATTATTTTTGTTTATTGAGCATGATACCACTTACCATTTGATCATGTTTCCTTTGCAGCAATTGTAAAGTGCCTAGAAAGAGATTGAGTTCTCTGAGGGCACTTTTTTCTTGAGGGCCCGTTTGTTATTATTATTATTATTATTATTATAAAGCCTGGTACTCACTCCTGACTTGCGTCACAACATCTCATTGACCACATTTTAGAAAAACTAATAACGCATTTATTTATCATTGCATTTACTGGATCCCTGTGATTCGTTCTTTACCTGCTTATGCATGCTGACACTGTGCATGCTGCCACTAACCACACTTGCATGCTGACCCTGTGCACGTCGCCTCTAACCATGTTATTCTTGTTGTTTACGGAGTATTCTACCACTAGCCATTTGATCGTGCTTTCTTTGCAGCAAATGTAAAGTGCCCAGAAATAGATTTGAGTTCTCTGAGGGCGCTACATCAAATGTATTATTATCATTATTGTTGTTAGACTATAGTAGCTCGCGTGCTCTTGGGTTCCGAGCATGCAGTCTTGCTGTCAGCCGTAATTGAGCTTTTTCCTCATCTAACAATTTAGGACCCAAACGTTTCTCTCAATAAAGAAAGTGGGTTTGTCGGCTTTGGCTGCCGTGCATAGTTAGAGCTTTTTCTTTCATTTGTTTACGCTTTGCTGTACAGCAAGGCTTTGGAATGACTGGTAGACAGTATAACTTTCTTGTTTTACTCGAGCCTCTTCGATATAGTGGAAACTGTCGAAGCATCATCGAGCATAGCCTCAATTACCCATGGATACACAGCTAATATTGCCATTGAACGCCTAATGGAAGCAGGTCTCTTCTAGAATGAGGCCAGCCTATGAAGGAGTGTACTTGACCATGGAACTGACTCTAGCTGGGCGACCAGGGTTTGGGGTTTGGAGCTTAGGGCTTAAGAGTTTAGTGGTTCTACTGAAGTTGGACTTTTGTAGTTGTAGCGTCAGCCGTGTCTATTAGTCATGTGTGCTGCTTTCTGCTATCTTGCTTTATGCGCCTGAGCTGCCGTTGCTCAGATGCTGCATGCTGTGTTGCCAATTCAGTAGACACTGCTCTATCTAGATGCTTGCCATCCTGGCATTGTAGAAACGATCTCGGCCCTTCCCAGCTCCCTGGATGCAGATGACATCGAGGACTTCTGCGGCCTGGCTCAGTACTATGCGTCCAAGACACCGCAGTCGTTTCGTAGAGTAAGCTTCGCTCCTTCGCTCCTCTTCACTCCTTTGGAGCCGAGCCAGTTTGATGAGCTGCATAGGGTTGAGGGCATCATCAGTGGGGGGGGGGTGTGGTGTCTGACTGAGCAGCTGTTGAGTGCAGCACCCCGTCGTCACCACCTCGCTGCCAGCAAGCGGATGTGCTTGCTGAGCCGGCGTGGCTCTACAATTGCTCGCTTGCTCGCTGTAGCATTATCAGAGTCCTCTGTTCGGTTCTCTGCTGGCCACCGAGGCACTGCTGACCAGCAGCAATGGACAGGCTGCCGAGGCGGCCGGGGAGCTGCACGCCCTCTGCTTACCGGTGGCTGCCGAGGAACTGCTGCACGCCAACCAGCTGGGCGCAGTACGTACCGCAGCAGCGGCCTGCTGTCGCTGCTACTGCCCTGTCCTGCCCTTCGAGGCAGGCGAGTGCGTGCTTGTCACGTCCATTGCTCTCTTGCCGTTTGTTGGCGAGCGATTTGTCGGTTCATTTTGGTAGGTTACAGCGCCAGCTGCACGGCGGCTTTTTGCTGAGTGACTATTGGCTGAGTGACAGATGAGTGAGGGACAAAGGAATTCGAGAGAGCTCTCCCTGCCTTCACCTGCATGAGCACCAAGCACTGGTGCGCACCCCGAACGCTCGTGCGACGTGTGCAGGTGCTTTATCCTGCTGCAGCGAGTTAGCTGCATGCATGCAGTGTATTCATCTGTGTGCACGTGTAAGTGTGCTAGCGTGTGTGCGTGCGTGTGTGTTCATGTGCATGTCCCGTTTGTGTGTGTGTGTGTGTGTGTGTGTGTGTGTGTGTGTGTGTGTGTGTGTGTGTGTGTGTGTGTGTGCACCCGTGTGTGTGTGCACCCGTGTGTGTGTGCACCCGTGTGTGTGTGCACCCGTGTGTGTTTGGGTAGGTGAGTGTGCACGAATGCTTGAGTTGGTGTGCGTGTATTTGTGTGTGTGTGTGTGTGTGCATGTGTGTTTGCATATGTGGTGTTTGCACTTGTGCCGTCCGTTCGGATATTTGTGGTGCCCGGTAGAATTGCAGATGCTTGCATCACCCAGAAATGCGTGCGTGCAGAATGGGCTGCGCCATGCTGATGAAGTCTTAATTGGAACATGTCCTGTGAGACCCGTGTGCGGCCACGGAGCTGGCTAGGCCTCTCTTTGCTTAACGTCTGTTTTATTTAGGAAGCAGCTTCAGCCATTCGACCAATGTTCGTACACAATAAGGTAGTGGGGGCAGGGAGTCGGCATGATGTGGCGTGCCTTTGCCTGAGCGTCTGCTTCTGTATGTTTTGCGCGGCTGCTTGTCACTTTTGTTCGTCAGCCGCACGCAAGCCGTTGCTTGCTGCAGTGCAGTGGCGGCAGTGGCTCGTGCTCGGCAGCTAGGCTGCTTCGACTTGCAGTTCGGCGCGCTCTTTGATTCGTGGCGTGATGGCAGCCGGCGCACGTGGTATGGCCAGTGTCACTCATTGGAGGCCGTTGTAAATGACCGAACTTTATCCTGCCAACATGCGCAGCATATCGCTGCCTGCCAAGGCCAATGCTTTGCAGCAGCTTTAACTGTGCTATCAGGTTTCCTGCATTATGTAGCACTTTTATCCAGGTGGTCTGCCGCAGTGTGCTGCAGTTGTTTATCGATGCTGTTCGTAGGCATTGTCAGCAAACGGGTTTAGTCCAAGGGAAAACTGCCAGCGGTAAAGGCAGAAACAGTGCCTGTCTCGAGTTGAGAGGAAATCAAAGGAAAAGCCTCGCTTGGGGCTGGCTATCAACTGAGCCGTCGATGAAATGAACGAATTCATGTGAAAACATTCACTGGGCTGCCACGGCCTTTTGCTGACACTCACCAACGTATCCCTTTAACAAGGGTGTCGGCACATCTTAAGTCAGAAAGCAAATTCGCATTAGCTGTCAACCTTGCGAACATGTAACAGAGGTAGTCTGCAAATGCAATCAACGTTTGTCGTTAAATCTTCAGACCGAGTATGCTCACAGGGAACAGTGTCGAGTGACAGTCGTCGATGCTCCCTCAGTGTGTGTCCATTTCCGGACATCTGTGAGCTATCGTCTGATTGTAGGGTGAAGGTGTTCGCTACTTCGTCGTGGACTGCCGGCCGGCCGAGCAGTACAATGCTGGCCATTTACCCACTGCATTCCACCTTGACTCCGTCCTCATGCTGCACAATCCAGCCGAGTTTGCCGTGGCCATCCAGGCACTGACCGCCGCCCAGAAACAGGCTCTTGCCACAGGTAACCGTCCCTGCATGATAGCTGCCTCCCCTTTGCTCCCATCCACCTCTTGTCAGCATCTTCAGACAATGTTGTGTTACGCTGTCCTGCAGCCGCGCCTGCCTGCCTTTTGAGGCACTGGGAGAATAGTGTTGCCTGCCACGTGTCGGCGGCGCCGGCCGCGGGTCGAGGCGCTGGTTGCCGACGCAAGGGCCGCCCTCCAAGCTGCTGAAGTGCGCCAGAGCTGCTGCTCTGTCGCCTGCCGCCTGCGTCGGCCCGACACCAGTCTTAGCTGCTATGTAAGGGTGGTCGCCGCTGCTGATGCTTCCGTCGGTGGTCCGTCGGGGGGGGGGGAGAAGAGGGCAGGTGTTGGTTGCTATGCCTCCTGCCAGCCACGCTATCTTGCCCACAGGCTCGGCCGCGGCCGGCGAGCATCTGTGCTTTCAAGGCAGCGGGCGCGAGGAAGAAGACCAGTACGTGCACATGGTGATCGCCCACTTCCTTCAAAAGAAGACGAGCATGGTCAGCTTCGCGCGCGGTGGATACCGCGGTACGGCAGCTCTGCACTGCGGCTGCCCGAGTCCCGCAGCCGCTGCTGCTGCTGCATCGGCCTTTGCCATGCGCCGTCGCCAGCCTCTTCCATCACTGCCTGCCGCTGCAGATACACAGCCGTGGAGAGAGAGAGAGAGAGAGAGAGAGAGAGAGAGAGAGAGAGAGAGAGAGAGAGAGAGTGTGTGTGTGTGTAAGTGTTTGTGTGTGGTGTAAGTGTTTGTGTGTTAGTGTGTGTGTGCCTGCCGGCAGCGCCGGTGCGTGATGCATGTGTGTCTGTGTGTGTGGGGTCTGCGTTTGTCTGTCTCTCTGTGTGTCGTGAGCAAATGTGTGTGTGTGTGTGTGTGTGTGTGTGTGTGTGTGTGTGTGTGTGTGTGTGCTTGTGCATAATATTGCTGGTGGCTGCTCCGGGTCCTGTTGGCTCCATTTTTGTTGCCGCTACACCAGGAATAGTGCAGAGATTTAGGACAGGCTCAGTTTCTGCCTGATTGCACCCACATTTGACTGTGCCACCTATTGCTTTCGACACTTCCAGTCCAAATCATCGCTTGCTGCATCCTTGTGCATGAAGATTAAGCGGGCATTGTCGTCCTTGCTGGGGGTTATAGTTTGTTTGTTGGTGGGCAAGGCTGCAGGAAGCTGCATGTTTTAGAAACTGATTCTAAGCAATAGTTGTGGATGAATGCTTGTATTATTGCGCCCTACAGCTCTCCACGAAGCCCTGGCACAGGACCTGAGCTTAGGACTCGTTGGTCACCAGATTCGTCAGTGTATAGTCTGCAATCCTGCTGCCGGTTCAGATGCACCGGATGGTAGCGATTCTATTACGTCAAAGTTGAAGGTACCCTTAGTGCTGCTGTGGGGCCCACCCGATGTCATGAGAGCCCGCTTTGCCTATCGCACGGTATCGATTGGCCTCGATGGCTACTCCACAGACCGGTGCCCTGATGAACAAGATCACCTCGTTATCGTCGGTTGTAAAGCAGAAGTCTGCTATTGTTAAGGACAAGCTGACTGCATACATCAAGAACGAGCCACATGAAGAAAGGTCAGTACCATCGGTATGCACAGCTTTGATTTAGGGGCTGTTTTTTGTTAAAGGTGGTGCCATGCTAAAGGTAGCTGTTGGTACTTTATTGGTTTTTATTGCCTGTTAGTTGGCACATTAATGGTGCTTAAGTTGCCTGGCTGAGTCTGACAGTCCCTTTACAGCAAATGTAAAGCACGTAGACTGGAAAGAGATTGAGTTCTCTGAGGGTGCTTTTTCGAGTGTATTATTGTTATTATTATGTTGTTATTATTACAGTTTGCACTGAGCTCATGCCAGAAAGCGGCATGGCTGCGCCTTGTAAGGCCGAAAGCTGCCGAGATGGCTTGCAAGCAAGCATCTCCCTGCTGTGCCCATTGCAGTGAGGATTGTGTAGGACTGGCATGCTTGTAGTAAGTTACTTGGGGTGGGGAAGCTGAAGTTGTAATTATTACCGTGGATGCTCCGTGGTCTGTGCGTGACTTCTGCGGCTAGAGGATCAGCAAGAATCCTAGAGCTCTACCACGGAGCTCTAGGATTCTTCATGGCTGTGCTTGCCTTCTACTTCGAGCCCTATTAGCCAGGTTTTACAATCTGCACCCTGCAACGGCTCTTATTTTCGAAAAAAAAGTTAACCATGTGCAGCTGCTGGTGAATTTGTAGCTGTTCCGGGCAGGCTTGGAGACAAAGAGTATAGAAAACCTTGTCTTCTTTTTTGGCCCATCTTGACTTCATGCCATCTGCAGAAGTGCAATGGATTCGGAGTTCTTCCTGTTTGTAAGCTATCACCATAGTAAGAGGGGGAGGTAAAAGAGACGTTATGAGATGAAAGACACAGACAAATAGGGTAAAGTCGAGAGGTAGGGAATTGATGGCAGGACTGCCTTGCTAAAGTAGCAATTGTAAAGCTACGTTAGTGGTTTGATGTAAGCTAGAAATGAATCTGTAAATGCCGTGTGACAGGTTTACTTTTTGCAGTCTTTGCAGCAGTTACTTTAGCTGGATTTGATGTCTGTGCTGCCCTTCATGAGGCGCCGGCCTTAACTGTCATCGTGCTCTTCTGAGCCCTTTCTTTATCTGATCTTTCTGGCAAGAGATAAGTTGCTCGTTCTTCACGACCCTGGGCATGGGTTCGAGTCCTGCTGTGAGCAATCCTTTATTCCCACCTGCAAGTGGTGATGATCGCCATTAAGGCACTTCTACTGCTGTTTAAACGAAGCTGTTAAATCAGCTTAACTTGTATTTATCATCGTGGAGCATTTTTAATGTAACCGAGACTAAGCCAGTGTCTGTGGCCCTATTAGTATGGAAGGGTGCCACTGCAAGCACCAGCTGTGTTTGTGCGCTAGCTTCGCCTGCTTGGCGTTTGTTGCTTTCTGACAGCCTTTTGGCTTGATTGTTTGATTTGATTGTAGGCACATCAGTGCAGCAGACAGAGCCAGCAAAGGTTACAGAAACATGCCATCTCTCTTCTCAATTGGCATAGATGACGACGAAAAAGGTAGGCGAGCGTGCAGGAGTCGGCTCTGCTTCTGAGACCTTTCTCACTATCGCCGAAAACTATGCTGTCAACCTTGAGCTTCAACTTCTTGCCGACCACCTGCACTGGCTACTAGTCAAGCAACGGATTGACTTCCAGGTTTTGTCGCTCACTTTTAGGTCACTTCATTCTTTGGCTCCAGCCTATCTCCCAGATCTACTCCCCCACCAGGCCAAGCCTCCCCACCATGCCAAGCATCGTACCACCTGCTTTTCAGAATCCAACAGTTTACCACTACCTCGTACAAACCTCAATCCTTTGGACACCGTGCATTTAGTTCGTATGCTCCCAAAGGTTGGAACTCACTCCCGACTTGCGTCAGAACATCCCCTGACTTGACCACATTTAAAAAGGACCTACAAACTCACCTATTTAGGACTGCATTTAGTGGGTCCCTGTGATTCTTTCTTGATGTGTTTATGCGTGCTGACACTGTGCATGCTGCCACTAACCACATTTGCATGCTGACCCTGTGTATGTCACCCCTAACCATATTATTCATGTTGTTTATCAAGCATGTTATCACTCACCATTCAATTGCATTTCCCTTTGCAGCAAATTAGCACATTTGCAGCAAATTAGCAAATTTGCGAAAAAGTGCCTAGAGATAGATTTAGTTCTCTGAGGGCGCTTTATCAAGTGCATTATTATTATTATTATTGGCTTCTGCTAGTTTGGCCATTTATGTATGCTTTATGACTTCAATTTTGTGCAATCTGTTGTGCCAATTTTAATTGGGGGAGGGTGAGCACCAGGGATGTACTTAGAAGGACATCTGCAGTTCATTGCTTCATAACTCTTCAGCGTAGTCTCAACCAGCTCCACTTGGTTTCTGCCTTATGATCCGTCCTGCGCGTCCTGTCGTGAAGCTGTTATAAGCTTCTTTCTCAGTCTTTGGCCTTGCGAAGACATTGGCTGTGACCTCCGCCACCAGCAAAGTTGAGAAGCAAAGTTTCTAATATACTCGAAGGCCGACCCGTTATCCAGAGCTATGGAAAATTGTTTCTCATGGCCCAATTAGATGCATTGTGGTAGTATCAGCAGCTGCTGGGGTTTACCAGTGGCTCATTCTCGACAAAGTACTGGCTACCAGTCAAGCAACTGATCGACATTAAGGTTCTGTCGCTCACTTTTAGATCCCTTCATTATTTGGCTCCAGCCTACCTATCAGATCCAATCCCCACCAGGCCAAGTGTCGTACCACCTGCTTTTCGGAAACTAACTGTTTACCTATACCTCGTACAAATCTCAAATCCTTGGAAGACCATGCATTTCGTTCGTATGCTCCCAAAGCCTGGAACTCACTTACGACTTGCATCACGACTTCCCCTGATTTGACCACATTTAAAAACAAAATTAGAAACCCACCTATCTATGACAGCATTTAGTGGGTCCGTGTGATTCTTTATGTTCTTATGCATGCTGACAGTGTGCATGCTGCCACTAACCACACTTGCATGCTGACCCTGCGCACCTCACCCCTAACCATGTTATTCATGTTGTTTATCAAGCATGATACCACTCACCATTCGATCGTGTTTCCTTTGCAGCAAATGTAAAGCACCTAGAAAGTGATTGAGTTCTCTGAGGGTGCTTTATTAAGTGTATTGATATTATTATTATTATTATTTAGTAGAAAGCTGGCCTCAGCATGATACTTGTTTGCTTTCGCAAGCTTGATGCCATGCATATTACCAACCCTTGGGTACTGATTCTCTTTCAGTGAATAGTATAGCACCTGGATTTAGATTAGTTTTTCTCGTGATGTTCTAGAAACGACCTGTTTTTTAGCATTATTACTATTACTGCTGCTTCTCTCAGAAGTTCGGTCTGCAGTGGCCAGAGCTGCTCATGGTAGTACCTATGGCTGTCCTTACTAGCTCAAAGGCAAATGCAGCAGGGAACGTTGATAAAAATCACGTCATAGACCCTTTAGGAATGCCACTATTTTTAAGCCTTTGATGACCTCCTAGCCGAACTCATCGTGTCTCGAGGCGTCCAGCAGGGTCCTGATGCTGCTGCAATTCTTTATGGGTGCACCAAGTGAGCCAAAATAGGACACGAGTTCCCATTATGGAGCAGCACGGCTTTGAAGCTTCTGGGTGGGTGAGCTGTCAATAAATGGGTGCCACTCATTCTGGCTACTCGAAGTCTCTCTTGCCTCCAACAGACTGACGATTTGTGGCAGAAGCAGAGCATATTTTGTTGGGTGAAGATTCTGGAGAAAGCTGGACAACACTTCCTCTGACCTGTGACATTGCATACTTATGTCCAGCAAGTTTTAATGCTTCTGCCTGGACGTCAAAAGCTCGGTATTGAACTTGGTGAGGCAAAGATCTCTGGTCAAGTCTATGTCTATTTGATTGGGGAAATATGGGTTGCTCTCCTCAGCTCCGACACTGAAATTGTCGTCTGGATCTACAAATAGCATCGTACAACCTGCTTTTCGGAAACTGATCGTTTACCTATATCTCGTACAAGCCTCAAATCCTTTGGAGACTGTTGTCTTTAGTTCGTATATTCTCAAAGTGTGGAACTCTCTTCAGACTTGCGTCGTGACTTTCCCTGACTTGAACTCATTTAAAAAGAAACTAAAAACGCGTCTATTTATCACAGCGTTTAGTGGGTCCAGGTGATTCATCCTTTAGGTGCTTATGCATGCCAACACTGTGCATGCTGTCACTACCCATACTTGCATGCTGACCCTGTGCATGTGACCCCTAACCATGTTATTCTTGTTGTTTATTGAGCACGCTAGCACTAACCATTCGATCATTCTTCCTTTGCAGCAAATGTAAAGTGCCTAGAAAGAGATTGAGTTCTTTTGGGCCTTATATCAAATGTATTATTGTTATATTCAGGGGGCGAAGCCAAGGCTATGCCGAACAGATAAGCTTTTAGTTTACAATAATAATAAATTTGTGTAGGATGCTCAGAGAACTAAATATCCTTCTAGCTACTTAGGATTTGCTGTAAGGGAAGCCTGTCAATATCGTGAGTGACAACAAACGATGTTAGCCCCCAGAAGCATACACAGGACAACTCACATGCACCCAGCAAATACCATGTCAAACTTACTATTATTATAACCATAGCTCATTTTTGCTCTGTACTCACTCTACGATAAAAGAATACAGTAAATTTAAAAATGAATCAATAAAATCCTTTCAACCATGATCCATTTACGTCACTCGTGACTTACAATTGCATAGCATTCAATGTTGAGTAACAATTTTCCATCTTACCTTTCTGTGAGTTCTCGTAGTTCTCGCAGATAAAATGGAGCACCAAGCATTTGTCCTGATCCCCAACCGACAAGATATGCCTTGTACGGCTCTCACGTCTTAGCAGAGGCTTTCACTTTTTTTGCCCTGTCTTGATAAATTGGACGAAGATTTAGCAAAATGGGTCTGCCAGATGCTGAAGCCTCCTAATCTCACCAGGAAAACTCAAGACACATGTTCACTGTATTGAAAATACTACACACACACGCGCGCGCACACACACACACACACACACACACACACACACACACATATATATTAGAGCGTGTTGTTGAGCAAGGTATTAATGTGTGATGTATGGACAGAACGATCAATACCACACCTCAATCACTTTGTCTAGCGATTAGCAATAAAGTTAGATTTATGAAGTACTAAACCATTTTAGGTTTTTATGAGCTTTATTGGTGATTTTCTAGTGTGAATATTAAGAAATACAACATGGTATACACAAATCATTTTTTATTTGGCTACAGCTGTATCTATAATGTTCTAGAAAATGGGCAACTTTCCAACTTATTCTTCTGCTGCACACAAAAGCAGTCTGTAGGGAATAATTAAAATTGTTGATGTTTCTATGGTATTAACGATTGGACAAAAGCAGTCTGTAGGGAATAATTAACATTTTTGATGTTTCTAAGGTATTAACGATTGGAAAATGGCAACTACTACCCAGATGCAAAGATAAAATAGGAATTTTTACACAGTGCAATCTTTACCTTTCTGCAGATGGGTTTGGTGATAAGCACGAAGCAGGTGCACATAATGGAAACACAGGCGTCGGTGCAGCGACTTTTGCTGTCGGTAGTACAGTCGACCTGAACACCTTACAAGCACATCCTGACGTCAAGACTGTCTTTGAATGTCAGCAAATAAAAGACAACGAAGACCTCGTGAAAAGGCAAGCAACCGGCAGCTTAATCTATCGCTAACTTCAAGTCAGCTCTTTGCTCCTTAACAATTCCTCATCATTCTCCTTCATTCATTCGTTAGCCACTTGGTGGTCACAACTCACCACCTGTGTATTTTGAGAGACAACTTGATGCGGCTTGGAAGCACGAAAGTAATAAACAATCATCCACTCAAGCAGGTGGTGAAAATCACGTCCAGGAAAAAGATGCCAGAGTTGATCACCTTTAAGCTTGGCACGACAGACGAAGATGGCGTTGTGCACGTCACTGATGTTGAACGTTTCCTCATACCCAAAGCTGGTAAGTGTGTGGGTTTTGTGCTATGCTCTCTTTTTGGGCTAGTTAAATCAGCCTAGACGAGTGTGAGCTCTCTTGTTGAGTGCTTCATGACCTAAGGTCAGTCAAGTGAGCATTCATGAGTCCATATCAACGAAGTCGGAGGATCGTTGCTTTTGGTAGGCGAATACCTGTTTGCATGTCATTCTCTAAAAGCTGACGAATCCTGTGCCTAGACAAAAGTCGTGCCCTGCATGCTCGAACGTGTTTATATCTCCTGCCTCGAAGAAACTTCCAGTCATCATGCATGCTTTATCTTCAGCTCTTAAAAAGGGCTTGCTCTGGCGATGGCAGCTTTCTTCTGCCTCGTGGTTGCTAATACACGTGTAAGCATGCTTAGCCACTGCTAATCATGCATGCCGTCGCACTATTTGTTGCCCACACCGAGCAGTTCCTTTCGTGGCACTAATGCTTGCTCGATCGGGCTAGATTGCACTACTTCTTAAGTTCGCCGTCAGACACTAGCTGTTCCCAAAATGTTTCCGTGCAAGTTTATGTTGAGGGAGGTTCTAGTCATCCCTTTGTCGACGTCTGTTCATTGGGATTTTTCGTGTAGGCATAGCTTTTTCGATTGTCAGCAGACGGAAAACGCCTGCCAATAATCTAGACATTGTCTAGCGAAGATGACAGTGGAAATGTGCTGCACTGTCTCAGTAGTGGGTAGGTATCAAGCCTCGAAGGTAAAAAAAAGAGACAGAAGGAGAGACAGAGAGAGAGAGAGAGAGAAAGGGAGAGACAGAAAGAGAGGAACAGAGTGAGGGCGACAGAGAGAGGACATTTAGGTATTGTTAATTACCCGTGGCCATGAAAAATCATGGAAAACTCCAACTTGGCTTTGGAAAGCAGGTCCGACTGTCATTTAGCTTTCTTGCGGTTGTATTCGAAATATAGGCACTTTACTCGCTCGTTGCAGATCCATAGCTGTAAAAGTTTTGTACTTAATCATTTACGATATATTCTTATTTTGGCATTGTTTTAATGAAATTTAATTTTCAACAATGCTCATTTGCCAATCGCATTCATATTAAAGCATGCTCTCTTCCCATCGGTCAATGCTGGCTACCAAATCATCAGGTACTTATTTTTATGGGACCTAGAGACAGACGTACTCAATTATGTCTGTCATGCCGTTATCATCAATTTCAAGTACGACTGTGCATTTATTTTTTGCATTTCTACGTGTTTTTATACACAGCATCATCTGATTTATACACAGTATCATCTGATCACACATTTTATTTTACTTTCCTAGGCGATGCCGTGAAGGCTGTGAAGATGCAAGTGGTGCAGCTCTATACCACAGACTTGACCGACGGCAAGGACGCTGAGAAACAGCCGCAGGCAGCCTCTCAGGAGAAGCAGCAGCATACGTGACCTAGATCATCTAGATCTATGCCATATCCAATGGCTACGTGCCGTGGGGTGCACCATGTTACTGTCTCCCTTCTGTCCCGTGCTAGTGCCTCGTGCTTCGAGCGGACGCGGTCATGTCCTGAAAGTGCCCTTTGTCACGCTGGACATGACAAACCGACAAGAGCCTGGCTGCTACGGGTGAGGCTAACAATATTCGTCGTCAAAGGTGTTCCCGAAAGCCGGAGCCCACGCTGACAGTGAATGAGCACCTCGTGACGTTCGGTGCAGTAGCAGCAGCGGCGAGGTGGCCCCGGTGCAAGCACTCAGGCTGCTAAGCAGCAGCTGCTAGCGCTGCCACATGGGTGAGCGCCCAGAGGCTAGCCCTCGGCAAGCCAACGGAGCTGTTTCCGCACGAGCACAGCTCCTGCTGGAGTCAGAAAAGATGCGTTTGCAGCTTGTCCCGTTCGACAGCGCCTACCCTAACTAATAAAGAAAAGCTATTTTGTGCAATTCTCGGCGTCTGGCTGCTGCACTCCTGCACCGAGAAACCAGCCGGCCAAGTGGTCCGTTGTTGCAACCCCAATTATGCACATGCATACACACGCACACCGGGGCGCCAGTGACTTGGCACCGGGGTTTTAAAACGGTGGCGGCTGCTGCTGTATGACCAAAAGAGGTCCGGCAGAAACGCAAGCATTCCGTTAGCGGTCATTTCTAAGCAGCCAGCCCAGTCGATGCCCAGTATTTACGACGGCGCTTCGCGGCTGGGCCGACAGTCGAGATCGACAACGAGGTGAGTCACGTGAGGTGCATATGACTTGACGCGATGGATGCCGAGATTGTGCACGTCCCAGTCGGGCCCTCGCGTCGCCACCAGTATTTCCCTCACCGCCGACGCTGCCGACTCGGCCCATCGCAGCCAGTGCGACCTTTCGTCCTCGGCAGCCGTGGCCGGTGGAGCATCGACATTGTGATGAACGTGCAAGACTCCGCCGGAGCTCTTCAGGGCGCGACACGCGACAGGCCAGGCCTCTCGCGACGATGGCAGCAGGCCTAGATTAACTCGGTCGGCGACGCCGATCGGACAGACCTGGAAAGAAGAAGATGAGAGGCGAGCCAAAGTTGGCAGAGTTGGAACTGAGTGCAATTGATTCGAGCTCTCTCTCTCTCTTGTATTTCAAATGCCGCCACAACGCCGAGCCCCCCACATTATGGACTGACAGCTGCCGAAGTCGAACTGAGCTGATAGCGCGATCGACCGAGCCGGATAACACTTGCCGACGATGGCGTGCTAGCTGCTGAGCACGCAGCTCGGGCATGCTGCAAGCTTTGGGACTAAGGCGCTCGGTGCTACCGACACATCAGTCGGACATGCAGTACACACACACCCGGTTGGACATTTCATTGTCTGCTGGTATGCTGCTGGACAGCAGCCGTGCAACGTCCTCACGTAAAACCACGCAAGGTCGCAGTGCTATGCAACGAGCTCGTGCTTTGCTGCCGGCGATTGCGAGACATTGCTGCTGCGACGTCCGAGCGGTGTGTCCACTCGGGTGCACACGGGTCGCCGTACAGCACACCAGCGAGAAACGGATTTCCGGAGGGGGGCCAGGCGTGTCTCTCGCAAGCACTGCAGCGCACAACTTTCTCGCGCGCTCTCTCTCTCTCTCTCTCTCTCTCTCTCTCTCTCTCTCTCGCACGAAGGAGCCAAGCACTGACCCACCCCCACTGAGCACTGTGCGAGCGAGCTCTACTCGCCTCGGCGTTGTCACCCTCGTGGATGATGCAGCGCTCGGCAGGTACGTCGTTGGCAAGGAGGCCCCGGCGCAGAGCCTCCACGGCGTCGGGATTCCATTCGCAGGCATGTACTCGAGCAGCGCCGGCGCGAACCAGATAGGGCAGTGTGAAGTAGCCAATCCCAGCAAAGAGGTCCACCACCGTCTCGCCTGCGCAAGAAAAGCCGGCTATCCGCAGCTTCTCTGTCACATTACCAGAGCTGAACATACATTTTGTGACGTCGAAGCAGTATCTGGATAGAGAGAAAGAGGATTTCGGCTACTTGCAGCCAGAAAGCAAAAGGTGCATCACTTGGATCACCGAGTGCTTGCTACCTCTGTGACTCAATGTACAGCACACAAGCTAGCTAAAGTTGCAATGCACTAAACAGCACACTCATTCACACACAAAGTGCAACACAGATTTACACACACACACACACACACACACACACACACACACACACACACACACACACACACACACACACACACACACACACACACACACACACACACACACACACACACACACACACACACACACACACACACACTAGTAGCATCGTAATAACACCAACATAGCAAAGCTTTCTCAACGTAGGCAATCACAGCTCAGGCAACACCGGTGTCAGTATTACAAAGTGAGGGAGATCCCCTTACGTCACACCGTTGTCAATATGCTGAGTCCATCCCGAGTCTCCCAGAAGCATCCTTACACAAGGCGTCCTGTACGAGTTGCTGTACACAGGACCCATGAGGCCTACGCGGCTAGCCTTGAAGATGTCGGCAATGCTGCTCCAGAAGCTGGGATCCTGTTCGTGCCAAATGCTGCTGACAAAAGCACTACTGGGAAATAGTACAATGTCACCATGCCGCTCCCATCGTGTCGGCAGCTCAGCCAACAGTGAGTCCTGCGTACAAGGATCAGTCTTGCCATCGAAGTAGCCCTTGACCAGACAGCGTAAGCGTTCGAAAGGCGAAGCATGCTTCTTGGACACTGCACTGTCCTCCTCGGGCACATCGACCAGCTCGAGTGAACAGCCAATCTCAGCAAGGCTGTCCAGCAACGTGCAGCGTTGGCCGAACATGACTCGGACACGATCGACGACAGGAAGAAGCAATTCAGTGCTGCCATCTTCTTGCTTAGTAAGAACCCTTCGTTTCTTGTCGTACAGTCCAAGTTTCTCGAGGCACAGCCTGATAAAGGAAACGTGTTGCAGGCTTTTTTTATCAAGCATGATATTAATCACCATTCAATTGCTTTTCGCTTAGCAGCAAATGTAAAGCGCCTAGAAAGAGATTGAGTTCTGTGAGGGCGCTTTATCAAGTGCATTATTATTATTATTGCTATCACTAGCACATCGAAAAAGGACACAGTTTCAGTCAGCCCCCCAGTTGATACTCTCAGCAACAAGTTGATCATTAAATGCTGCAAGCCAAGCGACGTAGCAAGTTGGTCAGAAAAGGGAAGAACTCCCAGTGCAGTATTTGTATATATACGTACTGTAACAGCAAACGGCTGGCCTGTACCAACAGCCTCACAGATCAAAGTTCTGACTCTGCGGCCGAGAAATGTACGTTCTAATATAGAAGAAATATAATTCATTCCTATAGCGCCCTAAGAGAACTTCATCTCTGTTCGTGGGCTTCACATATGCCACAGGGCTCGAGCCAAGACCTGAGTCAACTACATTCACCTTGCCCTTGGTCGGGGCGAGTACCTTAACCACTGGCCCAAACCAGCGCGACATTCTTTAACGTCAGAATGAAAAACAGGCGATCCGTAAATATGAAGATGTGCGATTCGATTTAAGTTGCAATTCGGCTAACTCCCCTTCAAATGCACGGTGGGTAAAAAGACGTGCCCAGAAGTAAAGAGCAAAGAGTAGTACAGAGTGGTAATGAGTGCCTAACATGTTGAATAGTTTGAATCGAATTACTCGGAAACTAAACTGAGAGAATTAAAATGTTATAAGCAACTAACGACAATGCAAAACTGAGGCCAGGTACCTCGTTTAAGTCTTGCATATTGAATATGACTGTCAACTGATGCACTTATCAGCACAGCAAATAGTCACCACAACTAAAGTACACGTAGAGTATGACAAAGACTACTACAAAGGCCAGCTAGACCGAATGAAAATGATGGCACACAGAGCCTACTGCCTATGAATGCCATTTGAAAAGAAATGAGATTGAAGTGGGTGTCAACAGGTCAAACGAAATTGCAGAGTTGAATCAGGTCGTTGCAAGCAGCCGGAGCCAAGAGCAGGATGGCATAGTCGCATGCAGGCCTTGATGGGCATTAGATGTCGGGGCTGAAGTGGCGAATGCAGAAGCGACAGATGCCACACAACACAAGATTCGGTTTAACTAGAGGCAAACCATCTTGTCTGCATTAGTTGGCTCAACATGTAGCGAACCATTATTTACGATCTCCACTAAAGAAGATCAATCGCTTTCAAATCATTTGGCCTTAACAGCAGGTAATCTATAATATCGAGACAGCAATAGCTTCTGTCAACTGCTACGAAACAAGGAGTTATGCGGACCACTATTTATACTTATCATATATATATATATATATATATATATATATATATATACATATACATATAATTCACTTGTATAGCACCCCAAGAGAAATTAAGCTCTATTCAGACGCTTCACATATGCCTCGGGGCTAGACCCCACGACCTCAGCCAGACCTTGGTCGCGGCGAGCACCTTAACCACTGAACCAAACCAACTACTTGATACTCAAATAATTGATAAAACCTCGAGATTGATTGGAACAAATCTAACAGTAGTCAAGGTAAAATCGGTAGCTACATTCAGTGTTTTAAGTCAAGCCCAAAGAGGAAGGCCCAATATGTTCTATGAGGTGAAGAAATCAAAGAATACGAATTCGCAGAACACAAAATTAACTAAGATAGGTCAGTCACGGCACTGCCGCTCCGTGGTGTTAAGTGTAGCAACATGCCAGAGCCCAATAACCTTACTCTAAAAATTCAATAAGAAAAACCGCAAGAAGACAGTACCCGTCCAAAATAGTATCTGTTTATAGGGTACACGAAACCCGCCGAAAAAGTTCGGAGCAAGCAGCTGTCGAAATTTGACTTAGAAATGTAGCGTCTCGAAATATTATATTCACATAAGAATAAAATTCGCAACTATGCATCTTCAAATGTATCTAATAATCACTGCAATGGAGTTTGCAGAGACAACGGTGAGGGAAGATCAACAAAAGTACATACTTGGTTCGCTTTCCGTAATCCTTTTGGACGGTGATGTAGAGCATTCTGAGTTTACCAGCGTCGCCTGCTCCTGCATTACTGGAGCTACCCTCGTTGGCGGCCAAAGCGTTGCTGTCTTGCATTCCAACAGGCATTACAATCTCATCGCCAGACCCGCGGCGGACGACCGACCAGACACGCTCGGGCCCAGCCCACAAGATGTGGCGCGGTAGCAGCATCTCAGTTGTCATCCACTCACTGCCCACGAATTTGCTTTTAAGTTAATCTCAAAACCTAACCGTTGGTTTTTATTTGCATCTTTGCCAGAGGCGACGTTAGATATTTAGTTCCCAAACACGGCGTGCTTATTGTAAAAGTGTTGTAAATGGCGGCCATCAGCAAACTGCAGCCTCTGAAAAATATTTGAAAAACGGTGTACCGAAGAGCTACGATCTCCGCCGAGACGGAGATCGCCACAGCAAGCTAGTGCCCCGTGAGCAGCTCAGGTTGTACTTGCTAGCTACCACGTCTCCAGTAGCGGAGGCCGGCTATTTCGCTGAAGCTGTCTACGTGATTGAAGGACTTGGAGTCGCGGAGGTAGCGCCCGTTCGGAAAATTGCGGTTGACTGGCCGCGATCGCTCGGCTTACTTTCCAGCCGACTAGCTGGGCGTAGGCCAGATCGTCCAATTACTGGCTGCGATTGTGCATAGCTGAGGCAGGCATTGTCTAGCTCTTAGCGCATCCTCCGCGCCTTCGCGCCAGTACCTTCGTCACGGCAATTTGCAGGTGGGTAAAGCTGACAGCGCTTTCTTGTGTACTATCTCGCAGCTAAAAATGTCAGCATCTAAATCGATACTGCAGCGATTTTAATCAAAAATCATGCAGACACGAGCCCCAGTAGCCTATTTCTCGTGCCCATTTAATTTGTTCACTTTTTCCATGTCGTCGACATGAATAGCATCAATAAGCAGGAGGCTGATCTAGACATGTGACCATACTTCAATTAAATATTATTAAATTATTACTTTTAGACTCAAGCATAATAAAATAAACGTGCTTGCTACTGCTGATTGTAGCCTGAACTACTTTTAGCTTGTCGACTTTATTTCTACGGATTTTGCTTAAGCGAAATCGCGTAGGTAGAATTAGTCTAATGGCGGAGTTTACAGCAGCGATAACTCTTGAGCATGTGGTGATTTTTATTATTCGCCGAGATCTTAATATTAACCTCTTGGTTGCTGCCGCCAGGGTGCTGCAGCAATGTCAAATGAACAGTAGATTTACGATATACTGCAAAACCTCCCACAGCTTTATTTAAAGTTTATTGGAAATAGTTCAAGTATTTCCAGCTATAATCTATATTACTAGCTTATCCGAAATGTAGCTGAAAACGAGAAACTGCGTCTGCGAAACCCTCGCAACAACCGCATAGTTTTGCTACGAGGTAAGACGAGCTTAGAAGGGAGCACGTCGGCGCTCGGCTCGCGATGCTATGAGGACTGAGGTACTGGTGGGATGACGTCGCAGTGCGATTACTTCTGGTTCGCGACTGGGTGTTATATCATGGGTAAAGCTCGCATACTTTACTATCCAGGTCATTCATTCAAGGACTACAGCAAGCAATCCTTCATGGCCCACACAAGCGATAAATATCCGTTTAGGTGATTCCATCGCAAAATGAACGATACTATTGAATCAGCCAAATTTACTTTTGCTCTACTTTACATTTATTTAATGCCCCCATAAAATATTCTAGCCTGTGCACGCAATATGTATATTAGTATGCTCTTACTATGCATCTAGAGCCTGGAACTCATTGCATCTCCTCTTGACTTGACGAAAAATTAAAAAAAAACTAAAAACACACCCACTCCTCACAGCATTCGCTCCTTCCAGGCGAAATATCCTTTATATGTTTGCAGTGCTGACTCTGTAAGTTATCGCTAACCAACTGGCATGCTTTCTTTCCAGCATATTTAAAGGACCTTAAAAGAGTATTAGGTATCTTGTGGCGAAGAGAAATTCGTACTATTGTTATTCTTGTTATTATTAGCCTGTGAGGTCCTAAAGTTCACAAAAAATTTTCTGCACTTCCTGAATGTCAAATGGAAATTGATCTCAGACAATTCGGCTGCTCTAAAGCTCGTAGCCGATGCTGTAAGCCGGAAGCGCTGGGGGGGGGAAGTGGAGGCCTCCACGCCCTTCTTGGGTCAACCCCAACAAGTTTGGCTGGCCGGTCGGCGGGACGCTCTGAAATATCGCCCGCCTTTCAGTGATTTGTATTTCTACTAAATGGTCAAGATTAAGCCTTTCTAAAATAAAATCGTGGCAATACTGCTTCTGGGACACACATTTGAGTCGCTCGACTACCAGAGACGACATAGACATTATCTTTTCTCACTCGATAAGTTGAATTTCTGAAGTCACCAATTTTTCAACTAGGAAATGAAGGCCACAAGATCAAATGAAATCTTTAATCTACCATCTAGTCAATATTTCAGTGGATGCTTTTGGTCTTTCTCACGTCTTTTTTTGACGGCTGGCTATCAGGTCCTCACTAAAGCCTTGTTGTCTCACGGTTGTGATCTAACTCCTTCGGCCTCTTCTAGCAACCTAGCCTCGATTGATAAAGACTGCTCGGCATTGTTCACCAAAATCTGTTCCGGGCTATTGGCCATTGATAATTGTTGGAAATTTTAGCACGTTCTTTAGTTAACCTATCGACGGTCAGCTGCGCTCATTCATTGACACTATGGTGACCTTTGGCTTGGTCCAAAGCTTTGATCGTGCTATTTATGTTAACGGTCGTATTCTAGATTTGGCGATCACTTAGAATGTTTAGTAGCAGTTTTTGATTGCCTAAAATCTTGGACCTTGGCTCGGCGTCGCGCGTTAGCTTAGAACTTGATCAGTTATGAAGACGAAGAATTAATGAAAACAGTCACGAAGAGAGTTTTTGCAATCTCTTCTCGTTGATGGTTCTTTCATTCTACAGCGAGATTCATTCAAATCCCGCAAGTCTGCCATGGGCGACTTCAACTAGGTAATTCTCGCAGAGTGCTATTCCTTATAGGTTGTTCATAGAAGTACCCACAGAACCATCTTTCTATTCGCTGATAGAATCTAGAAAAATTGCGTAGTTTAAAGATGTTAATCGTCTTTAAAAAACTATCTCTGAAAATGATCCTGTTAACTGCAAATGATCAGGTTCAAAGGCTACATCTGTAGGGGCACTCAAAAACTTACAAGGCCAAACTTTCATTTATGCTAGTCTAAGCTGTTGTCTTGGCAGCCTCACTGCTAAGCAATATTATATATGGCCGGTCATTTTCTAGGCATTGCTAACCAATCATACTCCTGCGTGTTAACTGAATGGTAGAAATTTTGTTTTCTTTGAGTCTCTAAAAAAGTGCACATATAGTGCCTCCGTAATTCCACCTTTACTTGCTGCATGCATTGACTTGTGTCTTGCAACCTTCTTTAGGAAAGTCTAATATGTGCACGATGTTTACTGTACGACAAATATGTAGTTAAAGTCAGTAAAGAGATCCTTGCCTGTTAACCATAGAAAACGCCTCAATTGTCTTCACTGCTTGCCACAATTAGTAGCAGCCCAGGAATATTTTGCTAGGGCCACGTCAGGTTTTTGGCAGGTTTTTTTATTACTTCTCTCGATAAAGTGATTCTTCTAAAGCAATCCAGTCAGCCACTTTTTGGCTGATTATTAAAATCCTCGCTTTTTATCTCATTTTCTAGTGAGCTATTGTCTTCTCTCTTCTTCATATTCTGTTGAAGATTCTTTAAAAATGCCGTAAATGGCTCCGAGAAATGCATGGACAAGAACGGATGGTTTATCGGAAAGATTTCAATCATCAATCAAGCTGGCCATTTTCACCTAAACGGCTCTTTCCCGTGTGAATACTGACGCCCTAAGCAACATCAATGTGGTAACGTTAGGAACACGCAAAGTGGTTTTGGAGCTGAATTTTTTCCTCCAAAACTTGCTTTGTATGAAACCGGGCTGCAACGTGACTGTGGCCGCTTGATCTGGCCTTGACCCCTGTTGCTGGCTGACCTGGAGCTTTGGAGCATGGCTACCAAGTGTCTAAGCAGAGCCGATGTATGCAGCTACGTTGACAATAGCAGGTTATAATAGCACTCATGAGTACTCCACACCTCACCAATATGTCTATTCATTTTGGGCTGTATATTCCTACATGCGAGAGGGCCAAATCTGTAAGCGAGCAAAGAAAAAACGTACGACCGGCTAATTGTCACTTCGGATCGCTTGTTCATAGGATCAACGACATGGGTTATGACATCTGTTTCCTGATGATTTCAACTTGGTAAACCACTGAAATTTTGTAGTATAGCATCTATAATCTGGCAGATTCAGCTGGCCAACATTTAATACATTTTACTACCCTTGTCTTGCTCTCAACCTGTCGGCAGCTTTCAGTTCTATTGATCGAAACCTAATGGATTGAGCGATTTAGTACAACGATCTGTCCGCTGCTTATGAGAGCCGGGCGTGTCATCGGCTTTTGCTACTAAGCCGACGTGGCACAGTCGTACTTGTCATTCAAGAGCTCAGAACAGCTTTGGCAATCGATTCACCAAAAATGCTGCCTGCTTTCAGTCGCATGTATAGGCCCATTTACCTCAACTAAATGTTGATAAAACCAAAGTAGTCCTAATAGAAAACCCTAAGCGTGGGGCTGGAGAAAGTTACTTAATTTTCTTAATCTTGGATTCCGTAGTGCTTCCACATAACAGTTCTCGTGATTTTGATGTCTTCTTTGATGAAAGACTGACGTTTAAACGTCATTATCAAAAGACCGCCTCAACAGCCAGTCCTCTTGTTTGACCCTTTCGGACTTCTCACCAAAATGGCTAGCTATAGATCCTACTGGCTCCACGGTCAAGACTTGGCTAGACTGATTTACCGCTTAGCCGTGGCAGAGGTTAAAAGCGACTGACTCTGAAGATGATAAAACGGTTGGTGTTAAGTACAAGAAATGAAGTTAGCAGTCACTTTTTCTCTAGGAGCTGTTAAGGCTCCTGATAGATCAGAGGATACTTTGACCCCCAAGGTATCCCACAGGTGGTATTTTACATACCTAGCGAAGTTGCTGCAGCATTTTCATCCTCTTTGCTCCTTCGGATCCTCTTGGGACAACACAATAGCTATCCATGTCCCGTGGCATATGTACAGCGCCCGAATAGAGATTCTCTTAGGGTGCTATACAAATGAATTATATATATATATGTATATATATATATATATATATATATATATATATAAGCCTGAGAAATAAGTTTTGTAAACTGCTAAACATTCCCACTTAAGTGCTAGAGCTGTGTCATTGTGCAGTGGCTGAATGTTCGCGTACTTTTTAATTGCAATTAGATACTCTGGTACAAAAATTAAGTTTGGAATGGTTATCTACCAGATGATGCCTGATCCGCTGCTCGGCTCATGGTCCATTGTGGCGTGGGCACTGTAGGATTGTGGGCAAGTTTTTCTTTTAACTAGCCTTGCAGTACTCCGAACATAACTCCACAAGAGTTGACTATTAAAAGGGCCCAGCATCTCTGACAGAGAGGATGTGACCTCGGACACTGGCTGAGCCTGGAGACACAATAGCAACCAAGCCTTTCAGTAAAGAATGAAATGAGCCTCTACGGTATTCACAAGCCTAGACTTTTAAGCCAGCGCAAATACTTGGTAAACAGCTACTGCTTCATTCGCGTGTGTTTGTCAGCTTCCGAAAAAAACTTAAATTGTCCCAACGATTTCTCTCTATGTAATTCGCGCTGGAAACCTGCTAAAGGTTGCTATACATGCACATTACTCACGACAGATTGACAACGGATCTATTATAGGAGCGGCTAAATATTTTCCTTATGCTCTCTTGAAACGCAGGAGAAATTGATGGGGTGTTTGAGCATATTCTGTTCATCAAGCTTGCATACATGTACAGTGAATTTAGGCGTTTATGTGCGCACCTGTAGAGATTTCTGTATCAAGAAGAGTGTACGCCAATCAGAGAACAGTATGAGAATGCGTGATAGACCCAGCAGTGAGTATTTTGCTAGTTGTTAAAAAATTTCCTGGTGGGTTGTCGCATTTGAAGGTTGAATGCTTGAGTAAAAATAATTATCTCAAAATTTTCTTTATTGAGCAGGTGAAATATTCAGAGAAGCAATCATCAATCCATGAAGAACCAAATTAGTCCTGCTCAAATGACATCGAAAATCAACGTAAGACTTTTAGCTGACAACAAATTGTTTTACACGTCATTGTTCATTGTTAGTCAGTGTTTCTAATATACTCGAACCGCCAAAACCGTCTTAGTGATACTCTCCATTGTCGTGAAATATGTGTATGCAGATAGCATGGAATATTAAATTAGTAGTAATACAACATCCCGATATTGTCACCACAGTGTGTCCACTAAAATCACTTCAGCTTGCCAATGCCGATAAAGTAGAAATTTGAGTAAAGTGACTAGCCCTCTCAGCTCATAAGTGGCTCTTGAAATGGTGATTCATCATGCGATTGAGCCACTGACACCTAGGCTTTTCGAAAGGCCTAGAAGTCGACATTCAACCAGTAGAGAGCGACGAAAAACGTTTAACTTCTCTCAACATTCTTACCCGTGACACAAGAGAACGCTGGGCCAATGGGACAATGTAGCGTGCTATCGACTGTCGCGTCTCATCGCGACGGTACGTAGCGTGCCATCCTCGAACCCTCCCATCCCAACCGTCGCGCCGTCGAGCGATCGCAGCTGTTCCTGAATGGATGACCCTTTCAGGCAAGATTTGGTGGCGCGGACTGCGGCCTGAATGATATCGGATGTCTTCTCTTTACTCTTCTGATCGGTTTAAACTAGCCTCAGCTCAAGCTCCTCGCGAAGATAATCCTCGATGCTCTTCATCGTGAGCAGGCGACACGGTGAGCTTCCGCCGCGAGGGAGTCTCTGAGTCACTTCTAGAAGGGGGCGTCCCTTGAATGCCTACCATCGGAGGCGACGTCGGCGTGCTGCGCCGCATTTACGCAACTCGAGAATAACCTTCCTGGAGCAATTGGAATCGATCCATAATTTAACTGCGAGTCAGTTAACTAATCTCATTGGGTCCAAGCTAAATGTATTCATCCACATTTTCAGCTGCATTTGTGGCAGCAGTCCATTCGCCGTTGACAATTATTTTGAACTAGTGTGTACCCGCGAAAAATCACGCGTGCACGAGATATACTTTATAAAAATAAAAGACGATGCGTGCAAGACAGAGCTGTACAAACACTCAGCCGCATCTTAGATCGGCAGCAGCTTGCTAAGATTGACTGTCCCGGTTTCAAACCAATGCAGCACACCACTGACCATGTCCTGAGACTGGCTCGGGTAGATACATTCCTACTATAGGTTGAATGATGCGAGCATAACCAATTGAATCAGATACAGGGCTATTAGCATAGCAAGCATATACAAATAGCAACTGAAAACACTTTAAAATTATGAGCACTCCATTTTAAAGAATTAACGCCAATGTGCAAATCTATGTCACGAACGAGTGATACACGTAAGACCGGAATATATGTATGACCATGCACATTAGCAACCATTACGAAGGAAGTACGTAAGGTCCGACAAAATATTAGCACGAAAAAGTAACTTAACCAAAATATTGCATTGAAGGAATAGCTTACTTGCTTCGCCAATCTTATCCAAACGTCCTCCAATGTGTTCAGCTAAGAGTTTTGACCGGCCGAGCGACATCGGCCAGCTATCTCTCCACAGCTTTGCCTAATTGGAGGAAGAGGCACCCACTGGATACCCGCAAAAAATCGCGAAAAAACTTTCTGCCGAGTAACATCTCGGGGAAGATATTCAATAAAAAACCACGTATAAAAAGCGTATAGCTTTGCAAAGGTGTCGCAGCAATGGCTCGCCGACCTGCGGACCGGCGTTCAGACTGACAAACTCTGTCAGGCTCGTCGTTTTTATCCCAGCTGCTAAGAGATTGTGACCACGGAGTTTTCAAACCTTAATGAATCAAGCTTATTTAAAAACCTGCTCATCTTTATTTCATGATAAATTGCAGGGTTCAAAGTACAATTTAAACTACGAGAGTCCATGTTGCAAAAGCTTCACATGCAAATTAGTATAGCTACTCACATGTGTTTTGAGTGTGACACTTATCACATCTGCAGCGTCGTAGCTGGACAAAAAAATATTGCATGAGGCACCACGTAAGCCATCGACGGCAGGAATGCATTTGGTTTTCCCCTTGCGAGATCTAGTTACAGCTTCATTGATTAAGTCTAATGTAATAATAAAAGTAGCCAGCCTTTGACCGAATCATATTTTGTTCAAGCTGAATTTTGGGATTTCTTTTTAGCTCAGTCAAATTTCCTAGATATTTAGCAGATCTAGGCTTTATCGTTGAAATTATGAATAGGCTAAAAGAGCCAGACCTTTTTCTGAAACGCGTATCTATGTATTAAATCCCAAATCATTAAAGCAAAATATGTGAACTCGCGACACTGCTCATAATAGCTGGCTACTGACCTGGTGGCTAATCTAGGCAGCCTCTTATTTTTGTTTTAGCATTTTTTGAAAATGCTTTTAGCTGAAGTTAATTAAAAGAGATTATACCGTCTTAAGTTCGCCGTGGTATGATCGATTTTAGACGCAATTACCAATTAGGCGTGTTGCAGCTACTGAATCATTGCAATGACTGCAAATATCTCACCTAACATTAGGCTCGGTACTGAAAGTTTTTGTCGAAAGATCTACTTCACTCGTTCGAGTTCTCACAAACACATGTCTTTGCTTTTAAGGGTGCTAGTGTTCAGCTGACGGACAGCAGGTGCCCAAGGGTGCTCATATCGTCCGACTTTGGCTCTACGCGAAGAGAGACGCTCGCCTTTTTGGATTTAAGCCTTATTCGCCAAATGACAATCGGAATTGGTCAAAAGCGTCGGCTGAGGTATACAGCTCTGAGCGCTTAACACGTCGAAATGCCGAGCAGGAAGTACCCAGCCTGCATTAAAATTGCGTCGATCATAGTAGTTGGAGAGGTTATTGGTCACTGTCAGGGCCGCACGGGGGGGGGGTTGCACCTATGGTCTCAAACCCCAGCGTTCTGGCTGAAGAGGATGCCCTACCTCAGCTCGTGCTGCCGCCGTTCAGCCTCTTTGGAATCTGAAGCAGCGGTTTTTTTTTCGAGAGATGATGTCTAGAAGAACGGCCGATTTAACCGAGAATGCGCAGCGGCCCTAACTGAGACTAAAGGTGAACGGTAAATGGTCTACTACATTAAAATTGCATAAAATAAGAGCCAGTCCCTTGCTGTCGGGCTTGTTGGAAGCTTCAGATAGAATCATGAAAAGAGGGCAGACGACGGAGCTCGGCGGGCGTGCCGCCGAGAACGCTGCTTTTGTGGGCGTAGCATCGCCACCGTGTTGCCCCGCCCGGCCGCAGAGACGTTATGCACTACTGCCCTGTCAGGCTAGAGCGGGGCAACACGGTGGCGATGCTACGCCCACGCGCGCTCGTCAACTATCCGGGCGCTAAGCTGGAGACGACCCCTACACTTTTAGTCCTGCCGCCGGAACGTGGGAGACCCTCATGGCTGGCTATCAGGCTTCGATGGAAAGGGGGGTAGCTACCAAGCTTAGACACTGGTTGTAGCTGCTTTTTGGCCAGCTACGGAAAGCCTGAATCTATCTCTCTAGAGAGGGCCACTTTCGCGCTCTTTTTCAGATAAAGCTAAAGCTGTGTGAGCGCTCCTCCGATGATTCGGGTCGTTTCGTCCGATAAATTGCCGCGGTTATACAGGATTTAATCGTGTTGTAAGGGTTTTATAGAATCATTCTTTTAAGAAAGGTCCGATGAAGCCTTGCTCTGAGTCGACAGTTACTTCAGGCACTCAGAATGAGCGTGCACATATTTTTGACAAATGCGTAGAATGAAGCTTTTGGGCTCGCGCCTTCGAACCGGACCTTCAGCCTCTCTAAACAATAATGCTTAACAGTCTAATAGAGGTTTAAAGGAGCCTTTTCCATAGAATAAAATGAAGACTCGATAGCATTGTGTGATGCCCATCAATGTCGTAGTTTAGCAGTGTGGTAAACATTGTTGCTACACATTGACGCCACTGCTACGGGACCCCACTGTCCTGAGCCGGACGTAGAGCTGTCTGTTGAGAAATGGCCTACTGAGTCATGCCACCACATTCAATCAACTGACGGAATGTTAACTTTCTCGGTCGTTTAACTTACAGCTGTTAACTTACAGGCCAATCTCTGGATGAATTTTGTCTTTAAATAGTTTGGGCATCCGATTGTCCGATCGTCAAGGTCTGCTTATATATGAGCTTAGAATAATGGCCGCAGAGCAGGGGCAGAATAGATGCCACTAATTGAGCCTGATATCGAAATGAAACAGGTGGCTGCACTGCTGCCAAATGTTAATGTCAATCATCTTAGCTTCTGACGATTTGGGTTTTAAGTCTACAAGCAGTATGATTTTTATTTGTCCCCAACGAAATAGTTTCGTAACCTCGTGGTTGGCTGTGAATTTTAGGGTTACATGATGCATACATTTTAAGTCTCCGGGCCACGAGAATGCGGAGTGCATCAGAGTTGCTAGCGAAAAGAATGCCTTGAATGTTGAACTAAGGCTGTAAATATTTGCTCAATGGTTGAAGTTATTGAACAATGGCTAAATGAAAAAGTAGCAAAACTGTATCAACTTCAAGTGAATAACCCATGCAAACACGCTGAGCATGATATTTATCGAGAGAAAGTTTCCGTTGGTAATTCGTGATGCAAGGGCATTACATAAATAATGAAGATAATCTGCTAAGACTAACAAAACGCCCTATAGGCTGGCTAATAGCAGTTTCGCTGCCATATCAAATCCTGTATATAGATGCTGGTTGCAGATAGGGCACGCTAGGTAAGGCGGTTGCTTTTCATGACCTCCGTCCCGAGGTCGTGGGTTCGCATCCTGCGGTGGGCGATCTTTTATTGCTGCTGCAAGTGGTGGTGATAGCTGTAAAGGCTTTCTGTCGCTATACAGAAGAGGCTGTTAAATCAGCTAGTGGCTTGTATACTGTATATGCATACCTGATTTATGTCATATATTTAACTCATACGGCTGCTTGTTCGAGTCACCCTGTCTTCCTATTGTCGGGTTTATTTGATGTCAGGCACTGCACCAGAATGAGTTACGGAAGCCATGTACGTACGGCTGCAGTAGCTCTCTAACGGTCTTTTCTACTTTGGTCGCCGTCACAAAGTCGCCGCTTCAAAGTCACTGCTGAGTCTTTGAAATGCAGATCGTGTACTTTCGGGATAGAATTGTGTTAAGCTCAGACAATTCGTCTTCGCCTGCCAACGCTAGCAGCAGGAGAGCCGTCTTCCTTCTGCCACTCACTATCTTGCTGTTGGTAAAAATGCTTACCAACCTTGCCAAATACTCAGTGAGCGTTGCTCGAGCGTATACGAACTTTCTCAGGAATGCAGACTAAAGTAAAGTCTCTCTACTTACTTCAAGTGATCTTCCTGCAGCGTTTGATACTATTGATCACAAAGTCCTTCTCAAGTGCCTCTCATCTCACCTGGGCATCGCCACTAGTGCCCTGCAATAGTCTAGGTTCTATCTCAGTGGGAGACTCAATAGGTTTGATGTAAATGGACAAAGATTGTACAAAGAACAAATAAAGTACGGGGTACCTCAGGGTTCTGTGCTAAGTCCGCTTCTTGTCACAGTTTATACTCTCCCCCTGGCCGGTATGATCGCCAAGCAAAATCTAGGCTTTCACTTCTATGTAGATGACACAAAGCTGTATCTACGCTTTGATCCCTCCCCCACGTCAAACTCTTGCAAATCCCCAGCTGCATGCATTGCTAACATCTGCACTTGGATGGCAGCATACATTCTCAAATTGAAAGACCATAAAACTAATGTACTGTTTATGAGCATAACCAAATGTCGCACATAATTTGGAATGCTTAACACTCACAATCAGCGCGGTCACTGTATCTCTTGTAGCATCTCACGAAATCTATGCACCATGTTCCAAAATGACCACTCACTAGAAGACCACATCAGCACCATGTTCAATTCTGCCTACTTTCAACTACGCAAGATTGCTAAAACTTGGGCCTGCCTAGAAAAAGCTACGAAATCAAAATTGGTCCTTGAGTGTGACATTCCGCCTCGAGTTTTGTTACTCGGTGCTTGCTGGTGCTACCAGCGTATGCATCTAGGCGCTTACTGTTGGCGAAAACCTCTCATTTTAGGCTTGTCTGTCATGAGTGTCGCAGTTTCCCCATCACACCACTCTCACCAACCTGCACTGGCTCCCAATCCAGCAGCGTATTGAATTCAAAGTTCTGTAGCTCTATTTTAGGTCATTCTCTGGCTCCAGCCTACCTATCAGATATGGTCCAGTGGTTAAGGTGCTCGCCCAGACCAAGGTCTTTCTGAGGTTGTGGGCTCGAGCCCTGAGGCACATGTGAAGCGCCTGAATATAGATTAAGTTCTCTTGAGGCACTATAAAAACGAATTATATTATTTTAAAAGGAAGCTAAAAAACACATGTTTCATGCAGCATTTGGTGTGCCCTTGTGCTTTATCCTATATCCCAGTATGCGCTTATGTGCTTTGAAACTGTGCATATTACTTCAAGCAATATGATTCTTGTTGAAGTCTGGATATTACCACTAACCGTTTGATCATTTCCTTTACAGCATATTTTAAAGTGCCTAAACGAGATTAAGTTCTCAGAGGACACTAGAAATCTAATAATATTATTATTAATTTCTCTCTGCCTCAGCATAAAATGTATTGATAATTTCCATTCTATAGTTTTTATTAGTCACCAATAGTAATTTTCTAGAGAAGTACCGTGTCTTACGATATGCGAGCGACAAGAAGGCCGGAAGCTAGCTCACAGCTCTTTTGGGCTGTGGCCTAAGTCTCACCATACGATCATAATATTGCTGCTGACGTGCCGACAGTTTCACTCGAGCTACCCGTAGTCAGTGGTGGTGTATCAATTTAAAATGGTACAGTATTTTTAAAAGTACCAAAATAAATTGAAGCTAAGATATAAAACAATAGCAGACAATGCAAGTAGTAGTTAAATAATTAAGTATTTTTGTTAGAGGAGAGAAATATAATTATTCAGAGGCTCGTGCGGTTGTCTCGGACCAGGGACCTCGAATCAGATGATTCGACGTTTGTTCGAGGTGAGTTAGGGTAAGCGATTAGAGTAAGAAAATCGGGTGGTACGATGCAGACCCTGTTTTGAGAGTGGCTCAGATATGCATGCTAATCTAGAGAATGAATGGACCTAAAAGTGAGTGAAAAAACCGCGAATTCTAAACGCTTCTAGATTGTGAAGCAGTGCAGATTGGCGAGAAGTGCTGCGATGTAATAGCTGCCAGGCTCACGGCAGAAAAACCCAACACGAGAGGTTTGCGACAACAGTAAGCGCCTGATTTCACATGCCAGTAGACCAGCAAACACCAAGTAACAAAACTCAAGGGGATGTCACAAATGCATAAGTCAATTTGGATGTAATATCCCTGAATAAGCCGGCTCTAATTATATAATGTTAAGCAGCTGAGAGTGGGCAGCCTTGACTGTGGAGCAAATTTGGTCGCCTAGTGATAGGTGGCCTAGAACAGGATACCTAGATTTCGTATATATCATGAGGGGGTTAGCAAGCACTTTGCAGTTGATATAGAGTGGATGGCCTTGGAAAAGTTGGCAGCCAAAAATCAAGTTCCCATGGTGGTAGACGGGGAAATGTATGTGGCCCCTCTGCTTAAAATGGTAAAAAGGGGTCAAGGCTTCAATCCTGTTACACCCACGAATAATTGGGAAATCACTTGCACAGATATATTGCATGCTATTATTTAAATTCAGCGTGGTATTTTAATTTATAGTAAGCTTGGATGGCCTTGCAATCAAGCGAGTAATTAGTTAGCATTAATAGTAATAATAATAGTAATACATGTGATTTAGCGCCCTCAGAGAACTCAATCTCTTTCTAGGCACTTTACATTTGCTGTAAAGGAAGCACGATCGAATGGTTAATGTTAGCATACTCAATAAAGACAAGAATAGCATGGTTTGGGGTGACTGGCACAGGGTCAGCGTGCAAGTGTGGTTAGTGGCAGCATGCATCAGTGTCTAAGCGCATAAGCACGTAAAGGACGAATCACAGGGATCCACTAAATGCTGTTATACATAGATGGGTTTTTGCTTATAAACTGCGGCTCATCTGTTACCACATAAGATGGAGAGAAACCCCTTTGGCTGTGCATGCCAGCTCCGGGATCAGGGGTTCGTAGATCTCGCCCGTTCGAGATACGTTGTCATGAAGCAAAACTAACTGCTCAGATTAACAGACCTGCTGACAACAACAGTCGTGGTCGTCACAGCGCGATAAACTATGACAGGGGGACCCTATCATATAGATTTTTAGGATTAGATTTAAGTGATAAGCCGTTAAACTATCTTAGAAAATGAATTCATATTAGCTACGTCCGCCGATAAGAGCATTTTTACATCGTACAGTGCTGTGTGGGAGGAATTCAATCTGTGTGAGGGAGGACGAGAAAGAGAGAGCAAATCATGACGATGCTTCGTTGGCCAGTGGCTGCTGACATTTATAATC
Source organism: Cristatella mucedo (assembly GCA_009760855.2). NCBI lineage: Eukaryota > Metazoa > Bryozoa > Phylactolaemata > Cristatellidae > Cristatella > Cristatella mucedo. The sequence continues at coordinate 867,125 of WPIO01000126.1, read as the reverse complement.
TTGTACGCTTGCAAGTTCTATGGTCTTTAACACAGGAATAAGATACTACTGCACAGGTTTTCGATACGACCCAAGCGAACGCTCATGACAATTTTGGAGCAGAAGACGCAGGTAAGACGCTCAAGCACTTAATTCTGCAAGATAATGATCAAGTACTCTTTCGACAGCATTGCTGACACTGTGAAAAATCTTGGACGGCACTCCTAGATTTATCAGCTGCGTGTGACACACCACAGCCGACCACCGGATCCTTCTAGAGTACCTCTCCACAGGCATATGTATCACTGGCGCAGTGCTAAACTTCGGTAGGTCCTACCTAAGTGAGAGCTATCAGAAAGTAGAAGTAAGTTGTTGTTGGTTATCTGGATAGAGCATTGTAAGTATCAAGTGTCACAAGAATCGGTCTTAGGACCCATTCTCCTCACTATCCCTACTCTCCATCTTGTGTATTTCTTCGCCAAACACAATCTTAACTTTTATTTCTAGGCCGATTACACCAAGGTCTACATATCATTCGACCCATCTAAACTTGGCTCCTAAAATATGACTCACTTAATTCCCTTACTGCCTGCTGCAACGATATTCGCGTTTGGAAGGCTGTTCATGTCTTAAAGCTTAACGACAAAAAATTCCATGCTATCTTTATGGGAAAACCTGGTGTCACTCGAAAGCTGGAAGACCTTACCATCAATATTAGTCAAGCTAGAGTCACACCCACTACGTCTGCCCGCTATCCAGGTGCACTATTCCAAGCTGCTTGTTATTATGCTTAGTTATTAGCAAAGCTGTGTTATTATTAGCAGGTTTTCTCCACTGTCAAGTCGGCCGAATATAAGTCTAGGAACGTCGGCGAAACCAGAGCCTGCTCAGATATATAAGATCGACAGCTTAACTAGTTCACGAAGTTGTGACATCGCGTCTAGATTATTGCAATTCCCTTTATTCAAGACACCCACCCTATGCTAAAAATCACGTGCAAAACTCTGCAGCTCATCTGGTCTGTCTTCAAAGGTGTAGCTGCCGCGCTTTTGTTTGAGCTTCGCTGGGCTCATATAAACCATCTAATCTATTTAAAGATCCTCAGTTTGGTTTAAAGGTCACGTAACTCGCACGTACCAGCCTACCTATATGACCTCCTCGGCCTGCCAGTGCGCTTATACACCACCCGCACCTCAATATCTAGTCATGGCACCATCCTTCTAAGTAAACTGAAATGTTTTTGTGATTAAGCATTCATCTCGTGTGCACCAAAAGTCTGGAAACCCCTTTCGGCTAACCTCAGTTCCTGCGATGAATTTGTATCTTTTTAAGTATCAGTTTCAGACTCCTTCATTCTAGGCAGCTTTCCATTTGCCCTATCGAGCTTGTCTTTTTTGTTCTTACGTGCTTGACGTGCGTACCTGTGCGCACTTAAGTGCGTGTCATTTGCCAGTGGGCACACTAGCCAGGTTTCCAATAACATGCTGGCTTGCTTGCTTGCGTTTGCATGCTTGATACCCTGCATGTCACTAGCCTCATGGATATTGATTCTCTTGCAGAGATTTGCAAAGAACCCTGATTGAATTAAGCTCTCTTAGGGCGCTACAAAACGACCTAACACTATTATTACAATGTTATTTATTCTTCCACTTTGTTGAAAAACTGGGCGCTTTCACATTCAGGACAACAAGAGGCTTGCGAGGCCAGGCACCCACCAGCTGCGTAGTTTTGCCAAAAACATGCAGAATTGTAGAATAGGAAGAACAGTTCAGACGAATCAAGCTCCTTTGTAGTCCACGAGCTATTGCGGCCCTATCAAAATGGCTGAAGTTCCCTTTCTCATCCATACAGCAACTTGCTTTATTGTCGTCAGAGAAAGCCTATTTAAACCTATACTTAACACTCCCGGTTGCCATAGTGCGAATATCAACGGGCTTATAAAATACCTGTGAGAGCTAAGCACTGTTATTGGCGAGCTACGTAAGCTATAAAAGAATTTGAAAAGTTAGCTTGTCAAATCAGCCATGCTATGTAAGTTGCTAGAGGTTACTCGTCACTCCAGTGGAGTTATTGTTGGGAATAGGACTACGCATAGTTTTGTGACGCGCATTTCTCAGATATGATTTTATCGGCTGTAGATTAAGTAACTGTACGCTAGGCTTTATATCGGAAGTCCGCCATAGCACGAACACGCCAAAATCGTGTCTGAGGGGCTAACGCGTGACTAAAATTATGTCCACAATTATGGCCGCTTGACTTGGACCAGCTGGTGCTGCAAACAGTGTATAATTCGTTTATATACATGTATATAAAATTCATTTATATAGCGCCCCAAGAGAACTTAATCTCTATTCAGGCGCTTCACATATGCCTCGGGGCTCGAGCCCACGACCTCAGTCAGACCTTGGTCGTGGCGAGCACCTTAACCGCTAGAACAAACCAGCTCGGCATCGATTTAGTGGGCAATCACGCGAAACTGTGGTCGTTTCAGGCGACGAAGAAGTGGCGACAAAAATTAGCCGCCGCGGTCGGAAGAATGGAGCTGTGGAGCAACGTGATAAAGAATATAGAAGGTAAACCAATGGCTTTCCTGAACTTCAGCTGTACGGCACTCATTGGATATTCCATCGTGTCTTCAATTTCTGTTTGCTCTAGCGTGGCCGAAGTTCTCTATCATTCGCGAAGTATTTTTTAAATTAACGCCGTGCCAGTTTTTTTGTATTTCTTTTCCTTCATCTGAGATCTTTCTGCAAATTTCTTTGCAATTAATACAATATTATTATGACGTAGAAAAATAAATGTACTAAAAGCTGTCTTCAAGACTCAGGGAAATGTTTCTGGGTGCTTGCATGGGTTTCTGTGTGAAAGTACAGGAGCCTTTTGTATGGCTATATCGTGCATTTATTTATTTATTTCACGTTGCAGGAAATTACGGTGCGGGCGTGGCGTCTTACTTCGCCTTTTTTCGGTCGCTGTTCATACTGAATCTGTGCATAGCTCTGGCATGGGCAGTCTTTGTCATAATACCGAAGTCCTTAGATTCTCCCACTCAGGAAGTGGAACGGAGTGGGACACCGAGCGGCAGAAATACCACTGGTACGAGTCCTAAAAACGCCACGCCCATTTTAGCAGTGAATTACAATGGCGAATGCCTCGGCCTCTGGTTATCTTTAACTACTCGAATGCCTCGGCCTCTAGTTATCTTTAACTACTAATTAAACTGATAAGCAGCATGCATTTGAAATTTAAATTCTGCACTTTTTACGAGAAAATGTCACAATATTTTGAAGATGCGACTGTCGCGGGTGTGAGAGCATGCTAGTGGAGCGTGGAGGTAGGACAAGTAGGCAAGTAGTGCAAGCGAGTGAAGCGAAATTTCGGCCAAGAAGAGTCAATTCCACGCTCGATTGGTAGCCAGTGAAGCTCAGATAGATGTAGCGAGATACTTTAGCCAGGTCATTGATGGCTGACCAAACTAGCAGCTGATTTCTTTCACAGTCGCTGACAATTAAGGCTTTTGGACGGATGCCCTAAAAAAATGAATTTGCATTAATCCAGGCGCGATCTCGCAAATGTGCGTGTGGATAGTCTTTTTTCTTTACTTCTACTTGCCAAAGTTGCGCATGCTATCGCTAACCAATTGACTTCATTCCTATCGACGTAAGATGCTTAGAAAGATGTTTAAGTCTCTTAGGGTTCTATATACACTGATTTTAATTATTATAATCGTTCATTTAGCGACGTGGTATTTAAGAAAAAGATACCTGGATTGCGAGAAAAAGCTACTTAGAATATCCTGATTTTGTGAATTTTTAGCTTAGGGCCTATAAGTTTCTCAGTAACGTTAGGCTTTCTTATACTCGCTTACTTTTTTTTTGTATTCATACCATTTGCGATCGTTCGCTGCTTGCCTAGCGAAAATATCGGCAATAAAAAATGCGAGTGATTTGAGAGACTTTCGGATGCTGGATGGAAAAATAAGATTACAATGCTAGCACTGCTGTGTATCATTTGCATGAAAATAGAAGCTAGAATGTGTATTAGCATCAAGTTCAGTGAGACAGAGGAAGAGAGACAGGCAGACAGGCAGAGAGACAGACAGACAGACAGATACTTCTGCACCCAACTTTGCTACTCCCCAGCATCAATGAATTAGCCAAGGGAGCTGGCCGTTTGCTACATTTAGTTATTCAAAAGCCTCCTAGATTGCCAAACAAGACAAGAGATAGCAAATAATCACGAAGAATAAGTGGCAGACATTGAAACCCGTGAACTTTGCAGGGCGCTAGGAGAGCGAACTCGGGGAGCGGTAGAACCCCATGGCTTCTAGCCAGGTGACAGTCGAAGTCGGGCTTGTTCGCTTGCCGTTCTCAGAATGCCATCAAATTAAAAATGGAGCCAACCGATAGAGCAGGTTGAATTGATCAAAATATACTAGCAAGATGTCGTAAGTATAATTGCATGGAAGATTTGTTTTTGGTTCGTCAATGATGAAGCAAATGCTAAACCTTCACGTGAAGTTCGAAAAGAGTAAATTCGAAAGTTGTGCTCACGTATGTGAGCACAACTTGAGCATTAGACCCAGCGGAACCTGTCCGTTTGATAAATTTATATGGCACAGAGTGGTTAAACATACAGATAGTGTGCACACAGAGACGTTCGACCGTTTCAAAAAATCCCAAACCCAGACAATGGAACTTTTAAGTACTGTTAAATTCAAAGTACCTGCTCTCCTTGCATGTTTGTATACTGCTTATATATTAGCTTTTCTTGATCTTCCTTAAGCAGAGGTGTATTATTTTACTGTTGTTATTATTAATAATAAAGTCTGTGCGTCTCGAACTCCTTTGAGAATGCAAGTGTTTATTAATTTCGGCTGACGTTACTTATTCAAGTTTACCGAGAGCGCCCTGCTTTGTAAAGCGCTGTCTAATGATGACGATAATAATAGTAATAGAAATGATTCAATAATTTAGCCCTCTAAAATTAATTGATCTTTTACTAAGCACTTTAGATGTTGGTAAAATAGTAGCATGTAATCTGATTAGTGTCTATTTCATGCAAGTTTTAGCAAGCGTACGTTCACGAAGGACGTTTTTCTATGAACGGAACAAATGCTTTAAGGAACTGGCTGGTGTTCAGATTAGTTTTATATGCCATGTCAGGTAAAAAGTTTTATTTCAGTCAGTGGTGAGCTTCAGCCTTTGGAAGCTTAGAAACTGATGGCATGCCATCAAAAGGATTTGAGCTCAGTTAGAGGCACAGAAGAGAGAGAGAGAGAGAGAGAGAGAGAGAGAGAGAGAGAAAGTAATGTATTGCAGAGTATAGCATAATCTGCATGCGTCTTAGTGTAGACGCAGGGAGAACTGCATAGAACGTCTCACGTTTATTTGAGATGTCACAGATGCATGGTCAAATTGGCTGTGTCCCGTTGTCACGCTGCTACTCTTTGAGGACTCGAGACGGCGATTTGCAAATGAAAACCTTCGATTCCATTCCAGGCTGCCAATGGGCGATGGGCTCGCTAAGAACCAATGAAGAGAACTGTTCAGCCACTTATCAGACGCACTTGGGTAGTCTTTTTACTGATTTGAACGTAGTCCGGAAGGCCTATCACTATGTCAAAGACGCCATCGATGGTGAGGTAAGTATTAGACAGTTGTTTTAGAGGCTGTGGTGACCACTAGCGCTGACGTAGTGCTCGGTCGCTTGAAGTATTCATTGCAGCAAACGTACAGCAAATGATTGATTTTCTTCTTCTAAGAAGTGACACATGCACTACGAAATATTTGTTATCTGAAACTAATTCAAGCAAATAATTTGTTGTAGCGATTGCCTTGCAACCAAAGCTTAGTCCATGGTGTACCTTCACTAGTCACTGCTTCCTAATTTTAAGGATAAAGTGAACAATCGCATAAACTCGCTGAAAATTGAAAATGCTGCCATTAAACACCTTGACTTTCAAAAGCTTTGAGAAACTAATACAGGTGAAAATTATTCAGAGCAACCTCTGCAGCCTACCGCAAGTAGTAAAAGCAGGGGTTTATAAGGCAATAAACAATTGTAACAATTGTAATTGGAGTAACTCAAGAGTCCGTCCTCGGTCCCTAGCTGTTCTTCATTTACACTCAACGTCTGGGAAAAGTGATTAAGGCCCATGGAATAGGATATCACTTGTATGCTGATGATACTCAGCTGTATTTGTCATTCAAACCGTCAGAATCTGCTGCAGCAACCGATAAACTGAATGCCTGCTTTGCTGACATTCGATTCTGGATGTCGAAAAACCTCTTGAAACTAAATGACAATAAAACCGAGCTGCTGCTCACAGGACACCCTAAGCGTGTGGCTGGATTAAAAGGCTTTCATCTTATAATAGGTGATGCTGTTGTGCGACCATCACCACGTGCTCGAAATTTAGGTGTCGTTTTCGACAGCTGCCTAAATTTTAAAAGCTTCATTCAGAAGACTGCTACTATAACCAGCCATCACGGTAGATCCTTATTCAAGATTGGGAGCCGTCTTCCGCGGTGGCTTGCAAAAATTTAACTGGCTCCTTAGTTCTGTCTCGGCTTGATTCTTGTAATTCCCTTCTAGCTGGGCCACCGAAAAAAAAGCCACTAGGCCACTGCAGCTGGCTATGAATGTGACTGAAAGGCTAGCTTTCAAATGTCAGAGGTTTGAACACGTGTCTCCTTTGCTAAGCAAGCTAGGATGGCTGCAGATTGATCAACGGATACAGAGCAAAGCTCTTATGCTGATCCACAAGGCCCGCAACTGCTTACTGGCTCGTCCTTATGTAGTTGAACTGCTGCAACAGTTTCAGCCTCTTTGTGCCCTCAGGTCCTGCATGGACAATAAATTAGATGCTCCATTCCTCCGCTTAAAGACCGTTTCCGACAGAAGCTTTAGCTCTGCAGGCCCAAGGCCGTGGAACTCGCTTCTACAATTCTTTCGCAACGACAACTACTCTCATGCTGCCGACTATCGCACATCCTTTTCAGCGGTCCTGATCTGCTACTTCCTCGCTACTCACTACCTCAACTGCTCCCCTGACTCTGCTATGCTTCCCACTTTTACTTTGTTGCGTGAGTTGAAGTCTGTTGGCTACCGAATTCGTACCGAAAGCCGCTTAGGCTGTGAGTGCGCTATACAAAACTCTCCTGCGTAACACCCACGTAGTCTTTATGGCTTTGTGGAGTTACAGACGAAGATACATTACATTACGTTACATTTGCCGCTGTTTGAATTGCGTCGTTGCTCCCATGTCCATCCTATTTGGAGCCTGATAGCCACTAATCCAGCTGCACTTGCATAGCTTAGTATAAAGCAATTTCCAACCGAGTGTACCTAATCTGTCAAAAGTTTAGTTGAGACTATTTTTTCTAAGTTTATTTCGCGGTGGCATGTCAAAATCGATGGCCGACCACCCCAACCCTGTCCGTGGGAGTGCTGCTGCCACTTTAGTGAGCTCTGGCGATCGGAAGTGTCAATTTTTTCCGATGGCAATTTGATTGGTCACAAAGTTGAAGAATACTTGCTAAGTTGTCTTTTTCGGTCTTATATTATTGGATTTACCAAGGGCTTGTATACATTTATAGCCCCGTTTAATCCGAGCTGATATTTTGGTTAACCATCCCTTCATGAAAACATATCACATCGCTTGTGTTATCACCTTGGATATAGTGCTAAATGGCCTTCGGTCTTCAGATTCACACAAACAAAGTCATTATTTTGTGGTTTGCAGACCGACAGGATTTGAATGAAATAGACGTTGATATAGCTCTGGAACGCAGCGAGCTATTTTTGGGATTGCGAACAATAGCGACTGACAGTTCATCTTGTTGTATGAGTTATGAGCCACAGCGTTCCAAGTATTCCGTGCTATTTTTTCTTGGATTTATCCTAAAAAGACGTTCAACACATCTCGTTACCTTGTGCGTCTCTCCAGCCCTTTAGTTATTGGCCAAATTGGTAAACTTATTCCTCGAATCGTTCGGGTACTTGCCTCGCGGGCATCTCGCCGCCGAGACGAGCAGCCGAGCGGCCTGGCCTCGAACGTTCTAAGGAACCTCGAACGTTCGAAGGAGCGTCTCGTCGTGCCCGGAAAGCGACGACACTTCCCGGCGAAGGCAGGCGCGCCCGAATTATCTCTTCTTGCTGCCGCTGCCGCAGCAGCTGCTGCTCCTCCTTCACCGCGCTGGTTTGGCCGAATGGTTAAGGTGAGCCGTGATGGCACACTAAGTAAGACTGCTGCTTTTCACGACCTCGGTCCCGAAGTTGTGGGTTCGAATCCTGCTGGAGGCGATCCTTTATTGCCGCGGCAAGCGGCGGTGATAGACGGAAAGGCTCTTCTGTCGCTATAAAAAAGAGGCGGTTAAATCAGCTAGTAATTTTTTTAAATTTGTTTAAGGTGCTCGCCCCGACCAAGGTTTGGCCAATATCGTGAGCTTGAGCTGGCATATGTGAGGCGCCTGAATAGGATTTTTTCAAGTTCTCTTCAAGGGCTCTACAAAAATGAATAATATATTACGTACCGGACATTGTATGCGTGGAGGATTTTAAGTGGCACCTTAAACTGCCCATCCTTCCTCCGCCTTTCCGTCACCGCTTGCTTTACATTTGCTTACGCCACTTGCTTGCTTGAATACAATCTATCTCCATTCCGCTATTTCGACTTTAGCCTGTCTGAAATCCTGCTGCAGCTCGAAAGCGCAGCTGAGAGCTCTCAGCTTCGATTGGCGTTTCCAATGGGTGGCTAGCTACCGAGCAGTTTTGGCGTGTAAAGCACGCCAAGTAAAGTCCAGTCCAGCACGTCCAGTAAAGCACGCAAAGTTCTCGCAGACTTTCTCTTGACTTTCTAACATGCTTATATAGTACACATTAAAAAGGATCGAATTTATTCAACTCATGTGGCTCAATGCTAGATTTAAGCATTTGTTAAGTTTAAAGGCTCAGAAAAACCAAGCTTGATGTAATTCTTACCTGAACCTTAACAGTGCAAAACTTTCAGTGAGTCTTTTAGTTTCTTAAATAGCTTAAAATCGACATGAAGGAATCAGAAACGCCAGGTTCATCACCAATAGTCCGATAATAACGACCGGATGCAATTACGTATTGGATTGTGATGAAGCAGAGACCATGGTTGTATGCGCTTGTGATAGCAAAAAAAATTGAACGCTTAGAGTTGTAAACAACCTTGTTTTTACCATCGATGCCGCGTGAGCAGCAAGGAACAAGGTGAGTACTACTCGAATTATTTCTACAATGTTTTTAATTTGAAGCATTCTTTAATCAAGTTTAGCCACGGCAAATGCCCCTGGGTCTTAGGCCGGGGAGCCTTAGGTGCTCGCTTTTCGAGACTCAGATCGTGGCCTGGAGTCCTGCAGCTACCAATCCTCTATTGCCCACTGCAAGCGGCAGTGCTAGCAGTTAGGGCCATACTGTCGTGATATAAATGATGCAGTTAAATCAGCCAGCCTTTACTTTACTTTTTCCTTCACCGCTGCTGATGCTGATGCATGTTAATGAAAATAGAATAACGTTGCTGATTGTTGGTTTTGCATATCACTGTGCCAATACTAGCCTACTCTTCGGTGCCTAGGGGTGGATGGAAGGATCGCTGTTTTTCTACGGCTCATATCCGTACTTCTCGGTTGAGCTGCTTGCATTGGCAGTAGGAAGAAACACTGTGTGGTACAATTTTCCAGTGGCCTATATGAGCGTTTTTGGAATCTGCATAGTACTGAGCATGATTATGCTGGCCAAAACGTAAGTATGCTAACGATCGCTTAACAATAAATATTTTGAAACAGAATGAAGTGAGAGTAACCATAACTTTCGTTTATAAAATCCTGTTGTAACTGCTCATCATTATCATTGGAGAGCTTGCTTTGCAAAGCAAATATTCAAAAGAAATTGTAGCATTGCAAATATTGCTCATTGGCGGGAATATTGAATACTGAACTGCGTTCAAAGGCTGTCAGGCTGTCATGTGATCTTTTGAGAAGGCTCGGGTGTTTAATAACAAATATTAGAAGCCTTCCAGATTTTAGTGCGCATAATAGTGCTCAATTTCGCCATTCCCCAGTTAAATTCCCTAGTTACACTACTTAGTTAACGATGCAAGTATAAACGGCATCGTAAGACACTTTCGTTGCTTCCATTAGCGTTCTAGCCGCGGCATGTGACCCGTTTGAAAAATTAGTGGGAAGCTTCTGTCAAAAAAGTCCAACTGTGTCGTCGTGAAATGGAATACTCGAAGTGGTACCTGCATGATAGGTCAGCGGCATGATAGTGTCGTCATTCAATATTTAGTGGATTACATATTTTAATTCTTAAGGCTGCCGTCAGCCAGTCGTCAGGCTTGATCGATGTCGTGGATCGGGGGGGGGTGGGGTGGGTGGGTTAGCTAGCCGGCATACTGGTTGGCCACAGAACGTAATCGTTTAGTGATACACACACACACACTCTCTCTCTCTCTCTCTCTCTCTCTCTCTCTCTCTCTCTCTCTCTCTCTCTCTCACCACCGGACCACTGTAGCTATGTAATGGCAGGGCTACCGAAAAAAAGCATCCAGTCAAACTCTGCATTCGGTGATGATGAATATGTTTGCCACGCTTTTCTTCGGATTCAAGAGATCATTTACGTGTCTCCCTTTGCTAATGAATCAGCGACGGACTGACGGTTTGATCAGCGGATTAGCTAGAGCAAGCTCTTATTCTGCCTCACAAAGCTCGCCGTGGCTTGGTTGAGCTCTTCGTGTTTAGCTAAACTGCTCCACCAGCTGTAGCCATTTTGTGCCACAAAATACACCCGCGACAGTAACTAATGGTGCAGCAATTTTTACTCCCGCCACTCTTTCGGTACCTTCTTCGCCCAGAGAGCCGTTTGGGCTTTGATTTCGCTCTCCATAGAAAACTGCCCGCCATAGCATTCAGTTAGTCGTAATGGCTGTGTAAATTAACAAATGAAAGTGTATGAAACACAATTTTCAAGCTAGCCTCCACAAAGGCATCACAGTTCGATCCAGCTATGACATGACAGCAGCGTTCCAGCAGCATTACAATATTTTCATTTACGCTACGACATAGGAACATAAATTTCAAACGCCTAACGTTCTAACAGTCACTGACTGCACGTAATAAAATACCCTAGCAGCTAAGAGGTTTCAATTTTGAAAGCTATTATTCTTTTCTCTTTGGTAATGTAGTACACAATTTATATTTTATAGCACGGCCGAAGGTTTAAGAGAAGCCGCCGTGCAAAGTGAGAGTTTTTTTGATGCTTGCAAAGTGGTCTTTTGCACATGGGACTACAGCGTCAGGAGCGAAGAGTTCGTGAGAACCAAGCAGACAGCGATGTACAGCGAAATCTGCGTAAGCCACTCCAATAGGCGCTTATGCACGCTGTAACTTTGTGTTCGAGCAAATGAGGTCGTGTTTTCCACGATCATTGCTACTGTGTGGAGCAATCGCTGCTTAACTACTCCGTAGACGTATTTTGAAATCAAAACCACGCGTGTTTTGCATATATGTTCTCGTTATAATTATAAATTTTATTGGACGTATCTAGCGTTATGATTATAATCTCCCATAGGCATTTTGCCATTAGGGCAGCCGCTTGGGATCGTAGGATCTTAAGCAGACTACGTGGGAAGAGGTCGGTGCATGGCTTTGTGGCTGCAGTCGCAGCTGCTGACTGCCTGAATGCCGCCCCCGCCGTAATTTCTGGAGGTCAGCAAGGTCAGCCAAACTTCCTCTCTCAGGCTCGATGCTTAGTGTCCAGCCATGGCCATTACAATTCAACGAAAATTCCATGTCATCGGACGAAGTTGTCGACCTCTTCGCAGCCCTGGCTGAACTCCGCTGCCGCGAACTTGGATGCTGACAGCAGAAGTAGTGTAGTGTCACGTGTCACTCAAGCTTCCGGTTCCACCAGGCGATAGCCGGTCCTACAGCACGATCCTGGCCGTGCCCTTCTTCCCTCGAAAGCCTCCGGCTCAAGCTGTTTTCCTTGCAGCCAAAGGCGCCTCGTCGGTGTGCTGTGGCAAGTTTCGATGGCTAGCATCAGCCATGACGAGTGTCTATGGGAAGTTGCGAGGTAGAACTACTGTTCGAGCTATCTGCGACCGAGACCGTGCATTTAGTTCATATGCTCTCAAAACCTTGAACTCACTCCCGACTTGCGTCATAGCATCCCCTGACTTGAACGCATTTAAAAAGAACTTAAAAGCTCACCTATTTAGGACAGCATTTAGTGGGTCCCTGTGATTCGTCCTTGATGTGCTTATGCGTGCTGACACTGTTGCATGCTGCCACTAACCACATTTGCATGCTGACCCTGTGCATGTCACCCCTAACCATGTTATTCATGTTGTTTATTTATCAAGCATAATATTACTCACCATTCAATTGCATTTCCCTTTGCAGTCAATGTAGGCGCCCAGAGAGAGATTGAGTTCTCTGAGGGTGCTTTATCAAGTGAATTATTATTATTATTATTATTACAACCGAAATTTAACTTTCAGCTATAGCAAGGCCGCTGAATGCCGTAACGACATATCTCGTAGAAAGCGTATAAGCTGATGGTTCTTCAAATCAAATACTAAGAAAAAGAATTGTTAGCGCTCCAGTTTCACCGGACTCTTCGTGACTGCTTGTTCTCGAGTAATTCCCGCCGCCAATTTTCCATGAATAGCGCATTTTGATTCGAGAGAACAGAGATTATTCAGCCGAAAAGTTCGAATAAATCCAAGCTCGCTTCTGCTTTCAGTCGTACCTAGCTGCTTTACGCGAGGCAGATCGCTGTCGAAATCAACAGCGGTCCGAAAGACTGGCGACCTACATCGTTCGCCTGGGTATCAACCTGTTGATTACGGCGATTCTCAGTGGATCAGGGTATGCCATTTATGTAGCAACCTTGTATTCTGCCCAGGTACGTTGATGGGCGCCCATGGAACAAGCGAGGAGTCTGTTTCGTGCTGAGGAGTTTTACCAATACTGCAGCGGCATTTTGACAATCGCTTCTAGAAATGTCGGTTTTCTCGTAAACAGCACATACCTTGATATCACCCTTGTCATTGCGAGTTCAGCCTGCTGCTGTTCACTTCGTTGCAGTGAATATACACCTTGTTAGCATACGTACATGAATGGGTTTAAGCAGCTGCGCATATTCACTGCTGCAAAAAAGGGGTGTTTATGACCCTCCTCTCGCGTACAGTTGAGTGTGTCTTTGGTAAAAAATGCAAGCTCTAATTCGTTTATTCTTTTAGAACAGCTTGAAGTTCACAGGAACAATGCAGCTTTTAATTTCCTATCTCCCGTCTGCAACATTAACTGCACTTAATACTGTGCTACCTCAGATTTTTGGCAGGCTTTCGAGACTTGAGCGGCTATCACCTGCGACAAAAGTAAAAATAGACATAATAAGGTAAGTGACTATGGCAATCCGAGGATACGGCCCCATTTTTTTAAAAACTAGATGACTTTCAAACGGTAATGTAGCAGCAGTGGAGCCGTAGTGTCGTTATAATCACTTGCACCTGGCATACGGACTTGGCTGCTACAGGACTCGAACCAGTGACATTAGGTCGAGAATTTCGAACACTTTACCGCTGTGTCGAGACCATTCGAGAGCAGTCGTCAATGATGAACTTTCGAAGCCGAACGGCTGCGTCAAGCAGCTCTCAACAGCCACTGAAATTTGACTGGATGCCACAATGAAGAATAACAACAAAAATAATAAGGATAACTGGTCGTTTAAAAGCACCCTAAGAGAACTTCATCTCTATTCAGGGGCGTTACAACTCGTAGAAAGAGAATAAATACTACTAAATATTGAAAGGCACAGTATCAATGATTCAAAAGCAATCAAGTATAACCCTTAAACAGCTTTTAAAAACTAACATGAAAGCAATAACGACCATCGGCTGTAAGACTTCGAGCTAAAAACATGCACAGAAACAAGCAGAGGTACGCACTCAAGCCATACTGGAACAAGAAAGACGCGTTCACTGAGCGAAGGGAGAGCCTACCGTAATAGATGCATCTTTAGTTGAGGCTTATATGATGCTTGGTCATTTCAGGTAATGACCATAGCCGAAAGCGAGTTCCAGAGTTTCGGTGCACAGATCGAAGCGAATATGTATGGGCTGAGAGTTATTCCGGAAAACTCTTTCGCAATCGGGCATAGCTCCGAGCTGTTAGCATGCTACCTGTTTAAGGATTAGCGGAAGTAAATGTGCTGTAATGGCTCTTATGATGGGCCTTGTATCGTTACCCTTCGTCGGCATTGACGAATTCCTTTGCAGCGAGATATAAAGTATAGTATTAAGAAAAGAAAACGGAAACTCAATAAAAATCCAAGAGTCTGATGAGCATTAAGTCCTCCCTAACATCGGGCAAACTGCAATAATAGAAATATTCAAACATTTTATAGCATCCTCAGATAACCTAATCTCTTTAGAGGAACATTACATACGGTATAAAGGAAGCATGATCAAACGTTTGGTGGTAATATCGATATGTCGGCAAGCATGATATGGTTATAGGTGACATGCACAGTGCCAGCATGCACATATGGTTAGTGGTTGCATGCAAAGTGTCCGCTCGCATAAGCATACAAATGACAAACCAAAAGCATCCACCAAATGCTGTGAGAAACAGGTGCGTTTTCTTAGCTTCTCTTTTCATGTTGTCAGGTCAGGGTATGCCGTGACGTCAGTCATGAGTAAGTTTCAGGCCTTGGGTGCATACGAACTAAAGGCATGGTTTCCAAAGGATTTGAGGTTTGAACGATTATAGCTAAGCGATTTGAGTAAGAAAAACCAGTGGTACGATGGATGCCTAGCCTTTCGGGGGAGTAGTTCTGAGTTTGCTGTCATCCAAGTGCGGATGTCAGCAATACATGCAGCAAGGGAGTTGAGAGAAGTCGATGTGCTGGATTGCTGGGAGGTATTAAAGTAAAGGTAATAATACTAACAATAATAATAATACATTTTTATAGCACGCCAGAGAACTCAACTATTTCTAGACACTTTAAATTTGCTGCAAAGAAAGCATAATCGAAGGTAAAACTGCGTGTCATCTGTATAGAATTTAAAGCCTCGATTGGGCTCCGTGATTACATTCGCAAGATGCAAAGTATAAATTGCGAAAAGAAGCGGACCAAGCACAGTGCCCTGGAGTACCCTCATTAACTTTTCCCGACCGGAACCTACTAGCTAGTTGTGAAGCTTTAATATAAGAGTTCAGCTGGTCTGCCACAAATAGTTCCAGTGGCTTTAATAGGAAAGGTAGATGGAAGACGCGGCGGAACTGTCTTAAGTTCTCTTCACCTAGTGTTGCTCTATTAATTAGTGGCCTAACTACAGCCTTTTTTAAGTAGGGCAGCCTAGAGGGCTAGTGGTATTCTTTGACTCGAAGATGACTTTCAGGAAGAAGTCACTCGTGGTCGCTTTGGATGCAGACATTGAGGTGCTGTACGGAACTTAGAGATACGATTTCTGTGTGAGGGTTGTTATAGGGGGACATGAGTCCAGAGGAAATACAGCTACCTTAGGGATGGACTCTGATTTTGTCTATCTTTCTGACAAAGAAGCAAGAACAGCGATCAGCTAGTTCACCTCAAGGATTCCTAATTAAGGAGCTAACATGGGAGCGATTAAGAAGATGGTTGGTGTTAGCCATCAGCATTTTTAGATTGTGCATATGTGATTCAGCTAACTTTTTTTCTAGAAGCTAGACTTGGCATTTGCTAGGATCGATAGGGCGAAGGGTAAAAATCTCAAAACAAGATATGAGAAATGATGCTTCGAGGGGACTGCAAACGGTTTGAAATTGCGGGAGGAACGTGCGACAATGACGACTCAACCGCCAATTTTAGTTTATCTAGGGGAATTGAAGATGAAGGCAAAGAATGAGATTTTGTCTTTGTGGCTCGGTAATGGTAAGGAAATTAGTCGATTTCAGCCAGGTCTCGGTAAAAACAAATTGGTCGAAATGGTCTTAAATAATTATGTCATGTTTTATTAGCGGTTTATTGTACATAGTGCGAGGGTTCAAAAGACAGGCGTTAAGATATGCCGCCGGGGTTATGGACGGACGGAAGGGAAGGAGAAGGGAGAGAGAGAGAGAGAGAGAGAGAGAGAGAGAAAGAGAGCGAGCGAGAGAGAGAGAGAGAGAGAGAGAGAGAGAGAGAGAGAGAGAGAGAGAGAGAGAGAGAGAGAGAGAGAGAGAGAGAGAGAGAAAGAGGTACTTGCTGGCGATGAACAGTGTACAAGTTGAACTTGAGATGTCAATTTGTCGATGGTAACGATGAGTTGAGGTCCAGCGTTTCAATGTCATTGCAGATGCGTCTTTGTTCGCCTTTCCTCACTAGCCGTCCTCGTCGTAACCTTGTACAATCAAGTCAAGTGCGCCGAATACGATTTCATTCCTAAGGACAACTGTGCAATTATTATTAACGCCACTGCTACTTGTCCAAGGTTTTATGTACGTATGAAACTTGAAGCTGACGATGGTGCACGCTATCTCGATTAGCAGTTGATTAAGCGCTGATTCTATTTTAGTGCTGGGAGACATTGGTGGGTCAATCAATGCACAAACTCGTCTTTCTGAGTCTATTTCTGTTGCTAATTTTTACTGCGATAATTGATATACCCTCAATGTAAGTCGAGCTCGCGCTATTCACTGCTTATCTGATAGGTACAAATTATGAAGATTAGCATTTGCAGCCGTCGCCGCCATGCTCAGTGATTGCACGAGAGATTGCAAGGAATTTGCTTTGGTAGCCCTGTGATGCCATGCGATCACGGAGTTTACTGCCCGATGTAACAGGTCAGATGCTACTTATCCATTCAAGTGCTGAAAACTGCAAACCTATCTAGTGCTTCGTTAAGCTGTAGCACTGCAGCATGGGTATAGTTGTGGGAGCCTTTACCGATCCTGACATTTCTACTTGCGTTCCATTGATTTTTGGCCGAAATTGCAATGCTATTGTTCAAGAAGCGGAATGCCGTGAAACTTAAATAAGCTGATCCAACCATCTTGCCGCCTAATAATAAATTGTCCTTTTAAGCTTCGCATAGCTTAGTTTAGGTTAATCGTAGTTAATCTTGGAACTCAGATAAGAGTACCGTAGCTACGTGCAGAAATCGGTTGATATATTCTTCGCTAAACTTTGCTGAAATTCACGTCATACTTTCTGAGCTATTTAGGTAAAAAAAAACATTCTATTCTTTCCTGGTTCGGGAATATACTTGGGCCTGTAGACGAACGCTGATGTTATGGCTGAGTGCGAGCAAAACGAGGGAACAAGCAACTAGGATTTTATGGTGCCAGGGAATTCCTCTCCACATTTGTTTCGGATTAAATCAACAAAAAAGGAAGCGATCCTAATGGATTCTACAGTTGAATCGAGATTTCTGGGGAGAGCGAGCTTGCGTTTTAGCCAAAATATGAGCTGAATGCTTCATATTCGTAGCGAAAATCCGGACGCCGTTGAGATCGAGACAGATGCAGTAACGACTTAGCTGGAAGGGTTGTTAAGAGAACTAAAGCCTCCCTCCGATGTGACTGAAGGGGTTGGGCAAGGCCGCTATGGCCATTCTGGCTTCCTTTTTAGCCGACCGGCCGCTATAGCTGCCCTTTCAGGCTGGCAGCCCCACCCACCCACCTGGCTGTGAAACTTCTCGAGCAGTCGCCGGGCTTTGATAGCGCTTCTACGAACTTATCGTATTTCTCGCTTTCGGAGTGCCCAGCTCTCGATCTGCCTCCGGGCAGTGGGCCGGCGGGTCCAAAATGATGCCGGAACGCTACTTCCTGAGGCTTCTCTTCAGGGCTCTAGGTCGGAGTTGGTCTGTTGGGGTGGCGCCAAAGGCTTCTAGAATCTCTTGTTAAGGAATTGCGGGAACGCTTGCTTTTTTGAAGGCCGCTCTCAAGGCTGCCAAGCCTCGACGACCTACGGCGACGAAGCGTTGCGAGACGACTTGGCATCTAAGCAATGAGCCTTATCGTTTCCGGTTGCATTAGCAATGGACAGCGACGAGGCCAGATGAATTAGACATCGCGAGCTTTTAGGCTCTAGCTGCCACCGAAAGCCGTGGAGGAGCCATGCGACTTACTGAGCGATTCCGGAGGCCTGTCAGGCGGCGGTTCTTCGGCGTGTGAATTCGCGGTATTTCTCGAAGAGAGATAAGAACTACTTTTTCCAGACGAGCTTGAAAAGCTGCTAGTGTGGCGGCACATTCGGGGGTGCAATTTCAGTGCAGTGTCTTTTTCTGTAGAGGGGAATTTTATATTCCTTTAAATAGGTGCGCTCTTAATTTTAGAGGCGACGCTAAAGAGGTAAATCTGTGAAGACAGGTAGAGATGTGCATCTGTATAGAAAGGTCTACAGAGGCGCCGAGTGGCACACCAGAGTGACGCGCAGATTCAGAAATCTCCAAACCGGGTAGAAGTAGGCCCAGCCGGCGCGGCGAGCAGCCTCGAAGCCTTTCTAGCTAGCGGGGACATCGGGCATAGGAACGGTGCTAATAAAGCATTTTGTACTTTGCTTCGCACCAACAAGAAAAGCACCCTAGGAGTGGCTTCTAGAATTCTTGGTTTAGCGAGTTGCAAATAAAAGACTCACACTCAAAAACAGACAGTGAAGGCAGTCAAGACTGTTAAATGGCAGCGACATCCGAATGCTGACCACTGCAAATTGCAGAATGACGAAAATATTCAGCCATCTTGCTCCTCGTAGCTCTAGTATGGGTCGTCGGTGGTACAACTGATCACCATCTATAGAGCCTTTAGCCTCTCCCCTTCCGAGAGTCCGAGAGCGGCCTTCAAACTCGCAATGAAATTCTAGAGGCTTATCGGACGACGCTAATTTGGCTCGCGGATTCAATTGCTACTCCAGTAGGGTTTACAAAAGTTGTAGATGAGCCTAGGAAGGCTGCTAAGTACGAACGCATGCCGCGCGCACTCGCAGCAAAGTTTGCAGAGAAGCTGTAGCTTTTTACGGTGACGAACATTTACTTGAAATATGCGAAAATTAAAAGCGTAATTCCTATTACACCGGTCTTAAGGAGCTTGCCGAACTGGCTGAGGTGCCTTACTTCGCCTAATTACTTCTATTCTCCTCTGAGTACTATTGACCCTATATAGAGACGCAAACCGTGAAACTGCCCGGAAGACCTTGTGAGCCCGTCTTTAACAAGCACATTTTGCCTCTTTCAAAAGACGGTTGGCAACTTCTGGAAGGGACTCTGACTCTGTGCTCTAAGGTGCACCGAAAACCCGCTGGGCTATTCAGATCTTATAAAAATGGATATTCGTCATCTTGGGAGATTCAAAATCACGCTGCCAAAGGAGCGCTGCCCAGAAGCCTCTTCAAACTTCGTCTAAGACGAGACTGGTAGCTCCCACTTCCAGAGCCTGAAGCGTCATGCGGAAGACATCTTATTGAGCACTTCATCTCACCCCCTTAGGCATAACTGGGACTGCACTGCAACGGTTCAGGTCCTATCTCACTGGGAGACTCCAGAGTATTGATGTGAATGGACGAAGATGATCCGAGGAACCCCTTAAATATGGGGTACCTCAGGGTGCGTGCTTGGTCCGTTCTTTTCACGGTTTATACTCTCCCTCTTGCCGATGTGATTGCCCAGCGAAATTCAAGATTTTACTCCATTAAGATGACACTCAGTTGTACCTTTGCCTTGATCCCTCATAGCCCTCCAGCATGTCGAATTCTCTCAACTCCTTTGCTGCATGTTTTGATGACATCCGCACATGGACGCCAGCGAATGTTCTTAAATTGAATGATAATAAAACCAACCTACTAGTTACGGGCAAACCAAGTTTTATTTAGAAATTGGAAAGCCAAACGCTCACAATCGGCTTTGCCAGCATATCTCCTGTTGAATCGGCACGAAATCTAGGTGTCTTATTCTTTCATCAGACGAGACATCAGCTCCACGCTCGAATCTTTTTGCTTTCAGCTACATAAAGTGGCTAAAATTTTGGCTTGTTGAGACATGGATACCACATCTACGTTGGTCACTCCACATGTGACACCCCGTCTTGACTTCCGTAACTCATTGATTGCTGGTCTACCGGCCTATATAATCAGGCGCTTACAGCCGATGCAAAACTTCGCAGCTAGTAATTTCTGTCGTGAGCGTTACAGTCGCTACATCACACCACTTATCGCCGACCTGCACGTGCTCCCAGTCAACCAATGCATTGGCCTTAAGGTTTCGTCACTCACTTTTAGGTCCCTTCATTCTTTGGCTCCAGTTTACCAATTAGATCTACTCCCCCACCAGTCTAAGCATCGTATCCCCCGCTTTTCGGAATCGAATCGTTTATCTATACCTTGCACAAACCTCAAATCCTTTGGAGACCGTGTGTTTGGTTTGTATGCTCCTAAAGCCTGAAACTCGCCTCCGACTTTCGTCGCGACATCCCCTGTCTTGACCACATTTAAAAAAGAAACTAAAAACGCATCTATTTATCACAGCATTCAGTGGGTCCCTGTTATTCGACCTTTATGCTGCTTTATTCAGCTTATGTATGCCGACACTGTTCGTGCTGTCTCTAACCATATTTGGATGCTGACTCTGTGCATGTCACCCCAAACCGCGTTAGGCTTGCTGTTCACTGAGAAGGCTAACCATTCGATCGCAGTTTCCTTCACAGCAAATGTAAAGTACCAAGAAAGACATTGATTTCTCTGAGGGCGCTCTAACAAACGTATGATGATGATGATGATGATGATGATGATGACTGTTATTATCATTATTATTATTAAGTCTCCCCTGCAGGCTCTTGCAGACCCATCAATTGCAAACGGTAGGCTCCCTCGAGAGATAGAGAGAGGGAGAGAGAGAGAGAGAGAGAGAGAGAGAGATAGAGAGAGGGAGAGAGAGAGAGAGAGAGAGAGGGGAGAGAGATTGAGAAAGTGAGAGAGAAAGAAACCTCCCAAGCTGTCCGCCCCGAAGGCGTGCAGCTCAGTCCGAGGCTCTTCAGCCCTTCCAATTAAATTCCCTCAATTCTCAATTTTTACTATTCCACAGCTGGAGGAGCATGAAGTTCCGCGTCGCAGGCAAGCCACACGGAACTCACTACAGACCCATCCTCCTAAATAGGGAACGTTGTCACAGATTCGGATAGCTTGACGTTGCTTGCCGAAGCCGCACTGCTCGGCAAAGCAGGCCCCCACACATCTGTATGAAAAGACTTGCCTCTCAGCCTCTAAAAGTATCTTTCCCTCTTGAAAAAAAAAGATTGACCCCTCTGAAAACCGAGCCTGAGCGAGCACGCGAAATGAGGTCGGTCTGCGAACCGGTTTAGCTCGGTCCGGAGATGATGGTAGATCCCTTCTTGAGTTAAATACCGAACCTGTTCGTGATCTCATAGGCTGGCAGCCCCCCTCTGTAGAAGCCTGACAGAAACACTGTACGAGCTCCTGGGCAGTATGGTGTAATCAACGTGGAGCTGACACTTGGATGTATAAGCCCACCGAGTCAGCCTCCTTTTCAATCAGATCATTGGCAGGGGTTTAAAAAACTCAGCTCATCGCAACGCTGCCTTGCTGTGAAAAATTAAACATTCTGACCGCATGATGCAGTGACAGCTCCTGCAGTGACCGATCTTGCAGTGACAGATCCCGCAGTGACAACTTTTGGAGTGACAGATCCTGCAGTGACATCTCTTTGAGTGACATATTCTGCAGTGACAGATCATGTAATGCTGGGTTGTTCTTGTCGTATTGTTCGCGCTTGGCCAATTTTGTAACTTAATCTTGCAAAGTCGAGCCGTGGTTTGCGAGCGAATTGCAATTAGAGAGTAAGTTGCCTCCTCGAGTTGTTTTCTGACTTTTATCGAATGGAGGAGCGTCTGGACGAGTCACGTGAGGGCCCACAGCTGCCGCTGGAGCCTGTAAGAAGGCATGGGTGGTGACTTTTCCATTAGCAAAAAATTATTGAAAGAATCAGTGATGCCAAGTGAATCCAAGAAAACTCTCTTGGGCTACGTATCAATTTTACGAGTTTCAAGCCTATGATTTAAACTTAGAATTGCCAGTTCGGCGATTGGCTATGCGAAGACTCTATAACTTTTCTATAACATCTTATACTTTTAGAATGAAGAGTGAACAGAGCCTACGATAAATCCAAGAGGTAATGAGAATAAGCTGTAATAAGATATTACTGCTTAGCTATAGCGACTGGCTAAGCAAGATAGAAAAGTATTCTATAGCCAATAACTGTCCCAAGCAATCTGGCGGGATGTATGTATCTCCGTCAGTAACTCCACAAAGTCATAAAGACCATGTGGGTGTTACGCAGGAGAGTTTTGTATAGCGCACTCACAGCCTAAGCGGCTTTCGGTACGCATAGATCTGATGGATCGCTCTCGAGCGACTTGCGCACCACCTCATGGCTTCCGCCGTCTAAGCATCGAAATGGCCAAACATGGCGCCGGCGCCTCGCGTTTTGTGTGCACAGATTCCTCCATCTATCGCCTCGGTACTAGACGGCCGTGCGCTTCGCGTCCCCAAGTCATCCGTAGACCTGTCGGTAAGCTGTAACAAGTCATAAGCTGTCTATTCTAGTTTGTAGTTTGGTTCGCCCATCAGAGAGCCAGCCGATGAACAACGCCAATGGTTTATTACACAATAATAATAATAATAATAATAATAATAAAATTGATAAAGCTCCCTCAGAGAACTTAATCTCTCTCTAGGCGCTTTACATTTGCTGTAAAGTGAAATGCAATTAAATGGTAAGTAAAATCATGCTTGAAAAACGAACAAAATGAATAATATGGTTAGGGGTGACATGCACAGGGTCAGCATGCGAATGTGGTTAGTGGCAGCATGCACAGTGTCAGCACGCATAAGCACATAAAGGACGAATCACAGGGACCCGCTAAATGCTGTCCTAAATAGGTGCGTTTTTAGGTTCCTTTTAAATGTGGTCAGGTCGGGTGATGTTCTGACACAGGTCGGGAGGGAGTTCCAGGCTGTGGGAGCATACGAACTAAATGCACGGTCTCCAAAGGATTTAAGGTTTGTACGAGGTATTTCTAGACTGTTGGATTCCGAAAAGCGGGTGGTCGCAAGATGCACGACTGCCTTCGCCCCCTTCTCACACTCTAGTCCCCTCTCCTCGACCCCGGCTGTCCCTTGGCCGACCCCGATGTTGAATCCACCATCTGTTCACCAGCCGTTATCGGGCTGTGTCAACGCCTCGTTAGAAGCTGACCACAGCTGTGCACAGGCCCCTCTCGGGGGATGTTCCCACCAGCTGTTGAGGAAAGGAGTGGTACCAACCCGCATGCAATCGAACTACATAGCTCAATCATAAAGAAGCACGATCTTGTCCTTTAAAAAGATGAAGGTATCTTCATTCTGTTGCAGAGTTCTGTCCAAGCGCTGCGGCTGCCGCCAGACAGCCGGAAGAACGTTTGATATATCCGGAAATGTTCTCGATCTCATCTACTGCCAAGCGCTGCTGTGGTAAGCTACGTTGATAAGGCTGAGCAAACTGCCTGGAAGACACAGTTTACAAGTGTTCACGCATTCATACCTCGCAGCTTGTGGTAGCAGCGAGTTGACTTGCGTTTAGGCTGGGAATGTTCTTCAGTCCTACGATCCCTGCAATAACCGTCGTGCATCTTGTTGTTCGATTCTATGTTCAAAAGGTAAGCCTGACCGTAAAGCAAGCTTTCTCATTACGGCTGAAGGCTGAATTCTGTCTATTGTACAAATAATGCCGTTTAGAGGCAACATGCGCTGTAGCAACGTGCTCGTGCTTCCCAGAATCCGCTGGTTCAATCACTTTCTTTTGGCCTCTTCCGATGTTTTTAAATGTTATTTGAAATGACATCCTTAACTGCGTCATTCTTTTACAGCCGTCACCACAGCCCAGACTAAACGCTTAGGATAGCCACGTAAGAGATTATCAGAGTACCTGCATATTAAAAACTTGGATAGTCATTGTTTAATCCCTACCTTTTTGTGTACCGCAGTTCCCTCTGGGGTTTGAATAAAATGCAGCACATGGCCCAGAATTTTCTGTTGAAGGTGGCAAATGCTAAGCAATATCCGGACCAAGGATCGGAGTGACTACGTCACTTACCCGCAAACCCACTCTTCTTTTATTGCGATTCACAATACCACATTTACTGCGAGGTCTCGCATAATTACGAATAATCTAGCAGAGACCATCCCAAAAATGTTTAATGTTTTTCCTTGCTTCCTTATACATGCCATGTTCCGTCAAGTTGCCTCGAGATATTAATAGGCTTAAAGCAGCTGGTACTGCCAACTTTGTATTTAATCTCCGGACCAAATTCTCTCGGTGTGATTAAAATACATATGTCGTGGATAGGTAAATATTACTCTTAACAAAATATGTGGATTTTACTGAATGCATGTCACCTTACCTTGATTTTCCTAATTAGTTCAGTAACATAAAAATTCAAAATCCCTTAAGAAAAATCTCTATTACTACAAAGATGGGACCAGGATTTAATGTACAAACTTGTGACCAAAATCAGGAATGGGCCAGACAAAGCCACCTGACAAAAGTAGTATAGCTGACCTTTCCACATAACTAATATTTGATTGGAGCATTATTTTATCCGTAAGAGGACGGTGCCAGACTTTTCTTTTGCCCACAGACTAGACTGCTCTAAAATAGGTGCATTGTAAGATCAGATAATTGTTTCGTAAATGGCTGTCACTGAAAGGTTTAGATCAATGCAGACACGTTGGAGCCTATATAGCTACTCGATCTTCGAAAGCAGGCTGAACAGATCACTATCCTTTGGAGACCGTGCATTTAGTTCGTATGCTCCAAAAGCCTCGAACTCACTCCCGGCTTGCGTCAGAACATCCCCTGACCTGACAACATTTAAAAAGAACTTAAAAACACACCTATTTACGACAGCATTTAGTGGGTCCCTGTGATTCGTCCTTCATGTGCTTATTCGTGCTGACACTGTGCATGCTGCCACTAACCACATTTGCATGCTGACCCTGTGTATGTCACCCCTAACTATGCTATTAATGTTGTTTATCAAGCATGATATTAC
Source organism: Cristatella mucedo (assembly GCA_009760855.2). Classification (NCBI taxonomy): domain Eukaryota; kingdom Metazoa; phylum Bryozoa; class Phylactolaemata; family Cristatellidae; genus Cristatella; species Cristatella mucedo. The sequence goes on along the minus strand of WPIO01000126.1, from coordinate 842,055 downwards.
TCACCATTCAATTGCATTTCACTTTGCAGCAAATGTAAAGCGCCTAAAAAGAGATTAAGTTCTCTGAGGGCACTTTATCAAGTGGATTATTATTATTATATTTGTATATTATTATCCAATACGTATGAAAAAGTGATGACTTGTATTAATGCCTTAATAAAATAGAATATCTGGGATATACAATGAACAAATATATTAGTGGCTCTTTCGCCTGTCTTTGACCGACAGATAAGATTTGAAAGACAAAGCTTTGTTCTGCAGCAGCCAGGGAAGCCGTTTAACGCATCTGCCGCCGGTAGCATTGTGAGGAACGCCCAAGGTCTGAGCTTTTGGGTTTGTACTTGCAATATCCTCCGGAAGCTGCATGTACCTCTCTGTTAAATTTAACATACGGATGTTAAAGAAAGCAAATAAGTAAATAGGTGGATAAAGCTTTTAATCGATTGGTTAAGTTTTCTTTGCAGCAAATGTAAAGCGCCTAGTAAGAGATTGAGTTCCCCGATGGCGTTTTCTCAAGTGTGTTATTCTTATTATTATAAACCAACATATCACTAAGAAGTCGAGATTGTGGCTTCATTTCTAAGGGAGGGCAGCATTAAAGTAGAAATATGTGTTAGGTGGTAAAGTACTCTGTTTTATTTTTAAGCGAGGCTCAGAGAGTGTAGCTATGGTTTGGTCAAGCGGTTAAGGTGCTCGCCCCGACCAAGGTCTGGCTGAGGTCATGGGTTCGAGCCCCGAGGCAAATGTGAAGCGCCTGAATAGAGATTAAACTCTCTTGGGGTGCTATATAAATGAATTATATTTTTTCCGAAATAACGCCCATTTGTCTTTGCAGACGGTACTGACTCATCTTTGCAAGCCCAGCATTGACATGCACCGGATGGCAATGTCTCAAAATTTCTTCATGGTGGTCCTACTAATATCGTTTGTCCTCAGCTGTCTGCCGCTGTCCTACATTATTATCAAGTGAGTAAATACGCATACCAACATAAATAACTTGACTACAAACACTGATACAAGAAAACTTCCGTCACGACATCCCCTGACTTGACCACTTTTAAAAATAAACTAAAAACGCACCTATTTATGACAGCATTTAGTGGGTGCCCGTGATTCGTCTTTTGTGTGCTTATGTGTCACTGTTTCATACTGCCACTAACCAACCACACTTGCATGCTGACCCTGTGTATGTTAATAATGTTATTTATATTTTTCATCAAGCATGATATTAGTCACCATTCAATCGCGTTTCCCTTTGCAGCAAACGTAAAGCGCCCAGAAAGAGATTGAGTTCTCTAAGGGAGCTTTATCAAGTGTACTATAATTATTATTATTATTATATTACTACCTATTCGATTATTTTCTCGAATTTTCTATACATGGCTTACACACAATGCGTGGTGCTCATGTCTTATCAAGATCTCAAAGTTTAAAAATAATAATAGTATTATTAATACAACTGGATTAAGCCCTCTGAGAAATTAATCTCTTTCTAGGCACTTTAAATTTGCTGGATAGGAAGCATGATCGAATTTTGAGTGGTAGCATGCTCAATGACAAATAGTTATATGGTTATAGGATACATGCAGAGGGTAAGCCGCGCTGGTTTGGTCCAATGGTTAAGGTGCGTGCCCCGACCAAGGTCTCGCTGAGGTTGTGGGCTCGAGCTCCGAGGCATATGTGAATCGCCTGAATAGAGATTAAGTTCTCTTGGGGCGCTATACAAATGAATTATATTGAAATGAGTTATATTTAAGCATTAACATTGTTTTAGTGGCACTGTGCACAATGTCGGAACGCTTAAGCATAAAACGGACGAAGCACACATACCCACTAAATTCTGTGATAAATTGACGCGTTTTTAGCTTCTTTTTAAATGTCGTCAAATCAGGGGATGCTCGTCGGGATGCCAGTCGGAAGTGGTTTCCGAGCTTTGGGAGTATACGAACTAGAGGCACGGTCTCCACAGAATTTGAGGCTCGTACGAGGTATAGGTAAACGATTAGATTCAGTAAAGCGGGTTGCACGATGCTTTTTCTGGTGGGGAGCAGATCTGAACGACAGGCTGGAGCCCGAGAATGAAGGGATCTAAAATGACTAACAGAACTTTGACGTTAATGTGCTGTTTGACTGGGAGCCAGTGTAGACGGCGAGAAGTAATGTGACGTGGCAACTGTGATGCTCACGACAGGCAAGCCCAGCTACAGAGTTTTGCACCAGCTGTAAGCGCCTGATTGCACTGGTTGCTAGACCAGCAAGCAGTGGGTTATAGAAGTCGAGACGGGATGTCACAGATGCATGGACTAATTTATATGTAGTATCCTTGTCTAAGTAAGGCCAAATTTTAGCAACGTCATGTAGCTGAAAGTAGGCAGGCTTGACTGTGGAGCTAGTGTGGTCGTCTAATGAACGGTCCCTTTGGAATCGGATAACTAGATTTCGTGCAGATTCAACGGGAGATATGCTGGCAGACCGATTTTGAGCGGTCTGTTTTTCAATTTCTGAAGCACACTTGGTTTGCCCATAACTAACTAGTAAGTTGGTCTTTTAATAACGCAATTTCAGAAAGATTGGTGTCATCCATGTGCGGATGTTATCAATACATGCAGCAAAGGAGTTGAGAGAGTTTCACAGGCTGGAGGGCTGGCGATCAAATCAGAGGTACGACTGAGTGTCATCTACATAGGAATGGAAGCCTAGGTTGTGCCTGGAAATCACATCGGCAAGAGGAAGAGTATTAACCGTGTAAAGAACCGTACCAAGTGCAAAGCCCTGTGGTACCCCGTATTTCAGAGGCTCCTCGAATCATGTAATGCCGTTCACATCAATACTCTGAAGTCTTCCACTGAGATAGGGCTTAACACTATTGTAGTGCAGTGGCAGTAATGCACACGTGAGATGAGTAGTACTCGAGAAGGACTCGGTGATCGATCTTATCAAAAGCTGCCAAAAGATCGAGCAAAATAAGAAGAGAGACTCTACTTAAGTCTGCATTCCTAGGAAGATATATATTCAAACCAATGCTGACTCTGTAGAGTAGTTAGCTATCGAGTCATACTCGAACTTACTAGCTAGGAGTAAAGTTTTAATATGAGTTAAGCTGGTCTGCCACGACTAGTTTCATTATCTTTGATAAGACCGGTAGAAGGGAGACTGGGTGGAAGTTGCTCAAGTTCTTTTGGTCTAGTGTTGCTTTTTTGAGTAGTGGCCTGACTATTGCCTTTTTGAAAGGTGCTGGGACATGATCTGAGGCTGATGATATATTTATGATGTTAAGTGCTCATGGCAGCAGCAGGTCAATGCATCGTAGCAGCTGGACAGTGGGAATAGGGTCTAGAGAACTAGTTGCCTTCTTTGATTGCTGTATGAGCTTCAGAACAAGGTCATTAGTGGCCTCTTTGAATGTAGAAATTTTAGAGTATATTTAGCTTACAATTAAATTATATTAATATTATATTCAGATTATGTATACATTAGATTTAGATTACAGTTATTAAATTATATTTGGAATGTATTTATATTTTATTAAATTTATAGATTTAAATTTCAATTTACATTAAAATAGATAATCTTTAGACAATATTTTGATTACGCTAAGTTTACATTTGGATTACATTTACTTTATATTTGGATTATGTTTGGATTATGTTTTGGATTATGTGTGGATTACATTTGGATAATATTTAAATTGTGTTTGGATTATATTTATTGTGTTAAATTTTGATAAGCTTAGATTATATAAAGATTATATTTAGCTAATAATAGATTATATTTAGACTATATTTTCATTTTACTTGCATTATATTATTTATTTTTTGAATATTTATATGGTATTTGGATTTTATTTATATTATATTTGGATTCTATTTAGAATATATTTAAATTATTTGGATAATTTCTGGATTATGTCAGGATTATATTTGGATTATTTTTGGACTACATTTGGATAATGTTTGGATTTTTTTCGGATTCTATTTAGATCATATTAAGATTATATTGAAAATGGTAGTTGATAGATAACTTTGGATTATACTTGAATTATATTTGAATTATAATTACATGATTTCATAAATTTATTTCGATTATTTTTGAATTATTTTTGGATTATGTTTGGATTATGTTTAGATTATGTTCGGATTATAGTAAGATTATATTTGGATTATATTTAGATTATTTTAATATTATCTTTGGATTGTATTTGGATTATTTTTGGATTGTGTTTGGATTATCTGTAGATTGTATTCGGATTGTGTTAAGATTATTTTTAGATCATCTATGGATTATATTGAAATACTATTACAGGCCTATAAATGAAAACTGTTTGACATTTTTCATGTTGTCGCTTTATCATTTTGTCGCATTTTCAATCTAGTAGCTGATTCAAGAACATTTTTGGGTGCTCTTTAAGAATCTGTAACTCTCGTAAACCCACTATGCCAGGATTTTTAACAATTTGCAATTTTATTGTACAACACTTATACATGCAATGCACAAAGTTTGAACCATTATTAAATGACAATATCATCAAAGTTATGTACAATTAAACGTAAGTCTTCCTTCATTTATTCAAACGCTTTCAAATTGTTTCATCTTAGACTTTCAGCAATGCTAAGCAGCTGGCTAATGGCACTCCGGGCTCCAACAGTAATCGGCCATCGTGTTAGCATTCCAGCGGCCATGATATCTTCGCTCCTCTTCACATATGGAACCTCTCACTCTGCTCCTCACTGAATGCTCTTAAATTTGATGGGAAATAGTCAAGGTTAGAGCTTAGAAAATGTATCTTAATACTCATCCTGCTGCCAAATGCCGAGTAGGGTTGAATCGTGTTCTCAACAATTCGCGTGTATTCAGCAAACGTTTGACTGCCGAGAAAACTTTCTACTGCTGACCTAAATCCATTCCACGCCTGCAACTTTAACCAACTCATGTTTTGTGTAAACTGTGTGTCTTTGAACAAGTCTTTGTTCTGTGGACCAACAAAACGTCAATTAATTGTTTTTGCCTCGTTAGTTTGAGGAAATCTTTCTTTCTTGTAAGTACTTAAAGAAATAACCGCCTTGGTTCAGAGCCAAAATGCAGTTTTTTATTAGCCCTAACTTCATATGCAAAAGTTAAAGTAGCACCTTTTCGCTGTCGACGAGTGGAGGCTGTAGGTCGTTGTCATTCTCAGGCACCAGATGTTTTGGCTCTGGCCACTCTTGCTTTCGGTCATCCCACTGTCGTAAAAAGTACGGATATTTTGTGTAGCCACCTTGGAGTCCTAGCAGAAGGGATCTTCACATCGCCGCATATATATATATATATATATATATATATATATATATATATATATATATATATATATATATATATATATATATATATATATATATATATATATATATATATATATATATATATATATATATATATATATATATATATGGGATGTGAGCTGATGCTCTTCATTACCGAAAGCAAGAGTGGCCAGAGCCAAAACATCTGGTGCCTAAGAATGAGAATTATAAATATATATATAATATATATATCCGGTGCCTAAGAATGAGAAGTATATATTAATAAATATATAAATATAAATATATATATATATATATATATATATATATATATATATATTATATATTTATATATATAATATATATATATGTATATTTATATAAATTATATATATTATATATATATATATACTTCATTTATATAGCGCCCCAAAAGAACGTAATATCTATTCAGGCGCTTCAAATATGCCTCGGGGCTCGAGCCCACGACCTCAGTCAGACCTTGGTCGGGGCGAGCACCTTAACCGCTAGACCAAACCAGCTCGGCATATATGCCACTGGTTATGATCACATTTTATTTGATCGAGAAGTATTTTCGCGTTTCTGTAAGTCTCTTTCCCCTGTACAGAATGTGCAACCTGCAAAAAGCAAACCTCGTTTCACATGTGAAGTAAAACTTTCTTTGAACTGCGGTTCCATAAATCAATAAGGAATGTCCACTCAGTTGAATCATAGCACTTTTCCATTTGGTTAACTAGACCTTCGACGTTGCTGTAATATACTAATGAATCCTTCGTTGAAGAGTATGGAAGAAACTTTTTTCACGGTGAATGCACCTTGAAAATGTAATACCGTCGCAAGAAAATTTCTCTTAATCTAGAATCGAGGAGTTCCGCTAACTCTTTGGGCATGTCAAGGTCTATCACTAAGTAATCAAGATGAGATTGTGACATTAGTTCAGGTGTCGGAACATCAAAAGTATCATAGTCATCATCAACTCCACCTCCAGTTGAACTCGAATCAATGTGGGTCAATATACCATCAAGTGCAACAGGTAAAACAGGAACTCCTACCTCATCACAATACGATACAGGTCGCATCGCTGATGGTAGATTTGGATATGCTATATATTTTATGCTTAGTCTTCTTTTTGAATCCCTGCACGTTGGGAATGCAGAAATAACAATCCAAAACATGTTTAGTTTGTTCTCTTCAAATGATCGGGTACTGCAAATGGAATGAATTTGCTGTGACCAATTTGACCATTGTCTCGAATTTTCTACATACGGCTTGCACAACATGCGTGGTGCCCGTATACTAATAATAATAATAATACACTCAATAAAGTGCCCTCACCGAACTCAATCTTTTTCTAGGCGCATTACAATTGCTGATGTCACATCATTATCTCACAGTTTGCATCCGAAGTTGGCTTAATAGCGCTGCTTAATGAATATCGTAATAGGTAGCCGCTGCACCTATGTCCAGAATCCCTTGCAGATGTAGCAGAATAGGTGTGGAGAATTGTTACATTCATTTGGTATTTAAATCAGAAATATCCGTTCGTTTAAATAACTACACGAGCCAATAAATGGCTAATTGTTCCGCGAAAAACAACGAACTACATTTCTGTGGTTAAGTGACTGTAACGAGTAAACCTAATGTAAGCCAATATCATTACACATAATGCGCACATTTTATGTGCACCAGAGCTTCGAAAAACAAAATCTAAAAAACCTGACGTGCCAAAACAAAACAAAATGCAGTATAAATCTTTATTTCTGATGCTTTTTTGGTAAAACGTAGCAAATGCCAGACAGCTGATATCACTTAGACACGTGTCTAGACTATTGTCAGAGTATATTTAGCTTATTTTGACATAACTTTAATATTATATTATAATTATGCTTAGATTATATTGGGATGATATTGAGATCATATTTAAATTATATTAGAACATATTTGGGATGTATGTGTAATATAAATATATATATTTAGATTGTAATAATATTATATTGTGATTAAATTTAGATTACATGTACATACATGATAGTTATATTACACTTAGATTATGTTGAGATCATATTTGGGTTATATTAAGATTAGATTACGGTTATATTTAGATTATAACAGGATTATATTTGGAATATAATTCTATTATATTTGATTATATTTACATTTTATTTATACTAGATCCATATTATATATTAATTATATTTAGAATAAATGTTTTTTAAATGCACTATATTTATATTATATTTATTCTATATTTAGATATACATATATTATAATATGCGAGCAGCTCACTCTCTATGGACTCTCTTCGCTGAGTCACAGTAGTTCTGTCACGGAAGACAAAGCTGCGTCATCTTGCCGCGGGAAGCAAGTGCACCATCTCGCGGCATGACGGACTTTCTCGCTTTAATTAGTAGAGACATACATATAAATTTATATTTTTTATTTTAAGCATATTTAAGCATTAACATTCGTTTAAAAAACTTCGTAAATGCTCTAATTTTACTAATGACGTCCAGTTCTACTTATATTGTCTCCTTCATGTATCCCTAACGAAAATCGTACTGTGAACTCCTAATAAGAGATCTCATCTATTTTTCGGTCGTGGTTATTTGCGCTTAAGGTTTATGCGTAATTTTTCCGCTACCACAACTGGGTTAGGAACCATTGGACTTCAACAGTCTCAGGTCATCCCCGAATAGTGGCTGGCTGTGCTGGCCACTAGGTACTTGCATCTTACAGCGAATCGTTCTAACTTCTAGGATATCTCCTTCAACGGGTTGCGGACCTTTCCGGAGCTACGATATTATGTATGACGTGATATCATTCGCTGTGTGCAGCCTATCAGATGGAGCACGAGAAGCTCTTCGAGTTATGACGTCTGCCGTGGTCGTTCTGCCGGTTTCAATTATCTTGTGGTGAGTTATTTACGGGTTTTTGGCCAGGGAGACGAGCCAAGCTTGACCCGTCTCCCTTTCGACAGCTCACACGTGGTCAAGTTGTCGTCCTGAGAAAGTTAACCAACGAACAAGCTGATCAGAAATTAGTAAAAACCAAAAGAACTACGGGACGATTATGTCACGTCTGACGAAGCTATTTAATTTGGACTGGTAACATGCCTATCAACATGAAACCTTATCCTTACTGATAACGAGATGCTTACTTTTTGGCTGTGTCTCAGACTGCCAATGTTCTACCTACCGTGGCATTTCATTCAAAAGCAGCATGCATTGACAGTGCAATTTGCATAGATTGTTGTGACCAACTTTTTCCGACCGTACTTGTAATCGTGATTATGTAGAATGTCTTAGAATTCTGCCTCGGTCGCGAAACCATTGCAAACCAGGATAACATCGGCTTGCGTTCCAACGCAAATAGTCTGCCTGTGGAGAAAAGCTGCAAAAATAATCCATCCTATAATAATAATAATAATAATAATAATACACTTGATAAAGCGCCCTCAGAGAACTCAATCTCCTTTTAGGTGCTTTATATTTAAAACGATTCTTTAGACTCGCTCTACTATTTCTTCGAAGGTGCCTCTCTTCGTAGATATTACCGGAACTCAAACCACAGGAACTTATCTCTTAAGAGGTGCTCGCGTGTTTCTACTAGAACCAGTCGTCTGATGCTTCGCCTTGCTTGTCGCCGCCATACGCTGTGCGCGTATCTCTTTCTTGTAGCTTGGCCTTTTACTACCAGTGCATCATTTCGGAAGGATATAGGCAACGCGCACGAACGCTTAAGTACCAGCTACTTACGGTAAGTCGCACGACTGGGTGAGGCCAGCGCGATGGCGGGCAGCGTTCGACTGCAGCAACGACAAACAGTCTCAATCGAATCAATCGGTACCCGACTAGAGGGGTTCGACGAATTACTGCAATCCACTCTAATTAGGCTAACATCGACCAGACATTAGCGTTGCCGAGCTCAAATTTTGCGCTGATTTTATAGCAAACATTTAATTTGATCTATCCACGAAATTTCATGTCACTTCGCACACGCGCACTTATTCAAAAGAGCTTTGACGCGGGACAACTGTACCGCAATCCACCGAAATCCATTTTAGTTCCCGTCAATTCCACCACAAATCAGCTACGCACAGCTCCAAAAAGTTTGGAATATCAAGCTACGCTACACGTACAATCTACCTAGAAAATTTCGCACGATTCCGCTCAAGCCTTCTCACGAAGTCTACTGAAATAACATTGTGGTGGCCCAGGCCAATACCGCAATCCACTGCATTCCACCGTGCAACGAAAGAAATCCTGCTCGAAAATCCCCCTTTTTGATTGCATATGACAGCGCATCCTGCAAAAATTGCACTTAAAAAGTTTCACTTGCATTGACAATACCGTTCTAGTGCACCGTGCTGCAATCGACTGCAGTAGCCCGGGCCAATACCGCAATCCACTTCAATTCACGGAATCCACCGCATACAAATCGAAATAGATTGCACCGAGCTCCTGTTTTTATTGCACATTAAATTTTACCCTGCTATGTGCACAGCCACGTAAAATAAAAAAAAACTGTGCATCCTCGCACTGTAGCAATTAGCGGCAATCGCCTGAAATGACCTGGGAAAGTACCGCAATCCCCTCTATTCTACTGCAAATCATGCTCAAATTGCTATCGCAAAGCTCTAATTGACATTGCATATATGAACAGACTCGGTTCAAAGTGCACCCAAAAAATTTCGCTCCATTGTGCACACGCGTTCTCGTGCAGTGAATTGCAATCGATAGCAACGGCCCGGTCCCATAACGCAATCCACATCAATCCACCGAAATCCGCTGCAATTCGCCGCACAGCGACCAGAACGCGTACACTGGAACCTCTAATTATAATTGCACGCTGCTCTACTCTTCGGTTATTGTATACTCGCATATATTCACTGTAATTTCCTCGACCATTCTGCGGAAATGCACTGCAGTCGACTGCAACTGACCGGGCCATTACGTCAATCCACCGCAACCCACCGCAAAACGACCAGAATATGTACACTTTAAGCTCTAATAGCAATTGCACGTTGCTCTAATTTCTTATTGTTGTGTAATCGCACAATTTCACTGCAATTGCCTCGACCATTCGGCAGCAATTCACTGCAATTGACTGCAATGGCCCCGGGCAAATACGACAATCTACATCAATCTGCTGCAAAATGCCCTGAAATCGGTTTTGCAATGCTCCAATTTCGAATGCATGTTAAAAATCACACTGGTTAAAGTAAACCACATCATTTTAGGCAATTGCGCTCGTAAAATCTCGGGCAATGTATGGCAATCTACGGCAATGCTCGGCTCGAAGCAGTAATCTACTACAATCCATGGCTATTCGACCACAAATTGGCTGCACAAAGTGCCAATTGTCATCGCATTTCAAATTTCTCTGTGCTAAAAGTGAAATCTTAGGACTTTCAAGCTATTTTGCATGTTATTTATCAACAATGCACGGCAATTGACAGCAATGGCAGGTACCACTACCGAAACCCTCTGCAAATTGACAAGAAATCGGCTGCACCAAGCTCCAATTCTTATTCCACGTAACATCTCACTGAGCGAGCACATACTTTCAACCCTTTCAACCAGCTCTGACCATTTAATCTCGGGAAATGCATGGCAATCGGCGGCAATGACCCGGGCAAATAAGGCAATCCATCACGGTCTATCTAAAATCACTGGAAAGTGACTGGGCCAAGATCAAATTTGTCTTTCCTGCCAAGGCCCACTGTGTTTAAAGTACAATCGCATCCCTTCAACCAATCGCGAACGTAAATCGGGAGCACTGAATGGCAGTCGACAGCAACGACCCGGGCCAATACCCCAATTCACAGCAAATTGAAGAGAAATTGGGAGCGAGCGCGAAGCCCCAATTGTAATTACATTCAACTCTCCGCCGTGTCCAAATTAAAACCGTGGCATTTTCGAGATGATTTGCTCGTTCACTGCCAGCAATGCACGACAATCAGCAACAATGGTAGGGGCCGATAGCGAAATCCGTGGAAAATTGACAAAATTGGCTGCAATAAACTGCAACTCTCATTCAACGTAACATGCACCCGTGTGCTCGCATTATTTTCACCCATTGTGCGCGTTCAATCAACGGCAACGCGCGGCAATCGACGGCAATGGCCTGGGAAAATACGCCAATCCATAACGGTCCGTTAAAATTGGATTGACAGTTGCTGAGAGAAGCTCAAACTTTTCTTGCGTATTGCACTATACTGCAACAAAAGTGCAGCCACATCCTGGTACACAATCGACAAAGACACGATCGAGGGCAATGCATGGCAATCGACGGCAGTGGCCCTGCCTCTAAAGCAATCTGTTTCAAATTTTCTGGAAATAGGCTTTTTAAATTGCCCTACCTACCACATAACACTCACAATGGGCGCACATACTGTCAGTTTGCGAATTCAACCTTGGGAAATGAATGGCTATCGACGGCAATTGCCCGAGATAATACAGGAATATATGATTGTCTGTTACAATTACAAATAAAGCTGGTGGAGAAAATCCAATTTTTCTTGCTTCACAGAGTGCTGTATTAAAAGTGAAACCGCATCCTTTCAACCAATCGTGAACGTACATGAGAGGTAATTCGCGGCAATGAATGGCAGCGGCCTGGGAAAATACGGAAATCAATAACGAGACTAGAATGGATTTCGGTGGATTTCGGTACAGGCGTCCGGCGTCAAAGCTCATCGACATAAGAGCGCGTTCGAGGAGCGACATGCAATTTGGTGGATAGATAAAATTGAACGTGTGCTACAATACCAGCGAAAATTTTGAACTCGGCAACGCTAATGTCTGATCGACGTTAGCCTAATTAGAGTGAATTTTGGTGGATTGCGGTGGATTGTGGTGGACTGCGGTGGATTGTGGTGGACTGCGGTGGATTGCGGTCGATTTCGGCAATTCGTCGTACCAGACTACAGCACTAGACCGATAAACCGGAGTTTACGGAATCGTTTTCCGCTCGCTCTGCGGGGTCCTTTTTCGGAGCTCGTTCTTATGGCCATTGGATTTTGATTGCTTTTTATTTTGAAATCTCCACCACCAGTCCCGCGCTGAAGTTGCAAAGAGCTCATATAACCACAGTGACTCATCTTGCGTACGCCACGATGCCCCTCTGCTCTTTCGCTTCCTGCCCTACTCTGTCTGGCCTCGATGAATTGTGAGAGATGGCCGTCGGCAATTGCCGAGGAAATCCCCTTATAGCCCTGCCCACACCTGCTCGGCCGGGAGCGGAGCTAGTGGTCTTCGTGTCTAAGGATCTCTGAATTTGGAAAATGGCCTCCAACGCCCTCCGGGAAGACGCCAGCGTACTACCTTTCTAGAGCGAAGAAGCCTGAAAATAAAAGTCTGGGTAATAGAGCACCAGCAGCTGATGGTGAGCGCTCCATGCCATTGCAGTAGGCTTGAGTACGGTTAGGAACTAAGCACTTCCTGTGCGTGATTGAATGATGAAACTGGGCATTTACTAACTAAGTCATCGACACCCTTCTTTTTTAGCACTTGCAAAGTGCCTGGAAATAGATTTGGCTTCGTCCGGATGCTCTATAAATTTAGCATAGAATGGCCGCCGGAATGCTCAGATAAAAGTCATAGGTCCATGAAGGCGTAAAGATACGTTTCCAATGCCACTGTACGATCGCATTCACTCGAGCAGCGCCAGAGGCCAGCACACATTTCGTGCTCACACTCCACTTGACGCGTCAGTGGCAGTCTTCTCCACCTGCTGCCTCGACCGTAATATAATAATAATAATAATAATAATGTACTTGATAAAGCGCCCTCAGAGAACTTAATCTCTTTCTAGGCGCTTTACATTTGCTGCAAAGGGAAATACAATTAAATGGTAAGTAAAATCATGCTTGAAAAACAAACAAAATGAATAACATGGTTAGGGGTGACATGCACAGGGTCAGCATGCAAATGTGGTTAGTGGCAGCATGCACAGTGTCAGCACGAATAAGCGCAATATATACTTTTTAGCCTTGGCCATAAATCTTCGTCGTAGGACATAAATCGACAGAACCGAAGGAAAGTTGCCCAAATCACTGGGCAGCAATTAATCGCCCCAAAGCACCGACGTGTCGCAATAAATACTTGTATCCCTATTAACTCCTCTACTGTCGCCACCGGTCAATAGCAAATATGGGTAACTGGCTGGCTTCGAATGTCTTGAATAGCATGAAAATCTGCAGCGGCTCAGAGGAACCCGCTAAGCAAGCTTTGTGGTTAGCGAAAAGGTAAACTCGATCAACTTGCCATTGCTTTCATCAATGGAGCAACGCGTCGCGTAGTTCTTGTGCGTCGGCCCAATCGTGTAGACGGAACCGACTGCAAGGCTGCAACGGCAGCGATTACTCAGTGAAGGTCGTAACGATACGCCGCTAAGATGTGGCGTCGGCTCGGGCGGCGAAGAGTAGCGTCGGCTCTCATACCAGATCCGGTCGAAACGCAGATCGAGGCTGCGGTGTGGACCACACTTTACAAGATCCGGCCACTAGCAGGTCTCAGCAGGTCAAGCATTCTCGACCAAGTACTGCCGACGCTGGCGACAATCAGACACCCTTGAGCATTAATGCGCGCGCACACGCCAATCTTCACTCTCACACAGAACGAGTGCACTACTTGGGAGCGAGGCGTGCTGCATGCAGCGTTCGGGTTTTTTCGGACCCTCCGACTATACGTTTGGACATTGGTAGCAACTCATTCAAAATCGAATACGGTTCTCTAGGAATGTCAAGTCATTAGTCCGATGTATGAGTTAATGCATCTGCGCGTGTGCTCATTTTAAGCAGAAGGAACTTCAACTTTAAAGTCAGCCACCTCGAAAATGGCTCAGATGCCCGTGATCTGACTGCCGGAAATGCGACTCCAAGATGGCCCGGTGCCGTCTGCAGAAAGTCTTTGATAAATGACGCGAATGTATGAGGTTCGTGATCGTCTCACACATCTTACAATGAGCTGTCAAAGTAAATTTGTGTAGACTGCTTGGCTGTCGCCTTCGAAGCTGATTTCAAATGGGCCATCCTTTACGCAATTCAGACCAGCTAGAAGTTAAACCGGCTTCCGCGACCTCACGAACAGGATTGAGCTGTATCGCATTTATGCTATTGGCTGTTGTTATAGTGCAATGCACACGATGGGGTGGACACTACAGTTTTCTTGAAATAGGTTATATGGGATCACCCTACAGTCGGGTGCTTCAACTGCCTTTAAGCGATCCTCGGATGAACTATTGCCTGAACTATTGAGCCTCGCATGACTGGTGCACTTAATGGGTCTTAACGCTGAGGCTGAGTTCTTCGCACTTCATCAGCTTGCGGTCGTGGGCTCGAGTCCTACAGAAAGTCAGTAATTCTTCCACAAGCAGGTCAAAGCCGCTAAGCTCTTTCTGTCTCGATAGAAATGAGCAAAAGTTGAATGGCAACCCGGGTGCGCGCGGACGCTGATTACAACCTGAATATTGATCCAAATGATATGGAAATAGGCTAAAGAAAATGTCGTGCTCGTTGAGTTCTATTCGTCAGCAAAGACAGCGAGTTCGAAAGCGATGATTTTTATTGCGAAAGTGCGCAGCAGCTGATCAGATCCAGGGCAAGGATTCAGGGCTCGATTACGAAAATTTAGCCTATTTGTTTTCGAGAAATAGCTCAAGATTGACGGCTGATTTGGGACAACCGCTGGTGCCTTCAATGGGCGCCCCACAGAGCGTATCTACACGCCCGAAGCAACCTTCTGTGCGGATGCTCTTCTTTCTGCCACGATTTGGTGCCATATCGGATGCCAACGGCGCGCCAATATTGTCAGGATCTTCGTCCTAACTATCCGCGGTACTACCCAGGCGAGCACTTTCGCCGAGACTTCGGACCTACTGCATAATCTTTTGAGACCAGCGGGTGGCAATGAAGTTTCCGGGAAATGTTTCCAAGAAATTGCATACCAGTTCGATTGCGTTGTTAAGGACATCATTGATAACATCTTTTATATCATCATTACAGCCAACCATGGCGTGCGTCCTTTCATTGAGCTCTTGCCCACATAGTTCGTCGGATTGCTCCGACACGATTCTGACGGTGCTGTTCCTGAATCAGGTCAGCGGCGTTTTCAAATTCGAAATGGTATATTTTTTAGAGCAGTTATCCGCAAAATAAATAATTAATTGCGATTATACTTTCGGAAATTCGGTAACCTGGGTTACCGCCATCGGGCTCATTTATCTGCGTACCTCGGGCTGAGGTCAAATAGTTTCGTGGCACCATTTGCTGCTCGCCGATTCACTCGCCTGCTGCTGTTTAATACAAAATATCGTGCTCGCTAGCCAATTCGCTTTTTTTTACGATCGCTTCTTTCCCGGCGCCTGCAACTGCGCGGCAGCGTCGCCAATCGAGCAGCGGCAACCGACGCTGCCCGTGGCTCCCTCTGCCGGGGCCGGCGCTCCGCGTCAGCGGAAGCTGGCTTATCGCGCCCAGGCGACTGCGCCCTTAGGGCAAAGCGGCACTGCGGACCACCCAGAGCTCGAACGGCACGCGCTCTCTCGTCTGCAGTCGCTTCATTGCGCCCTTTTGCAGCTCGTTCGCGATTTCTAGCGGGTGCGTGTATTTTCTCAACGTCGAGCTCGCTCTCACTTGTGACTTCCGGCCGCGAGCGGTCTGGGAGGTACGACGTACTCTTCTTCGTAGCTCGATGAGCACCAAGCGCCTTCCTGGATGCCTACTGCTCTACCACACCTTTTTTGCTCGAGGGCATCGTGGATTCGTGCATTCCTCGCTGAGCAGCAAAGCGCTCAAAAGTAGGCTGCCGCCTAGCCGACCGCTTCCCACCAACGGACTAGTATGCGTCCGCCGCACCACCTGATTTTGTCCCCAGGCTACCTACCCTACGCGTGCCGCCGCCGCGCGGCAAGACGCTGGCGACCGGTTCGCGCGGCAGCGTACCTGCATGCAGCTGCGCAGGCGCTCGCTCGCGAGCGCACGTGCACCTACGATAAGTTCCCTGAGGGTGCTATACGAATGAATTACTGCCATTACTACTATTATTATTACCATTATCCATCGATACACGTTCGTTTCAATGTGAATCAATACGCAGGATGTGCTCCAGCAGCTAACGTTGCGTAGCCAGAAAACACCACTACAGGAGTAGCAGCTTTAGGCCAACTATCCTCTCTTGCGCCGAATCGCAATGCCGTCAGCATTATGCGCCAGTGGCCTTGACGCGCGATTCGTCGCAGGAAAGCGAAGCAAAGACGCTGCTGTCGGAACAGCTTCGCAAAAGTACTCTGCAAGCAATGACCAAACAGCCGACGGCGCTCGCCGCGGCGTCCTGCGCAACGGTCCCCGTGATGCTGCCGGACCGAAAGGCGTCGTCGGAGTTTTCGGCTGCTCAGGGCCGGTGCATCGACGACACCGAGCGCCTCCTTCCGGAAGCCGTCGCTGAAATAGCGCCGCTCCGGTCGCGCGCCTTCGAAGGCAGTTCTCTACAGAGCCGTAAAGCCGTACAACCGCAGCCATGAAAGTGTTGTCGGCAAAAAATCTGCCATTGAGACACGTAAGAACGTTGTGACACCTCGGTCAGTAACAGCGATTACATTTAACTGCCACCTGTAACCGACGCATTAGCGTTGGTGCGTTTTCGAAAAGTAGACGTATCGAAAAACGCCAGATTCAGAGGTCTTTCGACTCACTCTGTTCTCCGCTCTTTCTTTAATTCGAAGTAAACGACCAAATATTATGAGAATTTCGACCTGTGCATTTATTCGCATCCACGATTGCTACAGTCGCTGCACGACTCGGTAGAGTGTATTAACTCGGTGGCTGCGAGCTCTCCTCGACAGAGCGCAGGTTTTCACTGCGATGCATTTCATTTGCTCTGGCAAAAACTGAGATGCACGACGGGAGAGCGTGACTAGGCAGACGTCTAGTCACGCGGCCCCGTCGAATCAGCTTCTGCAGCGACCAGCTTTCGCGGATCGGTTTTGGTTTGAACGAGTTTGTTTGAATGAATCGCCGTCGTTCTTCCTGACTCGTGCCGCCAGCGATCTCCGCCTTCGGTAACGCTTTCTGGCGGCTTTTCCTCGAGAGATTGAAAGAGGCGGCTGAGCGAGCTCGCGAGCACCTGCTCTCCAATCGACCGCGGGGAGGCGAACTCCGACGGCGCCGCCGCTGTCGCCACGATGTGAATGGGCGGGGCATAGTCGTGGGCGTGTATCGGCGCGGCCCGTGCCGTCGTCATCGTCGTCGGGCCGGATCGGCGACGCCGCAGAAGCTGGCCAACAGCCGGCAGCCGCTGCGGGCTCCTCCCCCCTCTCTGCTGTCCGACGGCAACTGCGCTTGTCCATCCCGCAGGCCATCATCGCGCACGGCAGCTGCGCAGCCGCGCAGCCGCGAAGCTTCGCTGCCCCGGCGGCGGCGAAGGTTCTAGCTGTCCGGCGCCGGCGCAGCCAGCCGAGCGAGCCGGCAGCACTTGCTGCGACCCTGGCTGCGTGCCGTCCGTCGTCTGGCGTTCGCGAACCGACTGCGAGAGGGCGGACAGCTCCGAGAGGGCGGAGACACGACTCTGTCGCCAGCCGCGACGATCCCTCTCGCCGCGACTCCGGCCGGCGGCAGGTGCAGCGCTTTCCGGCCGCAGAACGCACGCGGGCGGGTGGGCGTGCTAGCTGATGTGCACTGACGCACGGCAGGGGCGCGCCGAGGAGTCTGCGGCAGCCGCTCCGACCGCGCTAAGAAGCCCTGCCTCTTTTTTTCATGAAAGGGTAAACTCGGTGCTTGGCCGTTTGTTGCTTGTGAACATTTCTAGATCTATGCGTACGACTACGGAGAGTGACGCGCTAGTGCCGCGCTTTCGAAACGTCGAGAGAACTTCGGAGTCGAACAGAGCCGCAATAGCCCAGGAGGTGAGGTGCTCACTCTTCATGACCACAGTGGGTTCGAATCCTGCAGTGGGCGATCCTTTGTTGCCAACTGCAAGCGGGGGTGATGATAGCCGTTAAGGTTCTTCTGCCGCTATACAAACGAGGCTGGCTGATTTAAAAAAAATACTAGCTGATTTAACAGCCTCTTTTGTATAGCGACAGAGGAGCCTTTATGGCTATCACCACTGCTCGCAGTGGCGATTAGGGATCGCCCACTGCAGGATGTTAAGTAAGCCAATATCATTCGACTTCGTCCGACGCCGCGCCAGCGACAATTTCGCCACTAGTCCGTTGGAGCGTCGACGGGGAGGGGGCAGCTTAGCCGGATGGGACTAGATGGATCCGAATGGAACTAGAGCCGTGGCGACGCGTCCGCTGCTTCTTCTACCTAACGCGTCAGCTACAGATCGAAGCGGTCGCGTTCGGCGCAGGATACTGGGCCTGCGAGTGTTCGCGCAGATCGAGCGAGTTTCGCAGCCGCCCGCCTCCCCCCCCCCCGCCCGTCCCGCGCCGCTGCCGTGTCGCGTTCGCCGCTGCTCGGGGCGGGCCTGCGAATCTACAAAAATAGAAAGTTGGTCTTTTCTGCCCATATGAAGTAGTCACGTATTCACCAATTTTTGCTTGAACAGCATATAAAGCCACTCAAATTCGACCGCGGCGCCTCAGACGTGGCAGCGTCTGTGGCACGAATTTAACAGCGCATTTCGGAAGAAAAAGCAGCGATTTAAATTAACGATCCGCAAACGGCATCCGATGCTCCAGCAGAAAAAAAAGGAATCTGATTGGTTTCAGCTGCCCGTAAGAATGATACAGAACATTTTCTCTGTCAGTGTGAATATTCCTTGGTGTTCTATGCTTATTCTTGCTGTTTATTTAGCGTGATACCATTAAACCATTTTATCATGCTTCTTTTGCAGTAATTGTGAAGAGCCTAGAAAGAGATTGATTTTTCTGAGGGTGCTTTATGAAATGTATTATCATCATTATTATTATTATATGTGTTGAAATTGAAGTTGCTACTAAGTAACAATTAACATGCTCCCCTCACAGTATATTTTAAAAGTGCCCAGAAAGAGATATAGTTCTCTTAAGATGCTAAGCAAACTTTTTATTATCATGATTACACAGGAAACATTTTTCCCATTAATAAGTGGTTTTCGCAATCGCTTTGACCTGAAAGTAAAAAAAGTGGGTATTTTTTCCCGAACACTTGGATTTGCCAGGTCAGGGATAAATTTGAAATTGATCCGTATATATGGAGAAAACTATCCGAGTTTCCGTCTTTATATTCATATTTAGTCATACAAAATTTACAAATAAATCAAGCTTGGCAAGTATTGATATCAAATTAATACAAAAGCGACCACAATAGATGTAGAAATAATTAGTTTTTCGCAATTTACGATTCTGCTGTAAATTAGTTCCACGAATCAGCTCCTGAACATAGTCTGCCAGCATGCTCTCTTTACAACTTTCTTGGTAGCTTTGGAGCTCAAGGTCCTGTAGATCGTGATAGAAGCACTCACCTTGCTCCTGCGAGTCATCCTGCCCCCATCCCTCTGCAAGCTCTCGTTCAATTCATTCCGAGGTGTCTCAATGAAACGGAATTTGTCTGACACCCTGTTGCCGATTGTCCCATAGTTCATTACCAAAGTCTCGATGGTATCTACTTATTTTCCCGCCTTTTAATAGCTGACAGAGCCTAGAACCATTGCGAAGAAACTGTTGCGAGCCTCGGTCTCCTTACTGGTCAGCCTCATGGAGAGTTCGTTGCACTCAGTGATCTTTTCAATCTGTCGTAACAAAAAGAGATCATCTTTGACTTTTAACTCGGACAGCTTAGGAAAATCTGTTGAACGTACTCGATGGCTACCCAATCGTTTTCTATAGCCGCAAAGTGTTTTTTCTACGACCGCATTTCACGTGCAGTGTCGGCACCAGAAACTTCTGAGAGTCCACCAACGTTGCTGCCTCACAGAGGAATTGGTCCACGGTGACCAGCCTTGCCTGGGGTAGGGCCCATGGCGGTCGCGTCAGGTCTCAAAGGCAAAGATAGCACGGAAACCTGGCAAAAATTACCCGAGGAGCCACTATTTTGAAATTACTGCAATTACCTCCCAGCCTAACTCATTAAGCCACAAAGCGTTCAGCGGTGTTACAATGTTGTTACAATTATTTTTGAGGCAACTTACCAATTTTTTCAATCTTCACCGAGCGATTTCGAGTAAATATAGAAATAAAAATAAAAATAGACGTACTAAAATTTTTTTTCCATGGATTCACAGTTTTTCGTTCTTGTCCCTAGACGTAGTGAAGTGCGTCTGCCGAGTGCCACGTAGCCACTTCATGCCACGCCAGGAAAAGGCAGAAACATGGGGCATTCGCGGAACTAATAAATGATTCGCAATCATTCATTGTGTGGTTTAGGGCACTACTGGTCTGCCTGCACCGGCAGTGCGCCGGCGAGCCCAGTGTCTATGATCGAATCATGCATACATAGAAACACAAACCACAGTCTTCACTAATTTCCTCGCGTTGCATGCAACCTTACTCTTCGGTGCTGAAATAGAGCACTGTCAATGGGACCGCACGAGAGTCCAGCCTCGTAACGCTTCACAGTTATACACACGCGGAGCTTGACAATTCGGCGACCTTCAGCACGACCGGCGGGCTTTTCCGGGCAAAATAGGTAATGCTCAAATTGCTAGCTTTACAAGTTCGGCTCGTTCGCAGCCTTTGGGCTCCGGAAAAACCGACCAATGATCGCTTCTGTATGCTCTATTCTGGAAAAAACCCGCCCCTTATTAAGGGAATTTTAAGTTATGGGCTGATTCTCGGCGTATATTCCAGAAAACTTGCTGTATTGCAATTCGCACTGACGTATACTGAGAACATTTACGAGCTTCAATTTCTTCGCGTCATTGCAGCCGAGTATCTTAAGGCAAGCTAAGTAAGCACGTCCCTCGGCTGACAAAGCGGAGCGACGACAACGAGCCGGTTGCTCTGATGCACAGTTTGCGCGCGGCAACATCTCACGCATCCAAACCGGCTTCCAGTGTTCAGCGGGTAGTTAACCGCCTGCAGGACGGGCGGTCACTCGAGTGGGAAGGGGGAGGCCGAAGCGCGGCCTAGGTGAGCAGGAGCTGGCGCGCTACGTGGCAGGCGCGACAAACCGCAGATGTGGGCAGCCGACGCAAGACAACTCGGGTCGTGGGTTCGAATCATGCAACTGGCAGTTGTTTATTGCTCGCAACAGGAGGAAGCGATGCACTTCCGCGTAATATATATAAATATATTATTTTAATTACATTTAATATTACATAATTAAAGCTTCTGAATCATATGACCTTTACTGTTTCTTTACTCCCTTGCGTAAATGGACGATGGCTTCCATTGTCTTACCGGCGTTCCTTTAGCTGAACAGGTGATGACGCAGTTTACCGAGGCGTGAATCTCGTCACCCTCGTGAATATCTGGAGTCACGAAGAGGCTGGACCGGAACTGCGAGGTTCTTAGGGCAAAATACCGCTAAGAAAATACACAGTTCCATGCTGTAACCTTTTACTGAACGGAACAGCGCGCCAAGCAGTTGTTCCAGGGAGCGTTTTTTTGCGTCGTAGGGCGGCCCGCCTGATAAATCACGGTTATGGTATTCGGGGTATTTGGGTGAGTCGGGCGGGGCCACTACTGATAAGTAGCACTACCTGACCAACGGGCAGACCGCATTCCGGTCGGCCCGTTCGGGCAACGCCAAGAGGCTTCGAGAACCGCCACACGCCGTGGAGTGGTGGCTCGATCCGCAACTGAAACGACTGAGTCAGAGCGGAGGCCGGGGCAGCTGAAGGGAGGCTGGCTGGCTGAGAGCGGCACCGCAGGCGAGTAATGCTAGCTCTCCGTCAAGCAGTGGCGCGCGCAACTAGCCGCCTTTTCAGTTCCGGCGACGGCCGGCGAGGTAGAGGCGTGGCTCCTCGAACTCCAGCTTACAAAGCTAGACCCTCCAGCCGCGTTCTTCTGCCCGATCCCAGGGTATCCCCGCGTGCTGATTACCTCGCTCGAGGCACGGCAGCGGTTTACCGGGTACTCGGTATTGCCAATACGTGTGGGTGCGCTCGCACGAAACGTTAACGCAAATGCTGCGGTGCTACCTAGAAAGTATGGGATACCCAGGGCTCTGCGCGCGGTTCCGTTCTTTTCACGGTTCATTCTCTCCCTCTTATTATATTCCCTTATATTCCCATTCTTGCCGGTACGATTGCCACGCACAATCTCGGCTTTCACTTTCATGCAGACAACACTCAGTTGTACCAATGCTTCGATCACTGTCAGCCTCCGAGCACGTCCTATTCTCTTAACTCCCTTGCTGCATGTACTGATGACATCCGCACGTGGATGGCAGCAAATTTTCTTAAATTAAATGATAATAAAACAAACTAACCATTTATAGGCAAACCAAATGTACTTCAGAAATTGGATAGGCTAACGCTCACAATCGGCTCTGCCAGCATATCTCAGTTGCATCTGCACAAAAACTAGGCGTCCTGTTCCAAAGTAACCTTTCATTAGACGACCACATTGGCTCCACAGTCAAGTCTGCTTACTTTCAGCCACAAAGTATTGCTAAATTCGGGTTTGTTTAGGCAGTGATACCACATCTATATTGGTTCATGCATTTGCGACATCCCATAGAACATCGTCTCGACTTCTGTAAATTACTGCTTGCTGGTCTACCGGCCTGTGCAATCGGGCGCTTACAACTGGTGAAGAACTCTGCAGCTAGGCTTGTCTGTCGTGAGCGTCGCAGCTGCCACATCACACCACATCTCACCCACCTGCACTGGCTACCAGTCAACCAGCATTTAGTGGGTCCCTGCGATTCGAACTTTATGTGCTTGTGGGTGCTGACAATGTGCATGCTGCCATTAACCACATTGCACGCTGACCCTGTGCACCTCTAACCCTATTATGCTTGTGGTCATCGAGCACGCTACAACTAACCATTCGATCGTGCTTCTTTTGCAGCAAATTTAAAGTGACTATAAATATATCGAGTTCTCTGGGGGCGCTAGAACAAATGTATTATCATTAATATTATTATTATTATTGTTATTATTGAGTGGGACCAAACCAAAAACCGCTTTTAGTTAGCGCTCCCGTAGTCGTGCGCCTGACGTTTGATCTCCAAGAAGGCGATCAATAAGAACACGGCCTCTGAATCTCAAAGTTAAAATCAGCCATCTCGAACGCCCGAGGCTAGAGTGTGTTAGCACTCGCTAATTTTGGCATACCCGTTTGTCGGATTATACTTTCACTACTCACTCGGTAAGGTGCTCTTTGTCCAAGTTAAGAAAAGGGGTCCTTTGAACACGCGTGATGTGTGAGTTTTCAAAAGTCCTAGAAAACTAAGTCACCGTGTTAATTATTATGCGGAGCTGTTTTATTATGGGTAACCATTAACAGAAACTTCGCTCGCTCTGGCGAAATTTTGCATTTCCACAAAATGACAAGTCGGAGAATGAATGTACTTAGCGTTACAAAATTGGGCAAAACAATAGCAATAAATTATAAACCTGATTGAGCTTGCCCGGCATTGTGACCGCTGCTACGTCCACGGTCTCCCGAGTGCGACAGAGTACGAGGCCGGGCGCCATTGTACACCACCGTGTCGCGCGTCTGACTGAAGATGGCGCCTGCCTTCCTAGCGGCTCGCCGAGCGAACTCGCTTTCGAGCGAATGATTGAGTCTGGTAGATGAGCACAACTAGCGGACACGCACAGCGAGTGCCGTAGAAGAACGTCGCCCGCGGAATGAGAGCTTTCGACGGCCAACCTGCTAGCGAATGAGCCTGCGTCGAATCGGCTCGCGAAACTCCTCAAGGTAAGCGCCGCTATTATCTCCTCCTGGTAAGCGCCGGCAGCGTGCGAACAGCTGGCGCAGGCTGTCCAAACGAGGCTCTTTCGCGGCGGCGTCAGCGGTAACGGCGGTGGCGGCGAATCCCTTCGAGGAGGAGAGCCCGCGCTCCGGCTCTGGCTGGCTGGTAGCCGACTGGCGCCGGCCGCCGCCGCCGCCATTTTCAAGATCTTTTCAAGATCTTGCCAACTTTCAAGATCGGGCTCACTCCTCGCAGCCGCCCCCGACCCGTTCTCGAGAGCCGTCCTTGAGAGTCGGCGTCGGCGCGCTCCCGCCCGTTCAGTTCGCGCTCCGCCTCTGGCCGCCGCCGCGCGGAGCTCGTCGCCGTGCGGTCGGAGGCGCCGACGGCGGCGGCTGCTGCTGGCTCGTAGCTCGAGGCGCTCGGTCACTTGCCCATGGCCAGAATGCGAAGTATTCTGTCGATCACCCTCGGGTGCGGCACTCGCTTGCGCGGCCGCACCGTAGTACCGTAGTACCGCCGCCGAAGAAACTCGAGAGTGGAAGTAGCTTCGTCGTAGTTGTCGAGGCCCATAATGCCTGCAGCGGCGACAGTGGAGGCGCGACCGCTAGGCGCGAGTGTCGCGGACGAGCGTCGACAGCCTAGCTAGTCCGTCTCATTCACTAACCTTCGGCTGCGAACCGCGGCGAGAGCGTCGACAGCGGACGCGCGGGAGAGAGTGCGTGGCGGTGAGAGAGAGAGAGAGAGAGAGAGGGAGAGAGAGAGAGAGAGAGAGAGAGAGAGAGAGAGAGAGAGAGAGAGAGAGAGGGGAGAGAGAGGGAGAGAGAGAGAGAGAGAGAGAGAGAGTGCCGCACCATCAGATGTGTCGTTCGGCTGCATGTAACCAAACCACAAGAGGCGCGCCCCGAGCTACGACTGAGCTGCTCGGATCGCCTTCTTTTGCGCGGCACTGTGGCTCTGCACAAAATTCTATCGCCAACGAATGCCTCCGCGCCAGTGCTACTGTCCGTGCCCTAGCTGCCGTGACCTGGCGGCCGTGTTGTGCGGCGACCCTACGAGCAATGGGTCCGTACGGACACGCTGCTGCCTGCTACTGTGGAGTGCTAGGCGTCGCCGCGTGGTTGCTGGCCGTGCTACGGTGCCGCGCTGCCTGTAAGCCTCTGCCGCAAAGGCCGCTCCTGGAGCTACCGCCATCGCGAGCACCGACATGCCAGCAGCTTTAGTACTTAGCGTCCGCCGCCGCTAGCGATGGTGGACGAGTGTGTCCCGCTGCTAAACGCCGCCTTTACGCTGTCAGCAGCACCCACCCCACCACGTGGGCCAGCTACTAGCGACTCCAACATTCTCAGTTTATCTCTTGCGGACGCGACAGGCACCCGACGGCCACCCCGATACGGAGCTGCAGCGGCCGTCCTTTCAAAATACTGAGCGACCGGAGCTCGGCTAGAATGTCGCTCCGAGCTGGGCGACGCTCCCGCCACCCGTGGGCTAACCGGGTGCAGCTCTCTGCCGGTTGATTTATCGAGACTACTGCTCCACAGGCTTTCATTCAGCATAGGGCCACGAAACCGTGGCTCTAAAGCGCCGCCTACGCGCTCGGGCCGAATCTCGGTGCACTGCCTGAATGAGTACGCGTATTAATAATTGCACTCCTTTTGGCGCCAAGTGCAACCGCTGAGCTCGCTGCGATCGACGAGCGGAGTATATACGCTGCAAGACTTTCGTTGGTCCTGGCGAGGGGGGTAAACCGCCACTCGGCGTCTGCCGTCGAATCCTTGACAACCCGCACAGGCTGAATCTTTAGCGGCGGCGCCGAGGAAAGCCGGTGTAATTTTGACGCGGATGCTTCTCTGCCGCGTCGCACTGATCGCAGAAGAAAAAATTACTTTCCCTCGACGAGCGCGTCGCCGCGTTCGATCGACTCGCGGCGGAAAGGATCGAGTTTCGCCCTTCGCAGCGCCCCCTGCCAGCGAGGGCTGGCTCGCCCTCGCTCTGACGGCCACCCTCGTGCTTCCGGCGGCCGCCGCCGCCGGCGGGCGAATCCCGAGACGCCGTTCGCTTCGAGCTCGCGGCCGCTACAGAGTCTCGCGGCTCTCGCCGCCGTCACGCGACGCTTCCACTCGCGGCGAGGCAGTGCCTGGCGATACCACAAGCTCGCTCTCCTTCGTCTTGAGCGGCGGCCGTCGGGCGATGCGTTTAGCGGGGGCCCGCCATTGGCCTGCGCCTTGGCCTGCATCAAAAGTCAGTCTCGCACGTCAGCAGCCGGAGCACTGGAGCGGGGTGGAAGGAGCTCGGGCCTGGACGGCTTCGTGCGTCCGCCGGCTCGAGACTCTCGCCGGTGCGTCATCGGAGGCGGCGTCGGCACATCATCCCTAAGCGAAGTCCAACCAGAGTAACGTAGCGCGGCAGTACGTCCCAGGCGTCTGTCTGTCGGTTCGTAGCGTTGCCTTCAAGGGGCGAGAACTATTGCACAACGCCGCCAGCTGGACGTGGAGCTTCAAATAGTTATGGTCTCCGGGCACGTCAGGCTAAAAAGTCGCACCGCGCGAGGCGATCGGGAGTTTTCCCAGTCGTTTCAACCCTGGGTCCGAAGCGCCGGTTGTACGTCATTGTCTCGCCGACCTGCAATGGCTACCCGTCAAGCAGCGCTCAGACCTCTAGATTGTGTCGCCGACTTCAAGGTCCCTCAATTCTCTGAGCCCAACCTATCTATGAGAACTACTTCCCGATCAGGCTAGGCATCGTACCACCCGCTATTCTGACTCTCAAGTCAATTAGGTCAGCCCAGACTCAGCCTAGATAGAAGCTCAAATTCTTTAGAGACCGTGCAAGCAGGTCGCATGCTCGCACAGCCTGGAGCATGACTACTCCGACTGACTTTGCAACATTTTCTGACTTGAGTCACGTTTAAAAATAAGCTGAAACTGCACCTGTTCCTCAAAGCATTTGCGGGGTCCTCTTAAATTGTCCTGCTTGCTTAAGTGTGCTGACACTGCGCATTTTACGAATAACCATGTTGTTATGCTTCCATTGCAGCATATGTAAAGTCCTAGAAAGACATTTAGTTCTCTAAGAGCACTATACGTATAATGATAGCAACGTATAATATATAATAATAATCATGTGGATTGGCCCAGTGGTTAAGGTGCTCGCCCCGACCAAGGTCTGGCCGAGGTCGTGAGCTCGAGCCCCGTGGTATATGTGAAGCGCCTGAATAGAGATTAAGTTCTCTTAGGGCGCTATACAAATGATATCCATATCATCATCATCATTATTATTATAATCGCTATCGAGCTAGGCCAGGACCGGTGCGGTCGCGGGCTCCTGCGTGACTCGCTGCCCGCCTTGCTACTGCTATCCCGATGCAATCCCGCTGGCCTCGAACTTCGCGCACGCGACTTGTCGGCGCAACGTCTGGCGTCTGGCGTGTGAATCTCGCCTCGTCCGCCACCGCAGAGCGCGCTTGCCGCGACGGCGCAGCGCTGCCGGGGCTCTCGCTGCAGCGGCCAGCCGATCGTAGCTCCGGTCAGGGCTCGTCACCTAGGGCAACGCAGACGCTCCGCCTCCGCTTCGGCAATCGTAAGTCGCGGGCGCGACACTCACTCGGCCTCTTGACGCGACGTCTAGGGGTCAGCGACGACACCAGGTCGTACAGTTTCAGCTGGTCCTCGTCGTCGTCGTCGGCCGCCGCCGCCGCAGCCCCTGGCTCCGCACCTGCGGCGTCGGCGCTCGCGGCCGCGCGGAGGTCGACGCTCGGCGGCGTGACGGACGCTGTCGTCGTCACCGCCGACGCCACCGACTCTCTCTGAGATTCGACCGCTGTGGCGTCCGTCACGAGCGTCTCGAGCTGCGAGGCTGCGGTCGCGGTCGCGACGAAAGCGGCCAGGCAGATCAAAGCGGCGCCGGCCCTCATGCCTCCGGCTCCTGCTACCGGCGTCTGCAATGGAGCGGCGCCGCTGAAAAACGCTGGTGGCGTCGAGAAGGTGGATGCGAAGCGCGGCGCAGTAGCGCGCCGGCCGTCGAGGCGCCTGAACGGCGCGACGGCCCGAGCGCGTGAACTCTCGCCAGCGGGCGCGGCAAAGTCGTGCGGCGAGCCTGGCCGCCGGCCCGCAGACTCGCTGGGCGAGTGCTACCTGGCGCGAGCCTGGGCGGGCATCGAGCCTGGACACCTGTCGCTACGACTGCGCAGCAGCGCCGACGCTTCAGCGAGAGGCTTCTACGAGCAAGCTTCCGGGCCGTGCATGGCGTCTGTCGCAAAAATCCGTGTCAAGTCGTACGCGTGTCGGGTTGTCAGTATTTCGCGAGCACCTTAGACGCGAACACAAAGAGCTGGGTAGTCGTTCGCCGCCGTTTCACTTGGGCTCTCTGCCTCTCTCTGTCTCTGTGTGTGTGTGTGTGTGTGTCTCTCTCTCTCTCTCTCTCTCTCTCTCTATATATATATATATATATATATATATATATATATATATATTTCATTTATATAGCGCCCCAAGAGAACTTAATCTCTATTCAGGCGCTTCACATATGCCCCGGGGCTCGAGCCCACGACCACAGTCAGACCTTAGTCGGGGCGAGCACCTTAACCGCTAGACTCTCTCTCTCTCTCTCTCTCTCTCTCTCTCTCTCTCTCTCTCTCTCTCTCTCTCTCTCTCTCTCTCTCTCTCTCTCTCTCTCTCTCTCTCTCTCTCTCTCTCTGCCTCTCTCTCTCTCTCTCGCTCGTTCTCTACCCTTCTCTCCCACTCCCCTTCTCGAACACTCTCTCATTTCTCTTTCCCCCCTTACGCGCGGGTCGCGCTTGCAATGACGCCACCCGAGGACTCAGCGGCAGCCGCCACCGCGGCTGGCGTTCCCATCTGGATGGGCGTATCGCGGTCGGCAGTGCGTCCAAGGCCTTCTGACTCATTATCTCGACCCTGTGGCCAGGTCATGGGAGCGCTGCTAGGCATCCCGGCAGTCCGGCTTCCCTCCATTTGTTCCTGCGGTAAACAAGGAGAGGCAGAGGTCCGGACGAGAGAAGGCTACCGAATTGTGGCGGGGGAGGGAGGGTTAACGCTGCGCTATTGTGAGCACGCTATCAGATCGGCGGCCGCGGTCAGCAAAGATTACCTGTCACCTCAAGCAAAATGCGGCTGTAGAAGTCGGTGCAAGGCAGCGCAGCTGCTAGCTAACTCAAAGCGAGAGAGAGCAAGAGAGCGTGAGAAAGCTCGTGAGACTCGCTAAAAAAAATCCGGTCAGGGAGGCCCACGATTCGGCGCGCGCTTCGCCCGTCGGAGGCCGCTAAGACGCAGCCGCCGGACTGGGGCTGTTCAACAAGACCCTCGCTTTCCGCAGCCAGCGCGCTCGCATCGCGAAGGTGCCAACGCGGTCCGGCAGTCACTCGAGCTCTGCGAAGCACGGGCTGACGCACGCCCAATCCTCTCGGCTCCGGTCGCCGACGCGCGGTTGCGCTCGACGGCGAAGCTGGGAGAGGAGCCGGGGGCCGGTAGGCAGGCGGGGCTCGATGCGTTCGCGAGCGCTCGCCGCACTCCGTCGTACCTTGCAGCGGCCGTCGTGCGCATCCCAATGCTCGCTCCGGCGCACTCCGCGCGCCGGAGCACGCAAGAGAGGAGGCGCCGGAGCCGGGCTAACGCCCGGAGCCTCGCCGCCGACGCGTCGCACTGCAGGCGCACTGCAGGCGCACTGCAGGCGGGCTGCTCGCGCGCGAGCGACAGGCCCTACGTCCATTCTTCTTCCGCCGCCGCCGCCGCCGCCGCCGCCGCCGCTTGCCACCAGCGTTTCGCTTAGTTCCCGACGAGGAGCCGGGAACTAAGTGGCGACAGGCGGTGAAGGGGCGTGGCGCTCCCTCGCCGCGGACGCTTTGCGAACGGAGCCAACGGTGACACAGCAGCCCGGAGCCGGGGCGTTGCCGCGGCCTTCGCCGGCTTGCGTCAGCGCCGCGCACGGATCGTCTAGTTGTGTTCGGCGGCTGCTGCGGCGAGCGCTCAAGATTCCAACGAAGCGGGGTAATGAAAGAGTACAAGATCAAGGTCGCGGGGTTAGCACGGGTTTACACGGAAGTACGAGGCAACGACTGCGCCGCTTCTCAAGCAGCGTTTCATGTCTCCTCTTCCTCGCTCCTTGCCCGCGCGACAGACGGCGGTACAGGTGAGCGCTAGCAGCCGTTTCGAGAAATCTTCTAGAGATCCCGCAGCGATGCGCATCGCTGGACGGGCAGCTGAAGACCGCAAAGCCATCTGTTGTGCAGGCGCCCTCCTCCTACCGCCGAGAGCAACACTCATCTGCTAGCCAGTCTCCACGCCGGTAAGTCCTACCGGTCAAGGTCGCGGTCACCCGACGCCGCTACATCCCGGAGCTTCTCTTGCCAACTTCGAACTGGAACCCTGCTTCGACTGCGATCAGGCCAGATGTAAGATTCGTCAATATTCGCTCGTGGACTGCTGCCAATTCCTGAATCTTAAATGCGACCAGGCTAAAGAATGTCTCATCGGGAGACACTATTCGCAGCGGGTTCGCGCGGCCCCTTAAACGGTGGCGACCGGAGCTCTGCTTGTCAGACCTTGTCGGACGACGAGTATTTTTGATCTGCAGAGGTTATCGGCGGCTGTCTCGGCTTTATTGAAATAGCAATGCGGTGGACACGTCAGGCTCTCAAGTCAGAGGCCACGCTAAGCGGGCAGGCGAACCCGCGGGTCATTCGCCGCCGACGCGCTCTCAACCGGCTAGTCTGTGGCGGCGCCGATTAGCGAAACCCTTTGGCGCCGGGTCGAACACACATTCGCCGCTGTCAAGTCCGCTGGCGGCCGGTCGTTCCGGAAGCCTGCCGCGCGCTAGCGTCCGCCGGTCGCCACCGCCGGGCCGCGGCTCAGGCCTATCGGCCAAACGACCGACGCACGCACCTCAAGCTCACCGTACCGCCGGCAAAGCAGGGTCGGGCGGCGGCGGCCGCCGCGTCGGCACGCCATGACAGCTGACCTGGGCGGCGCCTAATAGCGTCGCCCAGGTCGCTCGAGCTCGACAGCGACCCGACGCGCGCGCGCGCGCGCGGCGCTCGCCCTGTTCGTCTCCCGTCAGTCAAAGCGAGTCACTGTCGGCGATTTAGTGGGCTGACTTTCGGGGCAAGATGGCAGACACTGGGCTGCTCTGACAGAACGTCGTCGCGAAGCCGCGCTCTCAGACCAAGATCGGACTAGCGCGGTGCTCGCCCGCGACAGATGAGAGCGTCGGTCGCGCTATCCTTTTCTTGTAGCGCTGCAAGCGCTCGATCACTTGCGGCTCTGCCTCTGCATTCTGCGAATTCTGCCGAAGGTTCAGCTGCTTCGCTGGCCGGCGGCCGGACCTTCCCGCATCAGAGTCAGAAGAGGCAGGCTTTCGCCTTCCGCTCTGCGCAGATGGATCTTTCACGCCGGTCACCATTACATTTCCGGCAGTCTCATATTCACGAGACTGTGACCCAATTCTGCCTCCGGCGTCGGTGAGCGATTCCCTTGCCAACTCTGCGAAGAAAAGTCTCAATCCCCATATATTAGCTGCTCGACTGACAATTTTCAGCCTTCTTCGTTAAAGAAAATCGCACGTATTCGTGCCTCCATAAAGCCACTCCGACTAAAGCAATTATTGAGCTGCAAAGTGTGACGTTCCTTAAGAGATATTTTCAATGTTTCTGCATGCGATGTGGTTGCCGCGCTGGTTTAGCCCAGCGATTAAGACGGTCGCCCCCCCCCCAAGGTCAAGGTGAATGTATTTGACCGCCAAAGTGGTAGGCTTGAGCCCTCTGGCATATGTGAAGTGCCTGAAGAGTGATTAAGTCTTAGCGTGCTATTCAAATAAAATATATTTTGTATTTTTCCCTTAATCATGTCTATTAAAAAGAGCTCGTCTGCTGAAAACCCTTTACCATTCACTACGTGATTTTTAGTGCCAGACAAATTCAACTCAGCCATAACTGAGTTGCTGCTCTGGAAAACGCGGAATGCAGCCCGAGTTTTTCAAATCGGCCATCGATCGAACGATATATAAACAGCCTGGATTGGGTTCAGAGATCGTAGAAAAATATCGCCCAGTTTTCTTTGTTCTTTTTGTCGAAGATTCTGGAAAACTTTTTTCACAGCTAAGCAGCTTGTAGCGCACACGGAAAAGAATAAATTTTCAAACAAATTTCAGTCGAGATTCAAGTGACACCATTCCACTGACACAGCTCTCTTTCGTGCAATCGATGATATCATATGCAGCAATAACGGTGAGAATAGCACGGCCCGACCCTAAATGCTAAATCTACGAGCTAAATCTACGAGCTAAATCTACGAGCAGCCTTGGATGCTACTGATGGCGATGTTCTCCTTGAGCGATTGAAAGCAACTATCGGTCTGGCAGATGAAGCACTGGTGTGGTTTAAAAAGATGTGCTTGTCAGATCGTGTTCAAGCAGTGTCGTGTGAGAGTCAGGTTTCATCCGCCAGACCAGTCCGCTCTGCAGTCCCACAAGGATCTGTTCTCGGTCCGTTGCTGTTCTCCATTCCTACTGAATCTCTAGAGAAATTTATTTGGGCCCCTGAGATCAACCGTCAGTTGTATGCTGACGATACTCGGCTGTACTTGTCGTTTAAACCGCTGGAATCTGCTGCAGCTGCTGATAAACTGAATGCTTGCCTTGCAGAAATGTGGTCCAAGAGGTCGGCATATGTTCTTAAAATTAACGACAATGAAACAGAACTGCCACTTGTAGGACGCCCTAAGCGTATGGCTGGACTGGAAAACTTTGCCCTTCTAATAGGTGATTATGATTATCTAATTATTATCTGATTATCACAGTTTGCTGCTGTGAGACCGGCACCGTAAGCTCGAAATTTAGGTGTAGTAAGAAAACAGCCTTTACAGCCAGCTTTCACATCCGATTCCTAAGATTAGGGACTGTCTACTACGATGACTTGCAAAAATTTACCTAAGCTCCATAGTTCTGTCTCGGCTAGATTATTGCAATTCCATTTTGGCTGGGCTACCCAAAAAAGTCACTACGCCACTGGAGCTAGAGATGAATATGGCTGCATGGCTAGTTACAACATCCGAAAGGTTTGAATGTGTGTCGTCTTTGCTGAAGTAGCTTATATGGCTTCCGGTGGATTCACGAATACAGAGCAAAGTTCTTGTACTGGCTGACCCTCAAGGCCCGCTACGGCTTGGCTCATTCATACCTAGCTGAGCTGCTGCATCAATTTCAACCTCCTCGTGCTCTCAGATCCTCTATTGACAATAAATTAGCTGCTCCATTCCTTCGCTCAAAGACCGTTGGCGACAGAAGCTTGTGTCCTGCAGGTACTGGACTGTGGAACTCGTCTCCACAATTCGTACGCAACGACGTCTACTTTCTTGCTGCCGAATGTGGCACATTCTATCCAACCTGCTTCCATGCTAAACCCCGCGTCGACTGCCCTTCTGACTCAGCTGTGCTTCTCACTTCCTCTTTGTTTCGTGAAATGGAGGCTGTTGGCTACCAGATGCGCACCGAAAACCGCTTGGGCTGTGAGTGCCCTGTAGAAAACTTACCTGCCTAACTCCGCTTTGTCTTTGTGGCTCGTGAAGTTACAGACGGACAGAAATTACGTCACACTACATTGCATTGTTGCATTGTTGCATTCTTGCCTAGTTTACCAAGCAGGCCGGCGCACTCTGTCGCGAAAATATCATTAGGCACCCTTGGGCGTCGACCGCACGTCGCCCTCGTGTCGTGCCGCAGGTTTGTAGCGTCGCTTATCGACAGTCGCGCTGAGAACGCCGGCAGTTTCGCGGGGAGCTCGGCCTCGCTACCGCTTTCGCATACGACGCCCCCGCACGCGCCCGCCGCCGCCGCGACGGCGCGAGCGAGCGCAGGGCCGCGCTTAGCGCGCGGCGGAGGTCAGCGCCTGCCGCGCGCTAAGCGTGAGCTGTGGCTTCTCGTGCTCGCGTCGCTGTGCCGCTCTTGAGCAGACGGCTCGGCGCGCCAACCGCGCGTCGAGCAGCCGAACGACGGCGACGAGCGAGCCCTCGGTTCTCCGGACCGAGGTAATGTGGCGGCGTACGGGGGTTGAAGTACGGTCCGCCGCCGCCGTCGCCGCCGTCGCCGCCGCCGCCGCCGCCGCCGCCGCGTGTAGGCCGGACGAGCAGAACGCGCGGCGCCAGCGCCGCGTTAGAGGTGCTCGAACGAACGCTCGGAGCCGACACGAGGCGTGAGGAAGCGTGAGAAAGCGCGAGAAAGGTCGAGAGCACAAGCTCGCGCACGAGCTACCGTCGCGGCCCGGCGCGCGAAAAGAAAGAAAGGCGAGCGTCGGAGCGGACGCCGCCACGCACGCACCGATGTCCTTGCAGCGGCGCTTTCTCGTAGACATTCGCGGTCGCCGCGGCTAGCCGTGCGCCGCGGCAGCTCCGTGCACACGCCTCGATCCGGCGACTGCTCGAGGCGGCATTCCCGGCCAGCGCAATCTCCGGCAGCCTTAGCGCCGCCGCCGCAGCAGCGCACTTATAATGAGGCCGACTGATTTATGCCGCGTTAAAATTTCATGAGCTCATTCATTGTCGCGCCCCAATGGCGCGCTCGCCTGAGAGGGTCGCAGCAATGCGTTCGCAAGTAAACATGCCGCCGGTGGCAGCCCGCGGCTACACCGGGCACGCGGTGCAGGGCGTTCAAAGCGGCTCGATTTCGCACACCCGCCTCTCGCCGCGGTGCGCCAACGTCTTATCGTCGGTGGCCGACGACTCACGACCGCCAGCTCCCTTCGACGGATTTCACTGGCGACGACGCGGCGCCGCGCGGCGCGCTCTCCGTCGGGAGAGCGCGCCGCGCGGACGCTCGCTCGCCAGGCCAGCGAGCGAGTCGCGCTTCCGCCTTTGCGACGACGCTACGCGACCGACAATGGCATTCTGCAACACGAATCAATCAATGAAAAGGCGCGTCCACTGGCGTTCGTTTGAACCGGTCCGGTTGGCTTCTAATGGGGCATCTACGCACCGCGCCGCCTCGCCCCCTTTGCCTCGTCGGCGCTCGCTGGCGGGTAGCTGCAGCAGCCGCAGCCGCCGCGAGTCCCTTCGGCGTCCAGATCGTCGCCGCGCGCCGGGCTCGCGGGTAGAACGCGGCCGGGCGGGGTTGCAGCCGACGGCGGGCACTCATTTAAAATGTCTCGGCTCAGCGGTACGCGCTTCACTACATTAAAGGGTCATTCGTTGCTTCCAAGATATTGACACGGCGACCGCGAAGCCGACGCGCGTCCGTCTGCTGCTGCGCGACTTGGTTGCCCAGGCGTTTCTTCGGCTACGCTTTGGGTGGCGTAATTTCGCGTCAATGACTCGACGATACTGGCAGGCATCGCTTTATCGAGGCGGCATCCGTTGGCGCGCTGTTGCTGCCAAGGCGTCGAGCCGACTTGAGGCGCTTAGAATCTCGATATTCACTTTCGATCAACAAAAAGCGTGCAGTTGCAGCTCTTAGCCTAAACGCAGAGCCTACGCCGTCGCGACCTCGCGATTTCTCCTGATGATGAGGATGAGGCAGAAGTGGGCGAAAAATCCCCTCGAGGAGCTCGTCTCGACGAGCAATGAATTTACGAAGCGCCACGATCACGCCCATTCGAGTGCGGGTCTGAACGATTTCGCAAGATCGGTTTCGTTTAAATGAGAGTGAAAGAGATCGTATTCGTACAAGATCTGCCTTGCTGAGAACTCAGCACACTTGTTAATTTTTTAAACAGGACTCCCGGATTATGTGTAGCTACTATAGGAGATTGGCTCGTGGAGCCTATTTTACGGAATAGCGCTATTTTACTTAGTATGGCCATCTATCTCCAGTCGGTTAATCTTCATAAGTGTTGCAATTTATCTTAGAATGGTGTAGTTTGCTACGCGGGAATAATAGCAGTACTTCACCTACTCCTTTTTTTGCCTTTGCATGTTGCTTAGTATAACACGAATGGAATTTCTTTTAGCAGGTGCTCTGAGTTCTCAGCAAGGCAGATTTTGTACGAATACGGTCTCTTTCACTCAGGATCTACACCGTGGTCTTTTTTACAGGCTTAGGGCGTTCTTAAATGCGGGTGCGTAACGAGCGAGCCATGCAGGCAGGTCGTGGCCATCTTTCAGTCGCTTGAGAATATTAATAACAATAACAATACATTTGCATAGCGCCCTCGGAGAACTAAATCACTTTCTAGGTACTTTACAGATGCTGTATAGAAAGCATTAAAAAATGATTGGTGGTGACATCCTCTGGAAGCAAGCACAGTGTAAGCAGGTACATGCACACGAAAAATGAATCGCAAAGATCCACTAAATGCTGTAATAAATATAAAATTATAAATATAAAATTCGCTATTGTCCGCGGCAAATGGTGGCCAAAGCCACCGAGGTTCTCTGCCGCTATGCAAACGAGGCTTTTCTTAAAGCCGATCCCCGTATTTTTTCACGTCGCACTCTCATCTATAGAAAAAGCCTCCATCGTCTGCACGTCAAGCTGTGAGGTCTCGAAAAAAGAGCTGTGGCCATTTGCTGACGCGCGGCAAATTTGCTCCACGCTTTCTGGTTATTCAAC
This sequence comes from Cristatella mucedo, assembly GCA_009760855.2. NCBI lineage: Eukaryota > Metazoa > Bryozoa > Phylactolaemata > Cristatellidae > Cristatella > Cristatella mucedo. The sequence goes on along the minus strand of WPIO01000126.1, from coordinate 805,422 downwards.
ATTGCAGGAGCAGGGAGTGGAATTGATCGAGCCCTGTTGTTGAGCAGTCTCGAATGCGAGACCGGGTCTCGCGTTCGAGACCGGCTGCTATTGACGGGTACCATTGCTGGACTCGTCAGGCCGGACGGGATCCTAAGCGTTCTTTCTCACCCTCTCTGTCTCTCTCTGTCTCTCTGTCTCTCTGTCTCTCTGTCTCTCTGTCTCTCTGTCTCTCTGTCTCTCTGTCTCTCTGTCTCTCTGTCTCTCTGTCTCTCTGTCTCTCTCTCTCTCTGTCTCTCTGTCTCTCTGTCTCTCTGTCTCTCTGTCTCTCTGTCTCTCTGTCTCTGTCTCTGTCTCTGTCTCTCTGTCTCTGTCTCTGTCTCTGTCTCTGTCTCTGTCTCTCTCTGTCTCTCTGTCTCTCTGTCTCTCTGTCTCTGTCTCTGTCTCTGTCTCTGTCTCTGTCTCTGTCTCTGTCTCTGTCTCTGTCTCTGCTCATCGACTCACCCTAGCCGCCTCGTAGCAGTGATCACGGCGGCGCTGTCCAGTCGGCCGCGGCCGGCGTCGACAGCGGCCGGCGTCGACAGCGGCTCGAGCGACGGACTCGGTGGGCCGCGGTGCCCCCGCTCTGCACCGCCGCGGCTGACGGCTACGGATAGCTTCGAGCCGCTGGCGGGCGGCACGGATTTTGTGAGCGGCGCGGTCACGCTCTCCTCCGCTCGCTCGAGTTCGCCAACTCGGGCGAGCACAGCGCCAGCCAGAGGCGATCGTCGTTCGAGCAGTGGTGGCTGTGGCGGGCGGCAGTGGCGGCGGCGGCGGCGGCGGCGGCGGCGGCGGCGGCGGCGGCGGCGGCGGTGGCGGCGGCGGCGGCGGCGGCGGCGGCGGCGGCGGCGGCGGCGGTGGCTAAGCGACTGGGCTTCGCCGCCTCGCTGCCACTGCGCTCGCTCTCGCGCGCGCGCGCGACTTCCGCTCGCCGCGTCCGGGCGCTTCCGCTTCGAGCTGTCGATGAGCGGCCGGCGGCGGCGGGTGGGCGGCTCAGCGAGCGGGCGCAGTTTCGTGGCGCGCCCGCTCGCTGAGCGCGAGGAGGTGAGCCCGCCTGCTGAGTTGCTAGGCTCGCGCACTAGGCTGCGGCGTGCATTTGACTGCGGCCGCAGCTCTCCGCTCGCATCAGCCGCAGGCGTCGCGCGGCTCGGTGCGCGGCGGTGGCGGCGGAGGCGGCGACGCCGAACGGACAGCGAGCGCGGCACGTGTGTCGCGTGCCGCACGAAAAGCGGCGGCGGCCGCCGCCGCCGCGGACGCAATGGGCGCGGCGAGCGCGGCAATCGCGGCGAGCGCGACTGCAGCCTAACCGGCCGAGTCCGGATTAATTATGAGCCGGCGCCGGAGTCGAGCGCCAGCCGGATCTCCGGGGGTCGAGCCTCGCGGCCATCGCTCGCTCGCTCGGCCGACCGACTGACCGACGATGCGCAGTCGTCGCGTCGTCGGCCGAGTTCGAGCGGCGACATTCGGGAGCATTGAGAGCCGTTTAGGCGACGAGCGACGGCTCAGCGAACGCCATTAGCGCTATTGGCGTCCCGGTTCATTCAGGCTCGAAGACCTCGGTGAACCTCAGGGTGAGTTCGGTCATGGCCAGCGCGGGAAGCGCCGCGGTGGTCATCGGCGGCGCGCCGCCGCCTTCGAATGCGTCCATCGCGAATCAGCGAACTGGTGGCGATGCAGCGGCCGGGCAAGCGCTACTTATGGGTCACTACTTGTAATGTTCGCTGTCGACCGGCGATCGTATCGCTGCTCCCGGATAAAGGCGGACGCCATATTTTTTTGCTGACGTTCTAACCACGCCCGCAGCGCTGCGGTGCAGGCGCGTCTGCACAAAGCTGACGGATTTTCCTTTTGAAAGACTCTCCTGTTGTGGTCTCCTCTCATCTTTTCAGAGAGTTCCTCGCGTCTGCAGTTCGCGTCCTCGTTATTTCGCTCACTCCCTCTCCTTCTCACTACTCTTATTTCTCCCCTTTTGTCAATTCTTAGTTGCTATTTCCACCTGCACACAAAAGACTATCCCCTGAGATAGCTCGGCCTGCAGCTGGCCGCACTACACGCTTCGCTGTCCCCAGCTGTCTGCAGCAAAGCAATGGGCTTTCTATCCCTCGGATGAAGGCGCAGCATTTACCGTCCGAGCGTCGGTCAGGTGCTCCCAACCAATCCACGACGCCGAGCGCTGCCGGCAGCGCCAGAAAATTTGCGCCGGCGCGTTCAGCGTTGCCCGTTGCTCGGTTTCTCGGCACGCGCGCGAGCGCGCGTGCGATCGCTCGAGTGCGGCGGCGGCGGCGCGCGCCTGCAGCGCAAAACGTACCCGAGTGTGCTGGCGCTCGAAGAGCGCCGCGTCGCTGCTGCTGCTGCTGCTGCTGCTGCTGCTGCTGCTGCTGCTGCTGCTGCTGCTACTGCAATAGGTCAGAACTTCGTCGCCGATCGTCGGAGAAAGAGGGCGACAGCACTGGCAAGCAGCCGCCGCGCTCAGTGGCCCTCAGGCTTCAGGCGGCAGGCGGCGGCCCAGCAGCAGCGCTCGGCTGCGTCTATCCTCTTGCCAGCTCCGTTAGCCGACAAAGCGTGAACGAAGCGAAGGAAGCCAAGCGCCGCCAAGCGGCCATTCCCGCCGCCCGAGAGCCCAACGGCGGCGGCGGCGGCGGCTGGCGTGGGCGCGGTGGCGGTGCCGCGTGCTGTTCGCGCGGAGCCGCGCGCCAGAGCGCGCGCCTCCGAGGAAGTAGATGCAGCCGCCAGCTGCATGTAGGCAGCTGCAGCTGTTGCGCCGCCGGCTGCAGCTGTCCTCTCGATAGCAACCCGCGGTTGCTCTTTGGCCTGTGGTCAACGTGCTCTGACCTCGGACTACCGAGGTCAGAGCACCTCTAGCCCTGCGGCTTATGCGGAGCGTCTGGATAGACATCAAGCTCTCTCTCTCTCTCGGGGCGCTAGGCAAATGAATTATGGATATATATATATATATATATATATATATATATATATATATATATATATATATATATATATATATATATATATATATATATATATATATACCCATATCTAGCGCCGACTTAGGTTGCGGCCGCATCGACTACAGCGGGACTAGCGTGAGAGCAGGAGACGCCAGCAGCGCACTGCCCGAAGGGGTGTAGCGCTGGAAGAACGCCCGCCGATTCGCCGCGATCTTCATCAACGATGCTTTCTCCTGCAGCTGACTGCAGCACCTAATTTCCAGCCGTCCTATATACAATTCATTTGCGCAGCATCCTAAGAGAACTTAATCGCTATTCAGGCGCTTCGCATTTGCCACGGGGCTCGAGCCCACGACCTTGGTCATCAAACATATAAATCTTGACCTTCGTTCGAGTCGAGCACCTTAACCACTGGGCCAAACCAGCGCGGCAGCCTTGAGCTGCTACTTCCATGCACATGTCACTTCCTCGGCTGCCCTCCTGACTCGTCTGTGCTTTTCACCTTTTCTTTATTGAGTGAACGAGAATTATGTCGGCTACCGCATGCGAACCGAAGGCTCCCAGGCTTCGAGGGCGCTCTGGAAAACTTGAAAGAGTAGCATCTACTTCTACCTCTTGGCTATGTAGAGTACAGACGGAGAGACATTGCCTCGTTTCTAAAGCGGTTCTCTCATTTATAAGAGTTCCTTTTGTGCAGCCATAATATTCGCGCTGAAAATGGAGAATTTGCTAAATTCGCTAAAAAAAATAAGCTATTTACTAGAGGAGCTTGCGAATACGGCCTGGAGCGCGCCTCTCCTCCGGGCACACGTCACAGAAACTAAAAGAATCGGGCTTTTAATGTATCTCCGACTGTAACCCCACGAAGCCACGCAGACTATGCGGTGTTACGAAGGAGAGTTTGCATAGCGCACTCACAGCCTAAGCGACTTTCGGTACGCATTCGGTGGCCAACTGACTTTATCTCGCTTTCGAGCGAGCGAGACTCTGGTAAGACGTTTAACGGAAGCTATTGGTGACTTCTCGCGGTCCCGCGGCGGAATTACGCGCGCGCGCGCGAGGCCCAGCGGTGGCGCTGACGGGAGACCTTCGCATTGCGTCGGCGCCTTGCAGCGGGCACCTGCACGGACGGACGCTTCGGCGTCGCGGAGATCCGGTCAGCCAGCGTACAGCTAATCGTAGGAACGCGAGCGTCGTTAGCAGAACATGCTCATAAAAAGCACGTCGTTGGAAGAAAGCACGCCAATAGCTAGGACCACTTTCTTTTTTTTATCAAGCTAAGGCCGACGGCTGAACGTCGGCCTCGCAAAGTCGGACGCACTTTCTGGCCGGGCGCCGCCGCGTGTCTAGCCAGTAACGAGTGCGTGCGGTGCGTCCGTGCGCGCCGTATGCACGAGAGCGGCGAGTGAGTGAATGTAGCGTCGGCAGAGCATCTGTGGCGGTTCAGCAGCCGCGCGAAGAATCGCCGCCTACTCACGCACGGCTTTCGCACGCTCGTTTCCCGTAGTTTGCGTCGCGTCCGCGCGACTCGCTGTCGGTCCGTCCGCCCTCCCCGTCCCCTCCCCCCCCCCGCTCGGAGCTGCATATGCGCTCAGCGCTCATTTGCCTCAGCCAATCGGAGCTCGCCGCCACCGCCGACGAAAGCTCGCGACCGCTTCGCGCTCGCTCCTCTGGCGCCGCGGCCGCCGCACTGCGCTGCCTCTCGCGTCGCATTGTCGCGCGCGCGCGCCAGCGTCCGAGCTCGGGCGCTAGAGCTAATCTATAATTCACAGGGCGCTCGATTCCCTAATGCGACTTACACAGGTTAACGCCTCTCGATAGGCGCCGGCGACGTCGCGCCGCTGCAGGTGAGCAGCGGGCACGTCGCGACGTGAATGGCAAACGCTGGCCCGCTGGGCGCACGGCGAAGCGTCAAAGACGACGGACGCCCGCCACTTGGTCGATCCTGCCGGGTCAAGTCGGTCAAATCGCGCGTGTGCATTCGACTCGGCGCCCGCCAGAATGGCGGCGCGCGGCGCCGCGGCTGCTGCCTGCCGGAGGTCGGCAGGCGTGAAAAGTGCGAACGGGCGGTGGCGGCGGCGGCGGCGGCGGCGGCGAGCCGCCGGACTTTACTGGTCGGTGCCTACCGAGCTCTTGGCGGTGGCGGCTCAGTTGCGGACGCGCAGATGCGGAGGACGTGCGTGGGTGTCCGCTGTCCTATTGGTGAGGAGTCCGGTCTACTGTAGAGCAAAAGGTTCAAACTCACAAACCCTGAGTCGTGTCTTTCTCTTACCTTGCATTCGATCTGCTTCTGTTGCTGAACTGGTCGCGACGAGCAAGACGGTTCCGTCGTGGCACGTGGCCGCAGCTGATTATTAGATTTAAGCGAATAGGTGCAATTGCGGGTCGATGGCACGAACGCGACGGGCGACTCAGTGAGTCCTAGCTATCTTCTTGAAATGCACCACCAAGGTTGACGACAGCCAGGACCCGACGTCGGATGCCAACGGAGCTCCGCAGGTGATGGGTCTGCCAGACGAGACCCGACCGCCACCAACGACACTGACCAACAGCTGCACGTAGAACTTAGTTGCCTGTACTGTACTCTCCCGTATCTTCTTTGAGAACAACGCCATCTCCCTCATTCGGCATTCCAAGTCGCATTCTTGTATGAGCCACCATGGATTTCATGCAGCAATGCGGACTTATCGCTGAGCGCCAAGTTAACCCTAAAGGTCACTACCCGGGGTCCGCATCGTGGCTATGTCGCTGCGCAGCAGCGAAGCGTGGAGACAGAGGCGGAGGTCAGATAAGTTTAAGTTTACATTACCAAAAAAGAACAGGTAATGTAATGTGATGTAATGTAATGCATCTCCGCATGTACCTCCACAAAGCCACAAAGATTATGCTGGTTTCACAGAACAGAGTTGTGTATAATAATAATACATTTGTATAGCGCCCTCTGAGAACTAAATCTCTTTCTAGGTACTTTACATATGCTGAAAAAATCTCTTTGTGATACCTAATAAATTGCATTGTGATTAGGGAAGCAATTTTGAATCCTGTATATTTTTAGAAGCTGCATAGAGCTATTGAATATCCACAAAAGTGGACTAATCCTCCATATCCCAAGTGAGATGGCATCGTGGAATGATGTAACCGCATGATGGTGATGAATGTTATTGCTATAGTATGATTGTTATAGTAGTGATTGTTATAGTAATGATTGTTATAGTAGTGTAACAAAGGGCAGGACGATTGTTACGTGTTTTTTCGGCCTTTGCTGACGGCATACCATTCAGCGGAGCTTTGTCTAATGCGTGTTCTCCAGCGGAAATGGATGAATACCAGTGGATTCGTTGACTAGAATACCAACTCTTGATCAGCCTGAGGCTATTGGTCCCGATTGTGTCAGAAGATATACAAGAACGGCTTTCAGACTTTTACAATCGCTATAGAGAAAACCTAGCCATCTTTACACTCTAATAGAAGCAGCGAGCTCATTTGAAGCCTTTGAGCTCCAAATGCAACTTGGTAACAACGTTTGACTTTTAAGTCCTCGGATCTAAGAAGTACTCTCGACGAAGATTTTGAGTCCTTGGGAAGGTCCGTCCGTGTGTTGGAGAAATCCGGCTTTCAGACGAGAACTTGGACATTAATTCTATGTTTCAGGCGTAGCCTAAGATTGCGATTCCAATCGCTGGTGGAAATGACGCGGGACAAATGACATGAGGCTGGTAGTTTCGCGAAGACGAGTGGCATGGAAGGCAGAGATCTGAGCATTTCAAGTGAAGGCAACGGCATCTTACTGATGATGAAGACGAGCGTGGTGTCCGTCAGCCTCATGGCTCTGTCACACGTGGCACCAACAGGTGTCAGATACTGGAGACGGCGAGCGAGGATAGAAGCGAAGGACGAATGATCGGTTGAACGATGAGAGGTGAGTCGGAATGAGTGGATGAAACGTCCGCGAAAGTGAATGCTGGGCGCTGCTAATAACGATGCTGACTTTGATCTCATGTCTGACATGACCTTGACAAGCGCTTGCTGTACCACGGTCACGATTTGGTCGTGTTTTATTTTGCTAGTTCATTTTTTGCGTGAGTACATGCATGAATATAGTGTCTAGTGTGCTTATTGGAACTAACTCCAAGAATCTATAAGCTGAAGTAAGCCGACATGAATAGGATCGTGGTAAGAAATTTACGCGAACTCGCGTTCAACATAAGCTCAGGGATAGCAACTTTTCGTAACGAAGTGGTGCCGTTCAAGAGAACATTGTGTAGCTCACTCTCAAAACCTAAGCTGCTCTCGGTTTACGCTTTGGTAGCCAACAGACTTCATCTCACGCAACAACGAGAAAGTGAGAAGCATGGCTGAGTCAGGAGAGCAGTTGAGGTAGTGAGTAGCGCGGAAGTAGCAGCTCATGACGGCTGGAAAAGATGTGACACATTCGGGAGCAGTAGATGTTGCTGTGTATGAATTGTGGAATCGAGTTCCACAGTCTATGTCCTGCAGAGCAAAAGCTTCCGTCGCCAATGGTCTTTAAGCGGAGGATTAAGCCAGCTAATTTATTTTCCATACAGGACCTGAGGGCACGAGGAGGCTAAAACGGCTAAAATAGCAATGCTGCTCATGAGCGTTATCTTTCTACAATTCTTAATTTCACATTGTTCCAAATGTTCGAGAGTTTCTGATGTTGCTACGATCAAAGTGTAGTATTGTTCCTCATGTCCCAGCAATTGTTTTTGATCATGCACTTCCAGCCATTGTCCATTGCTCATCCAGAATGATCACTTCGGAGAGACCGAGTATGAGCAGCAACAGAGGACTGGTCAAGTCTGGTGGCTTTGCGGTAGAGCTGGCTTTCCGGAATGGACGACGCCTCTACTGCGCCTCTGCAAGGATGTAACATAATCAGGAGCATGGGTAGAGCTTCTAATGCAGTGTTTTTGTGAGTCAATCGTTTGAAGATTTTAAACAGCTTTAAACCGCAGTCCTGTCAAAAGCTCATCACATAAGCCGGAAGCGGAAGCAGCTCCTTTCGAGCAGCAGAGCTGCTACAGGGACGGGGCTTAGTGAAGGAGATAGCAAGCAGCTCCTTCCAAGGGATTTTCATGGTCACGTGCGCCGTGCCCATGTACCCAAGAGAGGCTCCGATGGACGATCAGGGTAGGAGCAACCTGCGACTGTGTTTCAAGCTGCGTAGTTGTGGCTTCCACTTCCGGACAGAACAAGGCAGTAAACACAGCGCTTGTAACGTTAATAATAATAATAATACATTTGTATAGCGCTCGAAGAGAACTCAATCTTTTTCTCGGCATTATACATTTGCTGAAAAGGAAGCATGATCGAATGGTTAGTGTTAGTATACTCAGTGACAACAAGCATAACACGGTTAGAGGTGACATGCATATGGTAAGCATGCAAATATGGTTAGTGGCCGCAAGCACGGTGTCAGCACGCATAGCACACAATGGAGGAATCACATGAACCAACTAAATGCTTTCGTAAATTGATGCGTCTTCGTTTATTTTTAAATGTCGTCAATTCAGGAGATGTCGTGACGCAGGTCACTGGACGAACCACGTGGACTCACTGAATTCTGTGACATATAGAGGTGTTTTTAGCTGCTTTTTAAATTACGTCAACTCAGGGGATGTCGTGACGCAAGTCGGAAGTGATTTCCAGGCTTTGAGAATATACGAACTAAAGACACGGTCTCCAAAAGGTTTGAGGTTCGTACGAAGTATAGAGCTAGTCGATATATGAGTCAGAAAAGCAAGCGATAGGATGCCAAGCCTGGTGGATGAGTAGATCTGAACGGCAGCCTAGAGCTAGAGAATGAAGGGACCTAAACGTTAGTGACAGAACCTCGAAGTCGATACGCTCGTTGACTGGAAGCTAATGCAGGTCAGCGAGAAGTGGTTTAATTTGGCAACTGCGACGCTCCGACAGACAAGCCTGGCTGTAGAGTGTTTCACTAACTGTAAGCGCCTGATTGCACAAGCCGGGAGACCAGGAAGCAGTGAGCTACAGAAGTCGAGATGATATGTCACAAATGCGTAGATTAATTCAGGTATAGTATCCCTGTTTATGCAAACCCGAAACTTAGCAATGCTATGTAGCTGAAAGTTAGCAGACTTAACTGTGGAGCTGATTTTATCGTCTATTGAAAGGTCACTTTGGAGCAGGACGCCTAGATTTTGTGCATGTTCAACAGGAGATATGCTGACACAGTCGATTTTGAGCGTTAGGCTTTCCTGAATCGCACTTGGTTTGCCCATAACTAGTAAGTTGGTTTTATCATCATTCAATTTAAGAAAGTTTGCACCGTCCATGTGTGGATGCCATCAATGCATTCAGCAAGGGAATTGAAAAAATTCGACGTGCTGGAGGGCTGCGAGGGATCAAAGTGAACGTACAACTGAGTGCGATCTGCAAAGAAGTGAAAGGTGCCTAGGTTGTGCTAGGAAACCACGTAGGTGAGAGGGGCAGTATAAACTGTGGAAATAACGAGACTAAGCAGAGAGCCCCGAGGTGCCAGTCTGAGTCGATGTTCGACGAATGTTCGGCGATGCTCTGAGACTTCGGCATCGCTGCTAGCGCCTTGTGCGTGCAGCACCAATGCACGCAGGTCTGCAGGCATTAGCGTAACACGGCAACACCTTAAGATAACGATGATAACAATAAAAAATAATCATGCATTTGTATGGCACCTTTGAAGAGCCTTTCTTAGAGGGTCTTTCTAAGAACTATACCTGTGCTGTAAAGGATGCATGCCAACATGGCTAGCGGTAACATGCACAGCGTCGGGACGAACAAGCAGACTAAGGACAATTCACAAGGACCCAATGAATGCAGTATGGAATGGGTGCGTTTTTTCTGTGATTGCGTTTTCGCGTTTTCCTGCCACGGCCTCCGATGGCCCAGCCCAAATGGCATCCCAAAACATTTAAACTGCAACAGAGATGAAATTTCTAAAAACACACTTATAACAAATGCGGTTTTGATTCCAAACTATAGAGAACTATATTTTAGGGTAACCCATCGAATTTTATGAGATTTCGCTTTCGCATTCTTGTGCTATGGCCTCCGATCGCCCGGGCCAGATAGCCTTCCTGAATAATCGAACTGTTGCAATACAGCTGCAATTTACACAATAGGCGTAGCGCAGCTGCGGTTTTAATTCCGCACAATAGAAAGCAGTGTTTTGGGTTCACCCTCCAAATTATATGCGATTTCGCTAATGCGGTAAATTGCTGTGGCTTCTGATTGCCCGGACCATTGGAAGCCATAGCATTACGAAGTCTTTTGGCTACCGAATGCTTACCGAAAGCGCGCTGTGAGTGCGCTATATAAAACTCTCCTGCGTAACACCCACATGGTCTATATGACTTTTTGGAGTTACAGACGGAGATACATTACATTAGAACACGCCCGCCTGATGTAATAAAATTAGGTGGGAAAACCTGAAATACCTTTTTAACATATACCTTGAATCAAGACCTCTGCTTAGCAACACCTATTTTGGAAATGAAAACTGTATCACAATTTAAATATTTCGGTAGGTTGGCCGGTCCGGGCCATTTGAGGCCACAGCGTGAAAGGTCCTGCGCTATCGCGTGAAATTTTGAAGGCAAACCCGGAAAATTGTTTTATTTACTTAGGAATCAAAACCAAAGTTGTGCAACGCCTACTGTGGAAATTGCAGCTGTATCGCCGTTGGAGTATGTAGGTAGGCTCTTTGGTCCCGGTCATTGCAGACCATAGCATGAGAAAGCCCATGCGCTAAGCCGTGTAATTTGATTGATAAATCCGGTAAACGCTTTTCTGTATATTAGTATCAAACTGCAGCTGCCAAATGCTTATTGTGGAAATGGTAGCTGCATTGCAGTTCAAATATGCAGGGAGGCTGGCTTGCCCAGGTCATTGGAGGCCATAGCGTGAGAGATAGCAGAACATCGCCGGTGGGTTAAACTGGTTTATACCTTGTTATGATGTGCAATCAAACCCACAGTGACGCGAAGCATTTTGTTAAAATGACAGATGTACTGCAGTTTGACTACTTAATGCTGCCATTCGGGCCGGGCCATCAGGGGCCATACTCTAAGAACGCGTAAGGGAAAACCATTGAAATCTGGTTGGAAAAGTTCGCATGCTATTCTCTGTAACTTGGATAAGAACCGCAGTTTTTTCGCCAAGTTTTCGTGAAAAAATGGCAACCGCATTGCCGTTCTAATGCGTAAATAGGGCTGGCTGACCTTGGTCATTTAATGCCACAGCAAGAGATCGCGCAAGAGCAATTGCATGAAACTTAGTGAGTAGACCAGTAACCCTATTCTGTATAATTTGGAATTGAAGCCACAACGTTCTGACCTTTATTGGTTAAAATGGTAGCTCTATCGCAGTTATTAGTTGGACTGCAAAAATTCTGCAGTTGCAATTAAGCTTTGGATTTGCATGTCGATCTTAGCTGTCTGCAAATGGATGTCTTCCTAGTAATTGATTAACGACGCCATCAGAAGAAGATGGCAGACATCGGTCAACTCGTAAAAAGCAGCAGAAACATTGCTACAGGAACGAAGCTCAGACACAAAACTATCTTGACGTGCATTCGCAGATTTTTGTCTTCGTCGTTGTATCATGTTGCAAGATTGAAATGTCGATCCTTGCACCAAATATTCTGTCCGAGATCAAACTAGCAGCATCCAACGAGTTGCGCTCCGGGAAAGATGGCTGAGCAGGCATTCTGACTGGCTTTCTCAAAGTCGGAGGCTATTTTTTCCTACTCAGAGTTTGCATCATTTTCATGGTTTATACTCTCCCATTAGCCGATGCGATTGCCAGGCAAAATCTAGGCTTTCACTTCTGTGCAGGTGACATTCGGTTGTACCTTTGCTTCGATCCTTCCCAACCCTCCAGTACGTCGAATTCTCTCAACTCTCTTGCTGCATGTGTTGATCGCATCAGCCCATGGATGGTGGCAAACTTTTTTAAATTGAATGACGATGATAAAACCAACTTACTAGCTATGGGCAAACCAAGCGTGACTCAGAAGTTGGAAAGCTTGACGCTCACAATAGGCTCTGCCAGCATAGCTCCTGTTAAATTTGCACGAAATCTCCGTGTCCGGTTCCAAAGGTGACCTTTCACTAGACGACCTCATCAGCTCCACAGTCAAGTCTGCCTACTTTCAGCTACATAACATAGCTAAAATTCAGGCTTGTTTAGACAGGGATACCAAATTTAAATTGGCCCCTGGATTTTTGACGGCCCATCTCAAATTCTATAGCTCACTGCTTGCTGGTCTACCGGCCTGTTCAATCAGGCAAAACAGTTGGTGCAAAACTTCGCAGCCAGGCTTGTCTGTCGTGAGAGTTGCAGTTGCCACGTCACACCACTTCTCACCAACCTGCACTGGCCCCGAGTCAAGCAACGCATCGAATTCAAGGTTTTTTCACTCACTTTTAGGTCCCTTCATTCTTTGGCTCCAGCCTACCTATCATATCTACTCCCTCATCAGACTAAGCATCATATCGACCGCTTTTTGGAATCTAATCGTCTACCTATATCTCGTACGAAATTAAAATCCTTTGGTGACCGTGCCTTGAGTTCGCACGCTCCTAAAGCCTAAAACTCACTTCCGACCTGCGTCATGACATCTCTTGACTTGACCACATAAAAAAATAACTAAAAGTCAATGGATGGATCACAGAATTTAGTGAGTCCCTTTGGATCGTTCTTTGGTATCTTATGGGTGGTGGCACCGTGCATACTGCCGCTAACCGTATGTGCATGCACTAACCCTGTGCATGTTGCCTCTATCTCCATTGTGCCTTTTTTTTTCATTGAGCACGATACCACTAACCATTCGATGATGCTTCCTTTGCCACGAATGTACAAAATGCTTAGAAAAAAGTGAGTACCCTTAGGGTGCTATAAAAATGTATCGATATTTTTACCATTATTGTTATTATTAATGCATAAATAAACTGGGCGTACTATTATTACTTCCACACCCACCGCGGAATGCAATATTTGTTTCTTTTAGTAAATTAGCAACTGATTTGGACGACAGGAAATATTTTTAATCAATTAAGTTATACACTTCAAAAGTAGCACAGTTTCGCGCTTTCGTCATGCGCTCATTTATCGACGTATCTAGCATTTCGCGCTTTTGTCGGCGAGTTTTTGTCGGCGAGTTTTTGTCGGCGAGTCTTTGTCGGCAAGTTTTTGTCTTGCTCGCTCTTGTCTGGGTGCCGCCTGCTTGAGGCAAATATTTGGGGGGTTGTTCTAGTCTGAAGCGCATTTCCTGTGCTGCTCTAGCAGAGCGTTTGCAAGTTTCAATCTGCCCTGCTGACGCACGATTATAAGGCTCACTGTAAGATACTTCTTTCAGTTGACATTATCTAATGCAGGAGACGGTTACATCTCGAAGCACACAGGCGGCGAGGTCCGTTCCACGTTGGCTGGTCTTTCTACGGTTAGGTTGCATACCGAACAAAAGCTCAATTCAATTCGAAGCTTACATTCAAATCATGCCTGCGTTTCAGACTTGCAAAGCATTTTGGGTCGACGCGCCATCTCTCCAGGCTGTGTCGAACACTTGTCCCGTGCTCGTATGAACGCATGCGACGGACGAGCTATCTCGAGCTATCTAGAGAGTTTTCTCGTCGAAGATCGCTATCGGTGACTTCTTCGATGTTAAGTACTCGGCTTCCATTTCAGCGCTGAGTGCCAAGGAGCGAGAGCCTCGGCATCGATTAGGCGATCGATTAGCGTCACTCGGACTCTCGCCGAGCTCTCCAACCTGCTGGGAAGAGCGTGCTGGATTTGTGCGATCAGTCGCGCACTGCAAAAGAAAAAGCTCAGTCAGCTGCCACTTGTCATAGAACGAGGAGCCGGGTCTGAGCGGCCACTGCGCTCGCTCGCTCGATCGGCTACTGAGCGTAGCCAAAAGTGGATCCGGTCGGATCTCGGCCGGAAGTGTGTGGTGGCTGGGCAAGTCAGGCTAACTCAACAGCGTGAAAGGCCATCGTGTGCGATGCCCCTGTCAATCCGCTCCTTACTTTAGGCTTCTCAATTAGCACCATTGCCTGGCCGCGAGGTAGCTCGACCTCAAGGGGGTGGATGCGCGTACCATGTAGCCCTCACGCTTGAGCCGCCGTTACATTAAGGCAATGAACTTAGCGATCAGAACGACATCGCTACAGAAGAAGACCGATTACATTTTACCAGTCTGGCTGGCAATTCCACGCTACTGCACTTTAGTCGGAGAACTCCTCTGAGATTGAGACGCCGCCTTACCGGAGACCGGTTGCAATAACTTCAACGAGGAGAGAGGCTTCGATCTCATGAGAAGCTCTGACTGCTGCCACCAGGGGTTGTAGCTTCTCTAAAAGACAGGGCGAATGGCAAGCGAGGACGCTCTTCATATTTCTGTCTGTATATTTTCATTCCTCTCTCTGTCTTGATCTGAATCTCTCTCTCCCTCTCGTTCGCATCTATCTGCACCTCTCTATCTGTACATAGCACCTCCACAACTTCCTTTCAGATTAGGTAGCGCCTCCATTATTTCCTTCTAGGCCATGTACCACCATCATTATTTCTTTCTTAGCCACGAAGGGCCTCTATTATCTCCTTCGGACACAGCTAGCACCCCCATAAACCCTTCTTGGATACTCACCGCCTCCATTATTTCTCTAATACTGTGAGCACTGCATTAGAGTTATCCTTCATTTGCCATAAGTCCGGTACAATGACGTGGGTTAAAACGTATGATTGAGATTGTTCAGAATTAAGAGCTAACCGTTATCCAGAAAGTACTACAATGCGGGTTCACCGTTACCTTGTGGACAATGCTGGCCAGGGTAGGGCCTCTGTACTAGTCCTCCTGGATTTCTCAGCAGCTTTTCACATATTTTACTATCAGAACCTAAAGGAGCGCCTCTCGACACGCCTAGGTATTAATGGCACAGTAATAGACTGGATTGGGTCATACCTCAGTGACAGGTGTAAAAATGTAACTGACTATCGGTCATCCGGAGAGCCTTTAAGTATGGACTATCTCAGGATTCAGTCGTATTTCTCTACTTCTTTTCACTGCCTATACTCTTCCTCGGGGTCGATATCATCTCCAAACACTATCTCGTCTTTTATGTTTATGCAGATGACACTCAGTTGTACCTATCCTTTCACACTTCTCACAGCCTTAATCCACCTCCGATTCACTAGCCTGTGCCTTGGAGCTAGCATCGACGAGCACACGAACTTGGATGATCACCAGCATCAGCCAAACATTTGGTGATGCTTTATATGCAGCATCTGTAAAGTGCCTAAAGAGAGAGAGAGAGAGAGAGAGAGAGAGAGAGAGAGAGAGAGAGAGAGAGAGAGATCCAGTTCTCTGAGAGAGCTAGACATATGTATTATTATTATTATTATTATTATCCGAAAGCTAGTGACAATAATACCAGCCTCATAGATTAGGGCAAGCTTAATGTCGCCCTCAAGTTTGAAGGCCTTAATCTCAAGTTTGGTTCATCTAGCATCACTCCGGCAACGTCTACCTGTAAACTGAGTGCACTGTTCCATAATTACATGTCATTAAAGGAGCATAGTGACTGGCAATCCCCCCCCCCCATCAAGTCGGCCACCTTTGAGCCGAGGAACATTGCCCAAAGCATGGCCTGCCTCAATAAGAGGACGACAGCAAGAGTGGTTCACTCGTTTTTGTGACAGCGCGTCTAGCTTACTGAAATTTCCTTTATTCAGGCCGCCCAGCCAGAGCCACTAATCCTCTGCAGCTGTCGTAGACTCAGCAGCTCGTCGGAGTCTGCGATCAGCGGCGTAGCTGCCGCATTGCATGGCTTCTGTCTGAGCGTCACTGGCTCCTTAATCAAGCATTGAATCTACTTCAAGATCCTGCCATGGCCCAACAAGTTGCTTCGCTCGCTGGCACCAGCCTACCATTCCGACATCATTGCTTGCCCAGTCACGTGCTCTCGTACCACCCGCTCCTCGCCTTCCAATCGTCTCTCCTCGTTCCTCGTGCTAAATTGAAATCTTTAGGCAATTACCAGCTGTAGCTTGCCTCTGCGCTTAAGTCATCACCTGCATTGACTGGGTATCATTTAAGTCTCAGCTAACGACGGATCTATTCCGGTCAGATTTCCCTGAGCCAGAATGAGCTTGTCTTATTTGCTCTCTTGTGCTTTGCTTTCTTACCTCCTGTGCATGATTCAGAGCCTAACTCATTTTAGCAGGCGGTCCAACGAGCCAGCGGCTCTCAGTGTGCTTCTCCTTGTGTGCCTGTCTTGCATGCTTGTCTAAGCACGATACCGGTGCGCTCTTCAGAGTGCTTTTCTAAACCTGACCTCTTGCATGTCATTAAATCTTTTTATTTTCGGTGGTCTCGAAGTGAGCTGCGAATAACCTGGAGAGAACTCTGGTTCTCTTTGGGCGCTATGTAAATAGCATTACATTATCGTGGCAATGAATCGCCTTCCTACCAGTGCTGACAGGTTAGTATGATTGCTTCCTTGCTTTTTGACAGACAGAAAGGCCTAAACTCAGAGATGACGTCATCATTCATTTGTTCATAATATATATATTTAAATTTTAAGAATTAAACAATAAAGAGGGCTTGTAAACAGTAAAGTTAAAACTCTATCCTCAAAGAAGACATATTTATCTATGCCAGATGCCACTCACGAAGCCGACTCTGGCTTTGTCTAGGATGATCTTCCACATGTTAATAGTGGAAAATTTGTCTGTATGACTTTACAACGTCAAGATTGTTCTAACAACATGGCTAATCATTGCTCAAATATTATCACGCTACTCAGTGCGAAGAAATTAGAAAATAATACCATCTAGCTTCCGGACAAAATGTTTTTTAATCACAGTAACTGGTTCCTTTCGTCACGAGCCAATCAAATCAGCGGTGACGTTTACTGTGAACGCATTCCATGCGATCAGTCATCGCAACATCGAAGCACTGCCTTGTCAAGCTCTAAAAATATTTATAGAGAAAAGTGAGAATGTGTGATACCACATGTGAACCCGGTCGGTGGGTTTTACAAGAAGGTTAACATTAACCGACTAGTTTGATCCCTCTCAGCCCTATAGTACGTCGAATTCTCGCAATTCCCTTGCTGCATGTATGATGACATCCGTACATGGATGGCAGCAAACTTTCTAAAATTGAAGGATGATAAAACCAACTTACTAGTTATGGGCAAACCAAGCGTAATTCAGAAATTTGAAAGGTTAACGCTCAAAACTGGCTCTGCCAGCATATCTCCTGTTGAATCTGCACGAAATCTGGGTGTTCTGTTCGAAAGTGACCTTTCATTAGACGACGGCATCAGCTCCATAGTCAAGTCTGCCTACTTTCAACTACATAACATTGCGAAAATTTGGGTTTGTTTAGACAGGAATACCACATCTATATTGGTCCATGCATTTTTGGCATCCCGTCTTGACTTCTGTAGCTCAGTGCTTGTTGGTCTACCGGCCTGTGCACTCAGGCGCTTGCAGCTGGTGCAAAACTGGGCAGCTAGGCTTATCTGTCGTGAGCGTCGCAGCTGCCACATATCGCCGACTTGCACTGGCTACCAGTCAACCAACGCATCGACTTCGAGGTTTTGTCGCTCACTTTCAGGTCCCTTCATTCGTTGGCCCCAGCCTGTCTGTCACACCCCCACTCCCGCACCAGGCGAAGCATCGTGTGCCACTCGCTTTTCGGAATCTTCTTTGCTAAAAGAAGAGCTACGAGGATGGTTAACGCCGGTTGAGTAACGCATGCAGAGCAAAGTGCTTACGCTGACCCGCAGGGCCCGCCGCGGCTTGGCTCCTTCGCACCTGGCTGAACTGCTGCATCAGTTTCAGCCTGTTCGCGCCCTCAGGTCCTGTGTGGACGATAAATTAGCTGTTCCATTCCCCCGCTTAAAGACCTTTGGCGACAGAAGCTTTAGCTCTGCACGTCCTTGACTGCGGAACTCGCTTCCACAATTCTTACGCAACGACAACTACTCTCCTACTGCCGACTGTGGCTCATCCTTTCCAGCGGTCCCGAGCTGCTACTTCCATGCTACTCACTACCTCAACTGCTCTCCTGACTCTGCTATGCTTCCCACTTTCTCTTTGTTGCGTGAGACGAAGTCTGTTGGCTACCGAATGCGTACCAAAAGGCGCTTAGGCTGTGAGTGCGCTATACAAAACTCTCCTGCGTAACACCCACATGGTCTTTATGACTTTGTGGAGTTACAGCCGGAGATACACTACATTACATTCTACCTCGTACAAATCTCAAATCCTTTGGAGACCGTGCCTTTATTTCGTATACTCCCAAAGCCCGGAAATCACTCTCAACTTGCGTCATGACATCTCCTGACTTGTACGCATTAAAAAACACAACTAAAATTTCATCTTTTTAACACAGCATTCAGTGGGTCCCTGTTATTCGTCCTTTGTGTGCTTATGCGTGCTGACACTGTGCATGCTGTCACTAACCATACTTGCATGCTGACCCTGTGCACGTCACCCCTAATCATGCTATTCTTGTCGTTTACTGAGCATGCTACCACTAACCATTCGCTCGTGCTTCCGTTAAAGCAAATGCAAAGTGCTTAGAAAGAGATTTATTTCTCTGAGGGTGCTATAACAAATGTATTGTTAATATTATCATTGACATTAAGACGAGAGTTGTGCATGCTGCCACTAACCACATTTGCATGCTGACCCTGTGCATGTCACCCCTAACCATGTTATTCATTTTGTTTGTTTTTCAAGCATGATTTTACTTACCATTCAATTGCATTTCCATTTGCAGCAAATGTAAAGCGCCTAGAAAGAGATTAAGTTCTCTGAGGGCGCTTTATCAAGTACATTACTATTGAACGGTCGATATATATATATATATATACGTAAATAATCGGTCGCCAACAGTGTGTATATATATATATATATATATATATATATATATATATATATATATATATATATACACACACACACTGTTGGCGACCGATTATTTACGTTGACGATCTGCCGAGGTAACCATTACCAAATTTTGTGTGTGCTGCGATTCACGTCGCGCCCACTGAGTGCTCTGGGCTTCTTAGGAATTTGAAAGCGCTATTACTCTACTAGTTGGGCTGCGGAAGCTGCAGGAGAGCCGGAAGTTACGTGCCGCTTCCAGTCCCAAACATAGAGAACAGCACTGCGACGCCGATGATTGGCCCCTTCGCTTTGCCACTTCTGTGCCTGGGACGTGGGTCGATGCGGCCAAGACTATTTGCCTTTCTCTATAGAGTATTGTTTGGGGACGTGTCAATTACGGACTCGCGAAAGTGCTCACCAAACAGTGGCTTATATACAAACCGCTCAAGTACTCTTTGCTGGTCCCTCGGGCGTCGTCAGCATAAGCGACTGAGTGGAGCTTGCCTTATACGCTTTACTGCGGTCATGCACAATCCTTTCTAAATGAAACTGAGCTTGCACAGTATCCGTTTCACCCATGCTGTATGCGTGATCCTTATTTTACGTAAGCGAAAGGTCCTTTCGCTCGTGACTCGGTATTTCTTCTCTGGCTCCACTGCGTCACTCGTGATCGCTGCAGTCAGCTAGTGCTCAACGGAACGTTTTGGAATGAAGTTCTTACAATTTTAGTAGTGCGACTGCAAGGTCCTCTGCACATGCTCAACCAATAAAAGCCATCTACTGGCCACGATCCACCACCTTAATCTCTCCACGAGGCATTTTTAAAAATTGAGCACGCTTAATCAGCCAAATTATAAGAGTGCTAGAGAGTTTTACTAATTCCTGAATTATATTCATGCATGGACTTGCAAAGACTAGCAGCCGCAAGTTTGCAGTATTTGTTGGAAGTACTGCGGTTCAAGAGCCTCAATGGCGTTCATAACAGCGGCAAATGCGCATTACTTCAATATAATTGCGACAGTGCAGCGAAATTCAGTCTGTACCCATATGTAAGTCTCTGAAAAGCAGGAGCAACAGGTGGTAACGTTTCGAATCAATCGTTCCGAAAAGACGTTCGTTCCTTGATGCGTTCTCTAAATAAAATGAAATTAGGGGTCGCGCAAGTGGCCGAGATGCGAGATAACCTATGAGCTACGGGAGAACGAGATTCTGGTTTAGCTTCAACACTCGTCCTAATGTCAGTCTGCACTTTCCCACGACACTTACCGTGAGAGTTTCTCTTGATAGAGCAGCATGGCGTGCGAGGTTGTACGGCAGTGCCGACTCGATGTACAATTAATATCACATCTGCGAAATTTTTCTGTTCTCTGCCTGTCTGTGTTTGTATCTGGCTTTCGACGGCTGCAGGAGAAGTATGCGTTGGCTGAATCACGTGCGCGTCTTCGCTCAATCAGCCTCTAAACGCTCCTTCATGCGCTCTCGCACATCTTTTTCTCAATCTTGCAAAAACAATTTCGACAGCGGATGTTTATATTCTAACAAAATTTGTTGATCTGTGGCAGGAGCATGAGAGGGCTCGTGAATTAATCAAGGTAAATCTTATAAAGTTCTAAAAAATAGAATCGGTGGTGCTAAACGCAGCAGATTTATATTTTTCATTTAAAAAATGGTGGTGCCTGTGTTCCCAAGTATACAGGAAAATGCCAGCAGGGTCCATGAGATAGCTTTTAACTCTTGCTCGCCTTTATGGCCATTATGGACGACATGATGCAGTGTCTAGCCATAGATGTGATGTGATATGATAAAGTATGTGAGAATACATCTGAGAGCATAAGTTAAATTGATACTTAAGGGATGAGCAGTTGTAGCCATCATTCCAGAGAGGTATTTCTGAATACGTAAATAAGAACACAGTGGTAGCTTGGCTTCAATTCAACGATATTATAGTGTTTGGAAATATTGTGCTGTCACAGATGGGCAACGAGCTGGCTTGATAAATAGTTAATAACAGTCAACAAGATCATCCGAATGCCTGCCTTTAACTCCATGCCTCGTCCTCGTTTGCTGCTCATTTTCAAGAAACTGTCAACTCATTTATATCCCAGTATGATTGATTGCCTTTGCTCATTTGGAACGAAGAAATTGTTTAGTTAGATTTACATTGAATCATTATTATAAGAATAAAAATAATTGAGAAACTCCATTGGCTAAGCGGACGGAGCTTTTGTCGGACCGGTTGACGACCACTTTTGTTTTTAAATGTTGGATGAGAAGCATACATGTTCCCTTTAGAAGTACACGACCGGCTCGGAAACCCACTCAATTCGTATATTCACCTATTGTCGACAAACCTCCTCCAGGCAGGCGGAGGCAGCTTTTTTGAGCTTCAGGAATGCGAGGGGTGGGTTCGGTGAGCCGTGATGGCACACTAGGTAAACCGGTTGCTTTTCACGACCACGGCCCCAAGATCGTGGGTTCAAATCCTGCGGTGGGCGATCCTTTAGCGCCGCTGCAAGCGGTGGTGATAGCCGTCGAGGCTCTTCTGTCGTCATACAAAAGGGGCTGTTAAATAAGAAAGTGTCTTTTTTCGCTTCGGCCGCTGAAGCCTGAGCGCCGGGGCTACTTGAATCGCTGTGCGCCGTCATCAATCGCGCCTCCATCTGCGAGCGCTCCGGTGCCCCTGTGGATGACAACCGAGCTACACGCCGAGCGGCAAACGACCGGCGTGAGCGCCCCTCGGCTTAGATCTGAAAGTCAGATAAGCGACGAACCTGTCCTCCTCCTCGATCTGATGCTGAATGTCGTACTGCAGCCGGCCCGGCGCCACCGGAGCCAGGCTGACGCTTCGCGCGAGTCCGAGCGGCGGCCGGTTGTAGCTGCTGCCCGACGACAGTCTGCGCTGCTGTAGTGCCGGCGGCTGCAGCAGCTGCTGCATTGGCTGCTGCTGCTGCTGCTCGTCCGCTGGCCATTGCTCACCGCCCAGCTGCTGCTGCTGCAGCTGCGACGCTGAGTCGGCTCGCGTCTTTCGCGGCACCCTCGTCACGCCGCGAATCGACGGAAGCTCGACGCTCGTCGGCGGCGCGGCGGCGGCGGGCGCGTCGGCGTTCCGCGTCGGCGGCGTCTCGTCTTCCTCTGTCGGCGTTCCGCGCTCGGCAGTCGGCGTCCGGCGCGCGCCGCCGGCCACGTCCGGCGCGGTGGCGGCGCGCCAGCCGCTCGACGGCGCGTAGTCGACACCGCCGTAGGGCGGCGGCCTGCACCCTCGCCGCGCGCCTTCCTGCTGCGCCGTCGCCGCCGCCGTCGCCGCCGCCGCCGCCACCTGCGTCGTCGAGCGGCGGCGGCGACCTTCGAGGCGTCGCGACGACTGCGCCGCGACGAGCTTGCGCTTGTTGCTCTCCCAGTGGCTCTCGGCGCGCGCTCGCGCCCTGAGCAGGCCGGTCAGCCGCCGCTCGAGCCCGGTGGACAGGCTCTTGTTGTCTTGCAGCAGCACGCGCGGCAGCGACGACTTGAGCTTGGGCCGAAACCGCGGCGGCGACGGCGAATTCGCCGAGGGATTCCATATCGGCGCCGCGGCGTGAGCCGCCGCCTCGTCGCGCACGCCGCTCAGGCCGCTTATTGCCGCCATCGGAGTCGCGGCGGCGTCGGCGGCGTCGAGCCGGCCTCGAGGTGGCTGCGGCTCAATGAATAATCCGGCAGTCCGACCGGCGGTTCGCGATTTGCAGCGGCGGCCGCGCCTCGCCACCGCGCAGTACGGTCCCTTGCGGCGGGCGGCCCGCGACTAGGCGGCGGCTCACGTTCGGACCGCTGCTCGCACGCGCGGCCGACGTGCCGCACGGTCCCGAGCGTGCGCTCGCGACCAGAGGACGAGGCGTAGTCGCGGCGGAAGCAGCGGTCGCCGCGTATCGCCTCCTAGTAGGTTTCCGCTAAGCGCTGGTCTGGCTCATCCGGGCTTCGCGGTGGCGCCGACAAAAAACGCTCGCCGGCGTGACCACTGCAAGCGCGCTCCGAGCGCGCTCTTCGAGCGCTCTCCGAGCGGCCTGCTGCGCGAGTCTCTTTTGTGGATTCGCTCTTTGCGCCCCGTCGAGTCAGCAAACTGCTGCTACTGACACTTCCTAGCAAACATCTCGGCGGGGATCAGTCAGAGCGAATAAATAGCTGCTTTCTTGACCTTTGTGCAGACCTATTGACGGGTTGTTAGGGCGCGAGCGTAGCAACTTTTATACAGGCGCACCGCTGCGCCAGGTGCCGCCGTCTGCTGCTATTTTGAGACTCTGTCAAGCACTTTCCTCGCTACTTGCTGGCACACGTGGAGGCGCGCCGAGATCGCATCACCAGTGATTCAGCGGCGATAGCGCCGCGAGAGCGGCCGCCACCGCCCTCACTTCTGCAGCTCGCAGCTCTCTCTCTCTCTCTCTCTCTCTCTCTCTCTCTCGAGAGAGAGAGAGAGAGAGAGAGAGAGAGAGAGAGAGAGAGAGACAGAGAGACAGAGAGAGAGAGACAGAGAGAGACAGAGAGAGAGACAGAGAGACAGAGAGACAGAGAGACAGAGACAGAGAGAGACAGAGAGACACAGAGACACAGAGACACAGAGAGAGAGACAGAGAGACAGAGAGACAGAGAGTGAGATAGAGGGGGTGAGAGAGAGAGAGAGCGCTCAGGAGCTGTCACGCGACAGACGAGTCGTGAACGATGTCATACTTTGCAGGCTGAAGTGGCCGTTTAGATTACTAGCGATCGCGACGGCGGCATTAACATGGCCGTCAATGCGATTGCTTCCGCAGCGATCGTGCGAGCAGCGATTGCGACACGATTGTGCTCAGACTGCCGTGCAGTCAGAGGCTTCCGTCTTCCTACTTGAGATATTACAATTTATTTGTTTAGCGCCCAAAGAGAATTTCGGATCGCTATTCAGGTGCTTCACATACGCCACGGGGCTCGAGCCCACGACCAACCTCGCCCAGACCTTGGTCAAGGCGAGCACCTTAACCACTGGGCCAAACCAGCGCGGCATCCCAGATACCCGCAGACTGACACGTGGCGGCAGGCTCATTCAGCCGCCGATGCGAACCGGGCGTCGTCGACAGACGTCCCGGGTCGTCTGACGCGCTTCATTCGCCTCGTGGCCGCAACGGATTCGCCCGTCACTTCTCAACCGCGCGGCAGCACGACTTGAGGACCAGACCAGCGCAGCCAAGCTACGCGAGCGGGGCGCCGCGAGAGATGGCTTACGCAGTTTACCACGCTTAGCATGTAGTCGAGCCTGCCTGAGAAGTCAGCCAGGACGGACACTATCGTCGGCGCTGGCGTCGAGCCGGACGTCATCTGCCGAGTCAGAGGCGACGGCCGGTCGCGAGCGCGACAACGAGAAAAGGAGGCGTGGCAGGGCTTTTTCGTCGCCAACAGGCGACGCTCGCGGGCATCGAGCTCTTGTGTCAGGCCATCTACGGAGAGCTGCCGATATCCGGTCGCATCCCTGCATCCTTCAAGGAGGCTGTTGTTAGGCCACTTATTATTAAAAGAGGTCCGCACTAGACCGGGGCAAAGCTACGGTGTCGGCTTACGGTGTCGAGAGACCGGGGAGCGCGGCAAAATACGATACGCTCCGCTACCGAGTACGCGCCGTATCAATCTACCGAGTGCACACCGCGTCAATTAGTAGGCGCCGTACCAATAGAGCGCGCACCGTGTCGAATAGCTTGCGCCTGCCTATCAAATAATAATAATAATAATAATAATGTACTTAATAAAGCGCCCTCAGAAAACTCAATCTTTTTCAACGCGCTTTATATTTACTGCAAAGGGAAATGCAATTAAATGGTGAGTAATATCATGCTTGATAAACAAACAACATGAATAACACGGTTAGGGGCGACATGCACAGGGTCAGCATGCAAATGTGGTTAGCGGCTGCATGCACAGTATCAAAGCCAACTGGACCCCGTGGGACGGCTCGCTCGGGGTCAAGGTCACTCTAATGCCAGCTTCCCAGCATTGCGAAATGACGATCGTGGCATCTCTATTTGCCGCCGCCGCCGCCGCCGCCGCCGCCGCCGCCGCCGCCGCCGCCGCCGCCGCCGCCGCCGCCGCCGCCGCCGCGGTTGCTTAGAGCGGTGACGGCGAGCGACGACGACAAGGCAGACGCCGCGGCCACAGCGATCCTACGATTGGCCGCTCCACGACCTGCGGACGGCTGCGAGTCAGTTTAAAGGGGGGAAGTGCGAAGAGCGAGAGCAGAGGCCATCAGCCGGCCAGCCATCCAGAAACAGGAGCCAAACTAGAGAAGCGAGCTAGATAGCGAGAAGAGACGAGCGAAAGACGAACTGCTGCGGCGAGGTAGTAGCAGCTGACTCGAGGCATCGTCGATACAGTCTCTCACTCCAGCCGCTGAGCAGTGACAAATTCGAGCTGATCAATGAATCGATCTGAGATCGCATCGATTGAGCTGCCTCCTCTTCCCCGCCCCTCCCATCCCCGATCGAAAGTCCCGCTAGGCTCGACGTGCGACACTTGCCGGTTGAAATTACCGCTCTAAAATCTTCCTATACGCTAGAACCCAATGCATCGCCGCGCAGCGCCTGCGATGCACACAGGAGATGGATGAGAGGCGCACAAGGAGCACTTCGGGATTACAGGAAATCGAACGCTCCTGGAAGGTCTAGCAGAGCGAGGCGACAGACGCCATTCAACTCAGCATTCTTCAAACATTCGCTACATCTGTAGAGCAACCAAAGAGAACTAAATCTCTTTCTGCACGAATAAGGGCCTAGGAGCGATTCACGTGGACAAAGCATATGCCTGCGAAGAGCTTATGCTTTAGTTTTCCTTCGTGACGCCATTCCATCGAAGCATCCCAGTTTCACGTTCACGTTCAGGGAAATGGGCGGTGCATGTGAAGGCCCGGGTGAAAGCATTTTGCATAGACTGGCCAGAGAAAGACAGCGAAGGAACCAATTAATAAGTGACGGGACCTTGAAGTCGATACTCTGCTCTAGTAGCCTCCAGTTCAGATCAGAGAGAAGCCGTGCTATGCGTCAGCTGCCATTTTTAAGTAAGACAAATCCAGCTATATGATATTGCACAATCGGTAAGCGTCTCATTGTGCAGTTAGAAGAACCTGCTTGGAGAAAATTTCAAAATGACATACTAGGTATGCCCATTTATATCGGGTTGGTGTTGCTTTTATTAAATGTACGAACATTAGTTCCCTTCGACGGCCAGACGCGGCAATACGAGCCGAAGGGACGCTGTGAGAGAGAGAGAGAGAGAGAGAGAGAGAGAGAGAGAGAGAGAGAGAGAGAGAGAGAAGGATGCTAAGGCAGTATAGAGTGGAGAGTGGATAATGGATCCAAGCGTAGAATTAGAGTAGAATGTCATCTTCGTGAAAATTAAGCTCACTGGTGCGTTCTTAGATTACACCGGCCAGATGTGAATTTAGAATGTGACAAGAACGAGACTTAAAACAGATCCTTATAGCAACTTATACTTCAAAGGCTTACCGAATTACCATTGACCTTCTATATCCAGGCTCTGAAATCTCCCTTTAAGAGTGAACGAGACCATTGCGTGATGACACACCAGGTAAGGCGGTCGCTCTTCATGACCTCGGCCCCGAGGTTGTGCGTTTGAATCCTGCGTTGGGCGATCCTGTGTTGCCACTGAAAGCGGTGGTTATAGTCCTTAATGCTCTACTGCCGCTATACAAAAAGAAGCTGTTAAATCAGCTATTATTACTTGGGCCGTTAGAGCCGGCGATGCCCGGGCAAGGCGAGTGCTGCTCAGATATGAAGACGGGAGAAAATAAAATCCTAGCAAAAGTTATATTTGGGCCTTACTATACGATTGCATGTACAGCGGCAACAGCGCAGCAGTGGACATTGAAAGGCCCGAAGTACTCGCATACCAGGCTGCAAACATTGACGGCTAATGTTCTCCTGCCGTCTTTCAAATTTTTATTAGCTCAAAAGTTATGATATTGAAGTGCCGTCAGAGTCGCCTCGAAGATGAGTGGGGGGGGTAAGCAAGCCATCCTGTAACGAGCGAACACTTCGAAGCCTCTTCTAACAGAAAAGAAGAGCACCTGTTCTAGGCGAAGGTCAATCTGCTGGGCCAGTCTGTCTCGATAAAGCTCGTTCGCTATTCAAAATTTCGATCAGAAACATCGACACCGGGAATTTTCTTTAACCTCGGCGTTGAATCTAATTTTGTAGACTTTAGATAAAAACAAGAAATATTTTGGTATCGTAATCTTCATCTGTCTCAATCTGACGGCCAATTCCAAAGGTATGCTAAACACAAACTTGCATTTAGTAGCTAACTTTGTGTTCAAAACTTGAGGGCGGAGGATGATGCTAGTATTTATATATCTCCTCTTCTTCTTGATGTTTAGTTACACGGTAGTCAATACGACTTTTTAGCGTGACATGCAGTGCGACCTCGTTTCTTCAGTGTATTTTATTGTGTATGCATTGCTCTGCATACACATACGCCTAAACGACTGCGTGGAAGCCCAACTCGCATGCAGGTTTTCGTCACTCAGCAAGACCATCAGGGCATGCAGGGCACAGCCCGACCATCTTGGCAACAACAGTCCTTTCGAAAAATCGGCAAATGATAAGAAAATAGCTGATTCAACGGCCTCTTTTGCGTAACGAGAGGAGAGCTTTTAGTGCTATCACCACCTCTTGCAGCGGCAATAAATGGTCGCCCACCGCAGGATTCCAACCCACGACCTCGGGACTGAGGTCGTGAAGTGCAACCCCTTTACCTAGTGTGCCACAATTCTTTAACAAAGCATCAGAATCCGCCTATTCGCAAGTAGCACTCACTCAGTGCCCTTGAAGCTGGCACGGCAGATTCGCATAAAAACTGCAGTAGATCTAGCGCTCGGTAGCACCAACTGAAGAGACGGCGTGCATTATTGATGAGATCTAGCCGAGCCGAGGCAAGTGCTAATGGAATCTCTGCACGCTGCGCCTACTTACTTAGCGCATGCTTGCGATAACTCTGTCCCAATCGATAGTCTTAGGCCTTTCTCTCTTGTAACGCAATCGCTTTTCGAAAGCCAAAGGCTCTTGCCAGCGTCTCTACAGACCTCTTAAGCCAGAGCCCATTTACTACCCCATCGGGCTGAGTGCTTCGATGTGATAGTGTGTATAATGGAAAGGCATATTTGCCCTTACTATTAAACGCAGTGGCCTCTGCGACTACTGAAGCCGAATGCGTACGAGCTAATGTGCGGCTGTGGTAAGAAGTTAAACATCTCCAGCAGCCCTTTGACCATGTATCGCCCTTACTCTGATCACTCGAGTGAAGCACACCTGATTTGTATTGCTCGATGACGCACAAATATTAGGAAGGCTTAGCAAGCTACTTTTGAAACCTCCAGTAACTTCACGGTGGGTATCTTAAGATCTGGTTTCAATGTCCTGCAGTTTTAGCAGTTCAACGTTCTACCTCTTGCTTATGTGATCGTTAAGCATAGGCATGCACTTGCATGCAGAGGACACTCAGTTGTGCCTTTGCTTTTATTCCTCCCAGCCATTCAGCATGTCGAATCCCCTTAACTCCCTTGCTGCATGTATTGCTGAAATCCGTACGTGGATGGCAGAAAACTCTCTCAACTTGAATAATGATAAAACCAACTTACTAGTTATGGGAAAACCCAGTGTTACTCAGAAATTTGAATGCTTACCACTACACATTAGCTCTCCCAGCATATCTCCTGCTGAATCTGCACGAAGTCTAGGTGTCCTGTTCCAAGGTGAACTTTCAAGAGACGACCACATCAGCTTGACAGTCAAGTCTGCCTACTTTCAGCTGTATAGCATTGCTGAAATTCTGGCTTGCTTAGACAGTAATACTACCTCCAAATTGGTCCATGCATTTTAAAAATCCCGTCTCAGCTTCTGTAACTGACTTCTTGCTGGTCTACCGGTCTGCGCAAGCAGGCACTTACAACTGGTGCAAAACTCTGCAGCCAGGCTTTTCTGTCGTGACCGTTGCAGGTGCCACATCACACCACTTCTCATTGATCTGCACTACCTCCCAATCAAGAAGCGCGTCGACTTCAAGGTTCTGTCACTTACGTTTAGGTCCCTCGTGTTCTCTGGCTCTAGCCTACCTATCAGAAATACTCCTCCACTAGGCTAGGCATCTTATCACCTGCTTTTCTGGCTCAAATCGTATAGCTATACTTCGTACGAACCTAAAATCCTTTGGAGACCGTGGCTTTAGTTCATATGCTTTCAAAGCCTGGAACTCATTCCCAACTGACGTCAAGACATCCCTTGACTTAACCGTATTTAAAATGAAGCTAAAAACGCATCTGTTTTTCACGTATCTGGTTGGTTCTTGTGACATATCATGTGTGTGCTTATGCGTGCTGACACTGTGCATGCTACCACTAACCATGTTTTACATGTTGCAACTATGTATGTCACCTCTAACCATTTTATACTTGTTGACATTATGCATTTACCACTAATCATTTGATCGCGCTTCCTCTACCCTATCTGTGAAGTGACGAGAAAGAGATAGAGTTCTTTGAGGGAACCATACTTATTACAATTATATTATTATTAAAGTGCTCCCAATCATTTAATGCACATTTTCCTAAATGTATACGCAGGTTTTGAAAGTATCATCACTATGAAAATGCCTAAAACAATCTAGTTAGCAAAGACCTCAGCATAGGTTTCATCTCTAGCACCTGCGACTTCTTGGTATCTTAGTAGCACGGAAGCTATGTAGAGAGACCAATCGTAAAGTGAGAACAGTGACTACAAGGGCAGTTTTGCAAACGACCTGACTGTGCATATGCTTGCAGCAAGTCCTTAAGATTGGTGTTTTTTACACGTTATATTGTGAATATTGTCATGTGGGGTCATTTGAGGTTATTGTTAAGTATATTATTAATATTGTGTACAGGAGAGATCAATTTCAGATTGCTATAATTATGCATCATCGCAATTATAGCCCACCTAACCTGATAATTATTTTCTATATGACATCCAGCATGATAATATTTGTATTATAATAATAATACTTATAATAATGAAAAGATAACTTCGTAGGATCCCACATAAATATATCTGTCTTTAATGACTTTAAATATACTGAAAAGGATTCATTTCATTGGCTAGTGATAACATGCGAAGTGTTAGCAAGCAAAAGCTCAAATGGAACTGATCACTTGGATACGGTAAATGCTGTGCGGAGCAGGTGCGTTTTCTTTCAGCCTGTTTACGTACCGTCAATCCATGGGTTCTCAAGAAGCGATTCGGGAGTTATTTCTAGGCTTAAATAATAATAATAATAATAATAATATTAATAGCAAATTTGTGTAGTTCCCTCAGAGAACTTGATCTCTTTCAAAACAATTCACATATGCTGTAGAGGAAGCGTTATCGAATGGTTAGTTGTGGCCCGCTCAATGTCAACAAGCATAACACGGTTAGAGGTGACATGCACAGGATCAACGTAATTATGGTTAGTAGCAGCATGCACAGTGTAAGCACGCATAAGCACATAAAGAACGATTTACAAGGACCCACTGAATGCCGTGACAAACCGATGCGTTTTAGCTTCTTTTTAAATGTCGTCAAATCAAGGGATGTCTTGACGTCAGTCTAGCAATTGATCGACTTCGAGGTTTTGTCGCTCACTTTTAGGTCCCTTCATTCTTAGGTTCAAGCCTATCTCTCAGATCTACTCCCAAACCAGGCCACGCATCATACCACTCGCTTTTCTGAATCCAACAGTCTACCAATACCTCGTACAAACCTCAAATCCTTTGGAGACCGGTCATTTAGTTCGTATGCCCCCAAAGCCTGGAACTCTATCCGACTTGCGTCATCACATCACCTGACTTGACCACATTTAAAAAGGAATTAAAAACGCACCTATTTATGACAGCATTTAGTGTGTCCCTGTGATTCGTCCTTTATGTGCTTTTGAATGCTGACACTGTTGCAGGCTGCCACTAACCACACTTGCTTGCTGACTCTGTGCATGACACCCTAACCACGTTATTCACGTTGTCTATCAAGCACGATACCGCTCACCTCTCGATCGTGTTTCGGTTGCAGCAAATGTAAAGCGCTTAGAAAGAGATTGAGTTCTCTGAGTGCGCTTTATCAAGTGTATTATTATCATTATTGTTATTATTGTCTGGAATTTGTTCCAGGCTTAGGGAGCGTATAAACTAAAGCCATGGTCTCCAAAGAATTTGAGGTTCGTACGAAGTATAACTAAACGATCTGTTGTATGCTTCTTCAAGCTTGCAATTAGTAGACCTAGCTAGTCTTATGTATTTGGTAAAAGACGGGGGGCCGTCTGGGCGATAGCGCTTTGTGGGCTTAGTGAGAGATGCGAACTCGTCGAAAATGTCAATTAGTGTCGTGTTGTGGCATTCTACTAATGATGACAGGTCGGAAGAGGTTTTGAGCAGCAGGGGGAAAATAAATTTGCACCGACAGCTTCGATGTCAAGGGTCTTGAGGTTTTACCATTCACGGGTGACTTTAGATGCAGACAGTGACGTTCCTACGATATCGTGCACCTGGGAACGAACTTCGCAGATGGCGCCCCCCTCTAGCATTAGATGCTCATTCTGGCGTCCCCTTTGATCCAGAGCCCCGGGAAATACGCCCCGTGCACTTCCTCCGTTACGCCACTGGATGCTGAGGATGGCACACACTGCAGACTTAATGAGATCTTATGTGGTCAGATAAGCAAAAATTGGTAATAATAGGTAATGATAGCACAGATTAGTAGGAAAAAATTTAGTCAAGTGTGTGACCCTTAATGTAAGTAGGGTAATGCACATGAGCCACAAGAAAAAATTTCATTCATTGCACGAAATTTGGCGCTGAAGGCAGTAGATAAGTTGTAGAAATGAATTTTAAAATCACCGATCGATTGCATGCAGAATCGAAATGAGATCAGATAAATCTTGGATAAAGGAGGAATTGGAACCTGGGGCAATAGACTACTGCCATAACTGGCACCTTATTATTGCATGAACTCAAAATAAAGTAATTCGAAAGACTGCCCTGAGGTGACTGCAAATGGTTTTGAATAGAGGGATGGACGTGCGGCAGTGGCGACTCCACCACCAGTTTTGAAAGCAAGCGAACAAAACGTACAATCTCGAAAGGATTTGAAGTTGTTTCAACGCACAGCTAAACAGCTTGAGTTTGAAGAGTGGTTCGTATGATTAGCCTGATTAAGAAACAGTTCGGATAGGTAAGCGGAGCGAGAGAATAGTGGGAACGAATGGTGAGTGACCAAACCATGAAGTCTGTTTAATGGTTGACCAGTGCACGGCAGTGAGAAGTCATGCATTGTGGTAATTGCGACAATTGTGGCAAACAAGCCAACTCGCAAGAGTTTTTTTAACCAACTGTAATCGCCAAATCACAAAGGCTGGAATGCGTGCGAATAGTGAGTTAACGAGTTCTAGACGAATGCAACAAATGCAGGAAAAGCCTGGCTGGGGTAAATTTTCTCAGCGGGCTCACATTTTTTGAATGGTCCGTACATGAATTTAGTTGGACTTGACAGTGGAGCTGGTGTGGTAGTCCGTTGTAAGGTCAATTCCGATCAGCTCACTCTGATTTCGGGCAGACGGTAATAAAGATATCCTGGCCGAGCACGTTTTATGACTTAGGCCTTCTGATTCTTAGAAGAGCACTCATTTTTTCCATTATTAGTAAGTTCATTTGTTCGTCATTAATAAACGACCTTATTTCTGAAAATGGTATTGACCTGCTCGCCCTAACTGAAACTTGGCTGAAATCGATAAACTGCCCGACAATTAAAGACGCTACTCCATCTGGTTTCACGTTCTTTCACACCCCTAGATCAATCAAAACTGGAGGTGGAGTTGCTATGATCGTGCGCTCGAAATTCAACTTCAAGCCATTTGCGGTACCCTCGAAGCAGTCTTTTGAATCAATTGTCCTGGTCTCACCCGAAAACAAGCTACCGATAGTGGAAGTAGTCTATCGCTCACCAGGTACCAAATCCTCCTTTATCTCAGATTTCTCCGATCTCATTTCGATTCTGTGTGCAAGAAATCGATCCTTCCTCGTTATGGATGATTTCAACGTTCACTTTGATAACTTATCTGACGCTTTCAGCACCGAATTTCGTACATTGACAGACTCATTATCTCTTGTGACTCATGTGCATGGCCCTATCCACATCAAGGGTCACACACTCGACCAAATTTTCTCATATAACTGCACTTTGTCATCACCAGTTATCACCAAATCCTGCTTATCTGACTACATGCAGATCTCATTCAATCTACAGTGTGTGCCCACATTCTCCTCTAAAATAACCTGTGAATCGCGAAACCTCAAGACCCTTGACATCGATGCTGTCCGTGCGAGCATATCTGCTTCACCTTTGCTGCTCAGTCCTCCCTCCGATCTGTCATCACTGGTAGATTGCTACAACACGACACTAGCTGACACGCTCGACGAGTTTGCACCTTTGACAAAGCGCACTGTGCGCCCCCGCCCAGACGGCCTATGGTTTACCACAGACATTAAACTAGCCAAGTCTACTAAACGAAAGCTTGAAAAGGCATACAAAAGATCCGGACTAACTGTCCATCGACAGGCATATGAAGACTACTGTAGGTCGTACCAATCGATCCTAGCAAAGGCTAAGTCTAGCTTCTATAAAAAAACATTGTTGAATCACAGATGCACAATCCAAAAATGCTGATGTCGACAATAAACCATCTCCTCAACCGTTCCCAGGTTAGCTCCTTACCTGATGATCCTTGTGATGATCTAGCCGATCGCTTCTCTCGATTCTTTGTGCAGAAGATAGACAAAATCAGGGAATCCATCCCTGCGATGACAACCTTCCCACTAGAATGCTGTTCCTCGGTTCCTGGCTGCGCCTCAATGTCTGCATTTAAACAGGTCACTAGTGATGTAGTCCTAAAGCTCGTATCTCAATCAAAGAAGACAACAAGTCCACTGGACCCTATTCCCACTGTCCTGCTCCTACGTTGCATTGATCTGCTGCTGCCATGCATAACCAACATCATTAATATGTCATTAGCCTCAGGTCAGGTCCCAGCACCTTTCAAAAAAGCAGTAGTCAGGCCACTTCTCAAGAAAGCTACACTAGACCAAGAGAACTTAAGCAACTACCGCCCAGTCTCCCTTCTACCATTCCTATCAAAGACACTGGAACGGGTCGTGGCAGACCAGCTGAACTCGTATATCGAAACCTCACACCTTGCTAGTAAGTTCCAGTCTGGCTTTAGAGCTAATCACTCCACAGAGTCAGCATTGCTTCGGGTATACGACGACCTACTTAGGAATGCAGACATGGTTAGAGTGTCTCTTCTTGTTTTGCTCGATCTTTCGGCAGCTTTTGATACCATCGATCACAAAGTACTTCTAGAGCGCCTCTCATCTCGCCTGGGCATCACTGGCACTGCTCTGCAGTGGTTCAGGTCCTATCTCAGTGGGAGACTCCAGAGTGTTGACGTGAATGGACAAAGATCATCTGAAGTACCTCTAAAATATGGAGTACCTCAGGGCTCTGTGCTAGGTCCGGTCCTTTTCACCGTTTATACTCTCCCTCTCGCTGATGTGATTGCCAAGCACAATCTAGGCTTTCACTTCTATGCGGATGACACTCAGTTGTACCTTTGCTTTGATCCCTCCCAGCCTTCGAGCACCTCAAATTCTCTCAACTCACTTACTGCATGCATTGATGACATCCGATCATGGATGGCAGCACATTTTCTAAAACTAAACGATGATAAAACTAACTTACTAGTTATGGGCAAACCTAGTGTTATTCAGAAATTGGAAAGGCTGACTTTCAAAATTGGCTCTGCCAGCATATCTCCAGTTGCATCAGCTCGAAATCTAGGTGTCATATTCCAAAGCGACCTCTCGTTAGACGACCACATCAGCTCCACAGTCAAATCAGCCTATTTTCAGCTTCATAACATTGCTAAAATTAGGGCTTGTTTAGATAAGGATACCACGTCCAAGTTGGTCCATGCATTCGTGACATCTCGTCTCGACTTCTGCAACTCACTGCTTACTGGCCTACCAGCATGTGCGATCAGGCGATTGCAGCTGGTGCAAAACTCTGCAGCTAGGCTTGTCTGTCGTGAGCGTCGCAGTTGCCACATTACTCCACTTCTCGCCGACCTGCACTGGTTACCAGTCAAGCAACGGATTGACTTCAAGGTTTTGTCGCTCACTTTTAGGTCTCTTCATTCTATGGCTCCAGCCTATCTTTCAGGTATACTACCCCATCAGGCAAAGCATCGTACCACTCGCTTTTCGGAATCCAACAGTCTAGAAATACCTCGTACAAACCTTAAATCCTTTGGAGACCGTGCATTTAGCTCGTATGCTCCCACAGCCTGGAACTCCCTCCCGACCTGCATCAGAACATCCCCTGACCTGACCACATTTAAAAGAAACTTAAAAACATACCTATTTAGGACAGCGTTTAGTGGGTCCTTGTGATTCGTCCTCGATGTGCTTATGCGTGCTGACACTGTTCATGCTGCCACTAACCACATTTGCATGCTGACCCAGTGCATGTAACCCCTAACCATGTTATTCATTTTGTTTGTTTTTCAAGCATGATTTTACTTACTATTCTATTGCGTATCACTTTGCAGCAGATGTAAAGCGCCTAGAGAGAGATTGAGTTCTCTGAGGGCGCTTTATCAAGTGCAATATTATTATCATTATTATTGTCGTTCAATTTGAGAAAGTTTGCTGCAATCAACGTGTGAATATTAGCTAAGCACGCTGCAAGGGAGCTAAAGAGTTCGACGAGCTGAAATCCAGGGCAGACTTAAAGCACTGGTACAGCTCTGTGTTTCTTCTGCATACAAACGAACACCTAGCTCGAGCTGGGCGATGGCATTGACAAGATCGAGAGTGTAAATGTTAAAAGGAGTGGACCAAGCATTGATCCCTGGGGTGTCCCACAGTTTCGAAGCTGCTCTGATGATTGTTTGCCATTGACTTCACAATGCTCTGAAGTATCCCACTGAAATAGGACCTGAAACATTGCAGTACAGTGCCAGTGCAGCCCAGATGAGATGGCCGGTGTTCAAAATGGTAGTCATTTAGTGTCACACTTTGCTGATAGTTACAGCAAAAACAAACAGAGACTCTAACTATCTGATAATTATCTAATTATTTAAGTTAGAAATTTGTGTGTGATTAGCTTTGTACCCAGGCTAGTGTCACACTTTGCTGATAGTTACAGCAAAAAAAACAGAGAGACTCTAACTATCTAATAATTATCTAATTATTTAAGTTAGAAATTTGTGTGTGATTAGTTTTGTACCCAGGCTAGGCTCGGTTGGCTGGGACAGGACGGCTGTAATGCGATATGGGTCACAAGCTAGGCTTGGGTTTGACCTGTGGGTATGGCCGGATGTGCGGTGACGAGAGTCACCGGGGCTCTTGGGTAGGGAAGTTGGCCGAGTAAGTCATGGTGCTGGAGGCTCCCGGTCTCGCCGATTTATGCACCTGGATGGATGCAGGCGTGCTCCGGAGATGTGGCCACGCACGCACGGCAACGAGTACCCAAAGCCCGAGCGGAGCTGGATAGCACGCTCGTTGTTGTGACTTGGTATTATACGCGTTCCCCGAGTAGCCTGTTCGTGGCCCCCCGTGAGTTGGTGTCTTTCGGCGGAAGCTCTCGACTGTGGTGGACGTAGACTCCGACCAGCTAAGCAGTTACTCAGCTAGCCGGATCTTTTATGGCGTACACTCGTACTGTTGGAATGGAGACGGTACAACAACGGGACTGCGGAACCCGCCTGACTAACACGTTTGTTCGCGCTTGCTTCGTCGTCTTGCGCCCCTATAGTGTACTTTGTATATGACCCTCCCTGTAGACTTGTTTAGCGCCCCTGTTGTTGTTGGCGCATACGATATTACAAAGAGGTCTAACCTGACGGCCGCTCGTCTTACCCTAGCTCAGCGGCATGGCGAGCGGCGGCCTGGCCGGAGTATGGCGAGGTTTGGCGGAAATTAACCTCTGACCACTGGAACTCGGCTACAGTTTAGCTGGTCTACCAGTTTACGTTCCATTTTCTTAAATTGAAATGGAAGTAGGGAATCTGAGCGACAGTTACTTCAGCTCTCTTTGTCTGGTGTCGCCATCTTAATTAGTCGCCCAACAATAGGATGGATGGGCAAGACCTGAGACGGCTAAGGATCTTTTAGCATTGTTAGTTATGCAAAGCAGCAGCGAATCATCAATGAAACTCAGAAGGAGAATGTGGTTATAAGGTCTACAGAGCTATTAGTCGTCTTCCTTTTCAGCAAATTTAAAGCGCTTAGAAAGAGATTGAGTTCTCTGAGGGTGCTTTATCACATGTATTATTATTATTTTTATTTTTACTATTAGACTGGGAGGTGAACTTTGACATGCTACCATATGTGGCATGCTGAACGGTGGAACTTTGAGGTGCTGCAAAAAATGGAGGGTAATGAGTCCAGCGGCGATGTCACTTCGGGCATGGACTCTCTGACTATATTTATCTTTTTAACGAATCTTTAGAAAGAATTTTCTGAATCGTACAATTATTGCAAGGTAAGGCCCTGAACTGGGAGCAGTTTACCAGATGATAGATGGTAGACAACAACCTATTTTGATTGCGCATCTTGTCAGTGGTGCAAATCTATCGAGAGCTTCGGCTAGCGTCGTGCTGTAGCATTTCCCGCTGAGGGCAGGTCGGACAGAATATTAGACATCAGAGGTGAGGAAGGCATTTTTGCGTAGACAACCTCAATGTAAAGGATGCTAAAGATTCGAGATTCACAGATGATTATGGATGCCAAGAAAAGCACAAACTGCAGACCGAATGGCATCCATGTGTGGTCAGACGTGCATAATTTGATAATAAGAGAGGTTGATAGCATGCAACTGATGTAGAATATTTGATCTCTTGTGTGACCTCTGCGATTGTGGCCACGCACGTGGGCCGCAAGAGAAAATGAGTCAGTCAGGGTTTGACATTCAGCTTACGTACAAGTCCGTTAGGTCATCGAAATTAATGTTAAAATCTTCCAGTGCGAGAAAGAGACGTTCTCTTGAACCGGAATTGAAATGAGTACAGAAACATCTGCAGTAAATGAAACAGTCTTGGTATATGTGGAAATGGATTACTGCTCCTCATCGGCCAACTTACCGTTGGAATGACTCAAAACAGCAGATTCGATGGACTGCTGTGAAAATGCTGTAAACTGCTTGAAACTGAGAACTACTACAGTGGCTACGATTCCAACAGTTTTGATTGATCTCGGCGGGGTTGAAAACAAGAAAAGCCTGTAGGGGCGCCGTCGATAATTTTCAGGAATCCCTTCGACTTCAGCCAGATCTCGATTAAAGCAAGCATGTCAAGGTCGTCTTCAAGAATCGAGTCATTCATTCCGGGGTCTGTTGCACATTTCACGCACATTCTATTGTTGCACTTAGAGAGTGGCTGCCGGGGGCTATAGTAGGCAGATTAGGTTACCGCTTGAAGTTCGTCTTGAACTGAGAGCCCTCCTGGGTCTGTGCCCTCCGGGGTCTGAGCCTTATTGGGTGAGAGCCCTCCTGGGTCTGAGAGCCCCCCCCCCGGGTCTGAGAGCCCACCCACGTGAGAGCCCTCTTGGATCTCGGCCCTCCAAGATCTGAGTCCTCCTGGGTCTGAGCCCTCCTGTGTCTAAGGCCCAGGGCGTCCTCATAAAACATGTCGTGCGGTTGAAACGACGCCGAGCTAGATCAGCCAGGTAATGACTGATACTCATTATTTGCCGTTGCTGATTTGAAATGGTGAGGAGCCGATTGTGCGATAATCTGTGTCCGAGGCCGCATAAAAATTTGAAGCCATGAGATGGGAAGGTAGTTAAGAAAATTGACTAAGAGCATCGTTCTTTCCATCCGTAAATTATGATTAAATGCTCGGGCTAAGGATCTCCCGAGGCAGAACTGACGGTCGAATAGCATATAGCAGCATTTAAGCGTACTATTATTGAGAATATTGAGACAATGAAAGCAGAGGCACGTTAACGTCTGACAAAAAATTCCAAAAGATCTACCATAAATGTCACGGCTAGCCAGCAGTCTGCTGAGAGTGATGCTGGGACTGCTACAAGGATGGAAATTTAGTGCACTAACGATGCTAGCAGGCTTGAACTTGCAACTGATAGTCTAGATAATGTCAAGGTCGATAGGGTGACCGATATAGCACGGTTGCAGGCCATTGTTGAAGCTCTGTGTGTTGAAATCGGGAAGCTCAATATACGGCTTGAGAAGCCATGGATTAATATTTTACGCGAGATCATTGAACGGACAGCCGATAATATGCAGTTATCTCGTATCTTAGCCTTGACTGATGATTTAAGGTGCGAACGAAGTTAAAGATAGCTCTTTCTAGCTGGGTATAGCCACTGTGGAGTCTATGAGTGCTGCAACTTGCTTCAAGACTACTACAGTTCGAACTGTTGTGCTTATCGACTGCTGGTGCGATGCTGTGAAAGCGGTTTTCTCTCACTGCGAGCCTACTACTGATGACGCCTGCACTACAAGCAGTATGACCATAGATAACCCTTACAACATGCCAGACGAGGAACCACGCTTTGGCAATCTTCGGTGCAGTGAAAATGCTCTATGTCGCATGCCGCCGGTGAACGATGAGAGAACTACCAGGCTTTGTCGTAATCTCTACACTTACGTGAAGACTAATAATAATGATAATAATAATAATAATGCACTTGATAATGTGCTCTCATATAACTCAATCTCTTTATAGGCGCTTTACATTTGCTGCAAAGGAAAGCTACTAAAGGACGACTAATCATCTATTTTTTGGCGACTTAAGTAACTTCTTCACTTTCGCGTTATTCTGTCTATGTGACTTTTCCTGCCATAGTGCCATCGACTTTGTGACCTAGTGAGTGATGCTATCATATTCGAGTTGGTGAATGTCGGCCAACTTTGAGCTGTTACGACCATGCTGCTGCTTCTAAATCGGCATGCTGTAAAATCAGATTGCATTTGACTTCTTGTTCCGATTCGCAGTAACATAACTGATCGCTGCCTTTCTAAAGTCTGCCAGTGGCTGTTTGCTTTTAAGAGACGTTGGGCACCGGACGTTGTCTATCATACCCCGCAGACTGTCTAACTGAAATAAAAGTAGACAATACCAAATTTCTGAGGGAATGCCAGCTCTGAGCAAGAAAATAACAAAGTCACAATTGCTCGTGCAACAGTGCTCGGAGGTATGCTACTTAATGTGTTGCCCATGCTAATCTCGTTCCAGTCTGAGATCATTTCAGGTACAGCTACAGGTGCTCATCTGTCTCAAGCCAAATGAAGTGCTCACGACCCAGCGTATGAAAACCAGAAGGTACTGTAGACGCTTCAAAGTTCATGCTAGCTGAGGAATGCAGCAAAAGAGAGAGAGAGCGTGAGAGAGAGAGAGTGAGATAGAGAGAGGGTGAGAGAGAGATAGAGAGAGAGGGAGAGAGAGAGAGAGGGAGAGAGAGAGAGAGAGAGAGAGAGAGAGAGTGGGAGAGTATAGATTTTAAAGATGAGAGACTTCGCATGGTAGGCTGCTACTCAAATCAAGTGGCTATGAGACTCTCTTGGTGTCCATTTTTTTCATACATTTGCAGTTAAATTAAAAAAATAAAACTGTAACGTCATTTTTAAAGAAGTCTTAATACTTAAGAAGTGAATAAAATGAACATATGCCGTGACCTTTTGTCACAGAAGGTCTGAAACAAGCCTGACCAAAACGAAGCCGCTGACAGATGTTGGATTGCTAAAACTTGTTGCTTTTAGCCGAGCATGCGCACGGCCGCTTTCATTCTCAGAGCTCCTCACTAACGGCGACAAGTTAGAATTTAAAAATCTAGGTTCGGCGGACTCTTAGCCTAATTTATATAGCGCCAGAATAGCTGTAGTGACTCTCATGCCGCTTGCAGCAGACATTAAATAATCGCCTGCCGCAGTACTCTACCGTGGTAAAAAAAAAAGTGCGTACCACCAACGATCAGATCTTTGGGTTTCATTTCCATGCAGATGATACTCAGCTCTACCTGTGTTTAGTCCTTCTCGACCTTCCAATACGTAAGCATTTCTCACTGTACCTTTAACTTGCATTACAGACTGTCGCGCTTAAATGGAAGCTAACTGCTGTGAATTAAATCGCAAAGAAACCAACATAACGTTTTTGTTAAGCCCAGTGTCACTCAGAAACTGAAACGCCTATCTCTCTTTCTCTCTGTCTCTCTCTCTCTCTCTCACTCTGAATCTATTCAACCAAGATCTTTCCTCTTGCCTCTGCACGGATTCAGGAGGTTTTGTTCTAAAATGACCTTCAACTATAGGACCACATCAGCTCCACTATCAAGACTGCCTATTTTCAGCTATGTAACATGGGAGAAATAGCTCCAGATTGATGGCTGATTTGGGAAGACCGCTGGTGCCTTCTTCGGGCGCCCCATGGAGCGTATCTGCACGCCCGGAGCAGCTGGGGAATTTTTCCAAGAACTTGCACACAGGTTCCATTGCGTCGTTAAGAATGTCATTGCTAGAGCCAACCATAGCATGCATCCTTTCATCGAGCTCTTGAGAACATACTTCTTCAGATTGCTTATGCATGATTCTGACGATGCTGCCCCTGAATCAGGTCAACGGCGCTTTCGACTTTAAGACACTATATTTTGTAGAGCAGCTATCCACAAAATAAAAAATTAATTGCGATTTTGCTTGCGGAAATTCGGTAACCCGGGTTACCGCCATCGGGCTCATGTGTCCATGCGCAAGGTGGGGCGGATAACTAATCGACACGACAGACTGATTTCGCGGCAAAACATAATAGTCGCCGGCTGCCGTACACAGCATCAGCTGTCCCATGATTCAATAGGTGAGTTGATAATGGACTCTTTAGCTACCATCGGCGGCAGTAAATTACATAACCATAAGCAATTGCATCGCTGCCAAGCGTTAGTCACTTCTGGTTAGCCAGGCTAGAAGGAGGCGTGTCACGACAAGTGTAAAATAAATACTAGCTGATGTAACAGCCTCTTTTGTGTAGTGCGACAGAAGGGCCTTTTCGGCTATTATCACTGCTTGTGGCTTCGATAAAGAATCGCCTACCGAAGGATTCGAACCCACGACATCGGAAGCGAGGTTGTGAAAAGCAACCGCCTCACCTATTGTGCCATCACGGCTCAGATACGAACTAAAGGCACGGTCTCCAAAGGTCTGAGGCTCGTACGAGGTATGGCTCAACGATTCGAGTCAAATCAGTGGGTTGTACAATTTTTCGCTTGGTAGGGGGTAGTTCTGATAGGTAGGCTGGAGCTAGAGGATGAAGGGACCTAAACGTGAGTGACAGAACCTTGAAGCCTATGAGCTGCTTGATTGGGAGCCATTGCAGGTCGGCGAGAAGGGTTGTGATGTGGCGATTTCGACGCTCACGACAGATGAGCCTAGCTGTGGAGTTTTGCACCAACTGTCAGAGCATGGTTGCACATGCCGGTAGACCAGCAAGCAGTGAGTTACAGGATTCAAGACGGGATTTCACAAATGCATTGACCAATTTAGATGTGGTACCCCTATCTAAACAAGCCTAAATTTTAGCAATTATTATGTAGCTACCTGTCCTGTCTGACAGAGCCACCTCAGCCAACCCGGCATACTCTTATTGCCAGGCCCGTGTGTTGCCACTTTTTCTGTTTAGCTGAGGCTAAAGAGATGGTACTTCTTAAAGCTCGGACGCCTTCTTCGTCGGTTAATTGGCAGCTTTCATTTTTTAGAAAAGGTGGCTACATTTTTAGAGGATCTACAGGGAAGAAGTAATTACTTTCGATAGGTCAAATGAGGCTTGATAGGTGGTGTACATTTGGAGCGTAACTTCCGGCTCTTTAAATAGAGGAAATAGCACTATTTTGATGAATGTCATTACGGGCAGCAGCGAGGTACGCCAACGATAGGCATATTTTAAGTTTTCCAAATATGAAGAACTATAGTTTTTCATTAGGGCTAACAAGCGCTTTCGGATGGCGCTCGAAGACAATTCGCAGCTGTACGGCGATTCTCTAGAGTAGAGCTCGGCAAACTCCGGCCTTTAGACCAGATACGGCCTAGCTAGTACTCCAGTCCGGCCTAACGCCCCCTGTCATT
Organism: Cristatella mucedo; assembly: GCA_009760855.2. NCBI lineage: Eukaryota > Metazoa > Bryozoa > Phylactolaemata > Cristatellidae > Cristatella > Cristatella mucedo. The sequence goes on along the minus strand of WPIO01000126.1, from coordinate 762,338 downwards.
TATTTTGGGTCCAGCATAATTAAATTGTCGCGGTTTTGTACCCGTTCATTACTGCTGGTTGCAGCTCAAGCCAAGGCTCGTGTTTATTTTTAGAACTGGCGTCAGGCGCTTCTATGAAACAGAAGCAGCTAACTGGGGGGGGGGATAAATGACTACGATAAATGGCTACCCCTACTATTGCCCGCATGGCCACGCCCACTCCACCTAACTGATGGAGTGAGCGTGGTTTCTTCTGACCTAATTTGCTATTTTGGCCTCCTGAAATTGCCTACTAGTCCGATAAGTTTGCCGACCCCTGCAGAAGGTGGTTTATCAAGTTTTACATTGGGCTACATAAGGCCTTCCGAACAGCGCCTTTATTCTACCCACATGTGACCTCCTAATTTATGATTATATGCGATCTATAAAGGCCTCCGTTAGGTTCGGAATTTCAGATTTAAAAAAATGATGTATGTCAGTCTCTTTCTGAGGAAGATCAAGAGCTCATCCGCGTGTTATGCATTCGGTACATAGATTTAGGGTCACTTTCTGTACGAGACTAGGGTTTTATTTAGAGAGATTGCCAGTTTTTCGTGTGCAGGCTGAAGAGGTCGGCATGTTTCACACCGGCGCGCAGGCTTAATGTTCTGTCTCCAAGCGGGCACCTGGCTTGAGGGGAGCAAGAGGCCGTTCCGGGAGACCGCCTCAGGCACTCCCATTTATGGTTGGTCTCTTGGGAGAGAGCTGAAGTTTCCGGTGCGCTTTTCAGCCACGCTTTTGCCAAGATAGTTTACCTTTTAAAAACGGCTAGACATTTTCTCGCAATGTGCAAAATACGCATGCTAATCTTAGCTATTTCCCTTTGTATTTGTACACTCAGCCGTGTCCCTGTTAGCTGTGCTAGCCTGGCATAGCATTGCTGCTAGAGTACCAATGTCATTTTAAGTAAAGCAAGAACCTTCTTCAAAAGTTTAGAACCACAATTCTTATTGATGATACAGTGCATCGTTTTATGAAACGTCTTTGAAGTACTGTTTGCACTAATAATCAATCAATAATAATAGCTATCACCATATCATGGGTGCATTTGAAATCAAGATGGTCTGCTCTGAGCTTACTAAGCAATCAGGAAACGAAAATGGGCTGCATGATGTGAAACCGAGTATCACTTCTGGTCGCATCCACTCAAGTTTAGGGTTTAGCCTCTAGAATAGGTTACTGGAAAGTGGCTTGCGCCACACTGTTTCTCGCGGGGTTAAGCTTCTGCCAAAATTTAGCCACGCCGAGGCAGAAGCATCATGTAGCCCATTAATAACACGTTCGTCTGACTACGCTCGTCTGCTGCGCCTCTAGCCAAACTCCCAAGCCCTGTGGAGATCGTGACTCCAGTTCGCATGCTCATAGAGGCTGGAGTTTCTATTAATAATAATAATAATAATAATTCACTTGATAAAGCGCCCTCAGAGAACTTAATCTCTCTCTAGGCGCTTTATTCGTAATGGCCTTTCGGTAAAGCGCCTAGAAAGAGATTGAGTGCTCCGATAATGCTACGTAAATTTCCAATATTAATGTGTATGACTTTTATTAGTACGATTGTCTATTTAGTCCTTCCCTAAATTGTAGGACTAGTAGTGTAGCATGACGGTAATCATGTTCCCTCGGAGCAAGGTTAAATTGGCATCGCTCCTTTATAACAGCTTTCGGTATGTGTCAGCGAACGTTTTTGCCACCATATAAGTTTCATCAACATGTTTATTCATTATTCGTGCGTGCATGAGTATGCCTCACCATAGTGTTGTGCGACCTCGTGATTTTGACGGAACCTGCACGAAACGAAGTGTCGTGTTCCAAAGTGACCTTTCGTTAGACGACCGCATCAGCTCCGAAATCAAGTCTGCCTACTTTCAGCTAAATGATATTGCTAAAATTCGAGCTTGTTTAGGTTTAGACAGGCATGCATTTGTGACATCCCGTCTTGACTTCTGTAACTCGTTGCTTGCTGGTCTACCGGCCTGTGCAATTGGGTGCTTACAGCTGGTGCAAACCTCTGCAGCTAGGCTTGCCTGTCACGAGTGTCGCAGTTGCCACATCATCACTTCTCGCCGACCTGCGCTGGCTATGTAATGTAATGTATCTCCGTCAGTAACTCCACAAAGTCATAAAGACCGTGTGGGTGTTACGCAGGAGAGTTTTGTATAGCGCACTCACAGCCTAAGCGGCTTTCGGTACACATTCGGTAGCCAACAGACTTCGTCTCACGCAACAAAGAGAAAGTGGGAAGCATAGCAGAGTCAGGAGAGCAGTTGAGGTAGTGAGTAGCATAGAAGTAGCAGTTCAGGACCGCTGAAAAAGATGTGCCATAATCGGCAGTTGGAGAGTAGATGTCGTTTCGTAATCAGTCAACCAACGCATCGGCTTCAAGGTTCTGTCGCTCACTTTTAGGTCCCTTCATTCTTTGGCTCCAGCCTACCAATCAGATCTTCTCCCAAACCAGGCTAAGCATCGTACTACCCGCTTTTCGGAATCTGTTTACCTATACCTCTTACAAATCTCGAAGCCTTTGGAGACCGTGCATTTAGTTCGTATGCTCTCAGAGCCTCGAACTCACTCCCGACTTGCGTCACGGCATCCTCTGACTTGACCATATTTAAAAAGAAATTAAAACCCACCATTTAGTGGGTCCCTGTTATTCGACCCTTATGTGCTTATGCGTGTTGACACTGTTCGGCTGCCACAAACCATACTTACATGCTGACTCCGTGCCTGTCACCCCTAACCACGTTAGGCTTGCTGTTCATTGAGCAGGCTACAGCTAACCATTCGATCGCAGTTTCATTTACAGCAACTGTAAAGCGCCTAGAAAGAGAGTGAGTTCTCTGGGGCGCTTTATCAAGAGTGCTATTATTATTATTATTATCAGCAACCTTCCCTTGCCTCTGAAGTCGTTCCAGACGTCACCTCGCATGCATCATGGCCTATTTCTATGAGTTTGCCATCTAGTTGTGTGGACGTGCATATGAATAAGTGTTAGCTTAGTGCACCGTCGTTGCTTCATATCCACCGAAAGTCCAGAACTCGCATTATATAATGGTAATAATATTAATGTGAATTTGAATAGCACCCTCGGACAACTTAATCTCTTTCTAGGCATTTTTCATATCTTGTAGAGGAATACTGAACGAATTATTAGTGGTAACATGCACTATATCAACAAGCATGACATGGTTTGATACGACATGCACAGTATGAGCATTTAAAATACTGTTAGTAATAGTATTCAGTGTCAGCACACATAAGCACACAAATGGCAAATCACAAGGACCCACTGAATGCCGTGACAAATAGGTGCGTTTTAAGCTTTATTTTAAATGTCCAAGTCAGGGGATGTCGTAGCTCATGTCGGGAGTGATTTCAAGGCTTTGGGAATATACGAACTAAAGTTGCCGTCTCCAAAGGATTTGAGGTTCGCACGAGGTGTAGGTAAACGATTAGATTCAGAAAAGCAGGCGGCATGATGCTTAGCCTGGTGGGAGAGTACATCTGAAAGGCAGGCTGGAGCCAGAGAATGGAGGGACCTAAAAGTGAGTTACAGAACCTTGAAATCGATGCGCTTCTTGATTGGGAGGTAGTGCGGGTAAACGAGAAATGGTGGGATGTGGCAGCTGCGATGCTTACGACAGAAAAGCCTTGCTGCAGAATGTTCACCAACTGTAAGCGCCTTTTTGCATAGACTGGTAGACCAGAAAGAAGTGAGTTACAGAAGTCGAGACCAGTTGTCACAAATGCGTGGATCAATTTGAATGTAATACCCCTGTGTGTGTCGGCCCGAATTTCAGCAACGTTGTGGCTGAAAGTAGGCAGGCTTGACAGAAGAGCCGATGTGGTTGTCTAGTGAAAGGCCACTTGGGAACGAGACAGCTAGATTGTGTGCAGATGCAACAGGAGATATGCTGGCACAGCCGATTTTGAGCATTAAGCTTTCCATTTTTGTATTTACACTTGGTTTGCACATAACTGATAAGTTGATTTTATCGTCATTTATTTTGAGACTGTTTGCTGCCATCCATGTTCAGATGTCAGCAATACATGCAGCAAGCGAGTTGAGGGAATTCGACATGCTGGAGGGCTGGAAGAGATTATAGCAAAGGTACAACTGAGTGTCATCTGCATAGCAGTGAATGCCTAGATTGTGCTCGGCGATCACCTCAGAGAGAGTGAGAGTTTAAGTTGTGAAAAAATTGGAGCAAGCCCAGAGCCCTGAGCTACCATATACTCGAGTAGTTCTACGGATTTTTGTCAGTTTACGTCAATGCTCTGGAGTCTCCCACTGAGGTAGGAACTATACCATTGCATGGCGCCGCTGGCGAACAGCCTGTGATGCCCAGGCCAGTTGAGAGCCACTCGAGAAGGACTTAATGATCCGTAGTATCAAACGCTACAGAAATTTCAAGCAAAACAAGCAAGACTTTATCTAAGTTCGCATTCCTGATAATGTCGTTATACAACCGAATCAATGCTGACTTCGTGGAGTGGTTAGCTCTTAAACCAGACTGGAACTTACTAGCTAGGCGTTAAGTTTCAATATATATATGTTCAGCTGGTCTGCCACAACTCCTTTCAGGATCATAGATAGGAACCGTAGAAGAGGGACTGGGCGAAGTTGGTCAAGTTCTCTTGGGCAAGTGTTACTTTCTTGTGTAGTGGCCTAACTACAGCTTTTTGAAAGATGCAGAGACATTACCTGATGCTAAGCAAATATTTATGCGCTAGTATGCATGGCAGCAGCTGAGATATGCATCGTAGAAATACGACAGCGGGAATGTGGTACATTGAGGCGTTGCACGGAATCAAGGGAGATGAGTCTTGTGGGTTTGCTATTGTAACCGGGTTCTAGGGGTCAGAGGCTATTTCCCCGCCAAATCCCGCCATACTCCGGCCACGCTGCCGCTCGCCATGCCGCCGAGCTAGGGTAAGACGAGCGACCGTCAGGATAAACCTCTTTGTAATAACGCATGCGCCAACAACAACAGGGGAACTAAACAAGTCTACAGGGAGGGTCCTATACATTATACACTATGGGAGCGCAAGATGACGCAGCAAGCGCGAACAAACGTGTTAGTTGGGAGTCAGTCGGCTTCTGCAGTCCTGTCGTCGTACCGACTCCGAGTCCAACAGTACGAGCGCTGGCTGAGTAACTGCTGGCTAGTCCGAGTCGATAACTACCACAGTCGTAAGCTTCCACCGAATGACGCCAACACACGGGGGAGGGTCAAGAACACGCTACACGGGGAACGCGGTATAAACAAGTCAACAACGAGCGAGCAATCCAGCTCCGCTCGGGCCTTGGGTACTCGTTCCCTTGCGTGCGTAGCAGCATCGCCGGAGCACGCCTGCACGAATCCAGGTGCATAACTCGGCGAGACCGTGAGCCTCCAACACCACGACTTACTTGGCCAACTTCCTGTACCCAAGAGCCCCGGTAACCTCACGTCACCGCATACATCCGGCCATGCCGTAGGGTCCGACCCCGGCCTAGCCGGTGACCCTAACCCTCACTGTAGCCGTCCAGTCCCTGCCAACCGAACCCAGCCTGGGTACACTATTGAGGGGTATCAATCAAGGAGGGTTGTTGCTACCTTAGGGATGGACTCGTTGATCTTGTCTATATTGCTGACAAAGACGCTAGAGAAACGATCAACTAGATGACCTCAAGGATCAATAGGTAAGGAGCTAACCTTTCCACCGGCACACCCATCGGATTTTTCCAATAATAATAATAATAATATTGCACTTGATAAAGCGCCCTCAGAGAACTTAATCTCTTTCTAGGCGCTTTACATTTGCTGCAAAGTGATACGCAATAGAATAGTAAGTAAAATCATGCTTGAAAAACAAACAAAATGAATAACATGGTTAGGGGTTACATGCACTGGGTCAGCATGCAAATGTGGTTAGTGGCAGCATGAACAGTGTCAGCACGCATAAGCACATCGAGGACGAATCACAAGGACCCACTAAATGCTGTCCTAAATAGGTATGTTTTTAAGTTTCTTTTAAATGTGGTCAGGTCAGGGGATGTTCTGATGCAGGTCGGGAGGGAGTTCCAGGCTGTGGGAGCATACGAGCTAAATGCACGGTCTCCAAAGGATTTAAGGTTTGTACGAGGTATTTCTAGACTGTTGGATTCCGAAAAGCGAGTGGTACGATGCTTTGCCTGATGGGGTAGTATATCTGAAAGGTAGGCTGGAGCCATAGAATGAAGAGACCTAAAAGTGAGCGACAAAACCTTGAAGTCAATCCGTTGCTTGACTGGTAGCCAGTGCAGGTCGGCGAGAAGTGGAGTAATGTGGCAACTGCGACGCTCACGACAGACAAGCCTAGCTGCAGAGTTTTGCACCAGCTGCAATCGTCTGATCGCACATGCTGGTAGGCCTGTAAGCAGTGAGTTGCAGAAGTCGAGACGAGATGTCACGAATGCATGGACCAACTTGGACGTGGTATCCTTATCTAAACAAGCCCTAATTTTAGCAATGTTATGAAGCTGAAAATAGGCTGATTTGACTGTGGAGCTGATGTGGTCGTCTAACGAGAGGTCGCTTTGGAATATGACACCTAGATTTCGAGCTGATGCAACTGGAGATATGCTGGCAGAGCCAATTTTGAAAGTCAGCCTTTCCAATTTCTGAATAACACTAGGTTTGCCCATAACTAGTAAGTTAGTTGTATCATCGTTTAGTTTTAGAAAATGTGCTGCCATCCATGATCGGATGTCATCAATGCATGCAGCAAGTGAGTTGAGAGAATTTGAGGTGCTCGAAGGCTGGGAGGGATCAAAGCAAAGGTACAACTGAGTGTCATCCGCATAGAAGTGAAAGCCTAGATTGTGCTTGGCAATCACATCAGCGAGAGGGAGAGTATAAACGGTGAAAAGGACCGGACCTAGCACAGAGCCCTGAGGTACTCCATATTTTAGAGGTACTTCAGATGATCTTTGTCCATTCACGTCAACACTCTGGAGTCTCCCACTGAGATAGGACCTGAACCACTGCAGAGCAGTGCCAGTGATGCCCAGGCGAGATGAGAGGCGCTCTAGAAGTACTTTGTGATCGATGGTATCAAAAGCTCAGGGGTTAAGGGTCCACCTGCCCCCCTTACCACAGCCTAAGCTGGCTGGCAGTGTTAAATTTAATATGTAATATAGAAATATAATTCATTTATTAACACCCTAAGAGAACTTATTCTCTATTTGGGTGCTTCACATATGCCACAGGGTTTGAGGCTACGAACCCACATCGAATGCATTCACCTTGACCTTGGTTTGTGGCGAGCAGCCTAGCCACTGGGCCAATCCAGCGAGGCATACAGCATATCGCCCCGCCCCATCACTAAAGTAATGGAACTGTTTACTTTCAGTCTCTTGATTCATTTCGAGCTAACAAGAGATATCCCGAGATAACCAGAAGAGCTTGTCCTAAGCGGCCGCGGCACATCTCGCGACACTGGCTGGCCAGGACGGAGCTGCTTCAGCCAGCGGCCAGAGCACAAGTCAGCGAGCCAGACCGGTCTTATTAAACCACTGACGTGCTGAGCTACTACGCCGGCGGCCGAATTGGGCGACGACACAGCGTAAACATGAACCAGGTAAACCTCCTGGATGTTGACTGGAGCAGGATTCCGGAGCCGACGGACGACGGTGCTGCTAGGCACCTTGTCGGCCTTACGCTACCGGCAGGGCTGCTGCTGTCAGCTACAGACGGCCGTAGCGTCGATCTGTCGTCGCTCGAGGGCGTCGCAGTAGTGTACGCCTATCCCAAGACTGGCAAGCCTGGCGAGCCCTTGCCGGAAGGCTGGGACGCGATTCCGGGTGCCCGTGGCTGCACGCCGCAGTCGTGCGCCTTTCGCGATCACTTCGAGGAGATGCGAGCGGCTGGCGCCGCCCACATCTTCGGCCTCTCAACCCAGACGACAGCGTACCAGCGTGAAGCTGCCGATCGCCTCCATCTGCCGTTCCCTTTGCTTTCTGATCAAGAGCTTGCGCTTACCGAGGCGCTGGCGCTGCCGACTTTCGAGGTCGAAGGCGTGCCACTGCTCAAGCGGCTAACGCTGATCGTCCTGGGCGGGGAAATCGCGAAGCTCTTCTACCCGGTGTTTCCGCCGGACCGAAACGCGGCCGACGTCATCGAGTGGCTTCGATCCAATGTGGGCAGTTAGGCGCTTACGCGTCACGATCGGCTCTGCTCTTCGGGCTCCTGCTCACACTCGAGCGGCCAACGGGGGGGGGGGGGCTTGATCCGAGGCCATGTTGCTCCCTCGGCGATCTAGCCGGAGATTCTATCTAGATTCGAGATTCTATCTATCGAGATTCTATCTATTCGATCTAGCCGGAGATCGGCCCGCACTTCACCTCAGGAGTCCTTGGGGTTCATCGCTGTGCAGGCGCTAGCAAACTTCGATGATGCTGCGCAATAATGAAGCTTGCTCAGCATTTACAGCACCGGCCAAGCTCGATCTGTCAAGTGTCTAGAAAGAGATTCAGTTCTCCGGGGACGATGTACAAATGTATTATTAGTATTATTAAATTTGTCGTGCCGATCTAGGGGCTCGGCCGAAAGGACGGTAAGCTGCTGCCTGCTCCTGTCCCCGAGAGCTAGCGCAGCAATCGTGAGCGCTCGCCGTGCAGCTGAAGTCACGGCGAGACTCTACTTGAACGATTGAGAACAACGATCGGTCTGGCAGACGAGGCATTTGGCGTGGTTTAAATTGTACTTGTATGGTCGTGTTCAATCCGTGTCGTGTGGGGGTCAGGTCTCACACACGAGACCTGCGAAGTCCCTCAAGGGTCCCTTGCTGTTGTCCATTTATGCTCAACCTCTATGAAAAGTGATTAAGGCCCGTGGAATAGGATATCACTTTTATGCTGACGATACTCAAGCTTTATTTGTCATTCAGACCGCCGGAATCTGCTGCAGCAACTAATAAGCTGGATGCTTGCCTTGCCGACATTCGATGCTGGATGTCGGAAAACTTCTTGAAACCAATGACGATAAAACCGAACTGCTGCTCATAGGACACCCTAAACGTGTGGCTGGATTAAAAGGCTTTGCTCTTCTAATAGGTGATGCTGTAGTGCGACCGTCACGTGCTCGAAATTTATATGCCGTTTTCGAAAGCTGTGCAAATTTTAAAAGCTTCATTCATAAGACTGCCTCTACATCTAGCTATCACGTCGAATGCCTATCTAAGATTAGGAGCTGTCTTCTACAGCGGCTTGCAAAAAATTCAACTAGCTCCTTAGTTCTGTCTCGGCTCGATTATTGTAATTCCCTTTTGGCTGGGCTACCAAAAAAGGCAACTAGGCCATTGCAGCTGGTATGAATATTGCTGCAAGGCTAGTCTTCAAGTCCCAGAGGTTTGAGCACGTGTCTCCTTTGCTAAAAGAGCTATGATGGCTGTTGGTTAATCAACGGATACAGAGCAAAGTTCTTACGCTGACCCACAAGACCTGCAACTGATTGGCTCTTCCATACGTAGTTGAACTGCTGCATCAGTTTCAGCCTCTTCGTGCCCTCGCGTCATGTATGGACAATAAATTAGATGATCCATTCCTCAGCTTAAAGACCGTTGGCGATGTGGGGTTACAGAAGGAGATACATTACATTACATTACTCCAACAGCCGTAAGTTAACGCAGACTTGGTGGGGGTGGGTGTCAGGTCTGTGTGCATTGGTGTGCTTCGCCCGACCCTTTGCTGTTTCCTCCAATTGAGCATCGGTCGTTTCGCCCTGGTGTATTCCACGCAGGGATCCGATTTGAAAATGTAGAACTGCTTTCCAGCCACGTGCGCATTAGATCTTCTGCATAGCAGTGCAGCGACTCCGAGACTCCAAAGGATTCCTACTTTCGGACGGACGGAACGGTGGGTATCATCAGCTCTAGAGCACTGGCCGGAAATCTGGTCTCGTGGCAAAAATGAATCTTGCATAAACGAGGAATTCTCACTTGAGAATATTATGTCCTCCCAGCTGCCGAACAGCTGTGCTGTAATTACCCATTGCCCTGTGGGTTAAATGTCAGTAACAAACTTTGAGAAAGTGAAATTCAAGTTGCTGCGTGTGCCTAATGGGTACGTTAGGTCCTGGTAGTTGACTGGATCGATAGTTCATGTGCAGCATAAACCGCGTGTGAACGATCCATCACAGGCTGGTAGGAAAGCAGCAATGGCCAATGACTCTTGCTGCACCCACTGACCACTATTTTAATTGCACGCATGGAAGAGTTCGATACCGTTCGATATATAGCTACCAAGAACGTGCCAGTTATGCATAGCAGACATGAGCACTGGACTCGATAAGAGTAGCTGCATGCAGCGGCACGTCGAGCAGCCCGAGTACATCCGGCATGTGAGCTGCCCCTCCTCGGCTGACGATCGACCCTCCACCAGCGCTGACGACCAGCCAAGGATGGGAGGGAAGTCACGTGTCCATGCTGGCCGGCTGCTCATCTGAAGAGGTCTCGCCGACGGCGGCCATGACCTTCCTGACAATTGTCTGGAACAGGCCGACCAGAGTGGACGAGCTGTACACGGTCTGGAAGTCTTCGCCTCTCTCCAGCGCCCTGGTCAGCTGTGGCTCCAAGGGCAGACATCCTGTGTGAGAGTAGACTAGTTAGGCCGCATCACAGTTAGGGCACATACAGTTGGGCTTGTCAAGCTCGCTAGCTGAGTGAGGAGGGGGACAACCCAAGAACTTGGCATGCCGTCGCATACGTAGGCATGACATCAGCAGCGGAGCTGGACTACCGCCTGCGCGCAATGTGCAAGCTCCTGCTGAGACTCAATCCATTCACAGCCATGCCCATTAAACGATGCAGCAGCAGCAGAGTAGTGCTTACCAAGGAAGGGTACACGGAAATGGTTAGCTAGGGCTTCTCCACCTCCTTTCGAGAATATATTTGTGCATTCCTAAAATGAGCCAAGCAAGGTCTGCCAGTCAGCCGATCATGCACAAGCACACAAGCTCAAGCACTGTCCTAATCAGTTAGATTATGATGCTGCTTGAGATTGATTATTCGAGATTCCTGAACTATATGCATTAGGAATCAAATGTCAACATGTGTGGTTTAGATTATATTAATAGCCATCTGAAGGTGATTGTTAGTTGTACTCAGGGCTTCGAATCAGTGAGCTGTACACTATGGTAGTTGTGCACATGCTACCTCTGTGGCTGTCGAATAGACAACCCTACCCCAGGACTTGGACTCGTTATTAGTCTGTGAGCTTTCTTGGTTGCTGCATTCACCCCTACCGTCGGCATACCTGCATGTATTGGTGCAGCATTATTTACGACTCGCTAGCCTGCTTGGAGGCACTAGCATCACCGGTGACTATCACTCGGTAGGAAGGAGGCCATAACAAGGCTAGCCCTCATTTAGTAGTTACCTAAAGGCTTCCATGTCTGTTTGCTTTTCAGGCAATACTTGGGAGAATTTAGTGCAACCTACTGCAGGAGCAAAGTAGACTAAAAAAAAACCTTTCAAATTTAGCATGAGTTTACCTGTCTAGCCATAGCTTGGTGCTGGCTAGCCAGTCCAGGCATTTCCGTAGCACCTACAATCCAGCTACACCTGTTTCGCCGGGTTTATTTCAGTATTCTACAAATGATGACTGCTCTACTATACCAGTCTCGTGTCATTGTAAAAGGGACTAGTCTAGCCTCTTTTGAGGATTAATAATATGAGCACTTCGGCATGACCAGTGGTAACAGGTACTTTCAGTCGGGGCACAGCCTTAGGGATCACTTATGCTATTTTGCCTGTCCATCTGCCCACGGTCTGAACAGGTCGGAACCGCCATTTTTAATGTGATTTGTAGGGATTTCGGTTGTTTATAGCAGTATTTCGGGTGGCCTACCTTGCTGTCAAAACTATTAGCATTTGCAAATTTCACAGTGAATAACTACAGGCTTCAGTATAATCAGGGACAGTGCTACAGATGACAACGAGGTAACCTCTAGCTATCCAAATACATTGAAATTAGGTGCATTATAGTTCTCCACTATGGCATCTGCTGTTTGTTTTTTACTGCCCTTCAAGCTGGGTGTACTGTATCACAGCTCGACTAAGCCTCAGCCGTGCTCATGAGAAATCCGACTAGGCATCATAAATACAGTTGACTAAGATGGTGCCTCAGTAGAGTGCATAGCTTCAAGAGAGTGTATAGGCATCGAGCTACGTCAGTAAAGATATGACTGTGGTAGCTTACTAAATGTCTACCGTAGACAGCCTGCCAGGTAAGACACTGCCAGTAACTAACGGATGCTCTGGAAGCCACAAACTCCCAGGAACTGGCTAGGTATTCCATAATAGCACTATTCGAAGAGAGCTGGAGTTGTAACATGGAAACATCTTATGTCTGCTGACATGGATAGAACGCCTCGGTATGCATTACGATTTCAGGAAAGCCGGTGACAGTCAAGACTCAGCTAAAAAAACAAAAATGGTTTTGCTGCCTTTTGTCGTGGCCATGTTTCGATAAGCCAAGGGTCAGAAGCAGCTGATATAGATACAACGGCTGTAGTAGACAAGGCGGTAGTTGGGAGCCAAAACTTGGGCCTTTGCGACCAATGGTCCCCATTGGTAATTTGTCTAGGACGATGGGGTAGCACTAAAGTTCACAGTCACCATCACGCTCGTTAGGGAAATAGTTAAATGCAAGAAAATGCTCGGGTACTAAGGGCGGGATTTGCAGGCTCTGCATTGCTCGATGCATAACCAGCACTAGGTACTATTAGCCAAGCTATTTGGAACATTAGCACCAGTCATGAACAAGGTCGGAGGGTCAAGAAGCATGTTTGTTTAGTAGTGCATTAGCACAACTCTTCCTCTCTCGCATCTCCACTGGTGCCAGCCAAGTTCCCATCACACAAGATAATTCAGCTTGACTGCGGCGTGGCACATCGAAGCTGTTACATCGAAATTAAGCCGACTCATCGATCGTACCATTCAGATTATGCAACAAGACAAAGCTGATGAAAATGGCAGCTACGTGAGGTGGCATTGATTGTCAGGTGAAGGGCACTTAAACGATCAGCCCGGTCCGAAAGAAGGGTGTCACTACAGCCAGCTGAGGCAGTGGCTGCAGCCTCTGTAGCAGCCATCGCCCCAGCTAGAATGAGCCGTTGCCAACTACTGCCCAGCGCTGCAAGCCATTCAACGTGCATATGAAACTAGGCGAATGCAGTGAGGCCGCATCGAGCCAGTCTGGCAAGCAGGGACCACCAACGAAAGCAACGGTCGCTTTTCAGGATAGTTGCTCCAAAGTGAGCGAGTCGGGAGGAGCCCGTCTGTTCAGATGACCAGCTCACTCGCCAAGCATTTATCGTCAAGCATTTATTGTCAAACATGCCGTATGCAAAAATCTGCTTGTCCGAAAAGAACAGTTACGTAACGACTTCACTCACCTGGCACGTGGGGCACACGAATCCGCTCATGTTCTCAATAACTCCAAGTATGGGGATCCCTGTCTTTCGGCAGAATGTAAGCTCTCTTCGTACATCGCCGACAGCCACAGCCTGAAACAGCCCGCACTCGATGTTCATGACACTAGTGCAAGGCCACCAGCATACACGCGTGACAAGCCAAAGTGCAGTAATGAAGTTAGCCACGCAAGCGAAAAATCAAACATAACGTTGTGATGACAAAATAAATTTTTAAAAAGGACCCTTGGAGAACTTCTAAAATCTCTATCCAGGCGCTTCACGTATACTGCAGGGCTCGATCCCACGACCTCGGTCATCAAATCCATTCACCTTGACCTCGGTCGTGAAAGGCAAGAACCGGTGAGAGGTATCAGCCGAACTAAGTAGGAAAAACAAGGAACACTCGTCGTTGACGTTGTCCAGTTTCTCAGCACCACAAACACCTTAATTATAGCATCTAATCTTCATGCTGATGCTAAAACTCGGAGATTCGATAAAAGAATTTCAAACACTCGCCTACTCAAAGTTGTTAGCTGCAACATCTCAGCATTATTTCACGCCGTTTTCCTGGTCACGCTTTGCGCGGCATGCGATTTACGGAGGTGGATCTCAAGATTTATTAGCAGTCATCATCCCACGAAAATCCGTCTGGTGTTAGGCGTGCGACAAAACAATCTGCATCGAGCGCCTCCACCTGAGCTAAACTAGAGGAAACGATTGAACGTTCTTATCCGACAGCAGTTCAGGTGCTATTGTCAGCTACATTGCACTGAAAAGGACATAATGTAATGTAATATAGTGTAATGTAATGCATCTCCATCTGTAACTCCACAAAGCCACAAAGACTGTGTGGGTGTTACGCAGGCAAGTTCACGTTTACGCAAGAGAGTTATGAAGGATATAAGAAGCCGATTGACATATATGCCTCCGGAAACGTAATGGTGAGGAACAGCAACGAATCAATGCCTTATAGCAAAAATGTCAGATGCAGGCCTCCGGACCTCAGCTCACAGCATAGTGCCAGTGGCGTAGCTGCTTAGGCATCGCTTTAATCTGCATTGACAGACCTTATGAGTGACAAGGGTCAGACACCGGCAGCCATTAAGCTGCTGAGGCTTGGCAAAAACAGCAAACTCGGTTAAGCTACAGACAAGAGTGCTCGCACTGCCAATCGGCTGACTCCCAAGCCCCAACTCTGACTGCAGCCGTTGACACTCAGTCCATAGCCTGTACACGTACATTGGGGGGGAGGGAAAATGCTGGCTAAATGGTAGCTGGAAAGGGAAATCTGCAAAAAAGACATCTCTACTAGAGTGATGACCTGTCTTATCCACAGCATGAGGGCTTAGCGACCTGTCTTATCCACAGCATGATAGCTTCTATGACAGCCAGGTTGGAAGCCAGGTTGTTGGCTTGCATAATAAAAAAGTAGCATAGGTCAGTCATAAAGCACCATCAATCAACGAAAGCCGACAAAAAGAGAGAGCCTGACTGGTGCTTAGCTTACAGACCCGATACACCAACAGCACACTCAATGAGAACAGCATCTCGATTCAATGATCGAGAGGTCTGTGCATAGCACCACAACAACCCATGTGACGTCAGCATGTTTTGCGAGCATACTGTCTTATAAAAAAGGAAGTTGACAAATTTCGGGCAAGGGATGCAATGGAGTCGGGTTCACAGCATGCTGCGAGTACTTGCCTGCGGTGTGGTGACCAGAATGGCACCGTCAGGATTGTAGCTGCGGATGTTTTCTACCACTGATATGTGCTCGTCCGATGTGCCAGGTGGTGTGTCAATAATTAGGTAGTCGAGCCCTTGCCAATACACGTCAGTGAGGAACTGCTTGATCATAGCTACAAAATATGCATTGCGTTATTCGATTTCCACGGGCAAGCAGAACACCCACGGCACCGGTGAAGTTGCACGTAATATAGAGGCTGTTGAGTTATGGCACTGAATGACCAGGAATAATCTGCATATACGTAATAAAGGGAAAGCTGATCGGAACAGATGCTGCATCGTCAGCTGAGACTTCAAGGGTGCAAGGTCACGTTGCAGGTAGTGCCGGTACACATTAGCAAGTTCTAGACTGTTGGTGCACACTTAGAGGTTTCAATTTAGTGTGCGGCATGTTGAGATTACTAGATGCTGACGAGCAGGTGGTGCGAAAGCACACTGAACAGGCAAGGAGGTTGGATGGGTAGGCTGGTGCTAGCGAGTGAAGCGACCTCAAAGCCAGATTGGGGATCTTGAAATCGATTTGACTGCTTAATGGGGAGCCAGTGAAGATCAGACAGAAGCAAGGTCATGTGGCAGCTATGCTGCTGACGACAAGCGAGCAACTGAGATTTGCACCAGATGCAAACAATAAAAGGTCGAGTGTCGCAAATAAAGGGAATCGCAATAATCTAAATGCGGTGTCAGAAACGTGTGAAAATAGTTTGGCTTCTTTAATGAAGACCAAGTCTGCACCTGACAAGGTATAGCCATGGTGAAGCTGCTCAAACATGAATAGGAAAAATTCACACCTGAACAACGTGAAAGCCATGTCACCACGATGTGCCAAAAATGAAAAAACGGGGCTCCGGAGCAATGCTTTGCTGGTGGGCCACACAACATGCATGCGTAGGTCAGTACTCTGGGAGGGGGAGCCAATCTACAAATGACACCCTTTGACATGTACACCCAGCAGTGAGCAGAGCCCTCTGCAAAGCCGGCCTCCTGACACCGCAGGGCATCTAGAGCTGAATCGCATTTCCCTCGTCACAAAATCTGAAGACTGGCACTCGCAAAAATCCGGCAGTCTCTCGACTCATCTACCTTGGACCACACTGCACCATGCACTTTGCGATCGTCAGAGCTCCTCGAGCTCCCGGAGCTCCCGCTACTGCAGTGCTCGCCTCTGAGGATTTCATCGAGAAAGCCTGCACGGCATGATTAACGTCAATCCGCTCTCGAAACCCGTCAAATCGCGGGGCATTCCGTTGATTCACATAGTGCACGTGCCTCTCTTGTCATCGGTGCACTTTCAAAAGGACCGCATAACGCCGGAGTCAAGATTACTTGTGCAGGTAGAAATGTGAATAGAATAGAAGAGAGATGGAAACCGAATCTGGAGAATCGTGCAGCTTCCCTGAGCAGCCAGCTCTCGAGGCTCTCTTCCTTTCCACGTTGTTGTGCGCCCATCAATCGGCAGGCCAGACGGCAGCCACATGCCACCAGATCGTTCAGGGACTCAGCACTCAGAACTCAGGGGAGCTGCAGTCCAAGATTCAAGCAAGGCTGCTCGTCCGGTTTCCGGGGGGGGGGGCAAGGTATCTCCGTCCATATCCACTTCCTGGCACAGGCAAGCAGGCCAAGGCCCCTCAATACACGATTGAAAGACTTGTTATTGATTACACGTGGCTGCTCATGGAGCCCAGATAGTCGGACGATGTCTTGCAACTGCCCCTTGCACTAAATAGACATCGTTGGTGATAAAACCTCTAGTTCATATGCACTAAAAGTCTAGGACGCCCTCCTGGCCTCTGCTAACACGTGCCACGATATATTGCATCCTTTAAGTGTCAGCTAAAAATGCATCTGTTGCGCTCAGCTTTACCAGCGCCCCGGCAAACTTGACTTTTTTTGTTCCTCTGTGCTTCGTGTGCTCGCCTGCCCACGATTGACAGCATGCTACAAACCACGCATCATGCTAACCGGTGGTCACGAGTGTCTTCTTTAAAAGTGCTAGTGCAAGCTGGCATAAGCGTAGCGTAGCACTCGTTAGTATTGCAAACGCTCATTCGAGTTTGCAGTCCTTTTCACGTGCTCCTCCAAGTGTTCACATTGGCAGCAGCAGAAGTAACTATAAGCAGTGACAGGCCGGCTAGCAACTGCTTACGAAAGAGCTCGACTTGCCCAAGCCGATCAAACTCTGGTGAGACTGGACGGGATGAGGCATCCTTTCTAGGGTGGGGAGAAGGCTGGGGTGGGAAGCTGGTTGGCTACGGCTGCTCGGTCTCAGAGCTAGCATGCTACAATTAACCATTCGACCACGCTTTCTTTGCAGCATATGTAAAGTGCCAAGGAAAAAGATTAAGTTCTCTGAGGGTGCTATACAAATGTATTATTATTATTATGTAGGTGACCAGATATAAGTGAGGGTGACACGTACCGTTTTTCTTGGGTCCTCGCCAAACCACAGCATCGTCTTTCGAACTTAATAGAAAGGCAATCGACATGACCGCGAGATTTTCATCACCACCAGCATACACTGGCACCCATCTGGAAAAAGAATTGCCCAATATCGAGCCGCTATTGCTAGGCTAACACGAAAGCTCGTTGAGCACAGCTTGAGAACAGCCAGGCCAGCATGCATTGATGCAGGTGGCCAAATTGAGCAGCTCGAAAGGTCGTCAAGGTGTGGTCACTCCGACGGGGAAGGGTAAATGAGGATGCAGGAAAGCGTCTGAAGAGGGGCAGATCAGGAGCTCCCCGGTGCCCGAGCCGTGGAAACCCTCAACCCCTTCCATCCACACAGTGAATGGAGTCACTCGCAGAGAGGAAAGCAGCCGTCTGAGGAGGCACGCCTCAAAACCGCGGGCACTCGCGCAGCCTTTGCCAAGTGAGTGGCACCGACCGACGCAGGCAGCGGCTGGCAGAAGCACACGTGGGCTGGCAGCTGCTGCCGGAGCAGGCTGCCATGCAATGCAGCCAATATGATGACATTGTTATATGCAGAGAGCCAGGTCAGTTTCTGCTACGGCACGGTGCTCAACCCAATCACTAGCGGCTGTTTATATTTACGTTGAAAAATATGTTTTGATATATTTTTTCTGTTTCGAGTTTCTCTCTAAAACCTAAACCCTAAGCACAAAAACTCCAAACCCCAAAAAATTTGCTAATCTAACTACTAAACGCCAAGCCGTCAACAAAAAACATACAACCTGTAAATACCGCACCCAAAATCCTAAACCCTGAGCCAAAAGGATAGCTCTAAGACATGCTCATTTAACATAAATATAAAAACAGATGCTGGCAACCATGTTGAACAGCCTGCTATGGGCACCGTGCCCTTAGCAGAAACTGACCTGGCACAACCGATGCCGTAGTACGACACGTTGACTTGAACAAGTGGGGGAGACTAGTCATAAACTAGTAGCCTGTCAGGCTTGCTCTGTACAGCTACCCAGGGTAGATGCAGCCAGATGCCTGCCAGCAGTGGCCCCTGCAGAGAGGCGCCTTCATCGTTTGCTGGGCGTTTTTTGCTGGGCGTGCGATGCAGTGAAGGCCAAAGCAATCGAGACGTTCAGACACAGCTAGCAAGACTCCACAAAGCGGTCCAGAGTCCGGTGGCAGGCCAAAACATCTCTCCCTCCTTCTCTTCTCCTCCTCTTCCTGTCCTATTCCTACTCTTTTTCCTTTACCTTCTCCTATGTCAACGTCGTTGCCATCACTGGCACCGTTGCCATCTCTCTATGGCTCACCAGGCCACACAGCTGCGGTGGAGGTCTGCTGCTGCTGCCAGTGCTCTTCAGCTCGCCCCCTCATATGCTGGCCAATTCCTAGGTGCCACAACCCTATGGCACATCGTACCAGCAGAGAGGAAGGGAAAGAGTAGCAGGCACAGAAGACGTTTTAGAGATCATAGGTGTAACGAGCAGCTATGGAACCTAAAGCTAAGGTTAGCTCCATATGTGCTGATGATTTATCAATTTAAATCGACCCGGCCGTCCAGCAAATACCAAAATGCAAATACCCTGTCTTGAAGCACCGGAAACGTAACCCAAGTTAGCCTCTAAAATACATTTTTGGGTACAAAGTAGGCGTGCACAAAGACTTCTCTACTCTACATCAGACAAATGCTATGGCTGACCGAGAAGACCAACAATACCATAGGCCAAAAATTTGCTCCACCCTTGCCGGTGTCATCAAGTTCACTGTGCAGACATGTCACCTGCTTTCAAATCCGAACAGTCATCGAGGTCAGTTCTGTTAGCTGTCCGTGGCTTCCTTAACCGTTAGCTGGCAGCCACATTGGATGTGGGTCACCACCATTTCAGCAAGCATTTAACAGCCTACCAATGTGCTGCCGGCTCTCATGCACAAGAGCATCTATCTGGCATGCACAAAGGTGGGTGCTCAGCTCACATCTAATATGCAACTGACAAGCAGCACCCTTCGATCAGCATGAGCAGCCATCGAACCTGTTCTGAGCAATAACAAGCCATCAAATAGCAGACGATCCAACACGACCAAAGAAGGTGCTTGATCAAGAAGCGGTCAATAAGAGTTACATTCCACAGATACAATATACCGAGGGATGAACTTCGAGAAATTCATTTGCAACACATGCCCTAACTAGAAGCCAGTTTCTTCCTTTCCTGCCCCACTGTTCCACCCGTGTTCCTCACTGCCCCTGTAGAGGCACGCAAGTTGTAGCCCACAAAACGTTGGATAAAAATAGTGGATTACAACATTACCTCGACTCCTCCAAACACTTAATGGCAAAGCTGCTGATGGTGCTAATCCTAATACTTTTTCTGCACTCACTAAATAAATTTGAACAATTATTTTTATTCCTCACATACGGAAACAGAGAATGACCGAAGGCTGTTAAGGAAGATTTCAAGCAGCCTATTTCACCATGAATGAGGGAACTTTAACACATCATCAGGTACCTGGGCCAGCACACTTAACAAGTAAGCTATCACGGCTTCATTATACTGCAATCGACAAGACATACAACCTTGGCTTTAAATGACCAAGTGCATGCTGGGGGGCAGAATCCTGAAGTATTACCTGACTAATAAGTACAGCAAACAGAACATGCCGATACTAGCTAGAGCTGCTTTCAAAGTACTCATCCTTTTCTGAGAGCTTATCTCAGAGATAATGAAATGGCACAACCATGAGTTACGCAATAATTTTGATAAATAGCATACCCTTGAGAGCACTGGTGGATGACACTTTGCTCCACGTGCAGCATCTTAGGCACACTGGGCCCACAGAGGTCAATGTCGAGTATTCCAACCTGAAATATCAATCACAAGCACTCTGACGTGGCTGAATGAAGGAAAACGACTAAAGAGCAAGAAGGAGCACGTGCCATCGTCTGTTTGCATGCCAAGAGAGTGCATTCGCCACTAATCAGTGCAAATGACTGATGCAAGCGTTCGGCCTACTTCGCTGTGTAAAACTCGGCTCCTTAATAGAAAAGAGGTCATTATGGCCATGTGCCGAGTCAGAGGTAGCTTGTCGTGCGAGATGACCGCATCCTCCTCATTATTGAGACTGTAGCTCTCATTAATATACAGAAAATATGCGGCAGTCTATTATTTGCAAAATCGGTAATAGCAACAGCCTATGGTGTAGTTTCGGATTCGACGTATTTTGCCATCACAATTATTGCCATTAGTTCTCACAGCCCTTAATGTAACACTAAATTCAAATGCAAACTTCAATACTTTTGAGGCAATAGTATTTAAACTATAGTCGATGTCTGAATATTGGAGACAACTTCTCAGCACGGTCTGTCTGGCTTTCCTTACGTACTGAAACATCTCTAGAATCGGATGGAGTATCAATGGATAGAGTATGAACTGCTTCAATGTTTTCTGTGAATTTGCTTGACTTCTGTTGGCCTTTGGGCCTTTTAAGCCTCTGCATGCATTCTAATTTGAGAAACAGAAAGAGCAAGTTATGTAAGGTTCCTCTGAACCAATCAGCTATCTACAGATTCACACAATCTATCTGCGATTGCGACCAGGGTAGTGCACGGTCATTGTCACATGCACCTGCAAATGGAGATTATCTACAGGATGCTCAAACAGTGGGTCAGCATTGATGCAATAAGTTCGTGCATCGTAGCTTGTGTTGCGAGGTTCAGACCACTGGATCAATACTTATCGGGAGCTCAGATGCAAGAGAGACACCAATAGTATATGCAGGACAGCAGAGCTGAAATACCTTCTTTCCTGCATGCTTCAAACCAAGAGCCAATTGTGTAGCAATCGTGCTCTTTCCCACGCCGCCCTTGCCTGACAGAACCACGATTATGTGTTTGACTGCCGCCAGGTTCTCATTATGCGGATCTACAACGTCGAAACACACAAGAAACATTCGACTTTAAGGTAAATAAATAGAAAACTTCAAGATGTTTTTAGGCTCCGTGTATCGAGGTGAACTAATCACTGTGCAACATGTCCAGACTGATTGCTAAACCAGACTGTGTTGACTCAATGTCGTGAAAGCGTATCACTATCTAAAGCAAGATGCCGTTTGAAGGAACAGCAGCACAGACCGTAAACTTACGGCTGCAATGAGAGTTCGTTTAGGAAACTGCTTCCACAGCTCTTAATCATGATTGATCCCCTTAGGGACAGCTTACCGAATGGCTGGTGAAAGATATTACTAGCCTCCTGGTTCTGACTAGACTGACTGGACTGCTGTAATTCCGTTGCGGCTGGGCCGAAGAACAAAGCCGTTAGGGTTCTACAGTTGAAGACGAATATGGCTGCATGGTCGGTTAATTAAACAAAGAAATTAACCCACTCGTCTTCTGTCTGCTGAAGGAGATGTGATTGCACCTAGTTGGCCAATGGCTACAGAGCAAAATTCCACCTCTGACCATACGGCTCACCGTGGCTTAGCTACTTCGTACCTAGGTGGAGTACTGCCAGCAGTTTCGCCATCCTCGTGCCTTCGGGTCACCTCTGGAAATAAAATTTGCTATTCCATTATTTCCTTAAAGACTGTTGGCATGAGAAGTTTTTGCTCTAAGAATCCTATACTTTGGAACTCGCTTCAAAAATTCTTTTGCAACGACATCTTTTCTTCTGCTGCCAACTCTGGCACCTTTGCCCAACCCTTCTGCCGTTCTTCGCTGACACTTCCATGCTACTCACTTACTCGATTTCCCGCATGACTCAGCTATACATTTCACTTTCTCGGTATTACGTAAGAAAGATTATGCTGGCTACCACGTTAGCGCCGAAAGTCGCTCAAGCTTTGGACTGCGCTGCGTAAAGCTCTCCAGCTTAACATAACTTAGTCTTTGTAATTGTGGAGTTACCAACAAAGAGATACTCAACAATGAATGACATGGAAATAAGCACCAACGACAACAGATGCCGACGGTTGCACACACGAAAAATGAAGACCTTACACGTGGGACTACCTACCTAAATGATTGAAATGAAAGCCGAAATCACGCAAAAAATCTAATAATCATTAAGCGTGGTGATTAAATCAGAGTATTTTTTAAATGATGCGACGATGTGCGTCTGGAAGGCGTCGGCCGCTTAAAGAAGAATGCGCATGGAGTCAACCAGGCCTAGCAACGGCAGCTCACCTATGGTGGCGGCCATTGCGATTGATCATGTGACCATGTAATGTGCAGCCCTAACGTCGAAGGTGGCGACCGCAGCTGAATCGATTTTTCGAAACGGCTTAATTACGCTGTCCAGAGTGGATGAGTCATGTGTTCCACCCAAGACTCATAAGAAACACAGTCTTAAATATCTTTGATGCCTACTGAAATTGTATCAGCGATCTACGTATCCGGCGCTCTCGCTGCTGTCGCCGCTGCTGCGGCGCTCGTCCATTTGTGGGTATGCGTCCGTCGCCGCCTAAGCGCGCCCTTTCGCGTTCGACGTCCCGCAGACGCTCACGCTGCGGCGGGAAACACTACGCGGCACGTGCCAGGTAGGATTCAGGCCGTCGACTAGTTGCTGCGCCTATGCTGCGTCGCGCCACTGCATTTGTCGTGCTGCCCGCGCAAACTTGCTAGCGTCTTTCCCGCCGCCATGGCCTTCCTGCGTGTGAAATCCAATGCATGGAGTGCGTGACGTGGCCGGCGCGGTGCGTTTAACACTTCAGTGTGGGCTTGCAGAATTTGAGCACAAGCCGCTGAGCGCCGCCGCGGTCTAGCTCTGGCAGCCCGCCGACGTGTCTAGGGCTTTGTTCGAACCGGCGTAGGCCTTGCACATAAATGTGTACATACGAGTTGTGAAGTTTGCACTTGTGTGTGACTGAACTGCTCAGCGGCAAGGCAGTTACTTTTGTCTGCTGGACCGGCTGGCGTTTACGCCAACCGTAGGCCTATGGTCGTTCCGTGGGGTCTCGACGATAGAAAAGACCGAAAACGTTGCTCATGCGCGCGCTGGACTATCGATCAAGAAGACGCTCGCTCGTTATTTTTCCTGCAAGTAGCAGCCGATATTAGTCCCCTGCTGTAGTGCCGGTAAACTCTCTTGGTAATTGAGCATTGTTTGTCAGCGAATCCGTGACGACAATGGAGGCGTAGCTGATGATGCGGCGATTTTATATGATTTTGATTCTTGACTGACCTCACGCGTTCACTGCTTAGCCAGGAGACGTGTTGTTTGTGATTACAAAATCGTAAACGTATCATCGGCACAGCCGGTACAAACGACGTCCAAGCTTTGGCGACACTTGCCTTCTGTGGGAGTGCCCTTTTTCAATGCTGGTGTGACAGTCGAAAGGCGACCAGCCACGGTGCCAATAATAATTCTTCTGGGTAGATCGTGGCTGGCTGACAACCATCCCCCACCTAGAAGCCGGAGAGAAGACCATTAAAGCAGCCAGATTAAAGAGAAGATACGAGCAGCAAGTGCTGTCACCACACGGCTAATCGAAATGGTGCACTAAGGAAATTGGCATATTAGGACTAATTTGAGTTTTGAAGATCATCAGGTGGTCGATGCGGTCAGCAGCTTTGATTTTTATTTGGGTTTGTGTGGCCATTGTGGCAAGACCTTAGAGCTATTCGTTTACTGCCTCCTGGCCATTGCCTGTGACGTGGCTTGGCCTGGCAGAACGAAATAAGTGACACGAACGTGCAGTCAATGTGGTGTGCATCTTTTCATAAGCAGCTTTGAGGTTCTTGAAAAAAATAATTTAATTTAATAGCAACTCGCAAGGGATTTCACCGAAGCACTTACATCTGCTAAGTTACAGTGACACGATATTTTTGCAGATCTTACCTGTTGCTATCCTTATGTCCTATATTTAGGTATCACGTAAGGCCGAAAGCACATGAAAGTGGTAGGCCAATACACCCTGCTCCCCACGGACCGGCCGAATTGGGCGTGGTGGCCGAGCCTCCTGGCATGCCCCATCAGCTTTTCTACGATTAGCTGCATCTGTCAAGGTGATGATCTGACCCCCATTGGTGTAATCGTGGCTGCATCCTTAGGAACCCACAAAGAGTCGAGCTGAAGGACAACGGAACAAAAAGCCGGGTCTTCTGAGTCCGCTACTGAAATGCCTGGTTACATGAATAAACACAGGAAACGAGACGCGCCACTGCAGTAACTGTGATCCTGATGGTGCTGCCTTTCTGCATCGCATTTAATGTGATCCGAATGCCCGTTGAATCGTATTTGTGGACATGGTGGTGAGTTGACGTTATAAAATGACGCCGTTGCAGTGATGTCAGGTAGGGCAAAGGTTAGTGATCACAAAATAAATGGACCCGCTTTTGCTTAGTTCAAGTTCAATCGTCTTAGCAGTTGGAGCACCGCCTCACCCTCTTAACCATAGTGCTACTCGGAAGATTGTGCTTAGGGCCCGAGTCACTTACTGATTTCAAGCTGCAAGTCAAAGGCCTTGACACTGTACGTGCTGACTTCTGACTGCTGATGTTTTTACTAACAAGGCCAGACTATCTGTAGAGTGAAGTCACTGAGTTACTACCTAGACAGGCAGGCTCCGAATCCACCTAATTGTCAGCACTTCGTTGTTATCGTTGTAACATAGCCAATGAAGTGAAACTGTTTTCGTTAAGCAAGGCAATCCTTGCTATAAGCACAAGTAGATTGATACCGAAATTTCCTATTTTTAGTATGATTGTCGTTACTGTCGACTGGTCTTGTCGCTACTGTTGTAATCTTGTGTGTCTCGTGTAAACATAGAAACACAGAAGTGACAAGGAAGTGTAAAGAACTTATAGATAATGCACATGTTTGCATAGCAATCGACTTTTCAGTGTTGAGCGGTGATAAATATTAGGTGATGGTGCCTCATGTTTGGCAAGGCTCTGCAAAAAGGGCAGCTGTACTTTCATTCGCATTGGGGTCGCACTTGTGAGAGCCTCTGGCCTAGCACGATGCTTTCTTCTCTGTTTGACCAACCTTAGTATTAGAAACTGCTTGCCTACCAGTCTACTCAGCCAGTCGAAATCCTGTGGCCCTAGTTGATGTGGCCATAGTTTGCCGAGTAGGGGCAGGGGTGAGTAGCTCTATACCCCGAGGAAGACCAGATGGTCATTTTTTAAGACGACCGGCTGACTGTAAGCCGTGATAGCAGCTGCATTTGTATAGAGACCGTGGTGAGTTGGCAAAAGTTTAGTGTTCCTTCTATTGGCACGTGTTTGTGACTTTGATATTTATGCGAATACTTCTGTAAGAAGTTAATTCAGGAAGAAGGTATTGTGAAGAGGATTTGCTTGTAAAATGAAAGTAATGGGTAGGGTAGCTGAATCAACAGCTTCATTTATATAGCATCCGAAGCCTAAGTGGCTATCAATCCTGCTTGCAGCGGTAATAAAGAGTTTTCTGCTGCAGAACCCATGACTTCGATCGTGAAGTGTGAGCACTTTACCCCTGGGCTTCTACCACTATTTCATGGTCTTTTGTGTCCCTGCCCTGACTGGTGTTTCTAAACCTTGCCCACTGCTGCAAATATTTGATCGCAGCATGACTATAAAGCTGAAATTATGAGTTTATATCTTGACCAATCCTGTGCAAAACCTCAGCTACAAGCTGCCGTTCTAATTTATCCAAGAGCCTAAACCGGAGTTGTGACCGTATGGCAGATTATCCATTGCCAGGCAGACAGCAGGCAAGCTAGTCACAGGCAAATTTCACCCGTGTCAATGAGTTTTTACAACCTACCGTATTTCTTCTAGTAGTTGGTTAGTATATAACATCATGATTCATTGAAGAATTGTTTCAGGTGCCTTGCTGTGACCGGTTCTTTGTGTTTGCTGCGTTGATCGTTTGCCACTACCGCATGCTGCTGTTTGTGCTGCAGTTAGGAGGTGCTTAGAACGATTGACCTTGCACGTGTTTCCTTTGTAGACCCTGCCAGAAAGGCACCTGAAGTGAACGACGATGGTGCCACTTTTACAGTACCTTCGGCAGTATGCACATCAACTTCTCCAAAGTCTGGATTGGAATACCTGCGACACCGTGGGTGTCCTCAAGAGCAAGGCATAGACAGGTTAGTGCAACAAGGCGATAACATTCTTCGTCAGAACAAACGTGATGAAGTTATTTGGAATTCAGAGCCGACCCAAGGCTTTGCTCCTGTAAAGGATTCAAAGGGCACAAATCATGTATGCCCCGAAGGAGATGGTGACCAAAGTCGTCCGAGCAGCTCAAGCTGGCTGTCAAGCGCATGCCCGATGACTCGCATTGATTCCGTCACTTCACCCCACTCTGCGGGTCTTCGGTTCGCACACGACCCTGGTTCTACAGCCAATCACAACCGAGTTGGACCTCCCTTGGACACCGATGCCTTGGATTGTGACTTTGTAACTGCGTTCTGCCCGTT
Source organism: Cristatella mucedo (assembly GCA_009760855.2). Lineage (NCBI taxonomy): Eukaryota > Metazoa > Bryozoa > Phylactolaemata > Cristatellidae > Cristatella > Cristatella mucedo. The sequence goes on along the minus strand of WPIO01000126.1, from coordinate 735,318 downwards.
TGGATTCGGTGGTAAGAGAAGCTTTTTTCTGTATTAATTCCTGCCGAGCACCTAGCTTTCCTTTTATTTTGATGGTTGTTGACCTGTAAATTTATTACAATTGTTTATGGACTGATCTGTTGTTTCGTGTTATTCTCCAGCCGATGATGCACCAGGTCACGAGGACGGAGACTCCCGAGGATCGACAGCAATGCTTTCTTCAAGTATCCGGAGCATTTCCTCTTCCTCCGGGGCAGCAGCCGAGGCAGCTGCTGGACAGCACTGCGCTTGGACAGAATATCAAAGTCGTTTAGTTAAATTAAGCCACCGCATTGGTGACGACAGTAGTGGCCGGGAAGCCGAAAGCACGGGGCAGCAGCTAAAGGCCAGTCAGAGAAAGGTGGTGCTGAGGACGGCACCGGCTCAGCTGAGTGCCGATGAAAAGGCGGTTGAGGCAGCAGCTTGCCAAGAGCAGCTGGCTGCCATACTGGAACTCATGAAGAAGCAGGATGGCGTGTTTGGCCAGGAAGACATTGACGGTGTGACCTCGCAACTTGACTTGTACATGTAGCCAAGTCCGGTGCATGTCGTACAGAGGTTTCGTGTCATTCGTAGATCTGTTGACCCAAGTATTTATGTCAAGAAGATAATAAAATTCTGTGACTGTAGCTGCTTCAATGCAAGCACCGATATTCTTCGATATAATTGTGAGCATGCGGCTGACAGCTGCAACCAAACGTGGAACGAGTTGCTTGGCTATTGTAGTATGCTCGCCAGAGCTGTTGCCCATTATCTGCCGGTCTAGTATTTTAGTGAGCTGCCAGTCATTGCTACACCACCTACCAAAATTGCCTAATCCTTGACATACCTTAACAATACTGAAGTAGCACTGATGTATGAGACTTGGATGAATATTGCTGTGAGCCTATTCGATGTAGTAAAGGTGCTGAGTTACAAGCAAATTACAGTTGCCTGCAAAATTTGTTAATAGTGTAACTTTTCTTTAGATGGCATGCTTGGGTAGTGTGTTCACTGTTACTGCCAGGATGTGCGAGCAATTGACAGTTAAGCGTTGGCAGTATATATGCTTGTCGCAAATACTGTAGCAATGGTTAGCATTTAGTCATTATCCTTTTAAAATAAATAAATACAAGCTGATTAAACAGCCTCTTGTATAGCGACAGAAGAGACTTTACGGCTATCAGCACCACTTGCAGTGACGATAAAGGATCGCCCACCGCAGGAATCGATCCCACGACCTCGCGACCGAGGTCGTGAAAGCAACCGCCTTACCTAGTGCCATCACGGCTCACCAAATGGAGATCAGATCCTGGTAGCATCTACCTTCGTGGTGTCAGCAGAAAGGCAATTTCTGCAGTGAATTCTCACATGAATTAGGTTAGGTGATCATGTTTCGTGTGTCTCGTGCGTTCTTCCAGGACAACGTTAGTCTGACCAACGTACCGTGGTGCACTTATTGATATAGTATTTTTAGCATGATTTTCCACTACTGCTTGGGCAAACCTTGACTGGCTCACCCATCTGTTGATGTGAGTCCAGGTTGTTGTTGCTCGTGGCTTACCTTAGCTGTTTCTTGAACCACTAATGCAGTGGTTACATGCCATTTCAAACGCAAGATGACATCAGCATGTTGCATCGTAGCTTGCACATTTCTTTTTTGGGCATGTTGAGCTCCCTGGCAGCTTGCGGTTGATGCTTGCTGTGCTGTAATTCGACTGATTGCTGTTTGGCATCATGGAAGACTCCTATGGCCGGCCATCTTGGCGAGAGGCTGTTTTAGACCAATCAGCAGTCTGTGGAACATAAAAACAGTAATCATAGCACTAGAATAGTAACCAATTTGTCGGTTAATTAGCTCTCCCCAACCGATCGAGTTGACCAGCTGCCCTTAGCTGAGCCAGGGGAAAGCCTTGCATCGCCATAAATCTGCCCGGGGAAGGATCTTTATTCGAAAATCGATTGAGCTAGCCAATTGCCTTCAATTACAAGGGGCTAGAGCAGGCTGCCTTGAAATCAATCCAAGCGATGGCGAAACTCTTAGCTTTAAGAATAGCCATCTCCGAATGGGTGCAGTAGTGCATGCCCTTCGCAGTTGAATTGTACCTGAACATCTAAGCACAGCACTATACCCAGGGAACTCAAAGCAATCTGCTTGGGTAAAAGCCAATCGAAGGCATGGGCGCCGTGATATTGCTCGGAACCCCTGGGTCCCCAGGGAGATGAAGCTGCTTTCGGGATGAACCTACCAGGAAAAATAGTTTTGAGGCATCCATGGACTACTCAAGAGCAAAGCACGCGGAGCAGATCGAGTGAGTGAAATTTAACTGAGCCGACAGTTGGATTCTCCTTAGAGTCCCTGTCGAGCTGGCAGGAAAGAAAGCGCGTGTCTTGTCGGAATTAGCAGGTGAACCGATGATCACCGACCCGGGATGCTATGTTTTAGCACGTCGCCCATTTCTAGAGGAAGATACGGGTGCTAGCTTGTCTGATTAGAAGGGCTCGGTTCAATCGTATTCGAAGGGCTGCTTCATAGAGCTTATCCCTCGCAATGATAGGTACTGCCAAAAGCTAAATCTTGGGTGAAAATTTTCGGCACCGAGGGATATATTGAGCAATCAGCATACTCTGTGGCACAGCAACTGTGGCAAAGCTAGTCGGCCATTTGCTTCGGCAAGAAGTAGCATGCTCGAAATGCCTCCAGCATTTATGTGATCGCCGTAAGTGCCTAGGGCCCGAGGTTCGGGCTATATGGTCGACTGGATTTCTATCAAGCAAACGTGCTCACTAAGAGTCTGCTCCCGTTGCAAATAATTAGAGCAAATTGCGTGCACGCTTTTGCCTGCCGTCGATGGGGATCTCTGCAGGCCTAACTGCATGTGTCAAGCTTAATTACAGTGTAGAGGGACTGGGAAACAAATTGCAATCTCCCAAGACAGGTCCTCGGGCGTGTCGAAAGCAGGCTGGCAGCTAGGGCTATTGGGCAAGTACGAAATCAGATGGAGTTCGTGCACATTGTAAGGCCGTCCATTCGACAGTGCCGACTCAATTTCCTGAAGCAGGACCTGCCTGGGGCATCGACCACTGAGCTTGAGCGTGCAATCGCTCAATAGCACTGCTGCCACCAACGCGTCGGTACTGTGCCAGGCTACAGCTGCTCTAACTTCAGTCCCCCTCCTCAAGTATCGATGCTTGCTGCACACGCACTCGCGTGACTTCGGACACGTTCGAGGGCAAAGGTACCCGTTAAAACTGGTCAGCGCCTGTAGGCCCAGCGTTAAGAGCAGTAGTGAAAAGCCTGGCAGCGCCTTGCTGTCAGCGGTAACGTTGCCTGCTCTTGTCCTGACCAAAGTGGGGAGGGACTAAGTTCTGCCTTAATTAAGTCCTTCTTCCGACTTGTATGTTTCATTGTATTGCTTACCTTTGAGGCGAACTTGGCATTGCACATGAGCAGATTGCACATGATTGCACATGATTCCAGCGTGATTCGCACGCGCACAAACTGTTGTCCAGAGCCATAGCGACTTGCAGGCGAGCGCAATGCTACGACCTGCTGCCCGCCATTGCAAAAACGACCAGCTCTTACCAGCACAGGATTAGGTATCAGAAATCTCGCTGCGACGATTCACCTGCCTTATGGGAATCCTTTAGGCGGTCGCCATTGCCGGTCCATACAACGCCAGGCGTTGTCCAACTGCTCTATAGGATGGTAGTGATTTCGAAGAACTAAGTACCGTTCGACGACAGTAGAAGTCTGTTTCGCTCTAAATATAACCGCTTGCCTCATTTGACGCGATATTGTGAAGACCTTCGAGAAGAGACTGCGAGAGACCGTAGCAATAAAGCCTCCGCTGCATACTTTCGAGCCAGAAAGAGGAGCTGGCGGCACGGCTGACTTCGCTTAGTCGTCTGCTCGTCGGTGATGGTATGGTCAGGGGCAGAAAATTCGGCATACACGACCGCAGCAGCGATCGTGCCTGCCGAGAGCACTTCCTTCTCGATTCGCCATTTCAGCCTCAAAGCAACGCTACTGACAATCTCCTTTTTTAAGATCAAATGTGGGCTGATGGATGAAACAGCCTCATTTATTTAGCTGCCGAAGAGCCTTAGTCGCTATCACTACCACGTGCAGAAGGCAATACCGAATCGCCAGCTCCAGGACTCGAACCCACGACCTGGATCGTCGAGAACTAGCACAGTATTCCCCACAAACTTTGCTTGTTTGACTAGGACACTGGAACTTTGTAATTTCTCAGAAAACGGGCTAATTCGCGTCCGCTGGCTGTCATGTAGTCAGACGAAACTTCAAATAAATCAAAAGTAGCGTGCATGTATACTGAAGTTACACAAAAATGACGACAACGATTTAGAATTTGGGTTTTTCCAAGATTTGCAGCTATGCAGTTAATCACTTTCACGAATCAGTCCCTAAATTGGGTCCGCCAACATGTTCGCGGTAGCCCAGGAGGTAAGGTGCTCGCTCTTCACGACCGAGGTTGTGGGTTCGAATCCTGCACTTGGCTGACTGTTTATTGCCAACTGCAAGCGGCGTTGATCGTCGATAAGACTGTTCTGTTGCTCTAAAAACGAGGCTGTTAAACCTGCCAAGCTTTTCTCACGTTGTCCTTGGCAAATCTAGCAAATCCTGGTGGAAATGCTCGCCTTGCCCTCCAGAGTAAAAAGTTAGCTGATTCGCCAGCCTCATTTACACAATGCAACTAACGGGCTGGTTAAGAGGCAGGTGTGTCGACCTGTGAGTCCAGCGAAAATAAGAAACAACACTCACTACCCAGAAACAAAGATAAGATAAAAAGATTGTAACTCAGTGTCCTGTCTGCTCATGAATTCTTGCTCAGCATTATATAGTGCAGCAACAGCAAGTGCACGCTGTGCGGACCTCCACACTCTCGCGATCCGACGTGATCCTGACGCTGCAAGTGCACGCTGTGTTGACCTCTGCACTCGCTTGATCCGACGAGATGTGATGCTGCAAGAACTCGTATGCCAGTCTCCTGAATAAATTTTAATAATCTCGGTAGGAAAATTTCCGGTATCTTTCTTATATCAACTGCAGGGGATGGTCGTTGCGCTGACAAGATTGTCTTCTTGAGCTCGCTAGTACTCTGTGGCGAGCTGGAACCGTTACGTATAATGCCGGCTGCATTTTCAATACTTGCTATACGTATCCGGATAATGAACTAGGGATCGGACTGGCCCACTGCTTTATTGGGTTGACCTCCGAAAATCTTGTAATAGATAGCTACCAAAAAGTGCCATCCTAGTTTGCATTTTATCCTAGGCATAAATCTAGCTGGTCGGCCTTCACTTGGTCGTGCTCCCCAGGTAGTTTCAGTGGTCTCTTGTTGACTGGTAGATACAAACCAAGAGTCATACCAACTAAGCTGGCCGCAGCATGGATCTTCTGCACAAAGCTGAGCTGCACATAGCTGAGCTATACATATTTTCTGCACATAGCTGAGCTATGTGCAGAACTATAGTACTGCGCCATCCAGCCCATGGCTCAGGTCTGCCTAGTACGATGAAAAGAAGAAGAGGCATACGGTGACTCCTTACCTGGCTAGCCCATTGCACCGTGTCGGCCGGAGCGTGACTCGGATCCCCTAAGTACAACGAAAACGGAAATTATACCCGGCGACTTTCCACCAAAAGCATGAGGCTACTTCGTGGTCGCCCAGTCATCACTTGCCAACCGGAGCTATAAGAGTTTCAAGGCGACTAACTGCAGTAGGCCTCATTTCAACACGACAGCAGCTTGATTGCACCGACTAACCTCGACGGTCGATGTCTGTTCGGTGCGAAGTGACACGATTGCGCCTGTGCAGAGCGAGATCGAGCAGCAGTCAGCAACAAAAGCGATAGAGACTCGCGGACGCCGACGGGTACACCTTCCCCTCACGAGCATACACTATCTGTTTCTGTCATATGCTGAGCTATTCGCCAAGCCAGGGGCCGGGGCCGGGGGACATTCGCCCCCTCCCTCTAGCTATTCCTGCCCCCCCCGACGATCACCGAGGACAAAATCTCAAGTACTACTTCCGCTCGGTGAGCAGCCTTCGAGCTCATATAGAATGGAGACTACTACTGTGTGGTACAAGGCGCCTTCGCAAACGCCGAGCTGGTTTGGTCTAGCGGTTAAGGTGCTCGCCCCGACCAAGGTCTGACTGAGGTCGTGGGCTCGAGCCCCGAGGCATATGTGAAGCGCCTGAATAGAGATTAGTTCTCTTGGGGCGCTATATAAATGAATTATATATATATATATATATATATATATATATATATATAACGAATATATATATATATATATAAATGAATTATATATATATATATATATATATATATATATATATATATATATATATATATATATATATATATATATATATATATATATATATATAATTCATTTATATATATATATATATATAAATGAATATATATATATATATATATATAATTCATTTATATATATATATATATAACGCTGTAGAAAGCAATTGGCCTACTGCCACCGAGTCTATTCATGCAAGCTGCTACCGAAAATGCTGTACGAGGCATTGCGCTTCGTTTGTGCTCACGTCTAGGCTGCCTTAACATTCGCAGCTGTCAGCTGGGCTTTCGTCTATCCCGGTTGAGAGCTTCGCGTGCAAATGCATTGCACAGCGAAGCTTGCCTTCAGCAAAGTCAAAACGGCACTCTACCTTCTGCCACGTCCTCTGTCTGTGCGATGACCGTACTCACGAAGTCGAGCATGTCTTGGCCATTTTCTGAAGGCGAATGCCAAGACTAGCGAGGCTTTTCGAAGAAAGGTTCGGCACGGTAGAATGCCAGTGATGCCATTCATTAATAGACCGGCTGCCTTTTAACGGCCTGGCTGCCCTTTACAGCATTCGGGTCACCTACAGAACACGGAGCACATTTGTCGACGAGCCGCGCGAACGCACACTTCAAGATTTCCGCCGAGGCTGAGGCCGATCGCGGTCTCACGCCATGGCAGAATGCCAGCCCGCCATATGGTCACGTCATCGTGCTTGTGGCTCAAGTCTCGAGGAATAACCGCAGCAGGGAGAAGGTTTTTAAGAAGAGCGGTGGTGCGGCCAGTGACAGCAAATGGCTGTGAGAAACTGGCATTGAAAAAGTTTCTCTAGTTGCTTAGTAAATGATAATAGCAATACAAGTTGTACACTGTATAGACAGACGACGTGTCTGACCAGAAGAGGATTGTCCATAAGTCCATAAGTGCATGGCGGCTAGGTCAAATTGCTTAGTCCTTTGTCAGGCAGACCCGCGATGAAAATTAAGCAGTTGCACCTGACATGCAGCAATGGACCCGACCAAAAGTTTAGCTAATCTGCTGCTACGTTTACTGCATACTTACATGACATCGTCATTAGTTCTCGCCAAAATCACTATTATTTATTTAATGCTGATTGTTGACGTCTATTCTAACGACAGCCACAGCTGCTTCCAACAAGAGTATTTCTTGTCAGCTTTGATATCACGTGAGTATTTGAAGAGATCACTGATTGATCTTCGTTGCAGTATCCAGCAAGGCTGCCGTGCCGCTGAGTCAACTATCACAAAGCAAATCTATAAGCTTATTTGACGGCCTCATCTCGTATAGCTGCAGAAGAGCCTTAACGGCTATCACTACCGCTTGCAGCTGGCAATACAGGATCTCCCACTGCAGGATTCGAGACCACGACCTCGGTCGTGAAGAGCGAGCACCTTACCTGCTGAGCTACCATGCATGCTGATATGCCCCTGCGTGGGTGCTGCGGCAGCATCCTTGCTATGGAAATATGGCAATAAAACAATGCCGACGTGCTTCCGTTAGCTTGCTGCTAGCGCCCATCTCTCAGCGAGCCGATGACCGAGTCTGCAAGCCGAGGAGGTGTGCAGCTCGGACAGGCTCTTCGCCTGCTAGAGACAAAAAACGGCATACCGCATTTTCGAAGAGTCTACGGCCCTGCGCCTAATGTTATGCACAATTTTTCCAATCCGATCATGTATTGTGCAGTATGTAAGCTGCACCGAGCACGCGCTGGTACAGAAACGACGAAATGCAAACACCGAGGGGCGCTCCGACACTGGTGCATTTCGTCAACGCTCGCAGCATTACGCCGCACAGTCACTCTCCCCTCAATCCTGTTTCCCACTGCCAGCTCCTGTTCCAGCAGTGACTCACCCTTGTAAAACATCAACTAATTCCATCATAATTACATATAATTCATAAACTGATAAAACCATAAACCCATAATAAACAATAAAACCATGCAGTATATAAACGTATACAAGTACATATTATTAAATGAAATCATAAAAACTCTTGAAAACTCGTTGTTCGCTCCGCGGCGCCGCTATTTCTCTCGATGTGGCTGTTTGCTTATTCGCGAATCTCCTGGCACTAGCTGAGCACCGGGACGTCCTGCTCCTCTGGAAACAGTTCGCCGTCGTCGATATGCATCCGGATTGCACCGATCAAGAAAGCAACTCCAGATCGGGCCTGTCTTCCGGTCCATGATTAACAGCACCAGCGAGTACAATGTGGTGAAACCCGCAGCTCTTCGTGCGAGAATCGTGGAGAGCCATTACATTACGTTAGAGTCTGGCGCGGTTCGTCGGCTCAGCCAATCAGCCCACATGCGACTGGAACCTTATAGCTTAGGATTATAATTTATCTGAATCTTTTATATTATGCATGTATAATTGATCTTGGGGCCTGTATTATACGATTCTGTATTATACACGTTCTACACACACAGAACAAAATCTGCACACCGCTCGAAAGCTCTCGAAGACCCAATCCGAAAAGAAAGTCAACCTCGTCAGTCGGGAAAGCCTGAAGCTACGCCCCAGGAGTGTGCTACCAAACGGGCTCATTCGGCTCCCAAGTGAACGGACAATTGGTTGCTCCCGAGGAGAAAGACCTCAGAAGGATCGCACCTACGACGAACAGTCCCAAAGGACTCTTAACTTCTTCACTCTCTGTCTCTCTCTCTCTCTCTCTGTCTCTCTCTCTCTCTCTCTGTCTCTCTCTCTCTCTCTCTCTCTCTCTCTGTCTCTCTCTCTCTCTGTCTCTGTCTCTCTCTCTGTCTCTCTCTCTCTCTCTCTCTCTCTCTCTCTCTCTCTCTCTCTCTCTCTCTCTCTCTCTCTCTCTCTCTCTCTCTCTCTCTCTCTCTCTCTCTCCTCGCTCTCTCTCTCTCTCTCTCTCTCTCTCTCTCTCTCTCTCTCTCTCTCTCTCTCTCTCTCTCTCTCTCTCCCTCTCTCCTTTCTCTCTCTCTCTCTCTCTCTCTCTTTCTCTCTCTCTCTCTCTCTCTCTCTCTCTCTCTCTCTCTCTCTCTCTCTCTCTCTCTCTCTCTCTCTCTCTCTCTCTCTCTCTCTCTCTCTCTCTCTCTCTCTCTCTCTCTCTCTACGGATTCTCTATTCTCTACAGATAAAACCCTTGCCCCCCCCCTTCGAGAAACTGACTAAGGGTCCCCCATCGTAAGGACGCCGTCCTTGACCTCTTTGGCCCTATCCGGTAGCTAGCTCTGGCGAAATAAGACAACCTGGCCGGAGCGCCTAGAGCCCTCTGATGGTTGGTGATCCCTCCCTGAAATCGCGGTGGCCACTAGAGACGAGCTTCCCTACTTCAATGTGTGGTCAAAAGGAGGAGTACACGGCCGCCTGCGGAGCTCCGCTTCTGAGTCACAGATCTAGATAGAGGGGTCAAGTCCGCCTAAGCGCTGCTTCCGGGTCAACGTTCATGGGTGAGAACTGAAGTCTGCCAAACTCCCTTGTCTATGAGCCTGCTAAGGCTAGCACGCTTCCGGACAGATTAGATCACCACGTCTGCTCCACAGTCAATTATGCCTATTTTCAGCTACGTAACATCGCAAAAGCTAGGGTGTGCTCAGACCGAGATACCACTGTAGGGGCTAGCGGGCGCGCTATGGCGGCGAGACGAAGAGCGTAGTACCACCCACCGCAAGCGAGCTGTTGCGCTGTAGACGACGGCTGTATTGTATCGCATACAGGCAACACAAGCGAGCGAGCGTTCATACTGATGTAGTAGCCGTCGTGCGTGCCGCTCCGGAGCACGCGGCGATGAGAGAGAAGAGAGTGGATAGCTCGCGTACAGGCCGACGCATGGGCAGAAAGTGAATAGCTCGGTAAGGAACACGTCACGTCCCGGCAAGGAGGGCACCTGGCGGGCGGACGTAACGTCGGCTGGGGGCGGAACCACGTGACGGCGATGACGCGCCCACAACACGTCCAAGTTGGTCCATGTATTAGTTACATCTCGACTCGATTTCTGTAACTCACTACTTAGAGGTCTTCCACCCTGGGCGATAAAGTACGTATATGTGGTGCGGAACTCTGCACTGAGGCTTGCCTGTCGTGAGTGTTGTAGTTCGAGTGTATGCCGGCTCCTCTGATGAGCCTGTGATGTGGCAGTGTTGCAGTTGCCACTCAACCCCTTCTAGCCGACCTGCACTGCCACCGAGAAGCGCATTGACTTAGGGTTTTGCCAATCACCTTAGGGTTCGTTAATTCTGTTTCTCCATCCTACCTAACCTAACTATTCGTGACTATTTCACAAACGGTCTTAGGTTGCAAATGCAAAGGTTATTTCTCACAATTGCGATGCATTGCGCTATCGCTACCTTTAAAATTCACGTCCGTTCTCGGACTGTTGGCTTACTCTGACAAACCGGTCGTAGTGCCCTCCGTCCGAAAGTACTAGGCCGTAAGCACAGCCTTCGTGACGGTGTTTGTCCTTGCCTATGTTCGGTATATACGTGCGAAGCCCTGAGCGCCGGAGCTAACTAGCTAGCAAACTTTCCAGACGCTGCACAAATGCTTGCAGGTAGCGGAACACGGTAGCCATGTGTAAAGAGCGCGCATACCTTACCACGATAAGTCAAAATCCACAGCGAAGCGAAGTCTATTCAACAGCGATGGAGGGTCTCGGGCGTTCAGTTTCAGCCATGGCATACAATAACTGTCCTACGAAGGCCAGACCACCGCTGAGCTGCCGATAGCCTCGTACGCAGCTATCACCTGGCGCAACGCCTAGAGCTCAACTCACTGCCGACTACCTACCTGGCTTAGTACACCGCCTAACCACGGATGATGGTGTAACGGGTTCATATTCGTTATAATTTATGAAACCGCGAATAGTATTTCGACAGTCATAATTTGGCTAATGTGAAACATGTAGCTTAGCTTGACAACTGACAGCTTTTCTCTTTTCTGTTAAGATTGAGGCATTTGATTCAAAATTTAATCGGGGTTCGACTGCCGGTGGTGTGTTAGACCAACGCCGCTACCACAAATCCTTGGGTTTCCATCGAAAAGCACGCCTTCGGCAAAGGAGAGCAACGGCGCCGGTACAGGCGGTTAAAATTGCGATGAATGGCCGATTTGTTATGCTCTGGAGTCGAAAGCAGAAGATTCGACATATGAGGCCGGCGCGCCATACTTTTCTCACATATCCGTGGATTTATAGAAGTATGGCTTCCAGTGGAAATGGCGACGAGCTAAATCAGCCCGATTGTGGCTGATATTCATTATGTGGGGCTCCTGAATTGCATTGGCTAGGAACCGATTTTGAGATAATCTGTGGCCGAGGCCGAATAAAAATCAGCACCGTGAGATAGGCTGGCAGTTATCGGAATTCGGCCGAAGCATTTGAGCTGATTTGAGCTCAAGGCTACCGAGCCGTCATTGAACTCATGGCCGCTGCTGAACGGCTGCAACCCTCCGCTGCTGTCGAATGGGCGTCTACGTTATGGATGCGGCCTCGTTATGTTAAGGTATGAGCGCTTTTGTCGCTGCCGCGTTACTACTATCAATGGCATACCGGTATGCATTGGTGCAGCACCTACAAGTCGCTAGCCGTGCTACCAGATTCAGGCCTGTGAACTTCTGCTGCCCGTGACCCGGCCTCCTGCTTCGGCTGAGACTAGAACCGCTACGAGCGTTTGCTGCCTAGCTGCGTCCGGACGTGAAAGCCGAACACCGCGTGTGTAACACTGTTCAGGAGCATATGCTGTTCTGCCCGGTTACATACGTTGCCTTTATTTACTTATGGTTTCATCGAGACTAAATACGATAAATACAATTCGCTGCTCTACCACCCTGAGAGAACTTGTCTATCAAGGCGTTTTACATTTGCCGCAGAGCTCGAACCCACGAGCGTGAGTCTTTAAATGCGAGAACTTTACTCTTGGGCCGAATTCGATCCAACAAAAAGTTTCGATCGGCGGCTGCAACATCTAGGCAGGTTAATGAGGAGGATAGTAGAAAAAATGGCCGAAGATGGAACGAGCAGTTGGTGTCGTCCTCGGCGTCCTGGCTCATCCCGCTTATTAGATATTTCACCAAGACCTCTAAAAACGAATTATGAGCACTAGTTTACTAGAAAGCAGGTACAAGAACTCGCAGCCTGTAACTTGACTCAATCGAGAGTTCAATGCTAGATTCCTTAGGCTTTCCTACCGCCAACAGCCAAATAATGATAATGATGATACATTTGATATAGCGCCCTCAGAGAACTTAAATCTCTTTCTAAACACTTTACATTTGCTGCAAAGGAAGCACGATCGAATGGTTAGTGGTAGCCTGCTCAATAAATCATTTACTCGAGATGCATATGTGCCGACACGCTAGAGCTTTTGAGATTGTGTTTTTCACTACGTAAATGAAAGAACTGTACTGCACTTGCGCAGGCGAGCTGGCTCAGGTGGGCACATTATTCACTTTCGGAGACCGTCGACCACGTTCTCCGAACAGTGTCAGTCAGTGGCGCCTCTAGCGCTACAGCCACTCAGAGCTGCCTGTCAACGGCACACTAGGTAAGGCGGTTGCTTTCACGACCTCGGAACCGAGGTTGTGGGTTCGATTCCTGTGGTGGGCGATTTTTTTATCGCCACTGCAAGCGGTGGTGATTGCCGTAAAAGCTCTTCTGTCGCTCTATAAAAAGAGGCTGTTTAATCAGCTAGGATTTATTTATTTATAACGGGTAGCTGCCGCAGGAAGCAGGAAGACGCTCCACTGAAGAAATAAGCCAGCCTGCCACAAGGAAGACACCTGGCAGTAGCAGCGAACGCCTGCCTCCTGACTCGCGAAGTAACCCCCCCCCCCCATTCTCACCAATCGGCTGTCGATGACTGATTCTCGATGGGTGACGGTCACTACCGGGTGTGCGGTGTCCGAGCTTTACTACGTCTCGGAGCTCAGGCACTCATCGCGCCCGTTGATTTCCGACCGTAGCCAGTGACAGCGGCGACGGAAACACGCCCCTTCAGAAGAAATTTGAACCAGTCAGCGCTCTGTCTGCAGTCTCTGCTGCTTCGAGAGAATGCCAGAACAGGCGTGCAAATTGGAGGAGTGTAAACATATCTATTGATCATCGCTGACAGCCTGGCGAGGAAGACTGATTTACCTCGCCGGGAACGTTCGCAGCGCCCGAGACCTCGTTTCTTTTCCACCGAGATGCAAACGCATGCCAGCTGGCTCAACCAGCCTCCTCGCCGCCGTGCGAGCTGCCACGCCCACGTTTGACGGGTACACCCTTCGTACGCCAAGCCAGCTGCGTCTGGCTGAATCCTCGTGGCTGGATCTTGGCAGATCAAACGCAGCACTCGCTCGAACCGCTCGCAGCTAGCGCTAAAGCCTCGCCACTCCGGCCGCCCCGAGCCGCGCCCCCAAAGGAAATAGCTCCCCGAAGCGAGTGCTTTACTTAGCATTGGCTGGATCGATAGCTAGCTGCAGTAGGGGTGGCGGCAGCAGCATCATCATCCACTAGCTACTGCTGCTGGCCGGACACCCGAGCTGGGCTGGGGGCGAGGCTCGAGGCGAGCTGCTTTTACTGCCACCGAGCACCTGCCAGTTGTGGCTGAGCCTACGCGCCTGGCGCCCTGCTGCTGCTGTCGCAACGACCGTTAGTGCCGGTCGCATGGCCTCTGGCGCCCAAATCGTCGTTTTGGCCTGCATACTCGCGAAAGTGGGCTTCAAAAGAACGTCTCTCTCTCTCTCTCTCTCTCTCTCTCTCTCTCTCTCTCTCTCTCTCTCTCTCTCTCTCTCTCTCTCTCTCTCTCTCTCTCTCTCTCTCTCTCTCTCTCTCTCTCTCTCTCTCTCTCTCTCTCTCTCTCTCTCTCTCTCTCTCTCTCTCTCTCTCTATCACTCTCTATCACTCTCTCTCTCTTTCTCTCTCAAGAGAACTGCAAAAGAACTGCTCTCTCTCTCTCTCTCTCTCTCTCTCTCTCTCTCTCTCTCTCTCTCTCTCTCTCTCTCTCTCTCTCTCTCTCTCTCTCCCTCTCTCTCCCTCTCTCTCTCTCTCTCTCTCTCGCAGCAGCAGCAGAACTTCACTCAAGGAAAGCGGATGTCCGCTAGCAGCTGTGCCAGGGTGCCTCTACCACTCTACGAGTAGGGAGGCTAGCGAGCAAATTCCGGTCTCTACCGCATTCCGATTGCGACTGTAGAGTACCGATCGAAGTCGCGCGTGCCTCGAGGTGCGGGTCTTTCCTCCTAGACCGGTCTTCCTTGCTCCGTCGCCTGGGCTCTGCTTTTAGATAACGAAAATACACAGTTTGAGCAACAGTCGGTAGAGAAATGCTCGATCACTGTACCGCTATTGGCTCAGACAGTGCCTTCAGGCAGTGCCTGTCCATCCAACACGGTCGTATTTTTCTTTCTCGCCGGGTAGAGCTTGGTATGACGCCGCCCAGGCAACATAAAAGCTTCATTCCTTGATCTAAGTATAGCAGGATATGACTGGATTAAAGCCCCCATTAAGATTCTTGAGCTGAGTCAGCGCCGGCATGAGGCGGCCAATTCTCATTTGACAGTTGACCCCGTTCGGTAGCACGAGCACTTGGAGCGAAAGAAAAGCGTAGGTGAGCGAGTGGGAGCATTTGCGTCAACGGCAGGAGAGCCCGATTCACGACGGACTCGAGAGCACCGAGTAGAGCACCGCCGCCGCTGCCACAATGAGTAGAGCAGTTCGGCTGCCAAATGTATGGCATCGACTCACTGCAGAGCTGCCAGCCAGACGGGCAATACGATTGGCCTGGCTGGACAGCTACAGCGTCAGCGAGTTCGCGAGTGGCACGTTCCGAGCTTCGACTGCCCCTGCGCTGAGCGCTCCACGTGCACGTGCGGACACCGGCGGTCGTGTTGAAATTCCGCGAATCACGTGCCGAGTCATGCGCAAGATTCGACGCTCCTCTCCTCTGGTCGTTCATAGTGCACGTCTTCAAGACCGGGATGTGGCTTGGAATCTGGCAGGCTGACTTGGACGGCGGCACGCCAGGCGTGAATAAGTGAATGTGATTGCAACGTCGATAGGGCTGATCGAGGCTGATCGAGAAGTCGGAGTCGGCGGCACGCTAAGCGACAAGCGGGGACGCGCGTGCTCAGCGGGAGGCAGCAGGACCGAAAATGACAAGCCCGCATCACTTAAGCAGAAAACAACCGTGGTACATAGATTCGGTACCCAATATGGGCGAACTATATTTATTCGCGGGGAATTCGCCTCTTTATCTGTGCAGCCTATCGTTTCCTGCAAAGCGCTCTTGCTGCAACGTCAGTTCATTCCATTTTCCATGATCATAATTCAAAAGCATTTGCTTAGCGCTGTACGACAGCCGAATCTCTCTCTCTCTCCCTCTCTCTCTCTCTCTCTCTCTCTCTCTCTCTCTCTCTCTCTCTCTCTCTTCTAATAGGTACTTTACGCCTGTCTCGCTCTTTATTCCAGCTTCAGTCTCACCGTTAGCTCCCTTTAGATTCTTCAAGGCACTCTCCCTCACATTCTATTCTTGACGCCGAGATGCGAAATACTGGTAAGCTAGCTATGCGGCTGGAGAACTGTAGAATAATCTGCAGAATCCAACCGCCGCCCTAGTTAGGCCCAGAGGTAAGGAGCTCGCCTTTAGCGACCAAGGTCGTAGGCCATGCACTTTATGTACAGCGCCTTCGTAGAGATTAAGTTATCTTAGGGTGCTATTCGAATGAATCATATGAATTTAAGGGTCGATGTCATCATCGGATCACAGACAATCGCATCAATACTTTTTTAAGGCGTTTTCGCTATGAAACCAGTCGGTAGCATGAATTCAGGGGCTAAATGGCTGCTTTCAAATCGGTTGCATGAGTCAACATTACAGGTAAATGCCCTCGCCAAGTTTGCCCAAGCAAACGTGAGAAAATAGCGAAAACAGTTTCATGCATTTCTACAGGTATCATACTATGAAAAAAATTGGAAGTCGGCACTCAGTCAAGAAATCCTTTCGGAGTCGCCAAAAGGCTCACCGGGCGTTCGATTGCGTGATCCAGAGCAGTGGCTACACGTATCCTAGCTAGGTTACGGAAGTGCGACGATCGCTAAAAGCAATTCCCTCTTAAATGGTCAAGTTATAAATTCCTGTAGTGTTTAGCGGACACAATGCTCTGACTCCTATCTGCCTCGTGAGATCGACTGCAGATGGCGTTCCGACTATTTTTGACCGAACAGTCGACGCAGGACTGTGGGTGAGCACGGTCTTCTGATATTAAGGCTCTTTAGAAATTGGTATCGCTTAACGGGAAAGTCCGAAAGCACGTTTGAAATTCTGACATTTGAGGAAGCCTTGTGCGCTGAGCCACTTGCAGTATATACGCAGTATATCCGTAGCTTATAATCAGTTTGGATACTTCAGGTTACTAGTTTAGCTACCGACGCTAGATCCCTACCTGACTCGACTGGCGATGTCTTCAACTTTCGCCAAGCTTCATAGGTAGGTTGTCGTTTGTTTGCATGCCGCTTCTCTTAATAGTGGCCCTCATTTCCGGCAGCTGCCTGATGTGCACAATCTTACTAACGGTATTGCAATGTGGCCCTTTAGTTGGGGTGGTTTTTTATGACGCGAGCACCAGATTACCGTAAATCGCGACACTGGTGTAAGACTAATATTGCGTTGGCACGCGCAGATCACAGTTCTTGCTTTTCGGGAACGCAGGCAAGTCGATCGAGCCAGCCGCTAGAACAGCGGCTTGCGATAGAACTCGCCTGTGAGAACGTAAAGAGCCGCTTCGCATGGCTGCTCCGAGCCTCGACGGTTGTCACCTTACTCGCAAGGACCAAAGTCGTCTCGCTGCCTCATCGCTTTTCTGAGGAATCGATACCCAAAAAATCAAATTGGAGCAACCCGTGAACCATGTGCTCGCCTGTTTCCGTCCGCTATGGTTGCTCATATTAACTTTATTTGTGTCGATTGACAGCAGGCCAGCTGGGTTCTTTTGGACACCGGCGGCACCCGCTCAATTGCATCAAGCTCATGACAAAATCAGCATAGAGCTTAGCTATGTTAAAGCCTGTAATCATTACGATCCGTTACTGATATATGCACTATTGAGACTGTGTCAGGAAACCACTAATGTGTGGGCTCACGATTGAACTCGAGTGCTTTGTTGCCAACATCGGTCTACGATCGTCTGTTTAAGATTTACGCTATCCTCACGCTTTTTGGTGCCAGACTAGTTATAAGTGGCGCAGCTATCCAATTTGGCACGAGGATTTCGGGTTTTAAAAATGAGAACATAAATAACACAGCCGAGCGTGTGTGTAAACGTGTGTATATATACGTATGTGTGTTTGCGTGCATGTGGGTTTGTGTGCGTTATTGACTGCAGTTTTAATTCGATGCATGCATCGAGGACTGCGGTTTTAGAGCCACATTGTAAGTCGGTGCATGAATTTTCAACGGGAAATGAGCAAAAGGGTGCGGCATTTCCGGCCTCGAAATCAAATAGGGTCATACCAAGTCGGATTGGATGTAGGGAAAAATATGTTTCATTTGTGTATCGCGCCCTCGAATAACTTAATCTTTATCCGGGCGCTTAACATATGCTGCAGGGCTCGAAATCACTAACTTGCTCGTTGATGGCCAACACATTATCCCCTCGGCCAAACTAGAGAGACCTGACTCTGATACAACGGTTGAGGACTTATCTTCGACTTCTTTCGATACCTTTCGGAAGGCGATAGTGACGGCCCATTCTCCCTCCTGGCTGTCGTACTGTGCAAGCAGTCGAACCTGCAGCCTCTGTACTGGGCTGCTGCGAGCTGAATTGGTAGTGTGAAGTCGAGAGGCCCTGGGCGACATCTATACTGCCAAGGCCGGACGAAGGCGGGAAATTAATCCGCACCAATCCAGCAATTGAGCCTGATGGCGGTAACCCGGGTTACCATGGTAACCCGGGTTCACGGACTGCAATAACTACCTGGGTGTTGGTTCAAATTTTATGCAAATAGGCTAAAACTTTCGGGCTCGTTGAGTTCTACTCTTCAGCAAAAAGACAGCGATTTCGAAAACGATGATTTTCATTTCGAAAGTTCGCAGCGGCTGACCAGATCCAGGGCAAAGATCCACGGCTTGCTCACAAAAATTGAGCCTATTTTTTCGAAAAATAGCTCAAGAATGATGGCTGATTTGGGACAACCGCCGGTGCCTTCATCGGGCGCCCCACAGAACGTATCTGTACGCCCGAAGCAGCCTTCTGCGCCGATGCTCTTTTTTTCTGCAACGAGTCTGCGCCATATCGGAGCGAGAGAGAGAGAGAGAGAGGAGAGAGAGAGAGAGAGAGAGAGAGAGAGAGAGAGAGAGAGAGAGAAAGGGAGGGAGAGAGAAAGGGAGGCATACTTATGTGACAATGCAGTGTTGAAGATTCTAGTTTGCAATCAAAACCTAGTCCTCAGGCAAATATGAGCGATAAGTATAATTGATGGAACGTCCATGTAAGTTCTGTCAACTGCTGATCATCTTGCATGACCATCGGATCATGACCGTCAACATGCTGATCATCTTGTACGTCGAAGAAACTCTAGTTCCAGCCTTTTTGTAGCCCGAATTATTGTCGCGGACGGCACAAAACGCTAGCCGACGAGCAACACCACCAGTTTATTCCTCCTCCACACGGAGCAGGGCGAAGCACGACTCTCCTCGCCCCTCTCGCCCACCGGAGTCCCCGACTCCCTTGGCAAAACAAACCACTAATCGCACGGCCCGGCTGCTTACCACATCGAATGTCACAGCCCACTCGTACAGCGATCAGGGGCAGTGTCATCAATTAACTAAAACCACACTTTTCACTGTGATAAGCACCGGCCAACGGCGCGCCAATATTGTCAGGATCTTCGTCCTCACTATCAGCGATACTACCCAGGCGAGCAACGGCGCAGCGATTCCGAACCTCCTGCATAATCTTTTCAGATCAGCGGGTGGCAATGAAGTTCCCGGGAAACGTTTCCAAGAACTTGCATACCGGTTCCATTTCATTGTTAAGAAAATCATTGCTAACATCTTTTATATCGTCATTGTAGCCAACCATAGCGCAAATCCTTTCATTGAGCTCTTGCGAACACAGTCTTCAGATTGCTCCGACACGATTCTGACGGTGCTGTTCCTGAATCAGGTCAGCGGCGTTTTCGACTTCGAAACGCTATATATTTTAGAGCAGGAATCCGCAAAATAAATAATTAATTGCGATTCTACTTTCGGAAACTCGGTAACCCGGGTAACCGCCGTCGGGCTCAATTATTGACCTTGGCACGTTCGAAGATCCGTCCGTGGACTCCTCGCTTTGGCTTCATGTTGAGTACGGAGACTCTGCACTAGGGTGAAATCGGGATTTCTAGTAGGGGGGGGGGGCAAGACTCCAAAGAAATGAAAAATTATACCACTCGGCCAATAGTGTTCATTTGGCACGCACTCGGTGGTTGCTCACCGACTGCTAGTGGGACATGATTTCGTCGCTGTTGATTGTCGATGGTCTAAGGTATACGGGCGGCTCAGGTCGCTGAGCTCACATTTGTATAGGCAGGGGTGAAATAGGCCCCCTGCCAGCCCCCTGTCTCGGCCACTGTCTGATGCATCTGGGCTTTGGATTGAGCGTTGCTTTTATGACCCACATGAACGGTATCTGGCATGGACTCTTGCATTGATGAATTTTTGTTGTAAGCAATAGCATCGTGTCGTGCGAACGTGTCATTGAGTTGTTGCAGGAGTCTGGTCTGGCCTGGAGAAAAAAGCCCCCAGACAACTTAGAGGCCGAGTGTCAAGGTCTTGGACATGGAGTTGCGAGCGAAGCCGCTGTGCACGGCGGAAGATAGACATTGAACCCAGGTGCCTTCCTGGCTTTGCTGGCACGAGCCTATAATTTTTCTTGATGGAGGCAACTCATCAGACATTTGCCTGCAGCTGGCTGGTTAAGGCCAGCTTGAAGCAGCTGCATAAACGTTTATCTGAAGACTGAGACTATGACTTTAGAGTCAATGCACACGCAATAGGATGGGGCATCGAAATGCATTTGAGACTTAAAAACGAGAGATCCGGTTAGAGAAAAATGGTTTTTACCCCATGACATCTTTTCAAGCTGTGATGTACCACCCAGCAGCATCACCGTGGGTTTTTGTGTAGAAATTTGAGGTGACATTGTTAGGGAGGCATCATAGCTTCAAAAATTGGACACCGTCACGCAAACAATCTCGAAGAGCTTAAGGCTGTCATCTAGGGCCCCGTGCTTGACAGTGGCATGGAACCTTGGGATCATAGAGGTCATGACTCTTCACATCCTAGGCAAGGATGTGAAGAGTCATGAGTCAATTGGTTCGAATCAATCCTGCAGCGAGAGATCTTGCATTGCCAACAGCACGCGGCCGCGACAGCCGTTATGGCTCCTCTACCGCTATACAAATGAGGCGGTTTAATCAGCTAACATTGTATTACCGGCTTGGCATTGGAGTGCTCAAGCATGTCACAGACCATGATGTCAGTGCACAACAAGGTGTTTGTGAGGCCCCCTGCCATTGGGCTCAGGTGATTATCATAGTTACGTGATATGATCTGAAAGTGTAGCCCTGACGGCTGCCGACTGACTGGCCCGGTCAGCTGAGAATGAAGCTGGCAGACTTGCTCAGGTACCTCAGAAGTGGTTGCTCTGCTGCTTGATTTTTGCCATGTGACGGTTTGGGTCATGAGTTCCCTTCTTCAGCCTGCACCATGGCAAAGTCGGGCCTGCCGCTCATTCGTCTGGCCAGACTTTGTTTCCCCCGAGCACCATACTGAAGAGGTAGATGATGCCGTGAACTCCTGCCTCCGATGCCTCTCGGTAGATCAGGCACGGGTCACATGAACTAAGGACAGCCTTCACAGGACTGACGTTCGGCGCCGTGTCGCCCGAGATTTTACCCTTTATGGCACCGACTGACACCTCACTCAGATTGATCGTGGGGCCCTATCCAGCTGACCACATAAAGGTAAGCACCAACAAGCGAGGTACTTCGATAGGCCGGTGTCTGGAGGAAGTATTCTATGAAAGGGGTCCATCCCAAAACCTTCTCGTAGAGAATTGCACAAGCTTTAGGCCTCGGGCAGTGCAGAAGTTGTGTGAGAGATAGGAAGCTAGACTCAGATTTCGGTTTGCCTATTAGAGGTTTAGCTCCACGACCATACTGAAGTCGTGTAGCTCAATCGCCCAACTATAAAGGACGTGATGATGCTTAGCTGCAGAGGCATCTTGAAAATGGTGGTCAGGTTCAACACGTCCCAACGGAGTGGCTCGGGTGAAGGGTCCGTGCCAAAAAGGCAGATTTTTTATTGTCAACGAAAGAGGTCGTTCAATGTAACTTGAAGCTTAGGTTCGATCATGACAATGCCTTTAGTATTTTAGATTCGCAGAGGGTGCATGTAGCACAGCCAAATTCTGGCTGTCTGATCAAGTGCCCAAAAAGGACCGGTAGATGGTGTCAGCTGTGGTGTCGTCATTGAGTGAATGGTGTGCGCCATTATGCTGCTGACCTGAAACCAGTGCCACACTATTAAAATTATTAAAAATATTAATAATATTAGGGTATTTGCGCAGTGCTTTAAAAGAACTACATCTCTGTCTAGGATCTTTAAGTATGTTAGACAAGAATAAAGTCGATTGCTTAACGATCAGCAATAACCATTAGCACGGAAATAATAATGATACTAATAGTAATGTCGCATTTGATGTGCCTCCCTCAGAGAACTCAATCTCGTTCTAAGCACTTTTCATTTGCTGCAAAGGAAGCACGATCGAGTGGTTACTGATAGAGGACAATGCACACGGTCCTAGGCGAGTGGTTAAGAGCCAGACCAAAGCTACCTGCAGCAAACGTTGCTGCAGAGAAAGAATGCCGATGTTGTTGCCCATCGATGCTCTTCTTCCTTAGTACTTTTTGTACGTAGCTTGCTTACTCTTTACGGAGGTGAGATCAAGGAGGGCATGAGGCTCTGTGAGTTCGACTGGGTGTCGTTGTATATGATCCCCAGGACTTGACCGGATGTGAGCGAAAGCGAGACGTTCAAAACTCGTCCGTGGGAGCTGACTTTTGCACGTTGGCTCGCTCGCAGCAGCTCCAAAGAGGACGATGTACACGTGACCTAGTAGGTTGCGCCGGTAAGTAGTAAAGCGGTCACTTCCATAACCGAAGCGTGGACGCCCAACCAACTTCAGTCCTCTTAAGTAACTTGGGCTTGGTAAAAAGACGATGTCTACTTGCGGGTTGATTCGCTGTAGGGGCTTGGAAATTTACCTTTCAAGATAAGCTCTAAAGACGTTTGAATAAGCCTGCCCGACAAATTTTAGCTCCCCGGAAGAATCTTGTGCCAGGGCTGGGTACCCGGGTGGTAGCTGGCTGGCTGGCTGGCTGCACGCCGAAAGTGAGCAGTGGCCGTGTCTCTGCGGCAAAATTCGCAATTCCTCGTTCCACCTTAATATTTGCTCCTTTTTTCCTCACCTGTACACCGAGACTTTTTAAAGGCAAATAAGCGTGTAGGCTTCGCTGCGGCTTCGCAAGGAAGCTCGTTATTCAAAGATCGACGGCTGCTCGGGCTCGGCCAGATGTAGCGATCGGCGTAGTGTCATCTCCGCCTCAGCTGCGTAAACCAATCACTCAGCTTTCAGCCGAAATCTTAAGAAGTGAATTGGAAATTCCTCTCGCGCGGTCAAGATGAAAAGTTGCCACGCACGCTAGCTATCCCGGGAAGAGGCAGCGCCGTCAGCCACGAAAATGGCGACCCGACGTATTCTCGCCCACGGTTTCGGAGGCTGTCGGTGTCGTAATCCGAGGACTACAGAACAATGCGTATCCTTTTCTCAAATATTGAGCGAGGATTTTCTTCCAGGGAGCAATACCCACAAGATTTTCGTGTAGTGGAACAAAATCCACAAGGTTATATTATCGGGGGCCACGAGTAATAAAAATTATAGTACACAATTGAATTTTAGCGTTCATTCGACATGACTCGGTGGTTGCTCATAAAGTGGAAGTAGAACGCCATTTTTTCTTTAGCAACGGTCGGGGGAGACCTAAGAACAGGGGTGGGCCAGGTCGCTGCCCATCATCGGGATAGCAACGGGTGAAAATCGATGGCAGCCGTGTCCCCTTTCCTTGCGAATCAAGTCATCGATCATCGGCCTATGCAATTTCGCATTGTCAGCTGCTCCTGTTCTGCTGACAGAGACAATTGTGCATCTATCACTCCATCTGCTAAGAGTAAATGATCGGGCGGATGCATCGCTGTGGATTGTTTTACCTGACTGGCTAGTAGCTAAGCTGACAAATGTGTTACATGACTACTGCGACTGTTTACTGAATAATCTCAGTTGGGATGAATTAATATGAGGCGACTTCTTAAACGACTCCTAACAAAAACGACCGGATATCACCTCTCCTTCCAGCGAAATGAGTGAGCGTGGTTTCGCAAAAGCCCCTTGGGCAAATCCCGGTGCGCATTGCTCGATGGCTATCATTCAGGTTTGTGGCATGAGAGACCTGAAACTACTCAGCTGGCATTACCTCCTCGGTTCCGTTGCTTAGGGTCGCAGCATCCAGGCTCAGAGATTCTGAGTTTTCGGTACCTTGATCCGGGTGCAGAACGCACCAATTCGCTCAACTAAGCTATGCCTATCCGACGGCTCTCGAGCGAGCTCGTTGACTGTCGACAGGTGGTCCACTTATCATCAGCTGTCTTTCAAACGGCTGGCATGGATGCGGGGTTGGTTACTCGATGAATGATTTGACCTTTGCTTGAGCAGCTGAGGGCTTGAGAAGCACTTCGGGTCTGACTTTTGCCATCGACCTTGATTCGCCGGTCTGTTTTCGCCTCCTCCGGATCGCCGAGCCTTTTGTCCGACGCTTTTCATGCTCCTAACAATTACTGTTGAGTGTTTAGACTGCGGCCCCATTGATGACGTCGCGGGTGTTCTTCAGTGTTTGCGTACATCGAGGCCTTTTGTTGTCCGAGTTCGGCTGGCTGTTTGACAGTGACCGCTTTAGGGGAGGGCTGCTCGAGCTCTTCAATCCATAGAATGTCGAGACGTGAGTGCGTGAATTAACCTACCTCCGCTACTCCTCTTGCGAGTGTTCCTAATACCATCGGAAAACAGGCGCACTAGACGTCCGCTAGATCTGCTTCTGGGCGGGGTACTACTCGCAAGCCCACTGTTAGGCTACTGTAGGCTAAACAGCCTGACGACCACTGCTCATTGCTGGATTCAATTTCCGAGGCTATGCAAAGTGCCTCCAGGCCGTTGATTAAGCACTATTTAGAGGTTGTTCCGCGTAGCTTGACTTTTCAATCATTTCTTTCAAGCTTGGCGGCGAGCTTTTTTTGGCACGTGCTCGAACTAATGCCTTTCAACTTTAATAATAATAATAATAATAATTCACTTGATAAAGCGTCCTCAGAGAACTTAATCTCTCTCTAGGCGCTTTACATTTGCTGTAAAGTGATATGCAATTGAATGGTAAGTAAAATCATGCTTGAAAAAACAAGCGAAATGAATAATATGGTTAGGGGTGGCATGCACAGGGTCAGCATGCAAATGTGGTTAGTGGCAGCATTGATGGTTTATCTCTGGCTCAATTTTTGATTCATTCTCAATATTTGGGTTAACCAACCTGGCGCATCAGTGGGTTTGGAACATTTGAATATGCTGTAGTATTAAAGAAAAATCTGTTAATTTTTCTCTATTGCCAAGTTTGGACATTCAGATGCAGACTGACCTGGAATCTCCAAAGACGTCGCAAGGTCAAAATTGCAACCATTGTTACACTAAAAGAAAGTCAATGTTGGCACGACGGCACTGCGGCGATTGCTCTAGCGGTTCTCGTTCTATAAATGACCATCAAATCAGGGGGATAAAACCTTGGAGCAACGGGAGACAAATCCCCAGGCTTCTCAAGCCAAGCCACGTAGGAGACGATGCTTGAGAGTTCGTAGAAGAGATTGCCACTCGAAAGACTGCTCGCACGCAGCGGATGCTTACAGAAACGGAGCAGTGTTGCACTCATAGATAGCCTCTGCAATAATCGAAGCTTACTGTTGGCCTGGCCTCGGTCAGCGAAAGTCGACGAAAGTGCCGGTCGGTGCGAAAAATCCAACCGGCAGCTGGCGCTCCTCTTCCGCCCAGATCGTCTCGAAGCGTGCGCCCTCGGTCCGAGACGAGGTGGCGCGCTCGAGGGCGGACAGCGACTTCGATGGCACGCCTGGGAGCAGCCCCGTCTGCTCGCAGGTTCGCGGCCGCGCCCGATATCCGAGCAGCGGTCGGTGTTTATCTCGATCGCCAAGACGAACGGGGCTCGGCGCGATCGGCGGTTCGATCGCCTGCCCTGAGCTCGCTCTTACGAGTCACGAGCGACACAAATATTTTCTCAGCAGCTGCCCCTTGGCTCCGTGAACTTGGAGCTAAGGAACTTGGCGAGATAAGGAACTTGGCGAGATGCGCTCTTGCTCTTATCGCGGGCACCCAGCCGCCCATCGTCGGCCAGCGCATGGGCGCCGAGGTCACTCGAGACACGGAGTAATTCGTGAAATGGAGGAAGGCGGTGCGAATCGTAGCGGGCCTTGGCGAGCTCTCGACGTTCGACCGGCAGCACGGGCGCCCGACAGCTAGTCCGCTAGCAACAATAGGTAGAGGGAAGCTGAGTACGGAGCTTTATTTCCGTAAAAAAAATATAATTCATTTGCATAGCGCTCAAAGAGAACCTCGTCTCTATTCAGGCACTTCCCATACGCCACGGGGCTCGAGCCCACGACCTCGGCCAAACCTGCATCGGGGCGAGCACCTTGACCAGTAGGCCAAACCAGCGAAGCGTAGCGGTAGAATAGATCGCGATCAGCTCGTCATCGCCTCGTTTGATGTCGGCTACGAGCCTGCAGCGTTGCCTCGAACCCAAGACCTGAGCCTCGAAATTCGAGCATCTGAGCCATCGGCCAAGACCCAAGTGAAGAGTGAAAAGGTGAAAAGGGGCAGACCGGTAGGGAGGACGGATGGATGGCTAGGTCTTGCACGAAGCGCGTGGGTCCACATCCTGACAGCTCTTTTGTCAGCCCCGACGCGCCGTCCCCCCCCCGAGCAAGCAATCGCGTGTCCGTCGTTGTTCCAGCACTTTTGGTAGGCAGTTTGCTGCGGCAATTGTTGCTTGCCGAAGATGTCGGCCGAGCACTGAGCTCGTGGCGTGGGCGAACGCTCAGCACGCGCGTGCCACTGCCGGCGTGTCGACTACGGCAGGCCGTTTTAATCAACGCCGCGTGGCTCCTATTAACCGCTCCTTCGATTCTACGCGCCTGCCGTCGTTCGAGCAACATTATTAACCTTTACCTCCAGTAGCCGCAGTGCACTCGCAGGTTGCCTTTTAAGGCAATGACATTTCTGGATCTTTCTCGAAGGCCTCTCGAGCACAGCCGAGGAGTAGCTAGCTCCTAGCGAGCTGCGCCGCGGTTGAGCCGATCCCCAACCAGCGACCCGACTACTAGTTTCGGTAAGCTCGGCGCAGCGAAGCGAGCTACAGGCTAGCCTAGCGGCCGCAGCCTCGAGATGGCTGTGAGGGGTTCCACGCAGCGGACTCGGCATCGCCGCGTTCAGCGGCTTTTTTGAGGTTGAACGCTCACACGTCGAAAGAGGGGTGGGGCGTGAATAGGGAACCGAGCCGTAGCCGGCTGCGGACTCGGATACGAGGCGACGGAGGCGGGGGACCGCGGCGTCGAGATGCAAGTCACGTGGTCGGCGGAGCACTCAGCGATGCCTATCAGCTGGCCCCATCCGTTGTCCGTGCCGCTCGCTCCCTCGCCGATGCCTGGCCGTCCTACAGTCCTGACTCGGTCTCGGCCAGCGAGGCTAGTCGCGATCTTAGTGTTTCACTAAGTGACCCCGAGTGCCTTCAAGGACCGCCGCCGGCCGTCGTCCGCTGCTCCGCTCACCTTTTCGAAGCGAACGCGGCGGGACTTGGCGTGGTTTCGAAGAAAATGCAGGGGCCGAACGAGAGCGGAGCGGTAAGCGTTTGAATCGAGGCGCCTTTGTAGACCGGAGACACTTGTAGCGTCGGTTTCTGCACAACCGCCCTGGGCCATGCGATTTCCAGCCGTCTGCGGCACCTGCGCCCCATTCAGCCACCGATACCGTGCGCTACACAATCTGGAGCAGGCTGGAGCTGTCCCAGGATTGTGTGAGACGCTCGGGGGCTGGGGCTGTGCCGTGCCCTGGAGAGCGCTCGCTGGCCCACGACCCTCCCATCTTCTTTGGTGAGCTTTCTTGAAAAAGCGTTTGAGTCTGAGCATCGGCGATGCTGCAGCGGGCAGTTTAAGTTAACTAACTGTTATTGCCATTTCCACTCAAATGTCTCTGTTGTTCCGTCGGAGCCGCAGGTGAAGGAGGTGGCTGCTGTGATCTTCCCCAACTTCACGGGCATATTTCGTTCGGTTGCTACCTACTAGCGCTAGAGATTGGTGCCTTGGACGGGTGGGTGGGAGTTGGGGAAGGGATACAATGAATTGTTGCTCCCTTTTGTGCTAATGGCTCGATTCAGCCGCCTTGTTTTTTCAACGAAGCCCACGCTGGCTGTCAAAGCACCGGTAAGGCGCTCTAGAGCTATCGCTCGGTAGCTTGAGAACCCCTGACTTGACATATAAATTAAAGCTATAAATGCATCCTTTCCTTTTTGCATTTGCTGGGTACTTGTCAATTGTCCTTTTGTTCGCTGTTATTGCTAACCATATTGACATACTTCCTTTACAGCATAATTGCCTCGAAAGAGATTTAGTTCTCTGGTGGCGTCGGTTAAATATATTCTTGTTCTTCTTATTATTATTATTATAGCCTGTGAATGGGCATGCTCGCGTAGGTTGGGAACTGACTGCTGGATTGTTGTCCTGGCTGAAGGGCTAGGCCATTACACGAATGGTGTCAAGAGAGTCATAGACCTGCGTGGCAGCACCGCACGATTTAAGCTAGCCTTATTGCAAGATTGATAGGCATAGGCTGTAGTGCTTCCTTTGTGAAGTAATCTGCATGCTCTTTTAGAATTGCATGGAGCAATGGCAATCATAAGGTAATTTGATGTCATGCCCACGTTCATCTTTGGAGCCTCTGGGCCAACTGGCACGACACGTGGTTCCAGATCCAATCTACACCAGCCCAGCTATGTCGATGTCATTGTTATAACTTTGCAGCAGCTTAGTAGTAATAACGCGCAGCCTTGCGTTTGTACGCAATTTGCAAAACCGCTGAGATCAGGCTAGAAGAAGGCTGATACCATTAGTTTCACAGAGGTTGCTGTATTTTTCGGCAGCACTTGTCATCTCCTAGCCCACATATGAGCCCACACCTTTGCCCACATTTTGCTTCTGCAAAATAGGCACCAGGTACTGGGGACGATGTGTAAGCTGCTAGGAGATGCTGCAGCTGCATTGAGAGCTGACTTCCTTCTTTGTGCCGGAAGGGGCTGTTTGAGGACCGGCCAGCATGATTGCCGGAGAGATGCCTCTAGATGTTAAGCCTCTACCCCATGCACACTTGGGCGCAAATGGCTGAGCAAACAAATGCGCCCAAGCACGTACACACACACTCTTTCTTCTTAACTAGCTCTCAGCTGATGCCTAACGTAAGTTTGGCTTAACCAGCTAATATAATTTTCGTTAGGCATGGGTCTCAGTGGTAAACCGGTTTGGATTGCCGGCTTTCATTATGTAGACATGTAGTAGGCTGCTGCTGCTCATGAAACAGCTGTATCGAGTGCGAGTGAGGGGCATTTGTGTGTGGTGGGTTGGTCCAATTTCAAGATCAAGATTAATATATTGGAGAAAGAGAGAAAGGGAGAGGGAGGGAGTAAAAATCGAGTAATGGAGAGGTCAATGCGCTTCACGATGGCGGCCGCTTGGCAATCCTTCTATGTGCAAAGCACGGTCCCACGCACTCTCACTGTTTGTTGCTGTCGTCGCATACATCGCTGCCAGTCTCTGAGTGAAGCGACTGCGAGAGAGCTGAGCAGCCAGTCGATCTCTGCTGCTAGAGGCTGCAATCGCAGCACACAGCAGTGAAGAGAGCAAATCCAACGACTTCACTTACGCTGCAGATGCTTCTGCCACCCCACCTGTAGAGAACAGACAATAAAGAGCTGCCATCGGACAGGACTCGAACCCACGACCTGGGTCGTATGCCAGCTCAAGCACATCATGGTTGGGCTGAGGCAAACTTGGACCACAGCAGCAGTTTCTCTGTACAGTTATGCCTATCGAGCGGGACAACTAGTAGAGTGGACTAGCTGGCCACAATTCAGCCATACTCTCGGTCCTGCTTGTCTAGTTGGCTGTCTTCTCAAGATTGTTTTCAGCTCGCTTGCAGATGTCGTAGGTGGCAAATATGTAGTTATTGGATCTGGCTTCTCATCCTATGCTGTGAAGGATTTCTCGGTGCTGGTGCTTCTATGGGGATCGACCATGCAACTGAAGGTCAGATTAAAGCCCGGCTGAATCACCGGTTTTTGTAGCAGCTGGCAGCTGAAAGGCTATGTGCAGGCATGCTCATCCAGCTCCTTGCACACACTCGCACTCACACAGAGACACACACAGAGACGTACCAACCCACCGAATTACAATATCTTGCACGTGCTCAGCCGTTTAGCCTTTGCTGTCTGGAGAGGGAATCACTCGAGTGGCCGGATACGCGTGCATGTAGCGAGGCTCGTGGCTGCCGAAGGAAATGCCTGCCAGCTCCTGCTGCCGGCAGGTCGATCTTGTGACTTTTTCTTTCTGCTTGCATCAAGCTTTTGGTGGCACTGAGTGCTTAGTGAAGCACTGAGCACTGCTGGGGGCGGAGCATAGCACTGGGGGGTAGAGCTGAGTTGGCAACATACCGACTAGCTGAAACGATACCCAATCGCTGCTGCCGTCGGGGTGCGGTCTGCAGATGATGTTTGCCCATCATCAACCCTCTCAATGGCCACCGGGACTGCTGCCAGGACCTGGCTTCGGTCAAGCTCGCTGTGACATCGCGAGCCGAAGCAGCCAGATCTCCATACCTTTCTCTCAGGACGTGTGCATCTTGCAGAGGTTGTCCCATGTGTTCGCCTTACCTTTTTTCATTGTGTTGCTCTCATGCGTTCGAGCATGTGCACCTGTGCGGTCTGCACGTGTAGGCATGCAGGCAATGCACATATGCGCCATAGTTTTCCTTGGCCTCCTTTCTGCCGAGCATACAGCTGAACGGCTGCATGCCCTACATGCCGTGCGACTCTCAGCACAACTTGCCGTCTGCTCAGCCGTGCACTTCATTTAATTTCCACTGCAGTGCATGCGAGCCGATATCAGTCGCGGCGTTATGGGCGTAGAGCTACTAAGTGCTGGCACCCGGTGGTAGAGCCAGGCTGGCATTTGCCCTCCCCACTCTGGAGCGTGGCAGCGATCTGGGCCACCCCTATTCCTACGCCGCCCTCCCCCTCCGACCGTCGCCAGCAACAAAATTATGTCTTAATTTCACTCGACAAGCAACCACCGTGTTCGTGTCGAATGAGCACTATGATTTTGCTCTACAGGTTTTCCTTAGTTTTTGGTCTAGCCCCTTTCGTAAACAGTTTGCAGGTCCAACCGCCTCCAGATACAAATCCTGGCTCTGCCACTGCATTCACCCCAACTCTTGTTGAAGCGACCTGCCGGTGCCTACACCCCCCTGTACTGTGTGTCTGAGCTGTCGACTGGTATTAACCGGTTACCTGCGACTGTGTGGAAGCATTCCTGGCTGCTCGCTGCAATCACGTGCAAACTCGGGCACAGAGTCGAACCTTCGGCCACGGCCTCGTGTTGTAGCGTGTACTCAAGTGAGACCGGGCTTCCTCGGGTTTGCTGTTCAAGCATCCAATCGACAGGCTCTATATGCAGCACATGTACAGGGTCTAGAAAGAAATTTAGTTCTAGTAGAATGCTATCCAAACGTCTTGCCATAATTACTACCATGTTTAACCGGCTGCAAATGCATGGTTGCTTAGAAGTTCAGGTGTGTCTTTGAAGTTCAGATGTCGGTCGCCAGTCAATCTCTGCCAGTCAATCGCTGCTTAGCTCCTGCAGGGAAACATCTTGTGGCTGGGGAGTTATTGCTTGAATGTTTGATTTACGACACCAATTCTATTAAAGTAGGGCAGGTGCTGGGACATGGCTGTGGCAATTTTTGTGATAGAAGTCGATTTAAAAGGCATCCATCATTAAGGGATGATATCCTTGGAACTGAATGCCTGTCTAATAGGCTGCAGCTGCAAAAAATGAGAGAACACAGCTGAAGGTGCTCTCTGCCGATCGGTCTGCAGAAACTGTATGGTGCCTTTGTAGCTCATTCGGTATAACTCAGCGATACTGAGTAATCAGTTTTGGACCGCGGAGGCAACAAGCCCCAAGCCGAGTTGAGCTCTGCCGTGGCTTCTAATGGACAGCTGCCCTGCCGTTGTGCAAAAATTCAGTAGATAGATTTCGAAATGCCGTAGCTGCTAGCCTGGTGTGCATCTGTGACTACTGGGTAGCTGAGGTGAGTAGATTGGAGCAGCGATTAGCTGGCTTTGCTACAGCTTTCGGCATCAGCTTCGATGCCTGCTAGCTTGACCATACAAACTGCACAGATTGTTGCGGTTCCTCATGCTTCAGATCGTTGGTTTCTCCTTGGCTTTTCTGATTGTCACGGCAGCATGGGCTTGCTCGAGTGGTAGCCAGTAGCCATCCTAGAGCAGACATCGTACAAGGAAGGTCAGCCAGGGCCAGTGTGAAAATCGACCATGGATTAGCGAAACCGAAAACAGACCGATCGACAGTATAACGACCGTGTAATTAGGGCTTTAGGTACCGTTTACCTCCAGCCACCTGCACTGCTAGCCAAGCAAATGCTTTCAATAGCTGCCTTTGAGTCCATTCGGCAAAGCTGACCTTGGGGTAGTGAAAGAGGGGTTTGTGGAAGTTTTAGCTGACACTTGCAGCAGTCTGTAAACCGGCTGAAATCGAGCCAGATATTTCGAACCCATTTAGTGCTTTGGTGAGCACCCCCTCGTGTGCCGTAGGAGCATCGGTGTGCCGAGTTGAGCCTCTGCAGGCCCTATGCTGGAGAAGACTGGCCGGATTGCCGGACCATGTCAACACGGTTGTAGCTGGAACGTCAGGAAGGAGAGGGCACCACCAATAGCTTTCATGCCTGCTATCAGCTGCCATGGATTTGATTAGACGTCAGATCAGCATGCCTGCCCTGCGATTGTGCTGGGCTGAATGCTCACGATTTCCATTGTGCAAAGTATGTTCATCAAGCTTTGCTAGACAAGCAGATGATATTTTAGCCGTGCTGAAGGGATGAAATGCAGGAGGGATACCAAGCCAGTGCACTCCCTGCCGACTGACTGTCCGGGTGTGGTGCAGCACACCAGGTCATAATGAAATGAGGGGAGGTACAGCAAAAGAATGCAGTGATCCACTCATATGGGGTAGTGAGCTAAATCAGCCGCCTTCCATGCATCTTATTTCATCTGGTCAGACCTCTCTTTTGTACTGCAATGCAGACATGGCAGTGTCTGCTCTCATATGCATTCAACTAAGCCCGGCTAGGCAGCTGGGCTGCTGGTTGACCTGTTGGAGACAGACACAAGGTCATGCCGACAGGCAGGCAGAAAAAGACATCGGACCGACACACGGACGGAGCAAGATAGAGGCAGGCAGACACGAGTAGAGTTTTGAGAGAGAGAGAGAGAGAGAGAGAGAGAGAGAGAGAGAGAAGAGAGGAGACCTAGCATGGGAGTGGCAGAGGTGAAAGAAGCTGTCATGCCTCGAACAGGCTCTTGTGCCCAACAACTACTGCCGGTGTAAGCCATTTTTATTTGTGCACAAGCCGGAGTATTATCTTTGCTGCAGCCGATGCCCCTTGCCAGCAGCTTTGCAATGCTCGTTACAGAATCTCGAGACCGGCTTGCTCGCCTCTGTCAACAGGCTCCCGGATTTTGGGACAGCGACTGCTGCTGCTCTCTCGGCCGACGGCACATTCTTCTACCGAGAGGACCAGTCCTGGTATGCATCGAGTGGGCGCTACAGGCCTGTGAGCTCATCGCCTGTCGGAGGCCAGCAGCGGCAGCCACCCATCGCCATGTCGGCTAGCAAGGTGGCGCACGGCAGCCTCGACGCCACCTCGATGGCTGCCGACTCTCCCGGCAAGGCGTCTCAGCTACTCTCGATGCCGATGACCTCGTCTTCATCGTCGTCGTCGTCGTCGTCGTCGGGCTCGACGTCGTCGACGCACCTGACAAAGAGCACCCGCTCATACAGCGTCGTCGGCGCCATCCACCCGGCCACCAAGGCGCGCCTGTCGCTCGCCGGGGCGCTCGAATGTGGCGTGCTCAACCGCGAGCAGGGCACCTACTGCAACCCGGCGACAGGCCAGCAGACGAAGCTGGCCGACGCCATCCACCGCGGCCTGGTGCTCACCGAGCCAGCCGCCGGCGACAGCTCGGCAGCGATGCCCGCGGCGGAAGCAAAAGTGGCGGGGGCGGTGGCTGGCGAGCTGGTCACGCTTCGCGAGGTCACCTACAGTGTGATCGGCGTGCTGCATCCGAGGACGCGCGAGCGCCTGACGGTGGCGCGAGCCGTCGAGCTGGGCATACTCGACCTGGCAGCCGGCGTCTATCGTGGCAGCAGTGTCGTTGGCGGCAGCATCAGAGGTGCAGCGGCGGCAACCGGGCACGTGAGCATGGCCGAGGCGATCGATAAGGGCCTGGTGCTGGTCGAGCAGAGCTTTGGCAGCGCAGATGCTGCCGTGGTCCGACGCGATCCGAAGAAAGTGGCCAGCATACACATCGAGGAGGAGGAGCAGGAGACGCTCACAGTCGTCGAGGAGACGCTCACCGAGACCAAGAAGTGGATCATCACGTCCGTCATCGATCCGCGCACGCAGCAGCGTGTCTCGTACGACGACGCCGTCCAGTCGGGCGTGCTCGACCAGACGGCCGGCGTCTACCGCAATCCGGGCACGGGCGAGTCGACGCCCATTGGCAAGGCCATCGAGACGGGCCTGATCGAGGGCGAGCTGATCAGCGTCAACCTGAACGGCGACGAGTTCCAGAGCTACAGCGCCTCCGGCCTGCCGCCGCCGACGGCCGTCGAGAGCGTGCGCGATGCTCGCTCCGGCCGCTGGCTGTCCGTCGACGAGGCGGTGAACGTCGGCCTGGTCGATACTTCGAGGCAGCACCATGTCGATCCCTTTACCGGCAAGGTGACACCGCTGTCGCTGGCCGTGCAGAGCGGCCTGGCCCGGACGAAGGCGGCGACGACAGCGCAGCAGCAGGGGTCGCAAGCGAGCGGCAGCAGCAGCCCGCTGACGACGGCGTCGGAGGCGCCGGCTGCCGCGGGCAGAAGCTTGGGCAGCAGAGGACAGGCTGTGCAGCCGCTTGCCGGCACCGACCAGGGCGACGACGTGCGCTCTCGTGCGCACAGCGTGCTCGACCGCGCCCGCCTGTACACGGAGCAGGGCAGCATCTCGCAGACCGAGCGCAAGCTGACCGGATACACGACGGATTGGACGCGCGAACGCGTCTACGAGCTGAGCACGGGCCACGAGATGACGTTCGACGAGGCCATTGCACGCGGAGTCATCGACCCGAACAAGGTGGCTGTCATGCGCAAGTTCAAGGAGCAGCAGGAAAAGGCCAAGGCCGTGGCCGCAGCATCCTTTCCTGCTGTCAGCGGTGGTGCTGCAGCTGCTGCTGCGCTGTCGCCGAGCTCCGCCTCCGAGCCGCCGGCCACGATCATGTCAACCATGGCGCCGCTCGTCCTGTCGCCAGCCTTGGCGGGGTCGGCATCGTCGCGCTCCACGAGCCCGGCTCCCGCCATCAGCCCGAATTCGTACAAGAAGCTGGCCGTGGTCGGCTCGTCGCCGTCGTCGTCGTCGTCGTCGGCTGCGCACTATGGCGGCGGCGTGTCAGAGTACAGGAAGATTGCCGTCAGCAGGACGATCGTCGACGACTCTGCTTCGATGCCAGCGCTGGGTGACGGCTACGGCGGCGACCGCGTGAGCATGACCCTGCACCTCCCGACGCAGCAGTCTGTCGGCAGCGGCGGCAGTGGCAGCTCGCTCGAGCCTCGCATCGGCCCTCTGCCGTACGAGGTGGCCGTGAAGCTCGGCCTGTTCAACGTGAAGACAGGCCGCTACCGCGACCCGGTCAGTGAGGCCTCACTCAGCTTCCAGGACGCCACCGCCTGGGGCCACCTGCACCCGAACGGCGCCGCGTTCACCAACCTCAACACGGGCCAGCCGCTGACGCTGGACGAAGCAGTGCGCCAGTCGCTCGTCGATGCCGACAGTGGCCGCCCGCTCGAGGGCCGCCTGCGCCAGCTCAACATCGCTGTGCCCGACGCGTTCGCCGTCAGCCGCTTTATTGCTCCGCCTCCGCTCAACGTCGAGGACGCTGTGAAGGTTGGCCTGCTCGATGCCATCACGGCCGTGCTTGCTCATCCACAGTCGGCCGATGAGACTCGCTCGCTCGGAGAGGCCGTGCACATGCGGCTCGTCGACGGCAAGTCGGCCGTGGTGTGGCATCCGGGCGTCAGCGGCAGTGGCAGCCCTCGAAAGTACTACTTGGACGATGCCCTGCGCCATCGGTTGCTCGATCCGGACACGGGTTAGTCATAGTCAGGAAAGAGACACAGAAAGAGAGAGAGAGAGAGAGAGACAGGGAGACAGAGAGAGACACAGAGAGAGAGAGAGAGAGAGAGAGAGAGAGAGAGAGAGAGAGAGAGAGAGAGAGAGAGAGAGAGACAGACAGACAGACAGACAGACAGACAGACAGACAGACAGACAGACAGAACGAGATGGAGAGCTGGCCATATTCTAGTCACTAGTGCTATGGTGGGCACCGAAAGTCTCTTGTCGGCAGTATTTAATTTTCTTGCCTGTGTTTTGACAGCACTTGCAGTTCGTGCGTAGCAATCTAATGATCGTTTCTCGAAGCTGTCCGTCGGTCGTCATGATAGTGTTTCTTAGCGACCGATCTCTCCTGCTGCCTCAGATGCCCAGCCGCATTGTTGCAGGGGACCTAATTGATCCGAGGACTGGGGCTAAGATAATGTCGTTCTACGATGCCCTCAAGAACCAGCACATCGAGAGTGTCTACGATCCGGTTCACTTGACAGTCATAGATCCCAACACCGGAATTCGAGTGGACGTTGCTCAGGCTGTCAGGCGAGGCCTGCTTGGCCCGGACACGTGCCTCGTCTATGACACAGAGCAGTGCCGACAGGTGAGCCCCACGGGCTATAAACAGCTGTCCACTGCTCAGCCCTCCTGTGGCTGCCATCTGCTGCTCACGAGGCCCGGCCCGACCTAATCTAAAATCCCAACGAAAGCCAAGCCTGCAAATGCAAAAGCAGTACGCTGTTCATCCATGCCGTGCTGTCGTAATAGGTTTCCTTCGTACTGGCTTATGAGGGTTTATTCGTGCTGTCGTAATAGGGTTTTTCCTTCCAAAGCTGCGGCCCTGCCGGTCTGTCCATTTCGGAGCATTGGTTGCAAGATCGTTAATCGAGTAGCTTGGATTTGTGGATCTCCAATTGGCTCGTCTGGGCGCTCCGGCCGAAAGGCACGGCAGCTGCCACTGCTGCTCTGCCAACTTTTATTAGTGTGAGTGGCAGTTTTTACAAAGCAAGCCTACATTCAGTTCGTATTTGCAGGTCAGCCTTTGCTTTTGGCAATGTCGATTGACATGGCTGCCGTCGGCTGTGTGCCCAGCATTATTAACGTGCCGAATTCTTGAGAGATTAGTAATCATTTTCGGCTCGTCGGAGCCTATGGTCGGCCGAGTCACTGCTAGAGCCGGCATTTCCTGCCTGAGCCATGTGAAGCACACTCGGTGCACTTTAGTCATCTCAACCATCAGAGCCCTTGAGCACCCAAGCTCACTGTTCGCTTAACTGCAGCAGCACGACTGCCGGGCAGGCTTGTCGGTACTTGCATGCCCATGCGCCGCCACCGAACCTTAGTGTGGTCCAGTAATAATGGCTCTTTATCAGTCTGTCTCTGTATGTCTCTTCTGTCTCTCTCTCACTCTCTCTCTCTCTCTCTCTCTCTCTCTCTCTCTCTCTCTCTCTCTCTCTCTCTCTCTCTCTCTCTCTCTCTCTCTCTCTCTCTCTCTGTGCCCCTCTGTCTATGTCTGTCTGTCTCTGTATGTCTCTCCTGTCTCTCTCTTTATCTCTCTCTCTCTCTCTCTCTCTCTCTCTCTCTCTCTCTCTCTCTCTCTCTCTCTCTCTCTCTCTCCCCCTCTCCCTCTCCCTCCTTCCCTCTCTCTTCCTCCCCCCCCTCTCTCTCCCTCTCTCTCTCTCTCCCTTTCCGGAGTGCTGCTTGCGCCGTTTTGAGAGATTGCTATAGCATGAGTTCTCAGCTGAGTTGGCTCAGTGGCTGAAGTGCCAGAGGTGACCGGTGTCAGCTTCCGGGTTCGATTATGGACCTCTGTATTTAATGCCAGTGCCACTAGAGATTGCTGGACCTCCGAACAGGTGGGCGTTGTGAGTCAGGCCTTATCTCCTTGAGAGGTCTTAG
Organism: Cristatella mucedo; assembly: GCA_009760855.2. Lineage (NCBI taxonomy): Eukaryota > Metazoa > Bryozoa > Phylactolaemata > Cristatellidae > Cristatella > Cristatella mucedo. The sequence goes on along the minus strand of WPIO01000126.1, from coordinate 697,428 downwards.
CTTGACACTTGCCATGCCGCTACACCGGCCGTGCCCTAGCAACCAAGACCTGCCTGCTGCTGCCACTGCTGCTAGCCTGCTGCTGCTGGCTGTGTGGTTGCTTTTATAGCAGGAGCTGCTTCACTCTGAGGCAACCCGTGCTGTCAGGTCTTCGGAGGGAGTTACTTCATATGGCAAAAGTGGAGCTGGGAAGGGCTGGGCACTGCTCCGTGTGATTGATTGGACTAGCGGCAGAGCAGGAGTCTCGGTTTGTGCTACTTTGACAGCTTGGAACATCTGTCGTGATAAGGGACAACTGTGTGTGTACCTGTTCTTTTTTAAGTTGACACTGATGTGAAAATATGCCCTTCACATAGGTATGAAGCTGGGGGTGGGCCAGTCTCACGGCAGCAGCCCTGCCGAATCGATCACAACAATGAAGCAGGGCATTTGTTGTGCTGCCTTGTCGATGCTCGTGTCTGTCCGTTAGGAAGCAGCCCCTCCTGTCTCGCTAAACTTTTCCTTCTTTTTTGTCCGTGCCCCGCCCCTGTGGCATATTTTTTTTAACATGCCAGTCTGTCAAGCAACCTCGTCGACTGGCCAAACTGTGCTTCATAGCCGCGACCGTGCCCACCAGTGTTACTGTAGTAGACCGGTCTCCCTTCAGTCGATGGTAGTTATCCCGTGCTGATTGATCGGAAACCCGGGCTCCCCATCCGTCAGAAGCGAGGTGCGCTGCTTCGATAGATGATAGATGAGCAGATGAACGGAGAGGTTGATTTCTTGAGCCACCAGGCTGCATTCAGCTCGCTTTTTGTGTCTGGTTCCACAGGCTGCTCACAACAGCCCGAGGGCAGCCATTGCAGGGCTCGAATGACGACGGCTCACTGCAACATTAGCTAAACTCGTGTCGCTGTGCTAGACAGACGTTCAGGAAGATATTCAGCAATGAGCAGTAGGGCACCATACCTTTACCTTGTCAACGGCAGGCAATTGCAGGAAGGCTGAATGAGCTTGTCGGCCACAGGCTCCTTCTTTTAGTGGGTCGTGCGCCCCTTTCCGTGTGCCTATAGTAAGAAGAGCACCGATCTAGCAAAAGGGGAGGGGTACCAGCGAAGGTAAATCGCGACTTTTCTGCTTTCTTACTGTTGCACTGTTGTAAGTTTGTCCAACTGATGCATCCAGCCTTCCTCGACCGTAAGCTGACCCCGGGCGCATTCTCTGGTCCCCCTCCCTCCCTTCCTCCCTCTCTTCGTCCCTCCATTTGTTCCTCTATCCCTCCCTTCCACCCCTTCCTTCCTCCCTCCCTCCCTCTCTCCCTCCCTGCCTCCCTCCCTTCCACTCCTGCCTCCCTCCCAGGTGCTCGACAGTTGGCCGCGACTGGCACTCGACATGCTTCTGTCTCCCTCGACGTATCTTTGCAGGTTCCGTTCGAGGAGGCTCTATCTCGCAACATCGTCGACAGGCAAGCCGGCGTGTACAAGGACAAGAAGAGTGCAAGGGCTCTGGTCATGGCGGCAGCTTTTGAGATGGGCCTCGTCGAGCCCATAGGCGCACCGCTGCTGCACCGAGTGAAAATGGCAGACGCTCTGTCGCGGCTGCACCCTGCGGCCCCTGCGGGCAGCCCGGCCACGCCCTGTGGCAGTGGCGTGCTGTCGCCATCGTCGTCGCACGCCAGCGTGAGGCTGCAGGTGCTGCCGCAGCAACAGCAACCGCCGATCGCGAGCAGCGTGGAGTACTCGGAGTACGAGAATCGCACGCTCGTCTACTCGCAGAGCGAGGCCGCTCCCCTGTCGGACGATGGCGGCAGGGGCAGCGCACCCGTCAGAGCGCAGCCACTCCAGCAGCGGCGGGAGCGCTCGCCACCGTCGGACAGGAGAGCTCTTACTCCCGTCGAGGAGGAGCCGGTCAGTGCCATCAAGCAGCCTCCGCGATCCAGTCCCACCGAGCTCTTCCGAGTTCTGGAGCCCAAGCAGTGGCAGCTGCATTCTGGCGACTGCGCCGACTCGCCGGTGAGAGCAAAGGGTAGTGAGGCGACTGCTCGGAGAAACGACCGGCGGCCCTCGGCGGACGGCATCAGCAACACGGAGTACTTCGTCAAGGGTGGGGAGTGTACGAGCAGCGGCCTGCTGAACGACGACAGCGACGACGACCATCATCCCATCGATCACTTCATTCCGACGATCAAGACGCCGTGTCCCAAGAGCGTGCAGTGGGACATCGCCCTGGTCAAGCCTGCCCCGGGAGCGGCGACCGTTCAGCGGACCGTCACCGAGGAGGAGACGGTTCGAAACGTCGTGAAAAAGGCTAGCACAATGCAGGTGCACGTAGAGGCCAAGGCGAAGCCGACGAGCGATCTGCCACCGTCGGTCGACTTTGCTGCCGCCACGGTAGTGCCACCCGCGCGATCAATGTCCGAAGGTAAGCCGGGAGGAAAAAAGGGAGAGAGCGACATGGGGAGACAGAGAGAGGGCAGACTGACAAAAAGACTGACAGACAGCGAGAGAGCAGAGACAGGCAGATGGAGAGAGAACAGAGACAAGCAGGTAGAGAGAGAGAGAGAGAGAGAGAGAGAGAGAGAGAGAGAGAGGGCAGACTGACAAAAAGACTGACAGACAGCGAGAGAGCAGAGACAGGCAGATGGAGAGAGAGCAGAGACAGGCAGATGGAGAGAGAGAGAGAGAGAGAGAGAGAGAGAGAGAGAGAGAGAGAGAGAGAGAGAGAGAGGGCAGACTGACAAAAAGACTGACAGACAGCTAGAGAGCAGAGACAGGCAGATGGAGAGAGAGCAGAGACAGGCAGATGGAGAGAGAACAGAGACAAGCAGGTAGAGAGAGAGAGAGAGAGAGAGAGAGAGAGAGAGAGAGAGAGAGAGAGAGAGAGAGAGAGAGAGAGAGAGAGAGAGAGAGAGAGAGAGACTGTTAAAGGGTCAAAGGGCAAGAGCACATGCTGCCAAAGTCTTTAGCCTAGTTACCTTAAAGAGTCAATCGATTGAAGGGTTTCTGAATGTAAAATTCTGCTCGATTATGACACGTAGTGCAGAATGTTGCATAAAGCAGCCCGTCTCTTGAAATCCTTTGAAAGTGATGGCATAATTGCATGTTTAAGCATCGAGAACTTAATCTACACTCTTACCGAACAGCACTCTCGCGAACTAGCTGTATATGGACTGCAAGCCTATTAAGCTGACCGTTGCCGATTTTTCCTGGAGACTGGGTGGTGCTGTGCTAGGCCTTTGGTTACTATACTTTGTTGTGGCCAAGAGTAGTGCAATGTATGCGGCAGTATTCTCGTGCAGTGAGATAGCCAGCATGCTCTCACTCCCCTCCCCCACGTTTGCCTATGACGTTTGCCAGCTAGCTGTAGCTGAGAGTTTACACGTATCACGAGGCCTCGTAGCACCTGAGCCTGAGCTCAGGGGCATTTTACGCACCCCTAATTCAATGCCTCGTGGCATTGAATGGAAGACACCCGCGCTTTCGTGCTCCCTTGCTTCCGCTGGGTGGCTCAAGATGAGCACTGCGAGATTTCCGTGGGAATCTAGACAGCGCTGACTGATTTTGGAAGGGCAGGCAGACCGGGCTGGCCTACTTTGTAGTGCCCCTGCGGAGGGAGAGAGAGAGAGAGAGAGAGAGAGAGAGAGAGAGAGAGAGAGAGAGAGAGAGAGAGAGAGAGAGAGAGAGAGAGGCTGCACGTGGTCAGCACGGAATTCTCTCGATGCCTCTTTTACCGGTCAAAGTCTATAGAGTCGCTGAAACCCTGAGGACTCGAGAGTAAAGTTGCCCTGATCGCCAAAAGTTGCTGCGTGCATGGTTCCCTCGTAAGTTGAAGCCAACGGTGCTACTCCTGTCTGGGTAAGACGTCGATGCATCCGCAGCCGAATTCTTCTCACAGTCGATTGTCAGAATTTAGACACAAAAAGGCGATTATTTCTCGTCGGGGCAAGTCCCCCTAATGTAAATGTAATGTATCTCCATCAGTAACTCCACAAAGTCATAAAGACCATGTGGGTGTTACGCAGGAGAGTTTTGTATAGCGCACTCACAGCCTAAGCGGCTTTCGGCACGCATTCGGTAGCCGACAGACTTCGTCTCACGCAACAAAGAGAAAGTGGGAAGCATAGCAGAGTTAGGAGAGCAGTTGAGGTAGTGAGTAGCATAGAAGTAGCAGTTTAGGACCGCTGAAAAAGATGTGCCATAGTCGGCAGTTGGAGAGTAGATGTCGTTGCATAAGAATTGTGGAAGCGAGTTCCACAGTCTAGGACCTGCAGAGCTAAAGCTTCTGTCGCCAACTGTCTTTAAGCGGAGGAATGGGCCCCTAGCAATGGCTGTCAATTTCCACGAGGCTTTTCTACCGGGCCCGATGGCCGTTGATGGTAGCTTCTTAAGTTGACGTGCTAGAACCCGACCTCGTCTTGGCTGAGGATAATTTGAATGAGGTGCGTGGATGTCTATGATTGGTACCCATCGGCACACTCATCTTTCAGTTGCATGAAGCCTGGAACATTATTACTACTACCGTTTTGACTCCTTCATTGGGACACTCATGGGGTGACCCGACTCGACAGGTCACGGCTAACAATACAAGTGGGACTTTATTTCTAATTTTTAAGCTAGGAAAAGGTATGCTCTAAACACTCCAACGAATTTCTTCTTCATTATTCTGGTGAGCATATTTACGACCTTTGAGTCGTAGGCGGCCAAATTCTTGTCACGTTTGGCATGCATTTTTGGCATACATTTGAACTGTATAGTGCAACCTCTTCTTATCCATGGCCTCAGTCGGATGAGTTTTGGTGCATTTAAAGACAACATGCTTATATGGAGGTGGTCGCATAAGCGGAAATGCCTTGAGGGCACCCACTTATTTCACCCTCTCGCTGGCTTCCAGCACGAGGAGAATTCTCAGGTCTCCTTTGGGCTGCCAGAACTGCTGAACTACGCCCCGACTGGACGTCACGTTATATAGCAATCAGTGCATTACTTTGCTCAACTGCACGTTTTTCTCAACGGCTTCAGCCAGTTGTGCTTCCACACGAAGCCCGTACCTTCGGATCGATGGGCTCACGACAGGCAAAACCGATCAAGCGTAGCGATCCTCTGCATCGAAATGTCTCTTAGTGCTCGACCACTGATGCGTGTCATTGCAGAGTGGTCACATCTCAAAACGTGCATTCGAAAGACTACAATTCGCAGACGAGCTACTATTATTAGCAATAGTAGCTCGTTGAATACTGTTGCTCTGGTGCTGCCCATACCACAAGCAGACCTACCCTGTTTGGTCAGGCGTCTTGTGATTGAAAGCACATTCAATGGAAAGCGAATTAATCAAGTTTCTGTGTAATCTTCCTACCCACCGACTTTCTGCAGCAGAAGCAAAAATGCACACAGAAAACAACTGGATTTGGGAAATTTCACCACTATTGTGTGAAAGATGTGTGTGTAAAAGTGCGTTTGTTTTTTATTATATGCATTTGTCATACCTTGAATCCGTAGACGGGATTCAGTGGAACTACTTCGGAATCATGTTGGCTTGCTTTAAACAAATACGTGGCAATGAATGTTTATTTACTTAATGAACCGCGAATTTCCAGGAAGTAATTGGCATACCAATGGTTTCCAGGAAGTTGAGTTCAGCAACACTCTGGTGTTTGGTTGCTGACTTTCCTCTCACTTGCAGAGCCGTAGCTCACAGCGTGCTCTCGTCTTGTACATTGACATCGCTCTACTTGTCATGTGTGCACTTTGACCCGTGTTACTGGCCAATTTTTGCGAATGCATACTTCATATTTTTTCATATATAATTTTTTATATCGTTTCATATTTTTCACGTTTCTGCTCTGGGTATGCTACCCATTCCGCCCGGCAACTGCAGCCATTCTCCCGGGCGAGTGAGTAGCAACTGCAGAATGCAAGTGAATAGCAGCCGATCTGCACCTTCGAGTATCATTGGAGTGATTATGCATGTATGGGCAGGATACATATCAGAGAGAGAGAGAGAGAGAGAGAGAGAGAGAGAGAGTCGGCCGTATGCTCATCACTATGCTCCGTGGTGCATGGGTCACGCCAAAGGGAAGACGAAGAATCTGAGAGATTGGGAAGAAGTCGAGTTTAGCACGGCATCGTCTGATGTTTTTCTTCTGAGTTGCCGGCTCGCTATTAAAAGAATCAAGTCCGGGGAGGGGTAGGTTGCCAGCTCTCTCTCTCTCTCTCTCTCTCTCTCTCTGCTGGACTGCCAGCAGCGCACAGACACGACTGCAAGCAACGTACCTAGCTAGCGACGTGTAGGAATTACTTGTCGGTGTCATCACGAATGCTGGAACTGCTTTAGTGCTCATACAGAAAGCAGAAGTCCTAATCATGACACCCTATAGTGGCACACCTCATCCTGACTCATGATTGGACTCACAATCGGCATTGTGTATGGGCTTCTGAACACCTCGGATCACGTTCGCACTAGAGTCGCATCGTGATTCAATAGTTGGTGCAACGGTTGCACCATGCAGGCTGAAGCGGCAGTTGAGCCTCACCACATTTCGGCCTGATTGCATCGACTGGCCGTTTCCTGCTCTGTGCCTAGGCATCCAGGCCGAGGCACCAGCCGCATTGCCACTGACTGTGTGGTGGCGTAGGAGAAAACTCGAGCTACTTGAGTGTGTAGAGCTCCAAATCTCGTAGCTTCGACTGTGGACGTGTATCTGGGCAGTAGCATGTGACCGAGGGGGTTGGGATAGGACCTCTGCTATGTGCTGATAAAACTACTACCGTCCTCGGAGAGACAAGAGCCACCAAAGATGCCTTGGCCAGCCTCTCATCTGTGGTGTATGACCAACCGAGCGTCCTCGGCAAGCCAATCCATTCCTCGGTGTTCGGCACGCTTATTGGAATCCGAGCAGTGGCTGGTCGGCTCGTTTGGCCGATGGCTACGAGCGCCGCCGCCAGCGGCCACCAATCCATGCCAGCCGCTGGACGGGCTGGGCCATAGGAACTGCCGGCCGTGGCCAGCACCGGTCCAGCTCAAGTAATGTCTCAATCCTTATTTTCAGTGCATCAGCACCCGGACGGCCACTTGATCGCTGAACTTTCCGCGATTAGCTACTCGCACAAGAGTCATACGTATTCGTATCTAGCTCTCAAGGATCTAGGATTCGTATCTAGCTCTCCAAGGAGCTTCTTCCAAACAGAGGTTTTCTCAAACGCTGCCTTGCTCGATGAGGCCGCCCATTGGAAAGTGGCGACTTTGTCGTGCTGGCCTGCAAATGGGTAGCAACCCTCGGGCTCCCACTGCGAATTGCATGTCTGCGCGAGTGAGCAAGCTCGTGGTGCTCGTGCGCACGCACGAGCGCGCACGAACGCACGCACATTCTCCTCCACGAAGATTCAGCACCTTCCACTACTGAGCGTGATCTATCCCAGATGGCGTGCGACCTCATGATGCGATCAGATGGCTGGCTGTTTGTAGGTACAGCAAGCAGGAGCATCACTCCGCCTTTCGAGAGAGACCCCTACCAGCAGCAGCAGCAGCAGCCGTTGTCGTCATCGTTGACGGCGCCGGCGGCGGCCCAGCAGCAGCGGATAAAGGACAAGGAGATAATCATCATCGATAGGCAAGGACCGAGCGTGACGCGAAACGTCAACGTCGAGCAGCTGACCATCGACAGCGCCGTCGAGAGGGGCCTGGTCAGCTTCGAGCCCGGCGGCTGCGGCTGGCAGTACACCGACCCGGCCACCGGCGAGCGCTGGCCTCTGGCGGAGGCCGTGCGGCGCGGCCTCGTGCGCGGCTCGGTCGACGAAGCGCGCCGCGCGCTGGAGATCAGCGCCAGGCGCGGCGGCAGCGACGACGGTGCGCCCGGTGACCGAGACGTGCTCGAGTACACGACCGTGCAGGAATACTCGTCGGCGGTCGAAAAGCTGCCGCCGAGCGGCGCCGGCATGCCGTTCGCCGACGCCATCGACTCGGGCCAGCTGGACACGCGGACGGGCTCGTTCCGCTCTGCCGCCACAGGCGGAGGCGGCGAGATGTGCTCTCTGAAGGAGGCCGTCGATAGAGGCCTCGTCGACGGCTCGTCGGCCGAGTTTGTGAACCCGGGCAGCAAGCGCGTCCTCAGCCTGCGCGATGCGCTGGAGCAGCGGGTGCTGGACGCCGACGGCCGCTGGACCAGCCCGGCCACTGGTATGCACTTGGCCTCGCGGGCCGAGCACGCATGCCGAGCAGGAGAAGGCTTTGGGTGCCGGGCTTCGGGTGCTTGCTTGGTTTGGGCTCGGTGCCCCCGGCATGCCCGGGCATGCCAGGTCAGCTGCCTCGAGCCGAGGCCGGTTGCATTCGAGAACGCATCCAAGCACTTTTCTGCTCCGTCGTCGCAGGCACGAAGAAGACTCTAGACGAGGCCATCAAGAAAGGATACGTTGCTTTGACCGTCAGCGAGCAGACGGTGAATCGCATCACGACGGTCCGCGAGACGAAAAAAGTCGCCGTCGAGCACGTCGTGCACCCGGTGACGACGCAGTGCATCGGGCTGCACTCGGCGCTGGGCCAAGGTGACTGCCGGCCCCTCACCCGCTCAGAACAGCTTTCCTCACCCCCCCCCCGACTCTGCCTTCTCTCTCCCGATCCCCATTCCAGTGGGTCGTCCTAACCACGAGCCTGCCACCTGCACGCCCGCCTCTGTCCATTGCAGACATAATTCAGCCATCCGGCGGGCTCTATCGGAACCCGGCTACCGGCGACAGCTTGCCGCTGGATGAGGCTCTGAAGTGTGGCCTAGTCCGAGGACGTGTCATTGACTCGAAACGAAGCACAGAGGAGCGCATCGTGGACAGTACGAGCATCGTCTCTCGAAGAAACGAGAGTGTCGATCAACCAGACGGCCACAAGTTCACCTCCGTCGTCAAGGTGTGCGGCGCACATTGGGCATGGTAACGGCAATGTAGAGAAAGCACGAGGCAGTTGTGGGCACCTCCTCCCCTCCCCCAAGAATCTGCTGTAGCACTTGATGGCTGATTGGGGGCCTCCCATTAAAGCACTGTGGTGGAGTCAGCAGGTTCGACAGTAGCGAGTTGACTTATGATTATTATTCACAGAGCAGCTAGAAATATATCTACAGTGCATCCTGGGTATGTTAAGGGCGAAAATTAGGTTATGGCAATCGGGTTTTAATATTGTCATCCTCGTTAATCTCATTGTAGCTGCATCGTCATTTCATCATGCATCCGGTTGCTGTGTTGTCACCGGTTCCTTTATCGTCTACATTGGCCTGTCAAGGCTGCCTTACTCAGCTGAGTTGCTATAGCTCATCCCTGCTTTGAGCGCTTATCTATTAGTGGGTGCAGCTATGCTAGGCTGTTATTATCGGCTCCTTGGCTGCCAACTTGCAGAATGGTCTGCAACTAGCATGCATGAGGTCTGCTTCGTGCGTGCGTGCGTGGCATGTGGTGTGTGCGTGGCATGTGGTGTGTGCGTGGCATGTGGCGTGTGCGTGTGTGTGTGTGTGTGTGTGTGTGTGTGTGTGTGTGTGTGTGTGTGTGTGTGTGTGTGTGTGTGTGTGTGTGTGTGTGTGTGTGTGTGTGTGTGTGTGTGTGTGTGTGTGTGGCATGTGGCGTGTGTGTGGCATGTGGCGTGTGTGTGGCATGTGTGTGCGTGACCGGACAGGTACGTTACCGCCATATGTTTTCAGGTTGTGCAGACGCCGACCAAGACGTTTGCCATCGTATCTGTAACTGATCCAAATACCAACAGGCCGCTTACTGCAACCGAAGCTATTGATAGGAAGATAATAGATCTCGGCCAGGCCTTGTACACGAACACTGCGACTGGTGAGACGATAACATTTGAAGAAGCAATCAAGCGAAAGTTGATCAGGTGCGTGGAAACGACCGACTTGCCGACAGAGGATCGTTTCAACATCACCGGTGTCGTTGATCCGAGGAGTGGCCTTCAGATTTCTCTCGCTGATGCCATCGCAGATGGTATCGTCGACTTTGAGAAAGGTATGCATGCACGCAATTTCTCACACTATTCTGCTTAGGTGAGCATGCAAAAGAACCCAATTATTATGCTTAAACAACCATGCAAATGGGCACACGGAGGTTAGTAGGAGCCCTGTTTAGTAGCTTGCACTGAATCGTGCACGGGTGAAACAAGCCAAGCACGCAGGAAAAAGACAAGTGCACTGTGGAGCCGCTGTGCACACGTATTTGATTCGCTGTGCACACGTATTTATCGCTCTTGCTATAGTCACTGTGAGCACAATTTACTGAATGCACAAGCGCACAAAGGACCAATTCACTCTGAAAGACCAAAGAACTCGTGGAACAGGTAGGTTCTTGACTTCTCTTTGGATGACGTCAATTCAGGAGATTATATGGTGTCAGTCATTAGTGAGTTCTAAGCTTTGGGAGCACAGTGACTGAAGGCTCAGTCGCCAGCACATTTGAAGTTAGTTAGGTGCACAACCAGTCAACCTGATTCAGAAGAGCTGGTGGTGTGACAGGAGGCATGCTCTGAAACTAGTTCAGTAAGGTAGGTCGGAGCAAGAGAATTGAAGGACCTAAAAGTGAGTGACAGAATCTTGAAGTAGTTCTGCTGCTTGATAGGCAACCAGTGGAGATTGGCGAGCACCGGTATAGCATGGCAGCTGCGACATTTACGAAAGACAAGCCTAGGTTCCGAGTTTTACGCAAACTCTAAGTGTGTTAATTGCACGGTTGTGAAGACCTACAAGTAGTAAGTTACCGAAGGCTATTCACTACTCGTGCGTCACGACTGGACCAGTCTGGCTATGGTGTCTCTATCTAATCACTTCTCTGTAACTGTATAAGGTATATTCGGTACAATTCTTGGCATACCTCACATTAGGTGAAGTGTATCTATAGAAGTAAAGCATAAATACACATTGATGGGAGTCGAAATTGCTTAACACTCTGCAACTCTTGGGGGTATTGGCAGATTAAAGCTTAGATCGTTCAGCCAAATGCAAGGCTTGTGCCAGAGCAGTTCCTTTTTGCCAAGACATGCCAAAGTAGTAGTCACTATCGCTGTGACCACTTATCAGCATGCTGCAATCTAATATGTGTTATGATTTGTGTGTGAGTGCCCCATCTGAGGGTTACAGCTACTACGAAGGAAATGTTTCCTAGTTCTATCTTTCACTCAGATGCCCTGCTTAGTAGTCGTTTGATTTCATGTCCTATTTGATGACTGGGACTGGCTCTTTCAACTGCTAGGACATAGGTGTTTAGAGCTAATGAAATGTCTAGAAGATCTGTGGTTAGACATACACCAATGCATGCATTGCGAATTACGAAGTGGCTTCCGTGTGGAATTTGGTGCTCAAGAACAGCTCCACCTAAACAATCTCACCGTTGCACTGCTGGCAGAGAGCTGCTGCAATATCTTTCCTGTGCCTGCTCTGCTGCCTCTAAAGGCACCGTGTTTTTTCTGCCATAGGTTTGTACATTAATGTAGTGACTGGCAACTCGGTGCCCATTGAGACGGCCGTGCGACGCCGGCTGATTGTTGCCGATGGCAAGGTTCCGGAAGACTTGACTCAGCAGCCGGCGAGCGCCGATGAGGAAGTGGTCGACTCGGTGTTCGTTCAGACTCGTGCCTACTCGATCACTCATGCCATCGACCCTCGCACTCAAGAGAAGATCGGCATCAACGAAGCGCTTCGTCGGGGGCTTCTCGACGATAACCTCGCTGTATTCCACGATCTGCAAGCTGGAGTGGACATGTCAGTGCAAGATGCTATTGACAAGGGGCTTCTGATAGTATCCGAGAGCGGGCTGCCAAAATCGAAGGCAAACGGTAAATCTTTGTCAGGAGCTCCTAGCGCCTTTCACTTATGGACTTTAAATTAGTGCCCTTTTGCTTGACGTTGAAACCGATTCATGTCGTTATCTATAAATGTGGTGCTGCGTTAGATCGTGATACAGTATGTGACCTTAGCATTCAAAAGCACGCAAAAGGACAATCACAAGGACGGGGCAAATGCTGTGAGGAACGGGTGGACTTTTAGCTTCATTTTTCATGCAGTCAGAACGTCGTGATATCAGTTATTAGTGAATTCTAGGCTTAGGGAGCATACGAACTGAAGGCACACCCCAAAGGATTTAAGGCTGGTTCGAAGCAGTGCTGAAAGACTTGAGTCACAAATGTGGTGGTGTTGGTATGGTACGGTGCAAAGACTGATGAGGAAATATTTCCCATGTGTCTTTAGGTGGAGGCAAGAAAAGGAACGAACCTAAAAGTGAGTGGCTGAATAATAATAATAATGATAATAATATATTTTTAGCTCCTTAGAGATCTTAATCTCATTCTATATGTAATTCTATATATAATCTTCATTCTATATTCTATATGCACTTTACATATGCTGCAAAGAAAGCATGATCAAACCCTGAAGTCGATGTGCTGCTTGATGGGAAGCAGCATGTGCGTCGGCTTTATGAGTTGCGTCTTTTCTTTCGGCAGCCGACGACAGCAACAGCGTGATCCAGAAGAGCAGCGTGTACAGCGTGGAGAAGGTGGTCGATCCCAAGACGAAGGAGGAGATCACGCCCAAGGAGGCCGTGGCGCGCGGCATCATCGACGAGGTGACCGGCGACTATGTCAACGTCGACACCATGGAGAACTGGTCGATGGAGCGGGCCATTCGCGAGGGCGTCGTGAAGGCGCGGCCGCCCGTCAACGCCGACGGCGGCGCACCGCCGCCGATGCCCGCAAGCGAGACAGTGTCGTTCTCGATCGAAGCCGTAGTCGACCCGAAGACGGGCGACGAGATGTCAGTCAGCGACGCGCTCCGGCACGGCTTCCTCGGCCGCGGCCGGCAGACGTTCGTCGATCCGCGAACGAGCGAAACGCTGTCCATTCAGGAGGCAGTGCACCGAGGCTGGATCAAGCTGAAGACCAACTTTGAGAAGGGCCGCTCGTCACTGACGCTGCCGTCGCGATCGGGCGCCTCGAGGCCGTTCGGCGGAGCTCAGCAGCCGCTCTCGGCGGTGGCCATCCGAGGTGTGATCGATCCGAGAACAGGCGAGGAGCTGACCGCGTCGCAGGCGGCCAGGCACGGCATCCTCGACCGAAGCGGCCGCAGCTACCACAATGCCTCCACCGGCGAGACGATCGCCCTCGATGTGGCCGCTCAGCGAGGCCTCATCAAGCTGGCCACCGGCGGCGGCCGCCGCGACTCGGAGCGGCCAGATGGTCTGCAGGACGTGACCGTGCGCGAGGCAGTGCGACGCGGCCTGGTGAACTCGCGCACTGGCAAGTACATACACCCGACGACCGGCCAGGTGATGCCCGTCGACGAGGCAGTTCGGCGAGGACACCTGCTTCGCGACGAGGCAGCAGCAGCATCGGCTCCGGGTGGCAGCGGCGATGCGCGGCAGCCGGCCACCGCGGCAGCGGCGCAGCAGCTGCCCGGCGCATCGGGCACTTGGCGAGTGCCGTATACACTGCAGCGCCGATCGCCATCGCCTGCCCGCAGCACATCGCGCCGTCGGCCAGCTGCCGACGAAGTGTCTCCCTCGCAGCAGCCGCTGCCCACCTTCGGCCCGGCTTCGAGAGCCCCGGAGGTCACTGTGCCGCAATCGCCATCGCAGCAGCCGTTGGACGTGCTGTCGGCTGCACGCCAGGGCTTGATCGACGCCAAGGCGGGCGTGTACACGCATGCAGTCACCGGGCAGCGGCTCACCGTTGACGAAGCGCTCATCCAGGGCCTGCTGACCACGCAGGCGCCCGTCGTGCCCACGCTGTTTCGCCCGCGCGGACCCAATCCGCTGTCGGCAGCCGAAGCATTTCAGCGTGGCCTCGTCAACCCGCTCAACCTGAACGTGCTGAACACGCACACCGGTCAGTGGGTGACGTTTGACGAAGCTTTGATCAGCGGCTACGTGCAGCCGCGCCTGCCAGCGGTCGCCGCCGAGCCGGCGGCTGCTGCTTCATCGAGTCAGACGAGAGCGGGACCATCGACCGCTGCCATGCTGGAGAGAGAAGCGGCCACGGCGACGACCGCGATGGCCAGATCCCAAGCAGACAGTGTCCCGCGGCAGCTCGCACCGACGGCGGCAGCCGATGCTGGCCAGCAGCAGTTCAGGTCGCATCACTCGTGGCAGGCACACGAGGTCGTCACGTGGCAGCAGGCGCCCGGCGCCATGCCACCTCATGTGCCACCGCCACACGGCATCGGCCTGCCACAGCAGCGCCTGCCGCTGGCGTCGGCCGACGAGCTGCCACCGCAGCGCATCTCGGGTCCGCCTTCGCTGGCACCTGCGCCGCCGCCGCAGTCGCTCGCACTGCCTGCCGGTGCCGGCTCACTGGGACTAGCCGCCACCGTGTCACGTCAGGAGACTCTGTCAAGGATGCAGCAGCAGCAGCAGCAGATCGGCAGTCAGCCGGGAACGTTCCAGCGAGCCGTCTCTCAGCAGCAGCAGTCTGCCAGCTACCAGCAGCAAGCTCCGTCGTCTCCGTTGATGCACGGTCGCCAGAGAGAAGTGCAGCCGCAGCAGCAGCAGCAACCACCGCTGGGAACGATGACGACCAGCAGGCGAGCCAATTCGATGCCGCGCACAGCGTCCGGAGGCGGTGGGGGCGAGTCCCTGCGCCGCCGCCCGAGCGGCCCGAGCCTGTCGCCCATGGCCAACAGCACAGCGCACTTCGTCAACGGGCAGCTGTACGCCGTCCGGCCGGGCTACTTCATCGACGCGTCGGGCGCTGTCATTCACGCGGCCAGCGGCGCGCACACCACCATTTCACAGGCGCTGAGCGGAGACATCGTCCAGCTGCTCCCGGACGAGGACGAAGAAGAGGCCGCTGCAGCATTTTGCGGCGGCGCTACGTTCAGCCGACACGGCACTCTGGCCAGCGCCTTTCACGACAAGGTAAGCTCGGACGGACGATGCACCGCGACATGGAGAAGGTCGCCACTGTCATCTGCCGGGAGCCCAAGGCCGATTTTTTCCGATCACATCATGACCGCTTGGGTCCGGTCTCTCGTGTTGTCATGCGACCGCTGCTCGAGCTGGGTTGGGGGTCGGTCGGTTTCACGCCCAACTTCTTGTCCAGTACCTTCTCTGGTAAAGAACAGTGAGGCGGATGGCGTAGGTGCATGCGATGGCCGGCAGAGCGTGGCTCTCCTTGCACACCGAGTGGCCCGGCAGCTTGCAGCAGCAGCAGCAGCAGCGAAGCCACCAAAACCAGCGCTAGCGCAGTAGCCGCCCAGCCGTCGGCTGACGTCCTTCGCTTTTTTGCCACCGATGCAGCAGTTCGACAGCTGGCTTGTGCTTTCCGGTTGCCCTCACTCACTCTGCCAAGTTCTGGAGCGGCTGATGCCTTACCGTGCCTTGCCATAACTAATTACCGTCTTCTGCCCTGCTGCTGGCCTACCACCCCATTGCTGCGCTTGTTTGTCCGACGGCTTGCAGCTCAGAGCATGCAGCAGCAGATATTCCACTGCAATGGCAATCCAGTCTCCAGTTCCAGGGGCCCACGCTGCTGGCATTGCGCTCCGCCGCGAAAATGCACCACCCCCTTGCCCTGTTCGATCGTTTGCTTCATCTGCTGGCCTTTTGCAGCCGCTTAGATCGCCTTAGCCGCTAGATCGCTCGCTTGACGGCCGAGTCGCTCGGTCTCTCAGACGTGGGATCTCGGCGCGGCCGCAGTCGGCATCCGGGCTACGTGTACGGGCTGCTTGCAGAGGCGCTCGCGCTGCCGGCCGCCCGCCCCTTCCCGAGGGGCTGGAGTCGAGTGTGGTGCGCATGCGTACCCCTCTCGGCAGCCAGCGTCAGCAGCCGATCGTTCGGATGCGCGCCAGCTCCTCGGCTCCTCGTTCAATTTGCTACTTCTAGGCGTCCATCCCTTGGGACAGGGGCTTCACGCTGGAGAGGTTCATGGGAGAACCCGTGCTTCCGCCTCCACTACCTCTGCTCCCACCGCTTGCGCGGCCTCCTCCGCCTCTTGCCACCGTGCCGACGCAGCCGCCGCTGCTGCTGCCTTTCGGTGTGCTGGGCCGTCAGACACGTCCCGATATGGCTGCTCAGTACAGCTTCAACGACTCACGCCAAGGGTTCTCGGAGGTAATTGTAGCGCTCTGTGCTCGAGGCTCTGCCTTGCCGTTGCCATGGGAGCCTCGGGATCTAGGGCAGGCTGGGCAGGCGGCGCCCAGAGGAGCCGCTCTTGTCCGTCAGTCAGCCATCTCGCTGGCCGTCCTGCCACGTTTGGGCTGCCGTGCGCTTTCCGCCCGAGCTTTGTGCGCCCGTGCAATTTTGAGTGCGCAATGTGCTGCGCCAGCCACGTCTCGCTGGCGCCGCCGTTTTGGCTCCAACTCGGGTGGTGCGCGCCTGCGTGTGCCAGCCCTCAGCTCTCTCTCTCCCCCCATCGCTTGCCATGCTCTTGCTCCATCAGAGAGCTTATTTCGACATCGTGACTTGTGGTCCGCCCACTTGCCATTCAGTGCTACGAGGAATCGCATTCTCAAAGACAGCTCCAGGCCCACCCGCCGCTGTGTGCCTCACCCTGCAGCCTGTTCATTTGTGATGTCATCGCTACGTACGTGCTCCCTCATGGCCGTAGCCTCGAGCTCAAGAAGTAGCATCGTGCTTCGAGCTTGCAGCCTCCGTGCCACCGCCGAGTGGTTCGTCTTATCGTTGGCCAAAGCGATGTGCATCAAGTGGTGAAATGTCTTGGACTAGAAGTGAAAGCTCCCACGTTTTTTCCAGAAAAAAATGTAACTTTTTTTAAACAATGGCCTCCTGGGTGCAACATCAAAACACCGCCCTATTCAGCACCTGCTCCCCGAAAGCGAATTCTGGTTTTGCAAATGGCCAAGGCAGTGCAAAATTCCAACTGCCGCTAGCCACCCCAGTTAGCTAGGTGCCTGTCGGCACTGTGTGCACGCGGTTCTTCACTATGCCCGGATGTGGTGATCCAGTCTTAGCATTCAAGTTCGTTCGGCCTCCCCTAAAGGAGCTGTGAGCCTGCGGGCCCTCTCAGTGGCTTCGTTGTATAGATTACTGGTTAAATTATTTGGACCAGTATACCGTGCCCTTAGGCCCTGCAGACAGGCTCTCCCATTAGAAGAAGCAGCCTTTTCGCCTTACACACTTACTGCTAATTTTTGGACTTCTGCTGTTTCAAGCAGAGCATACAGTTTTTCTCATATGCAGCATCAATTTCAAGAACACGTGTATTCTATCTCTTTTTGCACTTAAAGTTGTTTAGCATTTCTATTAATGCCTTTGTCATGAATTAATTGTGAACAGAAGTAAAAGAAGGCTAGATCGGAATTATTATTCGAAACTTCAAGGAAATCTTCCAGTTCTTACCTAATGTAGAAAAATCCACGAAGAGAAAAATTAAAATTATTAAAAATAGTTTTAAATAGTTTGTGTATCAATAGAGCCAAAATCTAATTTGTACAAGGTTTCAAGGAAGTGTAATTTTCATCCATGAGGATGCATCTCCCCATTCGCACTGATATTTAGCAGGCTCTCTTCACATTGGTTAGCCCCGACTGGGGAATCAGCCATGGGACCCAGGGACATACTTAAAAACTTATATTAAACATGCATAAAACGTGCACTAATTTTGAATTACTCATTCAATACAGTTTCCACTTTCAACTACAATAGCGAAATTGTTTACGCGGATATATATTTAGATTTAGAGTGTTCTCTCCCATTTGTCAGAACGGGCTAGCGAATCAGCATTAACTTCGGTTTACTGGACGTACCCATGTACGTCCCGTACATTCAAAATTGCCTGAATTAACTAGCGTGCACCCGCGAAAAAAATTGCAGGTACACGATATTCAATGTGGGACCATGCATATAAGATTGAAGCGCCGAAAATACCTATGGTCTCGCCGGCCGGCAGACTGTTGCTAAGACTTGACTGTCCCGGTCAGGCACTTCGATTTTTGTGTACTTCACTGAGAGATAATCTCCACTGTGTTTACCTACTTAATTAAATAACGATCTTGTTACATCGAGAAAAATGTACGAGTCCTCCTCGAGTCGATGCAGCCTGCAACAGACCGTGTCCTAAGACAGGCTCGGCCAGATGCGCTCCTTCTACTCGGTTGAATGACACAAGCAAAAACAACCCACGTACGTAAACGGCCCTTACATAAGTAAGCATATTAAAAAACGTTAGCTGTTGACGACGCATTAAAAATCGCGAGCAGTGCATTTTAATGAACAAACGCCGAGGTACAAATGTACGCTTCGAACTAGTTGAAGAGTTCGCTAAGATCGTGTGCATTATGTTGCGAACTAGTTAAAGCGTGCATGTCTAGTTTAAAGTTAAATAGTTAAAAGTGACCGTTCACATTAACAACCATTTCTAAGGAGTACGTGAACATCTACAGAGCATTAAAATTAACAACCAATGAGTATCCGTACGATAGCATTGAATGAGTAGTTTACTTGAGCTCCGCCGACTTGTTTCGCCGATCTTAGCAAGAAGTCCCAGCCAATGTGAACTTTGACCTCGGCCAATTGACCTCGGCCATCCATTCCTCCTTGGGTTCACCAAAGGAAAAGGAGGCGCAGTCTATCCCGAAAAATTTCCGGAAATTCAATTTGAAAACTAAATGCCATGCAGCATATAACCGTGTGGCATTGCAAAGGAGCGGCCGAAATTACTCAGAGGCCGGCAAACCGCCGTTTAAAAAATAGTAGCTGATTTAGTAGCCTCATTTATATAGCGACAGAAGAGCCTTAAAGGCTAGCACCACCGTTTGCAATTGACAATTAAAGTTAAGCCTGACTCTCCCGGCCAGGCCCTTCATTTTAATTCGTTCCATTGAGATAATCTTCACAGCGTTAAAATACGCGAATATGATTAACTCACTGATCTAATCCTGCTAAGCCCTATTTCATAATTAAATGTGCAATCTTAACTAAGAAAGTGCATGTTGTTGCTACACGTGCATAATGGTACATTGGTAACTCCCTCCGATTTCTTATTTTGACATGACTCACAATAGATATACCGTCTTAGCAGTGCTGTACACACACACACGCACACACACACACACACACACATATATATATGTGTGTGTATATATATATATATATATATATATATATATGTATATATATATATATATATATATATGTTTCCAAGCATGAACAAACAAACCAATACCGATATATAGAAAATGCCAATAAAAAACACAAGCGTTCTTCCGTGGCTGGAAAGACGATTGCCTAATAATTTAAGCTTATAAAAGCCAGAGTCATCACGTGTACACTTCGAAGGCTCCAGAAAGCTACATGTATTATCTATCATCAACCTACATAGTTTTGAAATGACATCATGAATGACAGAATCCGTCCAGGCCGTCCCTAAACACCGAGTTACCGATATCACGCTTACCTTGTCACCATCACATTACCTTGCCATACGTATGGCAAGGTAATATAAATAGCAAAATCCAAGCATGAACAAACAAACCAATACCGATATATGGCATTTTCCATATATCGGTATTGGTTTGTTTGTTCATGCTTGGATTTTGCTATTTTGATTTTGCCATGCCTCACTTACGTTAGGTTGAGATTATCTGAATGCGATCTCACCAAACTAGTAGCACCCTGTTTTGGGTGCGTTATTGACTGTGTTCGACTGGGTTGTTTTTTAATTTGAACTCGTGGTCGGCCGGCCGGAAGTGAACTGCCACGAAAAGCAGCCGGTGCAGGCGACGTTGTGCTGGCGAACGCTGGGCTGCATAAGGTCGACTCTGCATTGCACGAGTGGCTTCTAACCTAGTGATTGACAGCTGTATGCAGCTGCTCTCTCTCTCTTTTCTTTTAGAGAACCCCGGCTAATACGTTCGTCTGACGACCGCGCATTGGCAGCTGCACACAAGTCGTTGCTGGCGTTGAGAATGCAAGTGACAGAAGAAAATGGCTGTGCATACATACTTTCGCCTGCCGTGGAGCAGCAGCAGCCGCATGCCGGCACTGACGGTCCTGCTGACGCGTGTCGAGCTGTCGAGCCAGAGAGCTGCTGCAGTTGTCACGTCGCACTCGAACTGCGGCTGCATTCCTCGATGCTTGTCTGCCGGTAGCTATCAGTGGCTGACTCGCGTAATGGTGCTTTGCTGAAAGGTGCAACAATCACAATAGCTGGTCATGCTGGGCCACCGCGAGTAGAGGTGGTCGCAGTCTATCGTTTTTGTGCAATGGGAACTTTGCTGTGCTATGCGCGTGTTCTCGTAGCCGTAGGAGTCATGATTGGTTAATAAATGTGTCCGAAAATTTGTCTATCTTGAACTGCCCGAGTCTTAGCCCTAGGATACGGTGCTCTCACACGTTACGACCCAGGTCGCGGGTTTGAATCCTGCAGTGGGCAATCCCTTGTTGGCCAGTGCAAGCTGCTGCGACTGCCGTTGTGGTTCTGTAGCCATCGTCGGCCTACGTGCCTATACAGCCGAAGCTGCAGCCAGCATTCCAGCTCTCTGAGCCTGCAACTGGCCGCATCGATCAACTAGCAGGCTGACCTGACGCAGGCAATACACGCGCCGCAGCGCTCGAGCCGATGACCTCGGTCGCCAAAGGCAAGTACCTCAACCCCTGAGCCAAAGCCAGGACGACTAAGTTTCCTTACGGTGCTATACAGCTCAATTAAAATGGATTTATCGAATGGAAATTGGCCGAATCTTTCCAGCCAATGTCACAACTTCACCAATCGAGAGCGAAAGCGTACAAGCGTAGCGCCTCGAATTCGGTTGGAGGATCAGACGCGAAGCCAGCTGCCAGCACGGTTCTGCCGATCGCGTGCTGCCGGGGGACTGTCGCTACCCACCCTAGCACAGAATCGTGCCCACATGCTGAGTCAGAGCCTCAAAGTCGTATCTGGATTTTCAAACGAAATCGCGGAGCACGATAATCTCCCCTGCGTTCAGCCGACGAGCGCGGTCGACTCACTCACGCTCGGTGGTTCTTTGGTAAAAAAAAAGAGAAGGAGGGAATGCTGTATTCAGTGACCAAAGTTGCAATGCAAGCGTCCAGCCAGAAAGTTCGCAGCACGCACGCCCGCTCGTCCCCTGCGCTGCTGCGGGACTAGGGCCGCGAGATAGCAGGCCTACGAGACTGCACAGCGGGCGGCGACTCTGTCGGGCCTGGGCACAGCCCGAAGCTCGAAATCTGCAGGGTGGTGCCATGCAGCCGGCACGTCCTTTGTCGCACCCCTGCGAATAGTGCAGGCCCGTCGTCATTGCTGGAGCGCAGCCGGTCGCATCGATCGAGCCGGGCTCGTTACTCGCGGCTGCCGTCGGGATGCGCGTGACCTGTGCCGCCGTGGGCCGTCGCACTCGGGGGAAGGGCAGATGGCAGCACGGTATGCTAGGGCATTTCTCTTAGGGGCACGTTAAAAACGTTTCACGCATTAGTGGGACCATTATTATTATTATTCTGATGAAAAAAATTGAGAGAACGCCCGGCTCTGGTGCGGTTCGGTGCCGTTTGGCGTCGAAAGACGGACGACGGTGGCTGGCAGCCTCGAACTCGCGCTCGCCCACGCCCACGACTTTGCAGCCTGCTGAAAAAAGGACGGTCGAAAGGGTCTCGCGTACGCGCACCTTGAAAGGCTCGCTCGCGTTCGCGAGGATCTGGGGTGGGAGCGGCGTCAGTCGCAACTCGAGGCGATCGAAAAAGTCGCTGCGCCGCGGCAGCGGCCGTCCTTCGAAGACACTCGCATCGGGCGTCAGCGCTGACCTCGGAGCCCTACGACCCGCGAGCTCATGAAAAAGCGTAGCGCAGATGATACGCTTCGCCGGCCGTGTCCGGCCGCGCGACTAGCTCAGCGCCAGCTTGCCACCCAGCGCCTACGGCGCGCGACCTGCGTTCATAAACAGATCCCTGGACCTCGATGGAGATTTAGCCGCCGAAGAGAACTCCAAGGATTACGTAGTCAGCATTTTGGCCTGATAATGAAGTAATGATAATAATAGCAATTGGGCTTTTTGCACGGCGCTCCTTAAACAAAATTAATCTGTATTTAGACACTTCATAACTCACTGCAAGAGAAGAAATAGCCGACGGTTAATTATTGTAAAGCAAAGTATCCTGCTTAGGTAAGTATAAACCGTCACACAGCGATCATGCTAAGACAAACATGCAAAAGCCCACAAAATACTCACGGCAGCTGTTTTTTGGACCACCGGTTCACCGGTTACATTCACTCAATCGTACGCAAAGCAGGCACGGTAAAACCTATCGGGGGAGGGGCTAGACCTCAACCCCCGAGGGGCGTGGCGTACGAGATCGTGGGGTTTCCTCCAAATTTGCTCAGAAAAGCTTGTTTGCTTCGCTGGAAGTTTTTTATTTTAAAACAGTCGTAGTGATATTTATTTAAAATATAATTCATGTATATAGCGCCCCAAGATAACTTAATCTCTATTCAGGCGCTTCACATATGACTCGGGGCTCGAGCCCACGACCTCAGCAAGACCTTGGTCGGGGCGAGCACCTTAACCGCCGAACCAAACCAGCTATTTAAAGTTCTCATGGTTGGCTATTAGTTTACAGCTTGAAAAACTCAAGGACAGCGTATAGTTTGACACGTATACCTTAATACCTGAGTCGAGACGCGTGGGAATCTTATGTCGCAGAATTACAAGAAATACGAACCCGCTCCATCCCTCTCCATTTTGAGAGGCTGGGGTAGCGCGCCGAAAGTGTGCCGCCTTGCAGGTCGCTTTGAAGCTGTCGAAAGGACTACCTCTTTAGTAAACTCCAATAATCCCTTTGCAGCAAATGTGGCCGCTCTGGAAAACAGCAACAAATGCGCGTCGCCTCCTTGCGAAGCGAGTAGCGGCTGCCCTTTTTAGATTAATACTTTGAATCTGCTATGCCGCCTGCAGGCCTTCTCTAGAGCCGTCTCACAAATTTACTATTCTCTTTATTTTTACTGAATTCTTGAGCCTTATAGTCCCAGCTACGAATCGCAGTGGCCATCGCCAAGTCGGACATTAGTAGGAAGGAGGCGAATGGCTCGGTATTAGTATCGTGGGTCCGTTTGGCAACGCTGCTGCGGTCTTGCGCTAGAGCAACAACAACTGAGCAGCAGGAACTGAAGCCGACTGCTGATTCTTAGCATCCTGCGGCGACTCGCTAGCGTTAGTGCCCGCCAGAGGTCGCCGCTGCTTAGCAGCCTGCGGAGCTGATTTGAAAAGTTGGACTTTTTACGTAACGTCAAGAGTGAATGGTCACCCAACGATCCCGGCTTCGAACTAGAACTCCGGAGGGGCACCGCACGAAATGCCTTTCGACATCGTGTGAGGCTCCGCGGCACCAATCCAGAGAGACACATCCTGCGACACTTTTCGTCAACGGTGCACTAGCCAAACGCTGTCTCACGAGCCGCGCGCTTGTGGGAATTTCCTTTAGCTTCATTTAAAAAGAAACGGTAGCATTTTCTTCGAGCGGATTCAGATTTGGCCCGCCGCCGCCGACGAGGCACCGATTGACAATTTAAATAGACGGGTGGGCTTTTCGGCATCGTAAAGAATGAACGCAATAGCGTAGCTCCTCTGGACGCTGCCCGTATCGCGGGCGGCGAACGCGCGCGCGCGCCGCGCCAGCGTCCTGTGCGGTCCCGCTTGAGCAACAACGGTTGCTCCTCTGCGGTGCCACGCGTTGCATCATCGTGCTGAAAGCGCGCCGCCTGACAAGCTCATGAAACCGCCCGCGAAAGCGCGATGTCCGCCTCCCCTGGAAGCCAGGCAGCCACCAGGAACGGCCTATCTGACTTCCGAGGGCGGCTGGGCGGGCCAAGTGGTAATTGCTAGGCCAAGAGGCGCTTGAACGGCTGTAATTTGGTTGGCGCAGCCGCTTCAGGCTGTTCCCATATGGATGGACGGACCTCAGCGCCATTGTCCTCCTCACAATTGCCCTATCCTGAAGGCGGCGATCGACTGCTCCGCGCCGCCATTCTGGCTTCACACTAGGTGCTGCTAACGGGCGGTAGCCGGCGACCTGGCGGAGGAACGGATGCCGCGAACCGGGAAACCGCTGGCGACCCCGGTGCGCCGGCGGTGGAGGCAGGCAGCGACGGCAACGGCGCGTCGCTGGCGGCTCGTGGCGGAAGCTGGCTTCGGCGGCGGCGGCTTCCTGTGTAATGACGGCGCCCTTATCTGGTCGCTGCTTTTTAGCTCTCTGTACATATTAGGCTGATGTCATGTTTACTCGCGTCTCTAGAGCTATCGACGCGCCCTATCTCGAGTCGGAGCCGACAGTTTAAGAGCACGCTCCTCGCATTTTCTTCATTAAAGCTCGTAGCGGCGCCCGCCGCGAGCCGGGCCGTAAAGCGGCGGTGGGGGCGGGGTGCCTGGGTCGCCGCCGCCGCCGCCGCCTCAGCCTGCCTCCATCGGCCGGGTAAGCGCGAGCGCGCGCGCCGCCGCCGCCGCCGCGTGGGCCCGGAGTTCTCGCTAGCAGGTCCGCCGAAGCGCCGTGCACCTTCGCGAATGACGGCGTAATGTGTCCTCCGCACAATATTATGCTACCATTCACGAGAGCGCGCGTCTAGCCGAGCACCTGCCAGCGCGCGTCGGGTCGGATCGCGCGCGTCGGCTGCATCGGGCGCATGCGCCGACGGTCTGGCGCGGGCGGCACCCGTCGGCGCTGCCCGCGCCAGACCGCCCGCGCCAGACCGGCCGAAGTCGCGACCCTCGGAGCCGCACGCGCACGCGCTCCGCGCTCGCGCCCACTAGCCTCAAGATGCCGCGGCTCCTTTATGAGTGCGCGTGCGCGATCGCGCTGCGGCGCGAGCGTCGTTGCCCGGGAGAGGATCGCGGGACGACGCCGTCGAGGCGCGTCCGTCCTGCCGAGCCTGCCTGACGCGGGGCCGGCGGCTCTGCATCGCGCGCCCCCCCCCCTTTCCTGCTGCCAGCCTGCTGCCCGACGCGGCGCGCTCGCCCGCGAGTCCCGCTTTTAAGCGCGAGCAGCGCTTTAAAAGCGCGAGCGAGAGCCGATGGCGGCAGCGGCCGTCGCTGCGGAAAGTGCTGCGCGCGTTCGCCGCAACGCAGCGATTAGATAGGCCGCCCTCCTCCCTCTCCCCGACGCCCGCCGCTCGATGTCCTCCGCCGCGAGCGCTACGACCTCCCGCGACGGCCGCCTCGACCGCTCGAATCGAGGCCGCAGGCGCGGCCGCGCCTGCGCCGTGCCTACCCGCCGCACCGCCAACCTAAGAGTGCGGTTCGCGCGTCGCTGCCACCGCTGCCCGCTGCGAAGTTGGTGCTCTCGCGCTCTGACCGCTCCGTACGCGCGAGCGCAGACGCAGCGGAAGCAGCGGTGCATCCTTCGGCGCCGGCAAGACAGCGAGGAGTCTAGGGTGGTGGATGGGTGGGGTGGGGCGGAGTGATCGTGCACCGGTCTCGGTAGTCGCACTACGTTTGCAGACGCGGTCGCGATGAGCTGCGATGAAGTAGGACGATCGTGACACTAAAATAATTTGCGACAATGATAGTAGTAGCGTGTTTCGTATATTTCCTGCGATTCAGCGGGTGGCTTACAAGGGGCCACGCCCATCGACGCTCCGCTCGTCCAGCGGTCGCCGAACGGGAGGAGCGTCGATGGGCGTGGCCCCTTGGCCCATTGCCTTGCCTCTGCTTCGTCTGCACGGAAAAGCAAACGTCGCAGACTAAGCAAACAGCAGCCGTCGCTCACTCTGAAGCTCAAGGTCCAGAGAGCAGCTCGTAGGCGCTCTGTTTGCCCGCCGGCTGCGCCGAGCGTCCGAGTCGCCGTCGCCACGGCCAGGATCGCCCGCGAAGGCGACGCCGGGAGAGCCTGGCTGGCGGCCGCGGCGGCGATGGAATGGGCGGTGCCGCTGCTACTCCAGCGCCTTCGCCGCTCCAGCGCCTTCTCGGCACCACCGACCATCTGCAGAGGACATCGGCAGCTGCAGCTACTGCGGACGAACGCATCGCGATGAGCCGCTCTCGCCAGCGCCCACTCGCCGAAATCCCTCGCCGCTGACAGGTCGCGCCACTCGACGGGACCAGAGCGGCGGCGGCGGCGCCGCCGCTCTGGTCCCGTCGAGTGGCTCGAGCCGAGCCGCTTTTTCGCAGCATCGTCGGAGTAGTCCTTCGACGGCGCAGCAGCAGCAGCAGCAGCAGCAGCAGCAGCAGCAGCAGCAGCAGCAGCGCCTACGCCGCTGCGCTGCGATCGAGCGCGCGCCGCGCGCTCGATCGCGCCGCTATCGCGCTGTTTTTCCCGGGCATTTCAATGCAGTCAGGCCCGGATCCCGCGATCAGCTACCACTCTGAGAACGCCGCTTCGCGAACGCACCCCGCACGCGCTACCGGCGTGCCCCCACCCTGGGCTCCTACTCGTGCCGCCGCGCGCTCGCGAGCTGAGCCGTCGCACGCGAAGAGTGCGCGCCTCTCTGAAAGGGCAGCGCTGCCTCAAGGAGAGCGACCGGACGGCGACGGCCGAACGGCGGCGGTGGCTGCCTCCTGGCGCTCGCGTCGTTGCGATGCTTTCCGGACACGCTTAAAGAAATCTGCCGTCAATGTGCTACCGCCGATCTTGATTGTAATAAAGCGACCCTGCTCGCATTCAACAGCCGGCCAAAATCCTGACATCTGAAGGACCACGACGGTTCGTTTGAGAGGCATCCTGCAGATAAGCTGCGAGGGCACTTTGGGGCTCGCTGTTTGACCGATGCGCCCTTTTCGCTTTTACGAATTGCTTCTTATTGTATACATCCCGCCGTGCACGCTCGCACGACCTCGTTCCAGGGTAGCAACTAGTTATACAGTTCCCTTTGCAGCAAATGTAAAGCGCCTAGAAAGAGATTGAGTTCTCTGAGGGCGCTTTATCAAGTGCATTATTATTATTATTATTATTACAGACTTAACTGTCTACCCTGCGTCTGTTCTTGCCTGCAACCTGTGACAGTTACCAATGTCGTCGCTCGCAGCCACTTCGCGCTTCGACTTTCGCGGCTTCACTATATCGCGGTTTTTTTCAAATGCACGTATATTCATTAACAAGTTGCTAGATATAGTGACAACGATACAGCACGCGCTCTATTGTCTGAGTCAATTACAAATCCCTGTATAACAGATAAAATTACTCTGCGTACGCATTAAACATATGATATTTGTAACGTCTAAAATGTCTTTTATTTTCTCTTATTTTGTCTAATATATTGGGTAATACGAGTGTAATGGTGACTAAAAGGCTAGGTTTTTATGCTCTAACTGAACATATGCGTTTTATTAGTGAATAATCCTACTTAGCGGAAATTCACTTGTCGCGGTAGAGTT
Organism: Cristatella mucedo; assembly: GCA_009760855.2. Lineage (NCBI taxonomy): Eukaryota > Metazoa > Bryozoa > Phylactolaemata > Cristatellidae > Cristatella > Cristatella mucedo. Next base: position 670,175 of record WPIO01000126.1, on the reverse strand, counting down.
TGGAACTGACTAACCACGATAAATGAGGGACGACTGTATACCTGCAGACGGCACGTGTACACGAAATAGCTTTGCGACCGGTTCACAGCTGCAGTAAGCATCCATATTCAGCAGTTCGCTCAAATTCGAACGCTTCGCATGGACAATTAACCAATCTTTGTGTAAAGATAATTGTTCACCCTACTACGGTTGCTGGTCGACTCGGCGACTTAAGCATGCACGCCGCTGCTGCTACGTTTGCACAGTGAGCATTTAAGAAGCTGAAACGGCGGCGCTAGCTTAACCAGCCAGGTTACGGCTGCTCTTAATTACTAGCGGCTGACTGCCTGCGGACACCTCTTCGGTGGGTCACAGTAGTTCTGTCACGGAAGACAACGCTACGCCATCTTGCCGCTTGACGGAAGTGTGCCGTCTTGTCGGGTGACGCAAGTGCACCATCTTGCGGCGCGACGGACTTTCTCGCTTTAGTTAGTGGAGATTCACGATTAATCGATTATGCGATAATCAATAGCTGAGGCTGTGTAAAAGGCCGGCGCCATGAAATATACAGGCAGTTGGGATTTCAGACTCAGCATTCAGCCATTCGAGCTGACTTGAGCTCCGGGCCACAGAGCCTTCGGTGTACATCATGGCCGCTGTCGAAACGCAGGTAACCGTCCGCTGCTGTCAAATAGCCTGGTCTGCATTGCGGATATGGACATGATATGTCAAGGTACGAGTGCTTTTTCTAATGAAGGAAGGCATGACGAAGCTTTTCTGTCAAGTCGGGGCTTTTCGGCACACTCTGAAATAATAATATAAAATAATAAATCCTAGCTGATTCAACAGCCTCTTTTTGTATAGCGACAGAAGAGCCTTTACGGCTATCACCACCACTTGCACTGGTGATAAAAGAATCGCCCACCACAGGAATCGAACCCACGACCTCGGGAACGAGGTCATGTAAGCAACTGCCTTACCTAGTGTGCCATCACGGCTCACCGACTCTTCAATTAACCAAGACTGCTAATAGTTATTTGTAATGTAATGTAATGTGTTTCTGTCTGTAACTCCACAAAGCCATAAAGACTATGTGGGTGCTACGCAGGAGAGATGTGTATAGCGCACTCACAGCTTTAGCGGCTTTTGGTACGCATTCGGTAGCCAACAGACTTCGTCTCACGCAACAAAGAGAAAGTGGGAAGCATAGCATAGTCAGGAGAGCAGTTGAGGTAGTGAGTAGCATAGAAGTAGCAGCTGAGGACCGCTGAAAAGAATGAGCCATAGTCAGCAGCAAGAGAGTAGTTGTCGTTGCGTAAGAATTGTGGAAGCGAGTTCCACAGTCTAGGATCTGCAGAGCTAAAACTTCTGTCGCCAACTGTCTTTAAGCGGATAAATGGAACAGCTAATTTATTGTCCATACAGGACCTGAAGGCATGAGGAGGCTGAAACTGGTGCAGCAGTTCAGCTAGATACAAAGGAGCCAAGCCGTGGCGGGCCTTGTGGGTCAGCGTAAGAACTTTGCTCTGTATCCGTTGATTAACCGGCATCCATCCTAGCTCTTTTAGCAAATGAGACACGTGGTCAAACCTCTGAGATTTGCAAACTAGCCTTGAAGCCATATTCATAGTCCGCTGTAGTGGCATGATAGCTCTCTTTGGTAGCCCAGCCAAAAGGGAATTACGATAATCAAGCCGAGACAGAACTAAAGAGCTAGTTAAATTTTTTACAAGCCACTGTGGGAGACAGCTTCTAATCTTGGATAGGGATCGGATGTGATGGCTAGCTGTAGAGGCAGTCTTCTGAATGAAGCTTTTGAAATTGAGGCAGCTGTCGAACACGACACCTAGATTACGAGCACGTGGTGAAGGTCGCACAATAGCATCACCTATTAGAACAGCAAAGCCTTTTAATCCAGCCACACGCTTAGGGTGTCCTATGAGCAGCAGTTCGGTTTTATCGTCATTTACTTTCAGGAAGTTTTCCGAAATCCAGGATCGAATGTCGACAAGGCAAGCGTTTAGTTTATCAGTTGCTGCGTAGATTCCGACGGTTTGACTGACAAATACAACTGAGTATCATCAGCATACAAGTAATATCCTATTCCATGGGCCTTAATTACTTTTCCAGAGGTTGAGTGTAAATGAAGAACAGCTAGGGACCGAGGACGGACCCTTGAGGGACTCTACAGGTGACCTGTCTCGTGTGTGAGACCTGACCCCCACACGAAACGGATTGAACACGATCAGACAAGTACGATTTGAACCACGTCAGTACCTCATCTGTCAGACCGATCGTTGTTCTCGATCGTTCAAGTAGAACATCCTGATCAATGGTGTCGAAGGCAGCTGACAGATCTAGCAGAGCTAGGGCAGTGACATTCCCGTCATAATTGCCACGTAGAATGTCATTGTTAACACGGAGGAGAGCAGTTTCAGTGGAGTGCTGCCTCTTGAACCCCGACTGAAATATTTCTGACATTTCAGCGTTTTCAATATGCTCAACCAGCTGCTTAGCAACAATTTTTTTCAAGAATCTTTGACAAGAAAGGAAGAAGGGAAACTGGGCGATAGTTTGCAAGGACCTCTGCATCTAGTCTAGGCTTTTTAAGTATGGGTCTAACGATTGCCGATTTGAAGGAATTGGGTACGACCCGTTGTGCCGAAGAATTATAAATCTCGATTATCGCAGGGCTAAGTTGTTCTGCCACTGAAGACGAGAGAGATGATGGTATAGGGTCTTCAGGAGACGAGCTCTCTTTGCTAGACCTTATTAAGGTAGCCACATCGCATGAAGAAACCTCGGAGAACCTGTTAAGGAAGGTCACAGGTCGTGACTCCACAATTCCTTTACTCGGAGGGGGTTTTATGGCGGCACGAATGTGCACAATTTTTTCAGTAAAGAAGGCTGAAAAATTTTCGGCTGAGCTGGTAATATCTGGGGAGTCAGACCTCTTAGAATTGGCCAGTAAATGGTTCGTATTACTCTTTAGGGCAGATATCGATAAAATACTGAAAATGTGTTCAAAAATTGAATATTTGAATATGTTATCTTTCAAAAGACAAACATCTGAGCAATGGCATGGGAATTTTTGACGATTTCCACATTTAAGGAAGAGATGATCGTGCAAAGCATACATAACCTAGAAGGAAACCGGAAGCAACACATTCAAAAATAAGAACTTTACTGACTCCAACGGTACTCTGCTATATTACGCATAACTAATAGCGGGAGGGTGCCTTCGGCGACCAGAATCAAAGTCTGCTTCAACGAGAGGCTGCAATATCTTTCTTAAGTGACGTTTCCATAGCTTGACTCAGTAGGAGAGGCTGTGGGCGGATTATCCTCGATGCCCTGATTCACGGCCTGTCTCAGGTCCAGGCATTCCTTGTGGCATTCCTACAGTGCTCCAGTTCCCAGTTGGCCTGTTGACGATGGGAACTCTGGGCGAGTAACCCGAGTAAGCACATGTTCGGCTTTGTCACTTCAGATTGCGCATGCCTTGAGCCGATGTACGGCAGCCGGAACAAATGCTTCTAAGCCTCTTAACCTACTTGGAAGTCCAATAAACCACCGATGTCCGATTTTAGTTGGATAAGCATAGCTAAAAAGATCATCAACCATCCCGAAACTTTTTACAGCAATCATAGACGTGTATAGCAATGCTTATCCAACCGAAGTCAGACGTTAACTACTGCAGTGATATTCACGCAGAGCCGAACACACATTTGAAATTTCACGCTGACCCTTGAAGTATTAGCAGAGTTAGGGAATTTACAAGGCAAAAAGATAAGCTGGACTGTGAAGGACCTGTCTAAAAGTCACAAGCATTTACTCCAACAAGCTGCAAGTATGCACGTCGATATACCAAGGTTCAACAAGTTGGGACGCAATTCACACATGATGCTGAGATAGGTAAATTTCTGATTTTTAGATACGCAACTTTCGGTTTAATTCCTGCATAGACATGCTTTACATGATCATTTTTTAATTGAATGTTGAAATTGTTAAAACTTCCGATCCCACTTCTAACGTGCGTTTTTTTAAAGAACCCCAAACCAAAATTTGATTGTTGGAAACATTTTCAGTATTTTCTCGTTATTTACCCTTAAAAATAGATGAGCATGGTTCTGAATTTTAGTACACATAAATTTTCGTATGTGAGACGCCAAATAATTGTATTCCAAGACCATTTCTCCGCTGTAATTAGGCTGGTTGAAAATGGACAGCTTTGTACAGAATTGTCTTTCGAAATGCAAGAAGTCAGCCTTCGCTGTTTATCTGACTTCATATATAGTCACTGTTGATATCTTTATAGCAGACTATCATACTCGTTTACAAATTTAAGCTAAAAATCTGGAACTCCATTCTTGCGAATACTAAGTTTCTGATTTATCAGAAAATGTCATCTTTGGGAGACCTTTGCCCCTTATCTGGGTCATCAATATCTTTCCCCACATCAAACCGTGAATGGGTTGGTGGCTGAAAATCAGAACCTTTTCAATCACTTTACAGTTGCTGAAGAAGTGCCTTGGTCACCGTCAAGATGAGTTTCTCTGAAGCAAGTCACTGACATGTTTATGGAAATATTTGTGCTAAATGGAGGGAGGACGCTCTTTCAAAAGAGTGACAATGTCACAGGCCGGCACTGACAATGTCACAGGCCAGCACTGAACTAAGAAGCTGCCAGAACTAGCTGTTTTTCATGCACTTTGGGAAAACTAGTGGCTGACGCCCTCAGTTGACTTCGCTGTAAATTTACTTTGCGCTATGAATCTTTGCTATTATTTTGGCAGTCTATTGTTAGCTAGGCTCTTCGATGTTAATCGAATACAGAAAGTGTCACTACTAGAGGATTTTCCTTAAGTTATTTGTATACGAAAAAAGTTGTGAATGTCACGGCACGTTTTGGAGTGTGAGCAGATGGTGCGAGAATAGGGTTGTAGTTGTGAACAACGGAGAAGGTTTTAATATTGAAAGTGCTTTAAATAATATGGCGATCAGCCTCTGCTGTTTCACTTTGGGTTACCCACAGAAGTCGTTCCAGATCGCACGCGATATAAATATTCGTATTTGCCCATGATTTATCTGTTCCCTTAGTTGCTGCCCTCACACGGCAGACGGCCACCGATAGATTTGAATTTTTTTTATTTCTCAATTTCTGTTCAGCTGCTCCTTCCGTTACTCCGCACATGCTGCACTAGGCAGAGCCGGCAGTTGGGCAGGAGCCAAGTTCCGCCTGGCGCTACCTGGCTCGTCAGCGCTAGCGGCATTACTTCCGTAGGCGGCCAGCCTCCAAGGACGCCGCTCCACGGCAGAAAAGGATCCAGGTAGAAAGCTGCAGCCCCCCCCCCAAAAGACTCTTTAGCGGCGTTTCTGCCGCCACTGTGAATACCAATAAGCAACTGAAAGCCCAGCATCAATGGCGGCTGTGTATTGGCTCTGGTTAGTGATGCAGGATCTGTTTAGGAGGTCTGGAAGCCGGAGCTGAGCAGAGCCGTAAATCGTCACCGTGTGTCCACGGTTTTCTTTTTACAACTCCAGAGAGCTTTTGTTGCGTCCTTGGACCGCGAAAGAATGGAGTCCATTGGCTATGCCAAATATTTTCCGCCGCCCGACCCTTTTTGGGATATCGGGAAAGGCGATATCCTGACGAGAAGCTGCTGGAACTACCCCGAGCTAGGACGTAGGACGGTCGTTTCCTCCAGTGGGAGCTGCAGCCGCGGCGAGGCAGATCGTTGTGGCTCGTGTGCCAGCATTTCTCAGGCACGTCGCGAGTTTGCTGCACTATTTCGCCATTATTTCGCATTGTATTTGCTTTACGTTTGCATTGCATGAACACGAGCGAACTGTTGTCACTTTAATATGAGCTCCACTAGCTCGCCATCGAGCATCGAATCAACTTCAAGATTCTCAGTCTGGATTTCAAGTCCCTTCACTCGCTCGCACTAACCTACCTATCCTTGACCTCCTTGCATCTATAGTTCGCTCTCCCACTACCCGCTACTCCGGCTTCCAATCGTCTTACTGTTCATCGCCATAAAATGAAATGTTTCTGCGATCGGGCTTTCAGCCCTTTTTGCACCGGAAGTCTTGAGGTGGCGCCCTCCATCTGTAACCGCCAGCACAAGCATTATTAGGGTCTCAGATCAAGACTCATCTGCTCGGCGCAGCTTTCCCGGCACCACAGTGAACCGGGCTTATTTTTCCTTCATGCTTCATCGGCTTACCTGTGTACGATTACGTGCATGCTACAACCTAGTGGTCAAACGAACGGGTGACCCCGAGTGCCCTTTTATATGCCTTTGCATGCTTTTCTGACCGTGATATGTTGCTTGTCATTAACTCTAAGCTATTTCATCTTTTGCAGTGGGCTTAAAAGCAACCGGATTTGTTATCAGATGGCGCGTTGCAAAATGTATTTGTATTATATTTATTATAATTTTGCTAAATAAATTAACTTTGATCATTTACCGTAGGATTCCCCAAGAGTTTCTGTCAAGCTCTTTTACGCCGTGAAGATCTTCACGAAGCTTCTGACTTTAGAGTCGGACTTCAGACTGGACCTTGAAATAAGAGAGCTCGTTTTTATCTTTATCACGGCGATACGTGCTGCTTCCAACCCATTCGAACATGACATTTTCACAGCAAGTCCTGATTCAAATTCCGCTTTTGGGCTTCCTGATCACCCGAGATGGCACAAACGAATATCGGCATTAAATTATAACAGTAGGTCATACAGCTGCTTGTACCTGATGTGGCTTCGCCCAAACGGTGCTGCTAAGCAGATCTCTCCGTTCGGCATAAACCATGCACGGGCTAAATATCGAGAAAGCAGTTTCCGGCTTCCGACTTCTTTGCTTTGCCTAAAATTACTTTGACCTTTTTTAGCTAGATTAGCGTATTTCGATCCTAAGTGGAGATATAATTCTGACGTTATCTGCACATTCCTTAACCGAACATCGGAGCTCCACTTTCAAAGCACGACACTCTCATCAACGATACGTTAGGTAAGTTCAACGGTGTCAAAGGAAAGTTGTAAGTTCAAGAGAATGTATTATGCCATTTCCAATATGCGAGAGTTTATAGGCCGAACTAAACAAATTGCACTCCAAGGAGTCATTTTTCGAGGCTCGATGAAAAATGGCCGACGTCGGAAGTGTAATAATTTAGCCTGAAAGCTTGATCTACCAATGTGATGACTACTAAGCGACGCAGACCGCCCAGCTAATTGTTGACACGTATCCAGAGTAGTGGACAGGCGATCTAGAAGAGAAATTAAACGGTGGCCTCGTTTTCACAGCTCAATTGCTTCATGCGTTTCGGCAGATTGAGCTTGAGGATGCGCTCAAAGCTTGTGTAACTATTAAGACATACAATGAATTATACAAAAATGTCGCCTATTTGGGCCCGTGCTATTCACGAGATAGTTGTGGAATAATGCTACCAGGATGACAGATTTATGACGGGAAAGACCAGGTTTCTTATACGCATAGTCTCACGCCGTGCCGGCAAAAATGCAAGGGGCCGGCCTCTGAGTAAGCATGGAAAAGTGCGTCTCGAGAAGACCGCCGACAGCCATCGATTTTCTTCTCGAGGTGCACTTGAATCGACAGGAAGGACATCCATCTCACTTAGGCCTGAATGCAACACGTCACCTCCGACGAACATCAAGGCCCTCGGGTCGTCTATGGATAGTGCAAATACTGGCATACATTCTCGAGAAGCTCGGTGAACGTACAGTGTCCCTCTATAAGGACTGGCCCAAAAGTAGAGCAGGTGGCAATCGAGGCAGTTCCTTGCCAATCGCGGAGCCTAAAGGTAAGGTGCTCGCCGTTAGGAGCAAGGTCGTGTGCTTGAACATGTGCATGATCGGCACATGAGGCAATGTGAATAGCCTAGATAAAGAATTAATTCCCGCAGTGCACTGTACAAATGAGTTGCATTATAAAAGCCTATATGTAATTTAATGCAACGTATCTCCGTTTGCAACTTCACAAAAACAAAGTGGGTGTTACGAAGGAGTCTCTACAGTGCACTCAAAGCCCAAGCGGCTTTCGGTACGCATTCGGTAGCCATAAACCAACAGACTGCATCTCACGAAACAAAGAGAAAGTGAGAAGCATAGCTGAGTCATAAGGGCAGTTGAGGTGGGTAGTAGCATGGAAGTAGCAGCCCAGGACCGCCGAAAAGGATGCGCCACTTTGGGCGGCAGGAGAGTAGATGTCGCTGCGTACGAATTGTGGAAGTAAGTTCCACAGTCTAGGACCTGCAGAGCGCAAGATTCTGTCGCCAACGGTCCATAAGCGGAGGTGCGGAACAGTTAATTTAATGTCCACGCAAGATCTGGGGCCACGAAGAGAGGTCTTTCGGCAAATGAGACACACTGTCAAACCTCTAGGATTTGTAAACTAGCCTTGTAGCCATATTCATCGCCGGCTGCAGCGGCCTTGTGGGGTTTTTTGGTAGCCCAGCTAAAATGGAATTGCAAAGATCTAGCCGAGACGAAATCAGGTAGCTAGTTCAAATTATTGCAACTCTCCGTGGTTGACAGTCCCTAATCCTAGATAGTGATCGGACGAGATGGCTAGCAGTGGAGGCGGTCTTCTTAATGAAGCTTTTAAAATTTATGCAGATGTCAAAGACGACACCTGAATTCCGAGTACACGGCAAAGTTTCTCAACAGAACCACCTATTAGATGATCAAAGTCTTCTCCGATCACTTGGGGTGTTCTATAAGTAGCAGTTCCGTTGTATCGTCGTAAAGTTCCAGGATCGAATGTCTACAAGGCAAACATTCAGTTTTTAGATCGCTGCAGCAGATTCCGATGGTTTAAATAAAAAATACAGCTGATTATAGTCAGCATAAAAGTAACAGCTGACTCGCGATGGGCACGAATCACTTTCCTAGAGGACGCCGAGCTGTGCCAATGGCAAAACCATTGGCCACGGGTGAGGCGTTCGCGCTAATCACAACAGCAGGCACACACATCAGTATCGAGACTTGGACGCGCATAGTTTGGTGAAACGTGCCAAACTTTAAGGGCCTGCAGATCAACGCTCAACTTGGTTTATTACATTTTCAGCTCAGTGCTCTCTGAACAGCACGTTGAACGCAATGACAATGACAGATGACAAACGGCGGGGGTTGGGCTACAAACAACAGTGGTAACTTGAGTCGCTGTGCCAACAGGGCGGATGTAATTATCGTTGCACTGCGCTATGTCCTGGAATAGCAGAATGAGCCGCGGTAAGACTTCCACGCCATTGCTAGTTACCGACCTGAGCGCCTGTGCGGAATGCTAGCGATGAGTATTTCTCGGATACAGGAGCGTCAGAGGATGCTCTTGACCGGGAGAATCAACTGCGTACTGAAATGCTTTCGGGCAAAGTTTCCAGGCTGAAGTCGGTAAGCTCTCTGCCACGCACATTGGCCCCGTCACGCGGTTCAGCGTTCGCCAATTTATCAGTGTTGGCATACATTTTTAGCTTGCGTTTGATATCGAAATGGAAACTAAAGACCAGAACAAGTCACTTGACAATATGGTAAGCGACCGAGCGGATTTCGATTTGCTCTGTAGCTTGGAAGCCTGCCTGTTGTCCGTGCTGAGCCTTCTGCGAGAGACGGGATGTGGAATATTTGGGCTAGATTTTCAGACGGTTCTCTTCCGCTGGGTCGGTTGTTGTCCTGCACGCGACTGTCTCGTCATTGCATCTGTGGTTCGTCGATGACTCATTCCGGAGTGCTTGTCATTTCATGTGGACGTTTAAGACCTATCCGCTTTACTAAACAGTGGCAAAGCTCCATGTGACCTAAATTGCTTCGCTGTTACGCCATCCTAGTACAGAAGAAGTTAGTTATATAATATATATAATTCATTTGTATAGCGCCCTAAGAAAACTGTATCTCTATTCAGTCGCATAGGGTGTTGATCGGGCAATATAGTCACTATTCTAGCGTCACTACGCTAGTGGAGATCTCATCAGGACTGCCGAAAAACGTAGCAAACGGATTGTGCGACCTAACGGCTCGCTTTATCTCGACGTTTCAAAGTTATCCACATTTTTAAATTTTGACATCTTCAAGTCTAAGCTTAGACCGATCCCACCTACGTTAATGTCGGTGTTAACTGCCATCATTCGATGTTTTTAATTAATCGATGAACGTCTAAATTATACCCATCTGGGTGGTGATGCACTTATTCGATCGGTCCTCCAATCTTGGTTGATAAGTACCAAAGCAAAATACCACTTGCTGACGGCTTTGTTTAATCTTGCAACGAAGCTGTTATGTCATATGAGAGGAAGCCCTTCGACCGTATGCAGCGATTTCCTTTAGCCACTGCTGGGCTGATCGAAACCGGCCGAGACCTGTTATTATTGAGTCTTTATCATAACCGACTTCTGCCATCTTCTGTCAACGATAAATGACGTTCAGCTGAATTGGACCAATTTGCATTATGAAACATAAACGTTTTCACAGATTCTTGCCACTATCGTAAGATGGGAGATTTCGAGACTGGTAATCCATTTCCAAAACAAGCTTTAACTTGTTCAGGCCCAGTGTAGACATACAATGGCTGGAACTCACTTCCGACTGGCATCATGACATCCTCTGACTTGACCACATTTAAAAAGAAGCTAAACGCATCTATTTGTCACAGTATTTAGTGGGTCCGTGTGATTCGTCTTTTGTATGCTTATGCGTGCTGACACTGCATGCTGTCGCTAACCATATGTGGATGCTGACCCTGTGCAAGTCACCCCTAACCATGTTATGCTTGTTGTCATTGAGCATGCTACCACTAACCATTCGATAGTGCTTCCTTTGCAGCAAATGTAAAGTGCCTAGAAAGAGATTCGGTTCTTTGAGGGTGCTATAACAAATGTATTATTATTGTTATATTGTTATGCCTGCGAGCATAACCGGCATCGCCATAGCATGTAATGCTGTTGAGAGTGCTGGAGCCGTCCTATCAGTAGTCAAGAGATGACAATGTAGGACTTATTATGTCTAGTATGCTCTGTCGTACTATCAGTTTGTGCATTTTTACTTTGCATTTGACTACCATTTGAGTTACGATTCTAGAACCACTATTGTGCCACCAGTTCATTTCAGTTTGAAACCAGTTTGTCTGCAGCTATTTTTAAAAGCTGTTCAATTCCTATTAGTTGACACTTGCTTAAGCCATCTAGGTAGCTAAAAAATCGCACGAGCATGGGAGCGAGTTCGTGGGTCCGAGTCCTTCGGTGTGCGATCCTTTATTGCTGCTGCAATCGGTGGTGATAGCCTTCAAGGCTCTTCTGCCACTCTACAAAAAGAGGCTGCTGAATCAGCTAGTATGTTTGTGTGTAAAGTATTTATACACCACCGCAAATGAACTAAATTACATTCTAGGCTTTTTCGTATTATTGAAAGCAAGAGTGTCAGCTGATGAGGATATGATGATAGAGGTAAAACCATACGCAATGTCAGCACATGTAAGCATATGTAGGACACTTCACTTGGATGGCACAAGGCTTGAATCCAGACCGTGCAATGATGTGATGACCTGCCACAGGTGGTACCCACCCAGCCAACTCCTGGCTTGAGTGTGCTGTCTAGCAGGCAGCCAAGGGTAGAGCTAAATAGCTCGAGATTATGTTGAGCTGTTACTTTCCTCGTTGATTATGGAGGCCCAAGAGCATCATTTGTCTCCTATCCAGTTGATGAGGTCCTATATAAGTTTGTTTCTCCAGGATATCATCGTGTCCCCGATAACACTGGGTCTTATAGTACGTCGTCTCATGTATTTGAGGTTGGTCTATCGAGGTTGTGCTGCATAGTCAGCCCGTACTGTCCCACAAGTGTTGACTGTTCTCTGACCTCGCAAGGGCTGACATCTACGAGTCCATCCTATTTGAAGACCATCTTTGCAATGTATTTGTGTCCCAATCTCATCGCCAAGCTGATGTGAAATGCTGAATCCGAATGTGCTTCATTGATAACGGTTTTGTTACCAGAACCTTTATTCACGCAGTGGCCGGCAGTCGTGCGGAGTATCGGAACTTGGTTTTCAGCATCAGTTTGCACCTTCACCTCGAAAACCTGCATGCTTCTTCACGGGGCTTCACAGCAGGTCATTGCTAGGAATTATTAGCTGTCTCGTCTTTCCCATTGCTCATAGATTGACATCAGAGGTATGGATTTGAGCGACAGACCCCAATAAGAGAAAAGAGGAAGAGGAGAGGATCAGGAGAAATGTTTCCTGTCAATAGAAATTAAAATAGTTCATGCCACCACGGTTAGCAGCTACATGTCACACCCACTCGTTGTTCAAACAAATAGCTCTCTAACGTTGAGGTAAGCCTCTCCGAACTGAATTGCAAGCTCTCGAAAATTGTGTCAGCAGATAATGTGTCCTGTTAAGTCCAGAGATTGACTCCAGCAGTGTAAATCGCTCACAACAATTACTGTACGTTTGTTTGCTTGGAGCTGTCCAGTGGACACAGGATGTGCTTGTAGCAGATCTGGAGGAGGTCTAAACATATATCCTCTGTCATAATGCCCAGGATTCTATAAAGCATGCCATTGGCCAGCTCGATACCACGATGCCTATTCTTCTGTTTCCCTGTTTTTTAAGTCGTGTCATATCTAGTTGCCCGTCGGTGGTGCACTGCCTTACCGTATTTTCATCTTGCTTTAGCCCACACCAGACAAACAGCTTCATAGTCAGCAAGTCTTTTTTCGCTATCTGGGTGGAGTCCGATTTTGTCTTCGCGCTCCCTGATCGCGTCTCTGGTTACTGGCCTCTTGCTGTGGTTAGCTGCAGGCTTTGGCATGAGGTATTTTTTCGGGGCGGGAGAGAGAAGATGCTTCTAAGCTTTGTTCTCGGTAGACCTGCCTTCTTGAGTCGTTAGTGACATGTAGGCTGTCAGATCGTGTTGCGTTTTTGTTATCCATGCAGTTGATTATGACCATCATTTGCTTGACAAGCTTCAGATGGTGCTCTCAATTTGCAGCAAATGATCTAGCTAAAAAAAGACCTGTTAAACAGTATACTAGTTTTTGTCAGATTGCTCTGGTTTATCAAACTGTTCCAATTTGTAAATCAGCCTCCACTTCATTGGCGCTGGCACCCCAAGCCACATTCATGTTGTGGTGCCACCATATCCTTTTGTGTAATAAAAGTGTGAGTCGGCAAGGGTTTTACATATTTAGTCAGTAATTTACAGATGAGGGATCCTTTTAAACTCTATTCAGTTTGTGGCAAGCTATCTTGCCAGCTCATTTGTCTCATTTGTATTCACCAACTGGGCCTTTCCACCTCTCGAATACTTTTCTTTATTTCATGTTGCCAACATGTTTGCAATGAGTGAAGCCCGTGGACATTCTGTAGGTCACGTCTGCTTTAATCTTCATTAGGGCTCTGCAAGGTAGGTTGGAGAGTGGATATTTTGTTGCAGCATTGAGGTCAGCTAATGCGATTGAATAACCTTCTTTCGACTTGTGTTTTAGGATGGTGATTTTGACTCAACGACCGGGTTGTTGTCGGGAAGCATGAAGCGCATTGGGAACATGGTCGCCTCCGGAAAAAACAACAGGAAAATTATCTGCTACTTTGTTGTTTTTTCTGTGATCGCCTTTTTCTTAGTTTATTTTATATTAAGCTGGGTTCGGCGGTGATAGAGACAAATGTGCAGGAGCATATTTTGTCGCCCCAATCTCTCTTGGTTTTGGGCGATGCCAGCTAGATGCCGAATTTGTGTTGGTGGAGTTACCCCCACTCCCGTTTGAGAAGCAGTTTTGCGAATTGGACACCGTGATGATAAGGCTTCGTAAATATTGGGGCCAAACTGCATCATAAGCTGTATCGATAAGAGATTTTACCAACCCCTATCACGGTGGAAAATGTTTAATATGCAGTGTGCCCCAGGTGGTCATAACTTTTTTGTTAAGGCATTCATGCATATGACTTATTTATTGTGTATAGTTGGAAGAGTAATAGAGTAATGCTTATCCATTATTTTTCCAGAAAGACATATACAACATAAATATACAATGTCACGATAATGTTTTGTTCTCAGCTTATTAATAATAATAATTTTAATTTGACACACAAACACACACACACATCATCATCATCATCATCATCAGGGGACTGATTCTCTTTTCTTGCCACTTGACATATGCTGTAAAGCAGAGGCTTAGTGGGACCTTCTGGCGCCGGGGACAAAGCTACAAATCACTATAAAAAGCTACTCAAATTGCTTCAAAGTAGCTCCACCACAAAAGAAATGCAAAAAACACGTTCTAGCGGGCCTCGTTTACTGTTCCTGCTCCCTCGTACGTGCAGGGCAATGTCGAATTTGCCAAACGACGTAACTTACAAAGCATTGACATGGACAAGTTTTTGAAATCTGTTTGTGATGCAGGCCTTCTTGATCTGCATTCAGACTCGACCGGCAGCCTCGATACCTTCACAGATGCGATGAACATGACACTCAGGAGTGCTCTTGACAAGCATGCTCCCGTTCGCTCTATCCGTGTTCAAAGTCGTCGAGATTCCTTTCAATTTACAAAAAAACTCCTTAAGATGCGCCGTGTTAAGCGCAGGCTGGAACGTCGTTTCAAGAAATCGGGGTCTGAGGCAGACCTAGTCAATTTTAAAGACTTCCTTCGTGTTTACACACGAAAGCTTAAAAAAGCCAGGGCTTCTTTTTTCATTAGAAAACTGAATTCCTGCCAGTCGGACACTAAACAGATTTATAAGACAGTAAACCATTTACTGGCCAATGCTGTCAGGTCTGACTCCCCAGATATTAAGGGCTCAGCCGAAAAGTTTTCAGCCTTATTTACTGGAAAATTGTGCACATTCGTGCCTCCATTAAGCCCCCTCCGACCAAAGCAATCGCCATTCCTCAACCTGTGACCTTTCTTAGAAGGTTCTCTGATGTTTCTGCCCGTGATGTGGCTGCCTTAATAAGGTCTAGCAAAAAGAGCTCGTCTCCTGAAGACCCTATACCTTCATCTCTGTGGTCTTCACTTGCAGACCAACTTAGCCCTGCCATGACCAAGATTTTTAATGCTTCTTTGGGAAAAGGGGTCGTCCCCAAGTCCTTCAAATCAGCAATCGTTAGACCTATTCTTAAAAAGCCTGGATTAGACGCAGAGGTCCTAGAAAACTATCGTCCAGCTTCCCTTCTTCCGTTCTTATCAAAGATTCTTGAAAAAATTGTTGCTAAGCAGCTAGTTGAACATATTGAAAATAGTGGAATGTCAGAAACATTTCAATCAGGTTTCAAGAGGCAGCACTCCACTGAAACTGCTCTCCTCCATGTTAACAATGACATTCTACGTGGCAACGACGACGGGAATGTCACTGCCCTAGCTCTGCTAGATCTGTCTGCTGCCTTCGACACCATTGATCACGAAGTTCTGCTCGAACGATTGAGAACAATGATCGGTCTGGCAGACGGAGCACTGGCGTGGTTTAAATCATACTTGTCTGATCGTGTTCAATCCGTGTCGTGTGGGGGTCAGGTCTCAGGCAAGAGAAGGGTCACCTGTGGAGTCTCTCAAGGGTCTGTACTTGGTCCCTTGCTGTTCTCCATTTATACGAACCCTCTGGGAAAAGTGATTAAGGCCCATGGAATAGGATATCACTTCTATGCTGAAGATACTCAGTTGTATTTGTCATTTAAACCGTCGGAATCTGCTGCAGCAACTGAGAAACTGAATGCTTGCCTTGCCGATATTCGATCCTGGATGTCGGAAAACTTCCTGAAATTAAATGACGATAAAACCGAACTGCTTCTTATAGGACACCCTAAGCGTGTGGCTGGATTAAAAGGCTTTGCTGTTCTAATAGGTTATGCTATTGTGCGACCTTCACCACGTGCTCGAAATCTAGGTGTCGTATTCGACAGCTGCCTCAATTTCAAAAGCTTCATTCAGAAGACTGCCTCTACAGCTAGCCATCACATCCGATCCCTATCCAAGATTAGAAGCTGTCTCCCACAGTGGCTTGTAAAAAATTTAGCTAGCTCTTTAGTTCTGTCTAGGCTTGATTATTGTCATTCCCTTTTGGCTGGGCTACCAAGGAAAGCTATTATGCCACTACAGCGGACTAAGAATATGGCTGCAAGGCTGGTCTTCAAGTCCCAGCGGTATAGCACGTGTCTCCTTTGCTGAAAGAGCTAGGATGGTTGCCGGTTGAGCAAAGGATACAGAGCAAAGTTCTTATGCTGACCCACAAGGCCCGCCACGGCTTGGCTCCTTCGTACCTAGCTGAACTGCTGCATCAGTTTCAGCCTGTTCGCGCCCTCAGGTCCTGTGTGGACAATAAATTAGCTGTCCCATTCCTCCGCTTAAAGACAGTTGGCGACAGAAGCTTTAGCTCTGCAGGTCCTAGACTGTGGAACTCGCTTCCACAATTCTTGCGCAACGACATCTACTCTCCAACTGCCGACTATGGCACATCTTTTTCAGTGGTCCTGAACTGCTACTTCTATGCTACTCACTACCTCAACTGCTCTCCTAACTCTGCTTTGCTTCCCACTTTCTCTTTGTTGCGTGAGACGAAGTCTGTTGGCTACCGAATGCGTACCGAAAGCCGCTTAGGCTGTGAGTGCGCTATACGAAACTCTCCTGCGTATCGTCCACATGGTCTTTATGACTTTGTGGAGTTACTGACGGAGATACACAATCGAGTCGAGAACAAGTTTTAGTAACTGTAGTACAGGTACAAGGTAGCCATCGCAGCTTTAAGTTAGGTGAATTTTATCTGGCCTTGAACGTGGCAAACTGGTCTAATACAGTTTGAAGTCAATATTTTTTAGTGTTACTTTCTCTATGCTTAACAAGGCCAGATCAGAGAGCCGATCTTGCCCAATTTGTGCTCTCAGTTAAAACGGGTATCTTCAGCTTGCTAAACGAAAGTTCACAATTGGCAACTGATGCAGCTATGGTTAGAAGAACTTGCAAAGCAACTCTCAAAGGAAACATCTTCTCCATAACTGACAATGAAAGACATATGAGTTCCAATGGCGTCTTTAGTGCTGAATCATGAGTGTGGCAAGAAGCGTTGTAGTCACATATTTTGTTGTACAGCTCTGTTCCATCAACAACTGAAAAATAGAAGCCTTCAAGATCTAGATATTGCTGGCAGAGTTTGGCATAGTCAAGTGTCTTCAAAAACTTCTCAAATTTCAACCAGAAACCAAATTTGGCATCAAGATCTGTGAACTGGGAAAACCTAGTTGTAATTTCTTGTCATGAGATAATCTATGCTGTCCATTATTCTTGAAATGTCCTACTCTACTGTGAGACCAACATCTTGATAGAGTTCTCCAAGGCACCTGGGTCCTTCGACAGATTCTTTATTTAACTGCAACTATCCACAATTCACACCTTTTGGCATCTAGAAGTTATTCTTGGTATAGGTATTCTCGAAGTCTAGACAACTCAATCTTTAGAGAGTGGAGGTCACAGCAGGCGTCTTCGAATTTCATCTATGGATCCTGCAGTCGTTTCTGAATGCAGCCGACCTTCCTTAAGATGCAGTACCGAAATGGTAAGAGGGCCAAAAAGTTGGTTCAAGATACAATGTATGATACTGCCAGCTTCACTTCTTGTTTCAAGTGTTCCACTTAAGTCCTCAGACAGTTGCTCCAGAAGACCTACAATGCTGTTCAGTCCATCATTGATAGCTTTCACAGCCTCCACTCTTGCACTCCACCTTATTGCAGTCACGTTTGACAGTGATGGCTGAGACTTTCTTCAGTTCTTCCCACCTAAAGAGTGGATCTTGAAAGAATAAGTTGATGCTTTCTATTATTCCAAAAAAGGTAATGACCTCGGAGTCTTGACTTGCAGCTTGAGCTCCTGCCAGGTTCAAGCTGTGATTATCCCAATTTACAACAATTGCCCTCCTATGTCTTGACAGTATTCTCTTTTGAACACCTGACACGTGGCCAGACGTGACTGCTGCGCTGACTTAGCACAGCCAGTTAAGCCTAGCTCGTGTGCTCCAATAATGTGTCGGTGCTCAGCCACGATACGCTGCCCTTGGCGCGACTCTCGCTACCAGCTCAGCCAGGATGGGGCGAGCGGACGGGAAGGCAAATTGGAAATCAGAGGGAGAGGTGAACGGCCGTGTGCTTGTTTCGCTGCGAGCGACGGCCAAATATGAGCGACGGCCAAATACGCGGTGGTTGAAGCCTCCTCGGTGTTTCCGTGTCGTCGTGTGCGCCGCTAGAGTGGCCCTAGCGGCGTGCTAAGTTTGGTCGCAGTCTGCAAACTTGCTTAACTAGCTCAGCCAGAAATAGTCAAATTCATTGAAATATGGCTTGAAATCAAGATTTGTATACTAACACTAACAATTTAAAAAATATGCACAATCCATTTTGCTTTTGGCGCCCCTTGGCCTTGACGCCTGGGTATATCTGCCCCTTTGCTACGCCTCTGCTGTAAATGGAGCTTGTCAATGTGGTTAGTGATGGCATGTTGAGTATCAGCACGTTGTGTAACTAGACAAATGAAACGTCGCAAGGATCCAGAAAATGCTGTGAGAAACAGATGCTTCTTTTTAAATGTTATCAAGTCAGGGAATGTCGCGTGGTCAGTCGGAAATGAGTTCCAGGCTTTGGGAGCTTAAGGTCTCCAAAAGATTTGAGGTTGGTTAGAGGCACGACTAAACGACTCCAGTCAGAAAAGTGAACCGAGCTATGCCTGGCCTGATTACGAAGTTGTTAAACTAAACGGTTCTGAGCAGCAGAATGAAAGGACCTAAAAGTGAGCGGTACAACCTTGAAGCCGATCGAGTCTAAGCTTGTAAAGAAGCCAGAGCAGTGGTCGATGAGAAGTAGTGTAATGTGGCGATCGCGACATTCACGGTAGACAGGCCTAACTGTACAGTTTTACACCAACTGTTGGCGTCTTATTGCACAGGCCGAAAGACCTGTGAGTAAAAAAATAAATCAAAGTTCTAGCTGATTTAACAGCCTCTTGTTGTATAGCGACAGAGGAGCCTTTACGGCTATCACCACCGCTTGCAGCGGCGATACAGGATCGCCCACCACAGGATTCGAACCCACGACCTCGGGGCCGAGGTCGTGAAGAACAACCGCCTTACCCAGTGAGCCGTAGTGACTATAAGTCACAACGGGATGTCACAAATGCTTGGATTAACTTGGATGCGGTACCCTGTCTAAGCAGCCCCGCATTTCTCCAATGCTACTGCAGCTGGTCAGTGGCTGTAGCAAGACGTGCCTTGGAACGAGTGTCGCGAAAAAAAATCTCGGCAAGACTACTTGAAGGTAGCACTTAGTATTACGTAGTGGAATGTATTAGCTGCAAGCCTGCACGGTCCAGAGCCTATAGACCTAGCGTACCGTAGCAACAACTTAATTAGTCTTAATAAATCCGCCGGGTGTAAACTCCGAGCAAACCAAGCAAGCTAAAATAAAAGGTGGCTAGCTCACAAGCTGATAATTTGAAATTAGAGGATGACACACACATTTTTTTCATTACGTTCAGAGTCCAAAGCACTGGGTGCCTGTGCCTCTACTACTGGACACGCCCAGAGTGGTTTAGCGAAACTTTTCCTTCTCAAGCCCAGTGCAAGGGCAGGCACTGCTTCTGCTAACCGTTTCTGATGAGTGCAGAAAAAATTGAACACCTAGAAGAATTGAGAAACCGTTAGTCACGTTGATTTTCATCGTCGGCATAGCAGTATTGATATCAAAACAGTAAGATTCCAGCATACGATTGCATGAGGCTCGTAGGACTAAGCAGCACTTCGCTTGTTTATACATAAAAGAAGCTTTTAGTGCGACGTCGGAAGCCGGACTAAGTTGCCTAAATAACTTACTTTAGGCGGGAGCTCGCGAACTGTAGACGCAGGAATGAGCACATTATATGATCATATATGTCCAGAGATTGTTGTTCGGCGGGCGTGGAAAAATGACGAAGGCGATTCGTGCTTTCTGGTGCTGCTTGGTCTCTAAGTTTGCCGTTTCCGATCCGTCAGAGGAGGTTGCGGAAGGGGAGTAAAAGCGTGTAAATTCTAGCGCGACGGAAGACCAAAGCTTTGGCATCTTATTTGAAGACGGAGAACTTTTCTGCACTCGGTGAGTGGCTATTTTCGATTCGAGTAGGTCGTCGACTGCGTCTTTTTCAAGGGTCTCCTCGAACTCGTCTGGAGACGTACATCGCAGAGGCGATCATTAAGCGCTAACTTCACTTGAAGTTCCTTTTAGGAGTTTACTGCGCATTCTACGTTAACGGAATATGCACAGTGCATAGAAAAAGATTTAAGTTCTCTGAGGGTGCCTTACAAATGTTTTATTATTATTATTATTAGTATGTTATAGAGTTTGTACTAGAGTCGTAATTCTGAGCCTGCTTAGGTTGTGACGAGCGTTCACAATCTGGGTAGATGCTAGTAATTATCAGTCCCGCGAGGGTATTTTAAGGAAGATAACAAATATCAGCCCTTGGTCGGATGGTTAACGTCCTCCGGCAAAGCGGACAGTAGTAATTAATTTATACTTTTTGTGATTACAATTGCAGAAGTCCTTGGTAGTATAGTGGTTAGTATCCCCGCCTGTCACGCGGGAGACCGGGGTTCAATTCCCCGCCAAGGAGTAGTTTTTGTCAGATTTTTAAGAACTTTACAACTGTTAAGGTGTAATATTTGATGCTGGTGGAAGTTGGCGCCGAGACCCTAGCAAGCGTGCTTGATGCAAAATACGGAGTCAAAGAGCTTCTACTTAATACAATATGTAGGAATCGCAAATCGAAGCCCAGTGCAGGAAATATGTACCTTCCTTGGGCAGGAAATGACAATGCACTGGAGGTCTCATTAGCCTTAACAAGTCGTAGCGAGGACCTCCGATGGCCCAAGGACGGAGCCTGAGGTTTAACCTTTGATACATATTGTAGCATTCGAAGCAGACATAGCGGGACCGCCTATCCGAGTGTCACAGCGAGTCAAGGACATTTGTTGTGCATCCGGCGACGGAACCAGTCGCTTCTGGCATGTGGCGGCATCTGAAATTTTTTGCTCGCACGGTGCTTGTGCAGAATAACGATGTCGACGTCGCATTTAGGACCCTGGAAAGGTACTGACGGACGATTCTCCCCGAAGCGTGCGATTTACCGTAAATGATGCTGCCCTTACGCTGTGCACAGGCAAGCTTTGGAAAAGTGCTACTCTGCCGCGTCCGGTGCGAAGAATTCAGCGGCAGGACGCTTATGTGACTGCACGCGTGCATGCCCTACCTAGATGAAATGTATAGGCCAAAGAGACCATGATTTCTGGATTACTTTGAGTGGCTTGCTGAACTTCGGCGACCGTACTCTTGCGACTGAACCGGCGGCTCGAGCGAGCTCGCGTTAGCGGGACCTCGTTATAAATCTCGAGCGTGTCCTCAGTGCGCGCATTTGCTATACAATTGCGTCCGTGCTGGGGTTCCCGTTTGTTGTGCGTGTCCGTTCGTGTTTCTTTTTCGTGGCTCGCGCGTGCGCTGTGTGCATGTGCCTGCTCGTATGAGTGCTGCTGCGTGCGTGCGAGCGCGTGTTTATTTACGTGCGTGTGTGCCCGCACAAGCCCGAGTCTCATTTGTAGCCATCTGTTGACCTGATTTTCCATTTCGTTTGTGCTGCTCTCCGTGGCTTTTTGTACTGCCCCGTATGTTAGTGTTGTACCTCACCAACTCTTTCATGGCCCTGTCGTCATTGGCACAATAGTAATAATACAGTTGAATAGCGCCCCCAGAGAACTTAATCTACTTCTAGGCACTTTACATATGCTATAAATGATGCATAATTGTATGGTTACTGATATCATACAGAGTATCGACATGCAAATATGGTTAATGTTAGCATGCATTGTCAGCACCTATAAGCGAGCTAACGACAAGTCACTAGGACCCAGCAAATTCTGTTAAAAAAGAGCGTGTCTTACCTTCTTTTGAAAATATCAAGTCAGGGAATGTTGTCATGTCAGTTGGAAGTGAGTTTCAGGCTGTGGGATCATACGAACTAAAGACTCGGTCTCCAAATGATCTGATGTTCGTACAAGGTAAAGATAGCTAAACGATCCGAGTCAGAAAAGTGGGTTGTACGATGGTGGGAGAGAATTTCTTATAGGTAGGCTGGAGATGGAGACGTTGGTGCTGGAAAGGCAGCATGATCGAGGGCTAGTACTGGTTTATAGTAGTCGTGAGAGATGGCTTCACCATCTCGTCATCAGTGGTGGGTCAAACAGTTTCATTTTCTTTTGATACTTCTTGTTTAGCTTCATCTCAGAATTTGAACCGTTGCATTCCTACCCTATCTGCTGTGATATCTATGTGTCACAGAAAAGAGTTTCAGAACCGTGATTTATATAGCTGTGAATGCCCAAATCGATAATCGTAATGCTGAAGAGCAAGAATAAAGAAGTATATATATATATATATATATATATATATATATATATATATATATATATATATATACAGTATATATCCTGTCGCACTTGGGAGTTGGACCCACGGCCTTCAAAACCAGGGGCATGAATCATATTAACTCAACTTCTTTGACATATATCCATAAATTATTATAGGATACACTGCTAGCTTTATGTAATACCTTTGGCTTTTAGCCTGTCGTGTATAGCATATCTGTCACCTGCTGAGTAAATGCACGTAAATGCAAGACTAGTTCTGTTTCATTTTCTTGGTAGTCTGTACAGATTTCTTAGTTTCTGTGTAGATGTTATTTCTATGCTCACTGGAGTTATAAAACTCGGCAGCCAGTCTGTTATTAACGTCACAACTACCACATTATACCACTTCTTGCCGGCCTGCACTGGGTCCCTATTAACCGACGTATCTAGTTTAAGGTCTTGTCGATCACTTTTCGGTCCATCCATTCTCTTGCTCCGGTGTAACTATCTGAAATACTCTATTTTCAGGCTTTCCATCATGTTCCAGCTCACCCAATTCCCAGTTACTGTGTGTCTGACCGATTGCCCCACTGTTAGCTGTTTAAATTCTCTTGCTTCCGATCGCGACTCAATACGCTTAGCTGTGCCTCTCAATTATCTCAAACTCTTTGGTGACCGTGCCCTACGTTTCCGTGCTAGCCAAGTGTGGTACTTACTATAGACTGACATCGCAAGATCCCCTGATTCGACTACATTTAATTAAAAGGAGCTAAACACATCTATTGCACACACAGCATTTGCTCTGTACATGAGCTGTCTTTTTTATTTGCTTATGTATGCTCAACTTGTCGATGCAGGTGTAATAGTCATAGGCATTTGCATAGCACCTTGAGAATCAGATCTTTTTGTGGGCCCTTTGCATATGCTGGAAAGGAAGCATGTCAATTGGTTAGCGATTACGAGTATAATGTTAGCACACAAACGCATATAAAGGAAAATTCATATGGAGGGATTATATGAGGAACAGGTGGGTTTTAAGCATCTTTTTAAATAACGAGTCAGGTGATGGCGTGACGTCAGTAGGGAGTGAGTTCCAAGCTTTGGGAGCATACGATCTCGTAGGATGCTATACAAGTTGTTGACTACTATTATTTTGCTGCTATTTGGCTGAGTGGCCTCCGTGTTACAAGGGCCTCTGAGCTGTCAGCTGACGGCAGCATACATTCGTTTGTCTATTCCTGGTACCACGGTAGTTCACGATAATAGCGATCTCAGTACCTCAGCCCATCTCTTCATACCTCAGCCCATCTCTTCGAGCTCTTGACACTGCAACTGCTGGAGCAACACGGCAACCCAGCCGACACACTTGTTTATATAAGGTTCTGTGCTCCATTTGTGCCTACATTTGGTTGTCTCACTATTGTGTGCAGGTTGATGCCATCTGATCTTGTGGCTGTTCTTGAAATTGCCGGCTGCTTTTTTGCTGCCTTGCATCGCCAACCGGGTAATTCGTAGTACTCTGAAGTGTAAGGTTGAGGAAAAAGTTAGTCCGTCGTGTTTTTCATTAAATTATTGTTAAATTCATTAAATTATTATTAAAATCGCAGCGCACAAACTTTTTCCTTAGCCTTATGTTTTATGGCCTTCGTGATTGCAGCTTCACATTAAGCAACAGTGAATTTGGAGGGAGAAAAGCAACTTACTTGTGAGTCTGTCTTACGTTGGGATGGTTCAGGCAAATCCGTTCGACCTTATCCGGCTGCGTGCTGTTTAGCTGCCAGCCTGCTGGCTATCTGGTTGGCTCTCTAGCAATATGCTCAAGAAGCTCTGTCATGTCATAACCTTCATTGCTAGACGTGTATTTGCCCGTGTGCGCCGAGGGGAGCTCAGTGAACTGATCTCACCTCTAAAAAGTGAGAGTCGTTAGTGTCAACTGATAACTCGGGGACAAGCCCCATCTGGTTGTTCATGTGAGGATAGTACGGTTTCACCCCTGCCTTTGGATCAGATATGAATCTTCTTGCCGTGACCTCACGTTGTGGTGGCCGACCTCTCATACTTGATCTGTGCAATAAGAAGTGCCGTAACTCCTGGATCAGGTCATCACATTGTATACTGGTCCAAGCATGATACTTATGCTTTTGCATGTCTGTTTAAACATGCTACATTGCATGGCAGTAGCCTATGGCTATGGCTTCTCTTTCAGGATTTGCAAAATGCTTGGATAGAGACTTAGTCCTCTTAGGGGTTTATGCAACAACCCAGTATTATTATTATTAGTAGTAGTAGTAGTATCTGTATCACTATTGGAGACTTGGAGTTTTTATTAGGATCTGAGATGCATGGATCTGAGAACTTCATGCATCTCTTTTTGCTTGCAGGATATTGAGCAATGACAAAATACTGGAGCATGTGAGGAGAAAGCGCTTTAATGAAAAACCGTATCAAGAGCGAAGCCGGCTTGCATTCGAACGATGCAAGCGGATATATAATAATGAAATGAATCGGAAGATTGAATTTTTGCTACGGAAAAACCGACTGGATCCATTTCCACGGTAGCCGGAAGTTGGCTAGTCCATCGCAACCGAGTACGGCTGTCGCCTGTGACCAGCTGAAGTTTGTGACCTTTTGTCTTGGTTACTACACAGCAACTGCTTTTGTATCTGCTATTGTGTATTGTGGTTGTTCGAAAGTGCAAGGCCTGCCTTGTTCTTCGATGCCGACATCAGTAGCCACAAATAGGTAGCTTTGCCTGTGAAGGCTGGTGTGATGTGCACTTTGAGGAGAATGGCATTGAGCAAAATACAGTGTGCCCAATGCTCTAAGTCCTCCTGAAGTAGTCGCGACGACAATATATTGTTCTATTGGCTGTCATCGATGCATAGTATGCTTGCAACCAGCTGTGTTCAGGAGCTGTGCTGGTACCTAACTTGACCGATGTTGTTTAGTTTGCTGCATAGGTAAGTTTTTAGACGGCAGATGCAGCTGCTTCATGAGAGTTAGCAACTATTAGCAGAGCCCTGGATTCTGCACCTGAAAGACTACGGTGCAACTGGGGCTTGGTGCCCCTTCTACCTCACCGTGAGTGTTGATCCAAAGGGAGTCGTTTAAATGTACACACGTTCTGCCACTATTGACTTCGGCACTCTATCCAAGCAATCCTAAAACAGATCTCCGGTGCAATTAAGCAAGCAGCCCGGCTGCCAGCGCATTTATGCTGGAAGTAAAAAGAAATAGCAGTAGCGGCTGCCGGATTTATTTACGGCTCACCACAACATGCAGCTGGCACATACCTGCCAGTAACGGCCGCAGCACTGGTCAGCATTGGGAGTTCAATCCATGAGCTGCTACCCTAGAGGTGAATTTCGTCTCCGTTTTTAATGTTGCTTGTCAGCTGACGGCATCGTAGCAGAGCCCTTGCACCTGAGGCCGATTGTGCCTTCGTTCGTGGCTGTTTCACTGTCAACCAGACTGTAGACTTGACTGCAATCACTTAACTAATTTTCAAACGACCTAATTGACAATGCAGACAAGCTTGTGCAGTAGGCTTAATTGGTTATTACTTCGTCATCAGTGAACCCAACTGACTAAAATAGCCTGCATATGGTGCCATATAGTCACGTAGCTCATTCTGGTGGGTTCAGTTCACTGTATCGATTCATTTCCCTGCGACACAATTTTCCCCAGTCAGCTGGCCACCACTGCACCAAGCCTTTCTGCAGATCGCTGGGGGCGCCGTAGCTGTATCTTGGAAATGGCTGATATCTGCACTCACATATTACATTTGACGTGGCTGCTCATCTTTGAACCCGCCCACCATTGGATCCGAGTTTCAGTCGGGGGAGAAAAGAGATAGGAAATCGCGAGTAGGAAAATCTCAAGCTAGGGGAAGGGTAGGGCTCGGCACTGAGGCTCAGCATATGAAGCCAAAGTAGTTCGGTGCCGTACGCCAGTGCCCTGCAGGTGTCCTGAATGCAGCAGCAAGGAGCTTGTAGTTAGTAAAGTCATCCACGTGTCTAATTGCCTCCAGTAGTACCGAAATCACTGGGACGATTTCTACACGCAGGTGGCAGCATTTGCTATTCGGTTGGTTGTTGCCAACATGGGTAAATGACCAGCTAGACCAAGCGATGATAGACGTGCTGAAGATCATGGCAGCAGACTTCGGCCGGTCGCAAACTGCCTTGCTATGGGTCAGCCACTGACCTTATGCTATGCCGCTCGCGGAAGACTAATTGCTCAGTCTCCCATCTACGAGAACTGAAGGGGTGTTATCCATTTACCGTGGAACCCTGGCCAGTCGACCCATTTGTATTCCTTGTTCTCCAGAGAGCTTGGGTAGTTCTGGCACAGCACTCGTGGAATAATAGGCAGATGCTTACAACCACAACCGTGTACAACTCAAAAACTACAAACATGACAGCTAAGTAGAAATTAATTTACTCATATGGTTCTTGTCGTGTGTTCTTTAACGGCAGTTGTCAACACCATTGTTGAACGTACTTTTTGCTCTTGGGTATGCAGGGAAATTTGCCTGAGATCAAGTCGCAAAGCAAAGCCGCGGTGCCTCTCTCGCGACGTCCTTCTTTGGCTACACCTTCGACGACACTATTTTCTGCGAGACCGCGGCATAAATAAATAGATAAATCAATTCCATATCACCGCGATGTGCGGTCAGAGAATGGAGATGTATGATAGGTTTTATCGACGGGGAAAATCTATAAGGGCAATTTTGCCTCGCGTTGGGTTTTCGATAGCCTACTTCAAATTAAATTACATAACTTTAAATGAGTGCTTGATTCGTGGACACAAGTCGCTGCACTGACTTTAATGTTGTACCATTTGTGGTTGTGCTGCTGTAGTGCTACTACGATGGTGCAGCTATAATAAAAGCGAAGTCAACCATATCGGGGGAGATAATTTACGAATTGCATTTGTAGCTGCAGCACGCACTCTAGTAATTGGTATTTAACACTTAATTGTAAACTGAGCTTTGAATGAGTGATTAGCAGGCTTTTGATAGGTTCGCTATTTAACCGCACGCTGTAGCAATTACCTTCCAGCGAAACGGATTAAAGTGAACAGCCTGAACGGAATTTTTAGTCTTTGCGATGTTCTGCCGGTTGGTGAATTATTGTTGCTTAGCTTTTGCCCGCTCTCTCTCTCTCTAAATATATATATATATATATATATATATATATATATATATATATATATATATAATTCATTTATGCTCGGTCTTATTTTTTAAATTGAGTATTGTGTACCCGTGAAAAATCGTGGGTACATGCTAGTTTGCTATTAAAAAAGATGGATTCGTCGCCAAAGTAAAAAGTAGTAAGGCACATACAATAATAGTTATGTGGCTGTTTTAGGCGAATTGGGAGTAAGAGTATTTTCGGTAAAGCTGTACCATTCTAGGGCCGACAATACGCATTAATCGTCTTTAGTGATTGAATAACCGCACAATTGTTTTCAATGCTCCAGAGCTCGAGGATGCGTCGTCGAAATTTCTTTTATTTCTGAAAAATGATCATTTTTAAAAATAATTTTCAAATGCGTAACTGTAAGACAGGCTACGAGACAGGTGAGATGGTTTGGAAGCATCGGCCGAATTAGCCAGTAAATTTGGAAACCATTCAATTCGCCAGCTAAATGCCCCCGTCAAACGCGCTTGTGTGTTTACCTGACCATCTTTCGAGACATCAAGTTACACCGCGGCGGCAGCACACATTAAAGAATCGGCGAGGCAAGTCCAGAGGTCTTCAATGGGCTGGTACAGCTTTGGAGCCGCCTTCGCGTGCATCGCAGCAGTCGAGCATGTACCAAGCAGTCGACCTTAAGAGCACTATGAAGAAACCTCAGGTCAGTCAGATGGTCCTTCTATGCATAAAATAAACCACTCTCATATTTCTATTATGTTTATTAAGATAAAAATAGCTTCCTCCAAATGTATCTTTTAAACACATAATGGCTCTCTAAAGTCGGAAAGCAGGGATAGCTCTCCTTTGAATAATGGCGGCTTCCTTCATGCAGGATTTCCGGTTTCAGTACCGCTAGCAGTTGCTAGCCGTGCTTTCTACCAATTGCAGAAGAGACAGAGCCCGATACGCGGGTTTGTGCAGATTTCTGACGCGCCTCCGCATCTTAGGTGATCCTGTGTTTTTTAACGTCCTGTCAATGTGTATATCGTTTTGGTAGCCCTCATTGGCGTAGCATCAAGTATAACGTTTTGACAGATTCGCTAGAGGCACAACTAAACGATGCGAGTCTGAAGAGCGGGTGGTGCAAGAGAAGCCCGAGAAGTTAGTTTTGCTGAGATGTAAGCTGGAGCAAGATAACGATGGGAAATTTAAGTGGATGAAAGGCTTTTTATAGAGTGCTAACTGTCAGCGAATGCACAATAACGAGAGCTATACCCCGGCCAGGCTCTTCATTGTTAGGGTTTTCTTTCGGTAAATCGGACCCAAAGTCGACGTCGAGCTCGATTGTGCGACTGCAAATCGGTGCCACGTAAGCACTTTGCGGAGTGCTCTTTGCCTGGGGGGGAGGGAGGTAGGGCGATTCGTGTTGACTACCGAGCTTCAGGTGCAGGCGGCTGTACTGCCAGCTATTCCTGTTGCTTGCCCGCCCTCAAGGTAAAGTTAAGATCGGCTGATTCAGCTGCATTATTGATGTAGCGACAGTGATACCTTTATCTGCGTTCTCGCGCTTGCAGTAGGCAATCAAGGACTGTGCAGGAGCCAGACGGGATCTCGCAATCTCGATCATGAAAGGCGAGCACTTTGCCCCAGGGCTAATACGTGTGGCGTGCTTGGTCATATGTAGTACGCCGTAGTGAGCACGTTTCTATGTTTCCGAGTTGCACTCTGGCGGCGGCCCCTTGGTTTGAAGCGTCCCGAGCCCCGCGGGTTTGCGGCTCTGTCCTACCAGCTGTCGTTCGATCCCCGATGTTATGAAACAAGCGTGCACACGCCTTTCGGGTCGACCATCGTAAAGAGAAGTAGCGATTTTCAGTAGAATTTATCCTTGAGGCACGCGGTGCACGTCGAAAGATGGCTGGAAGAATAGCACATTCGTGCAGCAGCCTTTTTTCCCCTTTCTACCTTTTCTTTTATCTGCCCTGCAATTCCCGCGGAGCTCATCTGGCCCATGCGTTCATACTCTCCAGCTCCAGATCTTGATGTGCTAGCCGCATTCGTGACAATGCCTATCTTGAACCAAACATTTCTGTTTGTTACGCCTTTACTCGTGCTTTGCCATGAATGATGATATCCGTCCGAAGGAAGCAATCTATTAATATATAGACTTCAGGTTGTTGTGTTTCTACTTTTTGATTTGTCCTGTATTGATGTTGCCACTTACATAGAAATAGTTTTTCTCGTGGTTGTTGCTACTGTGGAATGGAATTCACACAACTGCCTGGTTACCAAACTATCATTGCCGTTCAGTCGCAAAACTGTCCAAACCATGCATCTCTATGTCGACTGAATAGATTTAGAAAAGTTGCCGCATGGCTAAGGCCTTTGTCCGTTAATTCGACCTCAGCCAATATGCAAGGTATTACAGCTGTAAACCATTTTTCAAACTGTCCTCAGCTTAGTTTGTTCTTCCGTCGTGGGCACTGAGATTCACCACAGCTAGTTAGACCTTTAGATGTTTTCTGTGGCTCATTCATCTCGATTGTGCAAGTGCCAACTGGACTGGGTTCAGGAAACTGGTATGAAGTTCGGTGATAAAGGAAGACGTGCTTAGCACTTCAGAAGCCACACGGAAAGATTGTACGCATCATTATTACTGCATTTCAACAGGACGTCCCATGAATAAAATAAAAAATAAGCTGCAGCTAAACCGTAAGCCAGGTTTATGCAGCAGTGAACGCTTCAAAGGACGTTGCAATATTAGACAGCAAGGTGACTAGTTTGTGTCGTTCTTCGAGAGTCAAACGCACGACCTCTGAAAGCCCCAAGGTGATAGTCCTGCCAGTTCACCCTTGCTTGATCGGTGCGCAAATCGTTGCGACTTTCCCTTGGGGTATAACATCCTAAGCTGTCTGGCTACTTAAGTTGGTGCTGCTAGCCCTAAAGCTGCATAAACACACATGTGCCCAAGGCTATGATTTAGGGCACTGCGGCAGCATCGCTTGACACCGTACATAGTTTGACACCCAACACTCAAGCCCCTCCGAGATTCTGGACCAACGTTGAGAGCAATGCTGTGATGATGTGCTGCAACGGACGGACAACGGAGTAATATAGGTTGACAGGAGGGGCTGCGCTCAGCTGGCCAGGACGAGGCTGTCACACACGTGACACTAGTTTCAGGGCCGCGGTGCGCATGCCACTTATGACTGAGCAGATGCCGTGCTTCGTCTGCCCACCCCTTGGTGTTAGCCCGACGACATGGAGCTTCGCACTTGGCGACCCAAGCAGTGCGTTCGAGGCCAGCAACTGGGCTATTCGTTACTGCCTGCTGAAGGCAGGGTGAGGCCGCATGAGGCTCCTCTGTGGCCATGTAAATGAATCGTGTGCTGCCGAATTAGCAGCTGCCCTTTACTCCCTGTATCGCTTTTTGTCGGCAGACGGTGCGCTCGATGCCATCTACGGAGGTCAAGTGGCCGCCCACGTGCGCTGTCTTGGCGTCTGCTGCTGCACCGCCAGTCTGAGCCGGCAAGATGGCCTCCCCTGTGCAGAAGACGCAGAGCATGTCGAGTCTCGAGGAAATAGGGATCTCAGGTGCGGACTACCTCCGCGAGACACTGACCAACTGTGCCGATCCAATAGCTGCCATCGAGGAGTTCCAAGAACAGAATGGCATACTTCTGCCATCGCTGAAGCCTGCTCTGCATTTCCTCGACCTGCATGGCATCAGCCGGCTGGATTTTCATCAGTCCGGTGAGCGCAGCGCTACCACCGCCACGTGCCTCACTGCCTCGCCTTTCTGGGGAGTGAGAACGCAGAGGCTTGAGCGGTGCTGCTTAGCTTGCATGGCATATGCAAAGCTGGTGCCTCAGTGTGGTGGCCTCAGCCTACCTATCTCAGCAGAAGATCGCCATCAAACTGTTTTGAGATATGTCACTGTAGTGGGGAGGGGGGTGCTATTCTCAGAAAGCCTCATTAACCATATGCTTATGCCTTGAAGAGCGTTTATATGACGCCGTCCTTAGGCTAGAGTTTGGCCGGTGTTCTGGTGTGGCGTGCGTGCATTCGAAGCATCGTGTCATCGCTGTGGCATCTGATGACGCTGTAATTAACATGTATCATTTTATTTGATTTACTCCTCGCTTGTGGTATAGGCTGTATACCACTTAATATCATACAACCTACCTTCTTTGCTAATCGATCAGAGTTATCAGCCCATTAGCTCTTGCCACTTCAACGAAGTGATGCTGCTGTTTTCATCTGACCCTCTAAATGTGTACCAGCCTCGATACTCGCCACTGGATATGCCTAGCCACGGACCGTGGCACCTCGATGTGCGTTAGACTGCTGCCTAGTTTTATAGAATTAATTTATATAATTCATTTGTATAGCGCCCCAAGAGAACTTAATCTCTATTCAGGCGCTTCACACGTGTGCTCGGGGCTCGAGCTCACGACCTCAGCCTTGACCTTGGCCCTCGGGGCAAGCACCTTAACCGTTGGACCAAACCATTCTATTGAGTAGGATTTGACTTGCTGCTCTGCACTTATCGGATGCCTTCAGGTATTCAGTTGTTGGATCTTGTTACTTCAGTGTTATATACACCTAGGAGCAAGGGTATTTTGACAGCTGCTGCAGCCACTGTGACAATTGTCCAACTGTGTATATTTGATGTAAATAGCGCATCAGGTATGCTCAGAATATGCATCATGCATTCTATCAGGTGCAAATTAAAAGAAAAATGAGCTTTCTTTTACACGTGCCACACATCTTCCTTCATTTAAATATTTTACTACTAGGAAGTTATTTTCATATTTGCAAGGGACCATATAAGTAAGATGCAAAAGTATGAATTCCCAATATTTTTATGCATCGTGCAGTCAGGCGTGTCACCTCCTCCACTCCCCTTACCTATTCCACTAATCCTGTAATAATGTTGCTCCAGCTCGGTTGTCATTTCACAAGACTACCGCTGCCCTGGTTTCGCCCAGAGGTAAGATTAACCTTTAACGGGAAGGCCATGGGCTTGAGCCCTGCCGTTAAATCAGCCAGCCATAAACTTTTTCCCCGACCTGCACTGGCTCCCCGTCAAGCAGCATATAGAATAGTTTAAGTTTCTGTAACATAATATTTCTTGCTCTGGCCTCCGCCTATCTAAAATACATAGTAGTGAGGCTTGCTATACAGATGTATTATTATTATTACTATTAAGTGTCCCACCCATACCCTGTTAATGCCGTATATTACACTGCCACAGAGGGGCTACCCTGTTAACGGTGTATGCCATCAGCACCAGCCATTTCGTACAACTTTCTTCGTCACCATGGATCGCTTTTTATACGGGTCTAAACCGTAGTATTATTTTTATTCAGAAACGACTGTTAATCGCCAGCACTGTCATAATCTGGTCAATTTGGCATGGCAATGTTTCACTAACTTTATCTAGCACCTGTCGATGCAGAATCCTTGTGTGAGGACAATTTGGTGGCAAGTTGATATTTATTGGGAATCCATTCGTCCTAGTTTTTTGTCTGTTGGCTTGGAAGGCGCGTTTTTTCTGAGGGAAATTTCTCAGTGGCCAGATTACCTTGGAGCGTGATGTTCACTCCTAGTTTTTCTGTCGCATGTTAGGATGACGGGCAGATCTAAGTGGATGCGCAGAATTACTCGAGAATAATCTGCCAGTCAAGGATTACTGTATGCATGGGCCGACTGATCATGCTGTTGTTCCAAGTTGTGTGCCATATGCTTACGTGGGTAGTTTACCGTTACTAACCTGCTACCAGTCGGATTCAACCTCGGGGACCATTTGAGTTCCACGCTAGCTCTGAGGCCATTTGGGGCATTTTTTCGGCTTGCAAAAATTCTAGTGTCTATGCCTTCAAGCTGGCCTTGCTGTGATGGCGTGTAATGTTGTTGCTGCAGAGGATGGCATTTTTAGGATGTGTTGCCTAGCAATTCAGTGTCTTCTGTTTTAGTTGTCACCATTTTGAAGGACTCCTTGCTGCAGACGCTCACAGACAATGTTGCTAACCTGCCCGAAGCACAGAGAAATAAAAAGCTGAATGAACTCATGGACAAGAGCTTTCCTCTGGTGAAGAATAAAGAGCTGCAGCCTGTCGTGCTGCAAATTATGAAGTACTTGCCCAAGATCAAGGATGACTATTTGTCAGTGGTAAGTGCTTGCATGCTGTTGTGTCGGTACATTTCATCAAGCTCTGGACCCTCAATGCCAATAAAGTGTCAGAAAAACCAAGTCATGCGTATATCGTGCGTATATCTGTACAGGACTGACTGACATACTGGGTTGATCAGGCACTTGGGTCCGAGTGAATCTGAACTCACCCACTGAGTTCTTCATTTCTGTTCGTGCTTTTGTGGCAATGATTGTCGACCTTTGTTCGCTATCTTTCAGTCGAGACACGGTGTGGAATTCCTATCGTGCTGCCTGCAGATTTTTGTCACTACTGTCGAGAGTAGTGTTGCCCCATCATATTGCGCTATAATTCTTCACAAATAGTAAATTAGTGTGTCACTACTTGTGCTTTTGTGGCTCGAAAACCCGGAAGACTATTGCACCAGTAGTGTGCGATTCGCTCGGAGGTGTGCGTAGATACAAGTTTATGCATATACGGCTGTATAGTTGCATCAGTGGCCTGTGGTCATGCTACCTACATTGCTACCACAAAAACATTTCACCCCCCCCCTGGTGGATCGATCGAGATATAACCTCGAGTATTCCAGCCTTTTATGGGCTGCTGGCCAACACAATTTCACCACCAAAGCAAAGGATTCGCGTTGTGCATTCTACCACCCTGGCTTTCTTACAAGGTGCACCAACATGTGAATGATCCTGTTTAGCAGTATCTGGGGCTATTTCTGGCTTCTGACATAATAACCATTTTCGAAGAATAATATTTTGTAGCACCGGCTAAACGTTCCAAAGTAATATTTACTGGATTCACATAGTGTCCTTTCTTAAAATATTCGTAGCAACAACCACTTTGCACATTTTCTCAGCCATCATCAAGGGTTTGAAGCATGCTAGCACAAGTATGCGCAACTATAGGCCTGTCGTGGCTCAAAACGATTGCAAGAAATCGAGGAAATTAAAAAAAATACCCAACAACATTTTCTGATAAGCAATGCATCAAAGAACTTTTTAGATTCTTAATTCTATTGAATTATTTCCATGGTCCCATGTCTCTCAGTTTGCCAAGTGCATATGCTGCACTGGACTACTTTCTCGTGATCTCAAATGAAGCTTTTTAATTCATTGAGATCGCATTGCAGCAAATGTGAAGCGCCTAGAAAGAGATTGAGTTCTCTGAGGGCACTTTATCAATAGCATTATTATTATTATTACTATTGGTTTTGGAGTCTCGGGTGTTAGCCAAGACTCATGTAGCCGCGTCTCAAACGAGGTCTTCTCTACGTCTTTGCACACATAAAACTTGACGTCTCAAACTTTACCGATTCCTGAACAAGCACTCGGCACGGCACAGTAATTTAGATGCATTTTTTTGATAGCGGGATGTTTGACACATCTAACATTCTTGCGTCGCCGTGTTTAGATGTTGCCATGGAAAACTATCGCTAGAAAGCTGCAGCTGTTTTCGAACCCGCCAAATAAGTTTCCTTTGATTTTTTCCACACCCAATACGCAATAGACCAAGGTCGCAGCACGTGCAGTTTGCAATATGTGT
Organism: Cristatella mucedo; assembly: GCA_009760855.2. Classification (NCBI taxonomy): domain Eukaryota; kingdom Metazoa; phylum Bryozoa; class Phylactolaemata; family Cristatellidae; genus Cristatella; species Cristatella mucedo. The sequence continues at coordinate 634,934 of WPIO01000126.1, read as the reverse complement.
TACTTCTTCATGTTAATTCTACCGATTGAAAGTTATTTGTTTGCTCGATTTTGTAAAGCACTGCTTTGTCCGAGATTTGTGTTGATTCCAAGGGTGCGCAAAGTTTTCATGCCAACGTAGGACGTGGCACAAGTAAAGCTAGGCCGAGAGCCTAGCTTGCCTATAGACTTAGCTGAACCGTCACTGAGTTGTCACGTGCCCTTTCTTCTTACAAGAGAGCGACACGTTCTCGGCAGTCGAACCATGGCCTGCTGCACCGAATGCAAACTCTCTAGCTAACTGCTGCCTCCTTCCACTAGACACGACATAGGTCTTCGCCAGCTTCAGTTACTTTGACATCCGAAAGTCTGCACAGGCGGTCGTCAAGCAGCAGAGCTTTCTCTCAGTGCCTACCGCATGCCGCATGACGGCACTCTCGCGGCTGTGGAAGTAGCGCGTCTTCTCTTGCCAGATAGAAAAGGATCCGGACATTTACAAAGTCACGTCAATCGAAGTGAAGCGACAGATATGGTCGCGAAATCAGGCACTGTTCGGTCAAGAGGTTTCGACGCTACTGAACGAGTACGCTCTCGTTCGCCGTCGCCGACTCTTGGCCATTGACGACTCGGGCAGTTCCGAGCCGCCACCAGCGACTGCTGCAGCCGCGTCCGCCGCAGTGGCGGCGGCGACAGGCGGTTTATTCGCGATGTCGCCACGATCTCGCCGACAGGAGGCGATCGTGCGAAGCCTCGTCGAAATGATCGGCTCCGACATATACCTGTACGACATGATGCTGCAGTTTTTGCGCACGCTGTTCGTGCGCACGCGAAACGCCCACTATTGTGCGCTGCGCGTGGAGCTGCTGATGGCGCTGCACGACGGCGACGTGCAGACGGTCTGCTCGCTCGACCCCAGCCACAAGTTCGCCTGGTGCCTGGATGCTTGCGTGCGAGACGGCATTGTGGACCCCAAGAGGGCGCGCGAGCTGCACGGCTTCCTGGAGAGCGTGCGTCGTGGGCAGGAGCAAGTGCTCGGGTGAGAGACCTGCCGCCTTGGCGGAGTGCGCGTGCGGAGCGGCCACCTCGCCAGGAACGGTGGTCCTCCTTGGCGCGAGCAACCGCGCCCCACCCCCCCCCACCCGGCGACGAGCTGGAGGTCTGTCGCTTAGCACGCTGCTTTCGCGGCCGTGCCATGAGCGAGCCGTGGGCTCGCATCATTCGCTTACCTCTCCCCCAAATTTTCTTCGTTGGCAGTGACCTCGCCATGGTCTTGTGCGATCCGTATGCAATGCACACCGTTTGCTTGACCATCGTGAAGCTGCTGCAGCAGCAGCTCGCCGCCACCGACGGCTTACCTCGGGTGAGTTTGTCCCCTCTCTGAGCCTGTTCTTCCCCCCCCTCTTCTACCTAGCCCCCCTCACCTACAGCTCAGGGCGCGGTGAAAATGGAAGGTGTTGCCGTTCGCTTGACTCATTCGGCTCAGCGAGTTTGCTCCCCTTCTGCGCTCGCTTCGTGTGCGCAAGCTGGCGCGCTTCCTCGCGCCCTCGAGAGCCTCGGCTCGCTCTTGCTGCTCGGCGTTCGACGGCCTGGTGGGCGCTGACTGTAGGACAATCAGGACATGGTGCTAATGGTACGGCTTCTGCAGCTCGGACTCGGCGCCTGGTCAATGATGGACAGCCAGTTGCTGAAGGAGCCCCAGCTGGTAAGCTTGCTCGTCGTGTGGCGTCGTTGCGTGCGAAACTCGCTGCAGCCCCGCGGTAGGTGCCACCAGAGCCAGCCAGCCAGAATCTGGCTGCACAGGCGAATTCTAGTGGAGCTCTTTGAAGGTGGCGCACGCCCGGGCAGGTTACGGGCAGCCGTGCCGTCAATACCCAGGACGAGAATAGAACATACGAGGCCCTCAGATCCAGATGCGTAGATGCGCAAGAATCGGTGAGATGGCAAAGGTGCCTTAGCAGCGGAGCCTTAATACAACAGAAGCGAAGTGCCGGTGTCGAACAAATAGAGGTTCATGTACGCAGTCGTAGTGTGCAGATTTAGGACGGTTTGATTCGCTTGTAGTGCTTTGGAATAGCCAGAGTCCGCTACGTGTCCCATGCAGAAGGCTGTCGGGTCATATCAAGCTGAATGCATCTGCAAGGCAGCTTTACGCATTAGATGGCTCTCTCTCTCTCTCTCTCTCTCTCTCTCTCGGCTGCACAGGCTGACCGGCGCAATCTTCAGGCTGACCGTTCGCAAGCCTCGGACAACGGCATCCCGGAGCACTTAAATTATGGGGAACCTCAGCACCTTGAGGTTCCCCATAATTTAAGTGCTCCCAGATGACTGACAGCCATTTACATCTACACACTAACATCTCTCACTGAAGTAGGAAGCAACTCAGGCTGGCACTGATTGTGCGAGTGATATGCAGCATTTCGAGCGCTTTGGTTACCCTCCCCTCCCACAACAACTCAGTGTGTGCAACACCACTGCCTGTGCCTGCACACCATTTTAGGATTCGAGCCTTGTTGTGACCGTAATGCCATCTCTGCTGTCCATGGTCGTGAGTGAGAACGTGCGACAGCTGATGTCGCGGCTGCCCGGAGACGCATCTGCCAAAGCGAAAGGTGCAGGAGGCCTGCCTCCACCCACAACTGTCACAGGGCTGACAGGCACCAATCCGGCTGGAGCAGCCATCGCCATCTACTTTGCCGTGCACGGTGCGTGCACGATCACCCCTCCCCTCCTGCCCCCTGGCTGCAGCATCTGTCGGAGCTCGGTTGCTGCGTGTCTGCTCCGGCTTCGCTCTTGCTGCAGGCTCGCTCAGAATTAGAGTTTCTCTAGCTGCAGCGCAGCCTGCCGGCACCTGGCAGCTCCTCTCCCTCTCTGTCTGTCTGTCTGTCTGTCAGTCTCTCTCTCTCTCTCTCTCTCTCTCTCTTTCTCTCTCTGTCTCTGTCTCTGTCTCTCTCCTTCTCTCTGTCTCTGTCTCTCTCCTTCTCTCTGTCTCTCTCTCTCTCTCTCTCTCTGGCCTCGACCTCGCTGTATGCGTGAGTGCACACGTTTAAATGTGATGCGCTTACCACGTAGCATATCGGTTATTTGGATTATTTATAGAAAACACGATCCTATGGTTGCTCACACACGTGGCGTTGCAATATTCCTCGTTGACACTCAGCCTGCATGTGCTGTGTGGTTGACAGGCGGCTTGATCGTTCTTGGCATGACGGCTGCTAAGCAGCGATTAGCTCTCGACTCGCCTAGCTTCGTGAGCCTCACAGGACGGGCACGGGCAGACTGGGCACTGACTGACGACTATCCTCATGATTTGCATAAATGATGCCTTTCGGCTGTAGCTGCATTCGCCATCTTAACTTATGGCACCGCTCTCTTCTGCCACCAACCCATCCTCTCCCCTATTGGCTGACTTAGGCGTCGATATTAACAGCGGCCTTTGCTTTGAGAGACTACCCTGCAATTCTCCCGATTGCTTTTGGCGCTGGCGCTCGCCGCTAGGTTCTGCATGTCTGTCTTCTCCTCGGGAGGCCTTGTGCCCCGATCGTTGAACAGCCCCAAATCAACTAGCGCAAAGCAATAGCCTGCTTCGTGTAATTGTCCAGTTGTTCATTCCCTGCGTAAAGAGTGGCTGCAGCAGCAGCCTCGGCTCTGTGGTTATAGGCGAGACCTTTCACCCTGATTGCAGCAGGCGGTTGCCAATCGCATGCAGCAGGCGGTTGCCAATCGCATGCAGCAGGACCCGAGCCCATGACTCATCGGTGACTGATTTGACTTGGCTTTGCTGTTGCTTGAATTGACGTGCTCCACAGACTCCAGTAGCTGATCAGATGACGTTTGATTGACAGTGGCCGCCGGCTTGAAGGAGGGCGCGTCCGTTTTCGTCGGAATCTTGGACGTGTTGGGCGACCGCTCTCTAGACGACAGCTTGCTGCACGTTCTGGTCGGCGGCTGGGTGCAGCTAGCCGAAGATCTGGCTGCTCGAAGTACGTTTATCGAGGCCTTCGAGAAGTTCTTTCTGGTAAGTGGGGCATCGTTGTGAGGTTGGCCCCCCCCCGTCAGCTCGTGGTCGCTTGCAAGGCCCCGGTTTTTATGCCGCAGCGGCTGAGTCCAGCAGTAAGGCGTTCGGCACTTCACGGCCACCTCCCAGATCGTGGTCCCCCGTCCTGCCCCCCTCCGGCACACCCCCCCCGGGGCACGCCCCCCATCGCAAAGTGGGAGTTCTTTGCTGCCCACTGTGAGCTGGGTGCAAGCCGCTAAGGCTTCTCGGCCGCAATGTAAGATGGAGTCGCTGAATCGACTGATCTTTATTGGTTGGAAGTGTGACTTCGTTATAACGCTTCTTTTGTTTGTGTGTGGTAGTTCTCTGCGATTTTAGTGCATCCTAAATAGTCTCTATACATTGACAGTGAGCATTGCTTGGGAGCTGCTAGATGACACAACAAGACAGCGCTGGCAGTTTGATGTTTAGATACCTCATTTACGTGCCTCGACTTGTGCATCCGATATACTGTATGTATAAAACCTTGAAAAATATGAAACCGAAGTGGCAGGTTGGTTCAGCAATAAATCTGGGCTGGTCGAGACTTTAAGACATTAAAATAATAGCAGTATATCTTTTTGTAGTGCCCCGAAAAACCGAATCGCTATTTAGGCGCTTTGGATCTCGCTGCAAGAGAAGCAATAACCAAGAGTTAATAAAAAGCAAGGTATTGTGCTTAGATAAGCATGAAATGGTACTCAAGTATCATGTATTGAAAGCGTGCAAAAGCACACAAAAAGGCACTCAAGACCGTTGGTTAGTAGGAGCCCTAGCTAGTGACATGCGCTAACCCACCTACAGGTAAGCACTCAAAGTTTGCAAATTAAAAGGCAAGTTCACCGGGGTGCTATAAAAAGCGAAAGCAAACCCCTTTTGCATCAAGACGTGCGTGCTTTGTGAACACGCGAGCATGCAAACGACAATTCACTCAGACGGAGCAAAGGCTTCGAGGAACAAGTAGGTTTTCAGCTTGCTTTTGAGTGTTGTAAAATCAGGAGGTGATGACATGTCAGTCTGTAGTGAGCTCCAGGCTTTTAGAGCATAGTCACTTAAGGCGTTGTCTTCAAGGGTGTCGAAAAGTAGATGGACTGCTTGATAGGCAGCCAGTGAATATTGGCGAGCAGGGCAGCTTTGACATTTACGACAGACAAGCATAGCTGCCAAGTTTTGCACCAACTGTAAGCATCTTATTGCACGGGCAGGAAGACCTACGAGTGAGTGAGTTGCAGAAGTCTAGTCGGTATGTCATGAATGCTCGGGCCAACTTGGGCTTGGTGTCCTTATCTACGCAAGCCCGAATGGCTACCATATTACGGTGGTGAAAGTAGGCAGACTTAACTGCTGTGCTGATTTGTCCATCTGACAAAAAGTCATTTTGGAAGATTTTGGAGATGGGTCTTAGATGCCAGCTAAGCCCATTTGGAGGGTTCGATTTGCCAGTTTCTGAGTAACTCTTGGTTGCCTCATAATTAGTATGGTGGTTTTATCGTCGTTCGATTTGAGAAAGTTTGCTCCTATCTAAGTGCGAATGTCAGCAGTGCATGTTGTTGTTAGGGAGCTGAGAGAGTTTGAGACATTGGAGGACAAGGGCTGATCAAAGCACAAGCGTGTTCACTGCATACAAGTGAAAACCTAGATTGCGCTTGGCGATTGCATTAGCAAGTGAGAGTATGAAACATGAAAAGAAGTGGATGTAAAAGGAATCCCTGGGGTATGCCATACTCTAAAAGCTCACTGGACGTTTGTTGGCAAGTGACATCTACTACACTCAGGGCTATACGTATTTATGCAATCAGGGATAGTCCTAATTCCGAAGCTGTAAGGTCTGAAAGCAGCTCGACGGCTCTGTAGTGACGTCCTTAGCAACCGGAATGATGGATAGCACCGTGTGGCAAGGTACATAGGATTTAAACCAACAAAAATGACTGATCTCAGGGCATTGGTGCACCGTTTTTAAAATCACGATGCTTTTTCAGAATCAAACCTTTAAGAAAATATATGTGCTATTTGTTTCAATGCACGAAAGTGTGCAAGATAAATATACGCTCACACACAAAAATATGTACGAGGTGCATTAGACACCATTTACTTAGTAACTGTTTGTTCTCGGAGGTCCCCCACCTGTGTGGGCCGGCTCTTACCTAAACCCGATTTATTACATAAAAAAGGTCTTGCTATCGATGGCCGTGTTTAGGATAACTCTTAGAAACTAAAACACCACGGTAGCCTGGAATGATCTTACCTTTAAAAATGGTAAGACCCAAGTTTTGACTTGTCCGATTGTCTTAATTGCAATCCCTATGGCCAACGATTTTTTTGCGCATGCACTTATGCGCAGGAGGAGTTATTTTTGCACTTACTGACCGCGCCATTCGAGTGGACCTGCTCATACAGGGCTTATCTGCCACGGGAAAGACAAAGGAGTTAAATAGCAAAATGAAAGGCCAAATCGCCGCCTATCACAAGATGGGTCTTAGCAACGTGAAGGTGGCACGCAAGCTTGGCATAAGTGAGGAATCTATCAGGTATGACCTGCAGAAGTATTTTCAGGGCTATAGCATGGACGTCTTACCTCGCTCCGGCCGCTCATGTTCGACGACAAAAAGGGATGACCGGCTGCTAAAACTGGCTGCTAAAACTGGCTGCACTGGGTCGAAGGAAAGCACTGCTTCGAGCTCGCTCTCTCTCCAAGCCTTTTGAAGAGGCCACTGGCAAGGCTTTAAGTGTTGATACGGTTCGTAGAAGGCTTTCAGAGCACGGCTTTTACAGAAGAGTTTGTCAACACAAGCCATTAATTAATTCGCGACAACGAAAGTGTCATCTGCAGTGGGTCCGTGACCACGCCCACTTTACAGCTGCCGACTGGAGCCGTATTCTATGGACCGATGAAAGTAAATTCGTGGTCCACTGAGATGGCAGGCGAAGGAATTTCGTCAGTCGATGAAAAGGCAAAGAGTACCACCCAGACTGCTTGCAGTCTATGCTCAAATACGAGGTGGAAGTGTGCTTGTTTGGTCTTGTTTTTTGGCTTCCGGCGTAGGAACTTACACTGAATCAACGGGATTATGGACCGGAACGTGTTCATGGACATCGTCAACAATGTTGACATGCCCTGTATCAGAGCTCTTCTGGGAGAGGACTACGTTTGGCAAATGGATCATGATCCCGAGCATACTGCAAGGGTCACGAAGCAGTTATTCGCCGATCCAGGTGTCTGAGTGCTTAGTTGGCCAAGCCAATCTCCTGGTCTCAGCCCTATTGAGCATCGTGGAACAGTTTGGAGGTCTCACTTAGAGCTGAAAAAATTATCTCGTCTTCCGCTGAGTTCCGCTCTTTGGTCGGCTCAAGCATTTCTGTGGGATTGCATTTGTCCTGATGTTTGCTGAAAGCTGGCTGAGTCAATGCCCAGGTGAATACAGGAAGTTATAAATAACAGGGGCGGTCCGACCTCCTATTGATGTGAGTACCCATTAGTACATGTATAACATTAGTTGTGATGATTAAAAGCATTGAAACACCTCATGCACATGTTTTTAGTACTGTTAGATGAAGAGCGAGACAATCAATCGATGGGATAGCGGCTTGATAGTGGCACCTATTCACCCTCGTAAATACGTTTGCGTTCGAGTTGAATACTTGCTGATTTAGCAGCCTCTTTTGTATAGCGACCCAAGAGCCTTTACGGCTACCACCGCCGCCGCCTGCAGAGGCAATAAAGGATCACCCACCGAAAGATTCGAACCCATGACCTCGGGACTGAGGTCGGGAAAAGTAACTGCCTTACCTAGTATGCCATCACTGCTCACTGTATTCCCGACCTCCCTACCTGTTTTTAATTTCATTTCTGGTCAATAGGGCACTATCCGTTGCCACTGCAGCATGTCGAAGGCTGGAAACACAGTGACTTTCCTAAAGATTCTCTGCTAGCCTTTTCAAAAACAGGGCTGCAGCAAGCAATAGGAAGATCGCTCGAGCACTCGGACTGAGCGAAGGTTGTGTCAGGTGTAAGCATCTAGCCGAGTATACTTTGGTGAGCTGTGATGGCACACTAGGTAAGGCGGTTGCTTTCATGACCTCGGTCCCGAAGTCGTGGGTTCGATTCCTGTGGTGGGCGGTCCTTTATCGCCACTGCAAGCGGTGGTGATAGCCGTCAAGGCTCTTCTGTCGCTATGCAAAAAGAGGCTGTTTAAGCAGCTAGGATTTTTCTTACACTGGGAAGGGCCCCCTGGCCAACAGCAGGCAAGCCGCCAGAGCTGTACGTCGAGACATGAGGACCATTTGCTGAAGATGGCTGCACTACGCCACTGGAAGGCCTGCTTGGCCAAGCTACCACAGCCCCTGGAAGCCATTGCAGGGACCCAAGGGTTGTGTGGGAGGGGGGTAAAGCTGAAAAGCTGTTATCTGGGCCAAACGCCAGGTCCAATGGATGCATGAGGATTGGTGATTGGTTTATTGGACAGATGAAAGTAAATTTCAACTCAAATCAGTTAAAAAAGGGCAGGTTCGAGTAAGCAGAAGCACAATTAAGGAAGGAGTACAGAGGATGACGCTGCTTGTAGCGCACGTGTATGGTAAGTGGTGTCGGGATTGTGGCAGCTCGGGGGTCTTTTTCTGGCGCGCATAGTACGTGTAGTGCTGCATCGCATTCCTGGCACAGGGGCCAGCAGTGTTGATGTGGACGTGCTTCAAAAGATTGATACTCCGTTTCGCCCGACGACTGCTGGGCGACAGGTTAATTTTTCAGCAAGATAATGACCCCAAGGCAAGTACATACAACGAAACTATTTAGTGGCTGACAGGTTCGATGCCCTGCTTTGTGCAGGAGGTACTCAAAAACCGAGGTGGACCCTACTTCATTCTAAACAGAATGAGTGACGATGCCACACCATGCACACTTAGTGATTAATAAATTAAAAAGCCTGGATTAGATACAGAGGTTCTTGTAAACTATCGCCCAGTTTCCATTCTTCCTTTCTTGTCAAAGATTCTTGAAAGAATTGTTGCTAAGCAGCTGGTTGAACATATTGAAAATAATGAAATGTCAGAAACATTTCAATCAAAAGGGTTCAAAAGGCAGCACTCCAGTGAAACTGCTCTCCGTGTAAACAACGACATTCTACTTGGCAACGCCGACGGGAATGTCACTGCCCTAGCTCTGCTAGATCTGCCTGCTGCCGTCGACACCATTGATCATGATGTTCTGCTTGAACGATTGAGAACAACGATCGGTCTGGCAGACGAAGCACTGGCGTGGTTTAAATCGTACTTGTCTGATCGTGTTCAATCCGTTTCTTGTGGAGGTCAGGTCTCTCACACGAGAAGGGTCACCTGTGGAGTCCCTCAAGGGTCTGTACTCGGTCCCTTACTGTTCTTCATTTATATACAACCTGTGGGAAATGTAATTAAGGCCCATTGAATAGGGTATCACTTTTATGCTGACGATACTCAGTTGTATTTGTCATTTAAACCGTCGGAGTCTGCTGCAGCAACTGAATGCTTGCCTTGCCGATATTCGATCCTGGATGTCGGAAAACTTCCTGAAATTAAATGATGATGAAACCGAACTGCTGCTCATAGGACACCCTAAGCGTGTGGCTGGATTAAAAGGCTTTGGTCTTCAAATACTGTGGAACTCGCTTCCACAATTCTTATGCAACGACAACAACTCTCCAACTGCCGACTATGGCACATCTTTTTCAGCGGTCCTGAACTGACCTGAACCTGCCGCACCGCGTGCGCCACAACCGAACGAGTTCGCAGCGGAGCACGCGCGCGGTGCGGCAGGCGGAAGAGGCGGTTCGACGAAAAGCGCGCCCGAGCGATCCACTCTTCCCGCCTCCCTCCCGACGTGGCGCTATCCTATCGAACTGCTTACTTCCTGTTGACTACCAGGGTCGGCAGCGCTGTTTAGTCGCTCTCGTTGGTAGCGTGCGACATTTGAAAAAAGAGGTGAGGCCGAGCTATGCTACTCACTACCTCAACTGCTCTCCTGACTGCTATGCTTCCCACTTTCTCTTTGTTGCGTGAGACGAAGTCTGTTGGCTACCGAATGCGTACCGAAAGCCGCTTAGGCTGTGAGTGCGCTATACAAAACTCTCCCTCGTAACACCAACGTGGTCCTTATGACTTTGTGGAGTTACTGACGAAGATACATTACATTACAAATAGGCGATGCTATTGTGCGACCTTCACCACGTGCTCGTAATCTAGGTGTCGTATTCGACAGCTGCCTCAATTTCAAAAGCTTTATTCAGAAGACTGCTTCTACAGATAGCCATCACGTCCGATCCCTATCCAAGATTAGAAGCTGTCTCCCACAGTTGCTTGTAAAAAATCTAACTAGCTCCTTAGTACTGTCTCGGCTTGATTATTGTAATTCCCTTTTGGCTGGGCTACCAAAGAAAGCTATTAGGTCACTGCAGCTGACTATGAATATGGCTGCAAGGCTAGTTTTCAAGTCCCAGAGATTTGAGCACGTGTCTCCTTTGCTAAAAGAGCTAGGATGGATGCCGGTTAATCAACGGATACAGAGCAAAGTTCTTACGCTGACCCACAAGGCCCGCCACGGCTTGGCTCCTTTGTATCTAGCTGAACTGCTGCACCAGTTTCAGCCTCCTCATGCCTTCAGGTCCTGTATGGACAATAAATTAGCTGTTCCATTCCTCCGCTTAAAGACCGTTGGCGACAGAAGCTTTAGCTCTGCAGGTCCTAGACTGTGGAACTTGCTTCCACGAAACGACAACTATTCTCCTGCTGCCGACGATGGCTCATCTTTTTCAGCAGGCCTGAGCTGCTACTTCCACGCTACTCACTACCTCAACTGCTCTCCTGACTCTGCTATGCTTCCCACTTTCTCTTTTTGCGGGAGACGAAGTCTGTTGGCTACCGAATGCGTACCGAAAGCCGCTTAGGCTGTGAGTTCACTATACAAAACCCTCCTGAACACACAAACACCAAAACACCCACATGGTCTTTATGACTTTGTGGAGTTACAGACGGAGAAATATACTTAAAAATTACTTCGTAGCATGCAAGTCTTTTGTGTTATTGCTTTTGGGAATTTTAACATAAAAATCGCGAGCCAGACCACCAGCGACTGTATTGCTGACCTATGTATCAATAGATACTTCTGGCCCTAAGTATATATGAATTCTACCTCTGAGGTAGGACCTTAACCATGTTAAAATAGTGATGTGAAGGCAAGATGACGTGCTCAAGAAGGATGTGGTGATCTATGTTATCACAAGCAACCGAGAGATCCAGTAATAGTAATAAAATTAATGTATTTGTATAGCGCCATCAGAGAAGTGAATCACTTTCACTTTACAGATGCTGTATAGAAAGCATTAGAACTAGCAGAGAGACTACCTACAACTTGAGGGGAACTTGCTTATTTTGAAGTTTTTTTCTATGAGTTTACATGGTCTGACGCTACTCGTTTTGATAGAAACGGCAGTAGGACGACTGGTCGCAAGTTGCTCAAGCTCCCCAGGTCTTGTGTCGACATCTTATTATGGTGCCTGACAATAGCCCTTTTGAAGAATGCTGGGACAGAACCGGAGGCTGGGGGCAGATTTACTATGTTATTTGTTCTGAGAAGCAGTAAATCTAGGCATCTCAGATAAAGAACAGTAGGTGTGTAGTATAGAGAGCTTCTATCTTAGACTGAGGGATCATCTTCGAGATTAGGGGAGCAGGGATAGGCTTGAAGGTAAGCAGGAGGAAGTGAAGAAGATAAAAACTCCAGGAAGGGTGTCATCATGGGGATAGGCTCGGCTTTTGTTAATCTTGCTGACAAACAAGTTGGAACAACGATTAGCTAGATGACCACAAGGGTTGCTAGGTGTGGTGCTGACTTGGGTGGGATTAAGGAAGCGTTTGATGATCATGGCGTACGATGTGCTAACGAAGAGGTCGGCAAAGGTTTCAGACTACTGGGCAATTTCAGGAGGTCAAGAAGGCACACACTAGGCCTGAAGAAACCGTGGAGTGGGCATGGCCAGACGACCAACCAAACTGATGACGACCCACAACTGATGCACAGACACGCACGCAATTATAGGGGTAGACATGTATCACCCCAACCCGGCCATGCACTTCTCTTCATACAATCGAGATCAGTTCTAAAAATAAATATTGGCAACAGTTTGAACGACAACCAGCAGTATTGAAGGGGAAAAACCGCTACAATTCAATTATAACTATTCGATCGTGCTTCCTTCTGCAGCAAATATAAAGTGCCTGGAAAGAGATTGAGGTCTCCAGGGCGAAATATCAAATATATTATTATTATCATAATTTAGGCCTGATCCATCAATGACTAGAGTGATTTTAGGCCAGACTGGAGTGCTAGCTAGGGCCTATCTGGCATTAGGCCAGATTTTGCTGACATCTGTCTTAACACTTTCTGGCGAAAATTCGTCACAGCTAAGGGTTGCCGTGTGCACAAAGCAAAGTCGCAGTTCTAAAATCATACAGTGAAACGCGAGAAGCAAAATCAAGCACAATAACAGTTAGCTTTCAACTCAAAGCAAAAAGCGGCCGATAGACGGCTCGTGCCTAAAAAACTCGTTAGTTGGATACTCGTAAGTCAAAGTGCCTCTATAGTGCAGGGGAAGAAAATCGCGACAACACAATTAGGCCGGATCCATCAATAAATAACTAGGGAGCAGCTAGGCCGGACTGGAGCACTAGCTAGGCCGGATCTGGCCTAAAGGCCGGAGTTTGCCGACCATAATGCTTAGGCATCGCTCGGCCACATACACTGCTTGCATAGTACCTTCAACGCTGGCAGTAAAGAACCTTATTGTTTAACGTGCTTTCCTAACAGCTAATGGACGTCCAACCTGTCACAGGTGTATGCAGCTCAGACACAGACGATTCTCAGACGAGTCCAAACATTCAGTCGTGTTCAGATTGGTTTTCATACCGATCTGCCGACATCAGAACCCCCCAGTTTTTGTGTCTCGGAGTTACTAGACCCATCAATACCCAGGCTTCCCGATTGGCCTCAAATTTATGGGCTGATTCACAAGTTAAATAACGGGTAACTGGTGCAACACCTCATTCATTTAGATCGGCAGAAGACCCGCTTTCCTTGACTGATTCTGGGATATATACGCTTAAGGCTGCCTAGCATTGGTGGCAGCCGTAGCTTAGAGTGTTGTGTGTAGTAAAATACTAACAACATTAACTTATGGAAATCTATCGTGGTATCATCCTAAGGTCCTTGCTACCGATTGACTATACCAGGGTATGACGTGGAGCAGGTAACTCGAAATGATCCTTGGAAAACCTACTCTCTTCGATGTCGAGTTGTGGCATGTCAGATTCCCCTATACAATAAAGAAGCTAAAACAATAAAGAAGCTAACGACAGTTATATGTAAACAGTACCTTAATCTAGCCATGTTTATCACCCACCATTCAGATGTAGTAGTTAGTTTTGGGTGTATCCATTATAAACCCGAAGTAGTTTCGATGGTCGCACGAAGCTGCAAATTAAGACGTGTCGGTCGGCTAGACTGATTTTTTTAAACTGGGTAATTGTGTCGTGAGTCGGCAGACTGGGTTCTGCCCGTGGACTTATCTCCTGCCTAATGATTCTGGATGATGTAGCCAGTTGAGGTCGCCGATTCGACGAGTCCAAACCAAGAGAGATTGTATGTGTAAGTCCAGCGTTCGTGAGTCCATATGTCGACATTAGCTGCAAGAAAGTTTTAATAGATAATATGTTATGTACTCGAGTAAATCGATTTTTGCCGGCTCACCTAACAGTGAGGCGGGTCACCGCATGCCTTTATTACAGCCACGGCTGGGCAAGGACAGCAACCTGCTGTACCATGCTGTGCGACTGCTGTGGAGCTGCTGGCAGCGGCTACCCGGTGCGCAGGCAGAGCAACTTATCAAGTCGCTAGCCGAAAACGTCTTGAAGCATCCGGTGAGTGAGCACTCGGTAGATTTGACCGCTTTAAGCCTTTGCTCAGTTTGTTCTATCGTTCGTCTTGGCACAGCAGACAGCATAGAGCTGGCAGGTCTTGGGTGCTGTGCTCGGAGCCATGATCTACCGAGGTAGTGGCAGTCGCTCCAGCTTTCAGTTTCGGGATGCCGTTGGACCTTGATCGCCGTTGCAGGATCAGGATCTGATCTCTACGTACAATACGCTGGTTGAACGAGTGACCACTCGTCTCAGTAGCATAGCAGCTCAGGTGCAACCAACGGACCAGCTCACCTCGTTGCCTTTCGTTGGCGTCGTGCCTCAGTCGCCCTAAGCAAGGCCGCCAGACTGACTTTACTCGAAGCACTTGGTACACATATCGTGCCGTAATGTCGCCTTCGTGCGATAGTATTCGCAAGACCGAGCCTCGTCGGAGCCAGCTGCTCCCACCTTTGCTGATGTTGCCATTCACTGAATAGCGAGGATGAGCAGCACTGCGAATGCTAGCTTTTTTTGCTTAGCAAACAACAAGCATTCGCTTGCTTGGCGTAATGCCGACCGAAGCTGGTGGCAGCTGAATAGTGCAGATTTCATGCGTTCACTAACAGTCCAGTCCGGAGCTCCACATTGCCTGTTTATGGTATGCAGCAGAGCGTTGAATACTTCGATTTTAGCAGGAGTACCCGTGTGTGCTAACGACCACGTTTAGCAGACCAAGGCTGCTAGTTATTTATTCGTGCGGTGTTTGAGCACCCGTTCGTAGAGTATTGGCAGCGAAGCTACTACGGCTGATCTGAGCAAAAGGATTGTGCCTTGTCAATTCTGTAGTTTGGATTTGATACAGAATCTTGTTTCTTTAGGCTGCAGTTCGTCCCAGAGAGGCAAGTCGAATGCAACAATAAACAAATACAACACCTGTCGCCTTATCTCTCGTTTCTATAGCGGCAGAAGAGCGTTGGCGGCCGTAAACCACCTGCAGCTGGAGATCTTTTATTGAGTGCTGAAGGACTCGAACCCACGACTTTGAGTGGGCTCACCTTACCCTGGACTAAGACCCAGGGGCAATGGTTGTAGTGCTAAGGCAGCCACTGGCATGAACGACCACCTCCACTTGCGATTCAAACAATTCTCGAACTTGCACAGTGAGAAGTTGCACTTGTTTGGCTGCACAGACTTGGACTAAGACACTTAAAGTCTATCTTGGACGACACACATGCCACTACCACCAAGGCCTTTTGTATAGCGCCTCAGCAAAACGTGAAATGCAAACGTGAATGCGCTGGGGAGCTGTTGCACCAATTTGAATGCTCGGGTCTCAAGTCACAGCTAACACGTACGTATGGTACCGACTTCCTCAGGGGACCACAAGCCTGCCTACATGTGGTGAATACTCTTATTTGCTAACCTCGTCCACTCAGGAATCGCGAATTCAAGTTTCAGTTGGACAAGGTCACACCTTCAGCACTTCTGGCGTTTTCAGGCCAGCAACATCCAACCGCAACACTTAACCGGTTCTACTTCCTTCAGGCTAGTGGTCTCCAAGCCAGCAGCACCGAGTTTCTGCTTGTTGGAATAAGCATCACAGGAATAGAAGCAAAACGATCAACTAGCACCAGCCGAGACATCAGGTCGCATTCATTGGCTGGCAACAAGACACCTGCTGACATATCCAATTGGGACGACCCGAGCCAATCTCATTCCAGTCTCAGCCAATCTTGGCTGTTGCTCACTTTGGTCAGCGAGTCGAGCTTGATGCAGCTGCAAGCTTGGCTTACGTATTCGAGTGAAGGAGGATCTAGCATTAAGGATAGATAATGCAACTGCGGCATACCTTAGAGCCGGTTATGTATAGTGTACAACCCAAGCCTTAGGGTCTCTGTGCACAATACAAGAATGACAAGACTATGACCTCATCAGCCTCAAGAGCTAGTCGTTGGCCCTGTGACGAGTTATCTTTCCCCAGAACCGCTGGCTATCAGTAAACTTGCTGTCCTGTCACTTCCGTGGCCTGGGACACCAAAGAAAACAACAGTCTGTGTGTGCAAGGAAGTCTATGCCTATGCAATGACGGTATAATGAGACACTATAATGCCATGTTAACCTGAATTTTGTATTCGACTACGAATCAGGCCTCAATCCAACCAGCAGTAGAGAGAGAGAGAGCACGAGATCTTACAGGAGTTAGCACAAGATTAAAGTAAAAATGTATTGGGTGTACAGCGACAGTGTACAAACATAAAACATCTGAGTCATTCTATGAGTCAAAAGATCCCTTTTTCGACCTTGCATCAAACGGCAAACGTTGAACAATAAAAGGAACTGCAGACATTAGGTAGGCTAACGACACGATTTGGGACTGCAACTTGAACTTGGACCACTTCCTATGCAGGCATCCACATCGTCATCCACATCACAGTCAGAATCGGATGCATCACTGCTCCCAGTCGGCAGAGCCTTACATCCACTTCCATTATGAATTTGCCTGTGTGCAAAAACGAAGGCAAGATCAGAAACACCACTGCGCAGAAAAAGGAGACCGAAGCGCTCACCGCAGTTAGTCCAAGCTGCTGGAGCAGCAATCACGATAGGCACGCTGATGCTAACTGGGCTGTGGGGTCCATCAAGAGCTTCTCGATGCAGCTTTGCCAAAGCAAATGATCAGTGCCAGTCAGAGGACAGCACCCACTGCCTTTTAACAGCAGGCTTGCCGATCTGCAGAACTGTAGAGCTTTTTACACAATCAAAGACTTCAGAAGAGGCAGTTCAGCGCAAACAAGTCAAAAGATGCAACAGCTGTCAACTGGGCACAGTAGTTTAACTTTCCTAGTAATGCCCATGCCTGGCTTGGCTCGGGCATAGCCGGGAATTCAAAAGAGGGAGGTTGAAGAGGTGAACCCAGGCCTTGCCACAGGTGGCCAATCGCAGCAGAGGCAGGGCAGTCTAGTGTGCTAACCTTTTGAGTACCCCTGGCCACGTGACCTTGCTGCACGGGGGGGGGGGGGGGCTTCCATTCACCCTCAGGGTCAAGCTCAAGCTGAAACCAGGAACGCAGCAGAAGCAAGCGGCCACTGACTTGTATCATGTGCTGCAAGAAAATCAATTCCTAGCTAGGCTCGGGGTATGTGTGTGCGTGCCATGACCACGCTGCTTCCCAACAACAGCACCTAGCCAGCCGACGAACCTTCGGACTGCAGCCCAGAGCAGCATCGTCACCCCTAATTCCGGCCACTCAACCGGCAAAGCCATCAGACGTTCAGCCTGGCAGCAAGATAATAGCAAAGAAGGCTGCGACCGAATGACGACGCCCTAGCACGGGCAAGACGCACAGCACGAACCACGACCCTGCGCGGCAGCGCTTCGCACCTGCACTTGCTAGCCACCGGGCCATCGCCGCACCGAGCCTCCTCGGACCGTGCACGCTTCCGGTCGTTTCTGCCGCAGCCGCTGCCGCCTGAGGTCGGCCCGTTACGGCAACTGTCGCCGGTGGCCGCTGCCGACGACGACAGGGCGCTATCGCTGTCACTGTCGGCTGAGCTCGAGCCGCTCGACGAGCTCGACGAGCTGGACGAGTCGGACAGGACGCCCGACGGTCGGCGAAGGTCGATCTCGTCGGCAATGGCGGCGAGCTCGGGCCGACGGCGCTGCAGCAAGCCAAACGAACTGAGTGAGCTGCCGTACTGCCGCCGCCGGCACACGAGACAGTCTTGGCAAACGTGCACACGAGCTGCTGGACCCGCGACAGGCATGCCACCCAGCCTAGCTCAGCATGCATGGGTTGGAGGGCAGTCGCTTGCTTCGGCTCAGAGCAGCTGAACCTCTGCCCTCGATCGGCTCTTTGCCACCACGGCTTCTCCGAATCGCACGAGCTAGGTAGGAGAAAGCACGGCAAAGGGGCTCGCGCCATCAGGGAGGCAGGCGACTGCGTGCTAGTCGTCAACTTAACCGGCAAAGGGCAAACAAACTGCCGAGCCACGCATCAGCTGAAAGTAGCCAGTAAGGTGGATGGGAGAGGGCTAGTACTTCATGCGTCCTGCAGATCCGACCCGGCACAGTCTTTAATGGCTGCTGCTGCAGCCACCGATGGCCAAAGCTGGCTAGTGTGGATGTCCAGTAAATGCAAGTACATTCGGAGGGGGGAGGGAGGCAGGCAAGACGTAGCCGTAGTGGCACCTTTGGGCATGCAGACGACTCGAAGCACACCGTTTCGGAGCCTTGGCAAAGGAAAATTTTGTTCTCCGGATATCAAGTTGCAGAGCCCACTTACCATCCGGCCATTTGGTTATTAAACCAGAATCGTTATTCACTACCACCATTATTAAAAGTGTATCATTCTGTCGGTCTTGTCCAATCAGTCTATATATAACTAACATACGCTGTGTGTGTGTGTGTGTGTGTGTGTGTGTGTGTGTGTGTGCGCGTGCGCATGCGCCCACACACAGACAGGCAGACACACAGACAGAAAGGAGAGACGCACGCGCACACACTTCTCCCTTCTCTTCCCACTTTCCTCTCCGTCTCTTATCTCGTGCGTGAGCCAGTGCTTGAAAGCAGTTTACGATTATAAAAAAAGTGCCTGCAGACACAGCCACTTCTGCATGAACCGTAAGGGGTAAAGTGGCCAGTAGTGGGAGTTATACCCCAAAATGGCCGCTAATAGGGTGAGTTGTCCCCCCAAAAGTACATTTATTAAATATCGTACGAAGACCAGTAAACTGAATGGCATGAAAATTGGCACGAAGAACACTGGTAGCATTAGCTATCGTTTGATGTGATATAGCTGCTGTTTTGACCTTCTGATAACCTTTAAAAGTCCAAGGTCACGTATAGCACTGCTGGTAAAAGGCAGCTCCAAATTTTCCAGATTAAAAAACTCATTGTAGAAATATGGCAAATCGCTCAAAAAATGCAAGACACTCGACTGGACACTCTCCCCACAAACAATTTTCAAATTTTTTTTTACATCTCAAACTTTTTACTGTCATCACGAACACAGCTAACGGACACTTTGTGACAGGCACATTATATGCATACACACCCATCATGCATAGATACACAGGGGGAGAGTGTCGAGACAGGTGAGCTCTGCCTATATTCCAAGTTTCACACAGATCGGCCCAGTATCGACCAAGTTGTACAATTTACCAGGTACCAAGTACTAGTGCTGTGACAGCACTCAGAGAAGCCAACTTAAGCTGCCAAAGCATGTAGGTGACGAATAACAAGATTGTTGATATATTTGTCGCCATACAACATCGAAACACATACTTAAGAGCACGCATTTCGAATTTCACGTTGATTGGGTCACTATTAGCCTACCTGTGACATTTTTACGACATGTGAGTGAAAGGATGACAAAGGCTTAGCACGACAAAACAGCAAGTTTTGACCAAAACAAGTCTGTCTACTGACGTCCAATATGCATGCGAGAAGGCTGGAATGATTATGTAACTACAATCAATCATATATTCCAAAGTTTTAAGGTGATCGGATCATTATCTTAGGAGATATGACGTAAATGAAAGCAGGCATTGGACTGTCGTTTGCAGATAAACTTGAGAACTCAAAGCTATAACCAAGAGGCAGCACTAGGAAACGCTATAATCGCACGAACAATTCAATAAATAGATAAATATGGATCTTAGGAATAGGTCAACCTAACAAGATCCTTATACAGTCTAAGCAGATCATATCCGCGATAGGTCTCATACCGCAGGCCGGCAATCCAGGGTACAGCCGGGCGGCTCACTGGCATTCGCCAATACAAATATCTTACTATTAACGACATAAATGAGAACTTGAAATCACCTAAATTTCCTTGAATAGAAATGAATCAACATTTTCAGACTGGCTTCCAGTAAACGAAGCGCTAGTTCCATCCAAGTCACCACGCTGACCGGCCGCCGAACAAAGGACCACTCGCGGCAAAGGTCGCCTCGTGCGTTATGGCAGCTACAGGAACTGGATCAGCTGTCCCAGGATTCATGTGGTGCCGTGATAATGGACTCCTTAGTTACGGCGGCCCTGGCAGCAGTAAATTCTCAATACATTATCCCTAATATTCGTCTACTGGCCGAACGACAGTCACTTCCGGTTTGTGATCTGATGTAAACATACCAATGTAAGCAGGTTTCTGCCACGTAAATAAGGAGTGGGCCTTGGAATGCCGTTTACCGCCGGTTGCTATGGGCAGGGCGGGTAAGCAGAGGTGGGACTAGGCACCCTGCTGCTAGGGGGTTTACTCTGTTATCATCTTGTAATACTACCAGTCGGACGTGTGATCTCGAGGGGCGTGTCACTTCCGGTAAAGTTTTACGGCTCAGTTATTTTTCAAACAAAATTATTTTGTTGAGCTCGATGTACTATTTCTCGATATAATTTAGGTCTCTTCATTCTATGGCTCCAGCCTATCTTTCAGATATACTACCCCATCAGGCCAAGCATCGTGCCACCTGCTTTTCGGAATCCAACAGTCTAGAAATACCTCGTACAAACCTTAAATCCTTTGGAGACCGTGCATTTCGTTCGTATGCTCCCAAAGCCTGGAACTCCCTCCCGACCTGCGTCAGAACATCCCCTGACCTGACCACATTTAAAGGAACTTAAAAACACCTATTTAGGACAGCATTTAGTGGGTCCCTGTGATTCGTCCTTGATGTGCTTATGCGTGCTGACACTGTGCATGCTGCCACTAACCACATTTGCATGCTGACCCTGTGCATGTCACCCCTAACCATATTATTCATTTTTTTTCAAGCATGATTTTACTTACTATTCAATTGCATATCACTTTGCAGCAAATGTTAAGCGCCTAGAAAGAGATTTAAGTTCTCTGAGGGCGCTTTATCAAGTGAATTATTATTATTATTACTTCCGGTTTAAATAGATCTTACGTAATAATTTTATTGACCATGTTCCAGTCATCTGACAACAACCAAAATTTGAGCTTGCATTTATAACTAGTTTATCTTTAATATGCGAATTTCAAAAAAATTAACAATTTTTAAAAATTCTCGTAGTCTACCCCGTTAAACTTCGTGAGGAGTAAGCTAGAGCCACCGCAACGCCGTTGCATCGACGTACACAGAGCTTTCTGAATTATTCCAGGCAATACCCAACATAAAATACTTCTGTGGCACTGAAACATTATAGGTGCATAGCCATAGCCGGTGGCGGTCGACCAAGATAATTTAGTGTGCCAGTTGGCTCGGTCACTTGTCCACTTGTCGTCACCTCCTGCTGTCAGCTATGTCTTGGCCGTCCTATATCCAAGCTTAGCTAGGACGATCCTTAAAGCAATAGCTTAACTGACTACAGCTATACTGCAAGAGCCTTTTCACAGTACTTGCGAAGCAAACGATTAGCGCAGCCGAGGTCGCTGGAGCCTAGCATGCACTTACGGCATGCCATGGCATCACGACTAGAGAGGTCATAGCTCATTGAGGCGGCAGCAGTCGAGCTAAGGCTGTTCGTGGCAGCTAGTTGCATTTTGTCTTTCGAAAGCGGTTCGGATCAGGACACGGCCACCTTGCTCGCTATGGTGTAAAGCTGGCTAATTAATGGCTAATAATAATCTTGTTGGTGCCATATCAAACCTTGTCCTTCCAAAACGAAGAGAAAATGAGCATTGCACGGCAGATAAAATATCGGTGGAGAAAGAAGGTTGGTCCATATAAAAGAAGGATGAAATTACTGACAAAGTCATAAGCAAGTCATTGGATGCACCCATTTTTGGCAATATGCTTTTTTGCATAGATGTTGAACTATGTATGCTGTTTTGTTTCAATCTTTTAAAGCAGATGCTAATCTATCAATACATCGGCAGGCAGACGTGCGGTGTTTTCTAATTCATTGTTGGTAACTTACACAGAGTCTGATCGTCTGACATGCATTGGCACAGATCTTTATCACCAAGGCTGGGGGGGGGCAAATAACTTGGACACTATCTAGCCAGACTGAGAGCAGCGAGGCTGCATTTTGGTGCAACCGATGACCTGCAGAATTAGGCAAGCAGCTGGAAAACTCTTAAACCATACTGTAGCTGCTTTGTAAAAATTGGAGCTGGCATAAGGCAGATACGTCCGTGCATTTGTGACATGCCGTCTGTAAAACAAATATATATATATATATATATATAATTCATCTGTATAGCACCCCAAGAAAACTTAATCTCTATGGATACTGAACATATGCCGCAGGGAACGACCACACGAACTTGGTCGTTAAAGGCGAGCATCTTACCCGCACCACCCCCTAAACCATGGTCTAGACTAATGCAACTCATTACGTGCAGGTCTTGCAGCCCGTGCAATAAGAAGCTCGCAGTCGGCGCAAAACTTGGCAGCTGTGAGAGCTCGAAGCTGTCGAATGGCAGCTTTTGTCGTTCACCTGCACACGACCCCTATCAAGTGGCACATCAATTTCCAGGTTCTGTTGGTCAATTTTAACATATCCGAATTGTTTTCCTAATCAGGCTTCCCATTGCATCACCTGCCCCTTTCCCATTTACTCAAGCCGTCTAGCTGTGCCCTGCTGGCCGAACTCAAATCCTTTTAAGCTTCAGCTCGTTCAGCTACGATGCTCGAAAGCCTCAAACTCACTGTGAATTGCCTTTAAGATAACAATAATAATAACAAGTGCCTAGAAAGAGATTGAGTTCTCTGAGGGCGCTTTATCAAGTGCATTATTATTACTATTATTATTATTATAACACGTTTTTATAGTTCCCGGAGAGAGCCAGATCTCTTCCTATGCACTTTACACATGCTGTAAAGGATATGCTTAGGCATACTGAAATGGTGCATGGTGTCACTTGCCAAATGACACGATTTCTTTCAAATCCAGAAGTATACGTTGACACAAGTGTCATCCTTGCACTATGGAGCAGTGCGTACAATATATGGTGCAGGTTGGATGCCGTACAAATAGGCAAACCTAGTAAGATGAGTAACTACGAAATGTGCAACAGGCACAGGCAAGTCGGTGGGAACGTCGGAATGCTCATGCGCATGAATACAGTACTCGGGCGCTGGAAACACGGGTCGGGCTGCAGGGGGAGGGGAAGTAGAAGAGGAGGAGAAGGAAGGGGAAGGGAAGGAGAGGGCCTTTCGCACGAGCCCGCCAGTTTCTCGCAGGACTCACCTTGAGCGCCGAATACCACTTCTTGGCAAGCTTGGGTCGACCCCTGGCCGTCTTGTGCCACACGATGGGAAAGTTTATGCGGCCACAGTAGTTCTGAGTCACGGCGACGGTGTCGTCCAGGTTGAGCACGACATGCCACCAGCCTCCGGGAACGAACACCGTCTCACCAGGACACTGCAGGATCTCCAGCTGAAGTGCACAAGTACAAGTGGATGGAGGGAACAAAAATGAGCGGCAATCAGCAAGAAGACTCGATCGCCTGCATGAACGAGAGCTCGCACGGCGTCAAGCAACCTCGAGCAGGGGAGGGCGAAGGGTAGGGGCCGCACGACTTAAGAGAGCAGTGGCAGCACCGGTACCGGCCGGTATCTCTTGGGCCAATCGGCTTGCTGGGTTCGCGGGAACACGTAGGCAAACCACGTGATGGCCTCGTCTCTCTGCTTGCCACCCTCGCCCGGCCTGACTTTCACGAGCTCCTTCGGCGTGTCCGGAGGCAGCAGACACCACCTGCAAGAGCGTGGCAGCGGAGCAACAGGGCAAGCAACGACGCAGCGCGGGCTGTGAAGCTAGACCACACTTGCTGTGTCGATGCCAAAAGGAGGCCCAGCTTCCGGCAGTTACTCACCTCTTGTGTCCATGCAGCAGGGCGTTCCATGCACTGGTGCCGAGCGGGTCGATGTGTATACCGGTGCCTGATCTGGCAGGTCCCATGACGAACCACCTGCAACAGGCCAGAGCAGCAGCGTGCAAAACGCCACCTGCCATGCTAGTGCAAACAGCGACAACGTGCTATCGATGCTTAAAGAAAGAATAGCAAAGATTCCTGTAACCGGCCGGTGACATGTGGCATTCCCTGAGGATCTGCAGCAGGCTCCACCTGTTTTTTTTTAAATAATAGTAACACTGCCCACTCAGATAAAGAGCATACAGTGAAGCATGAAGCAGCAGTGAGATGCTCGCAGAGCACGACTCAGATCGTGTGTTCAAATCCAGCACCAAGCAATCCTGTAGTGCTGCTACCAGGTTGACAGCTACTAAAGGCTCCCGTGCAGCCATAAAAATGACGCTGTTGAATTGGCCACATTTAAATAGACCATTCCACAACATCCGATATAACTTTTAGATAGCCAAAGAATGCTAACATAGTAATGCAACACCTCAATCAACTCAAGAAAAGAGCGATAGACAGACATTAGCAATCAAAGCAGACGGGTCATGCAAAAAGCAACATAACATAAAAAGTGAACTCCATCTATGTGTGGTAAAAAAGAGAAGAAGAAATATGCTGCTCACGAATGCTGCACTGTCTTCATCCATCTTCCCTGATAGAATATGGCACGTGCCTAGAAAGAGATTTAGTTCTCTAAGGGAGCTAAACGAATGTATTATTATTATTATTATTACAATTTTCCTTTCAGCACGTCAGTGCCTCGACGGCTTCAGGGTCACGTTAAAGGCCTCAAGCGTTGGAAGACGTCACGCCTTGCTAGAAAGGTCAGGGCTGCTGTGCATCTGGGAAGGTAAAAAAGAGTCGTCTAGCACTGGCTGCTTCCTAAGCTTCGATACACTTCGAATGTGTTCCTGGTAGCTCTCATAAGTGTGCACGGAGGGACCTCACATTCGGTACGGAAGTTAAACAGCTTTGCCATGCACTATCCGTGTGCACAGCAGCTTCCAGCCCAGCTGGATTTACCTAAGGTTGCTTGCTACAGCCATCGAAACAACTATGCGGTAGAAAAGAGTGCTAAAAATACAAAACAGCGACCAAAATGCCATGGACACTGCTGTTGCCACAAGCTTAACTATCATGGCATATGTGCAGGCATGCAGGCAGTGGCTAAATGGAAGTATAAACTCAGTCTGATACAAACCGGGTCTCCTACAGCCCAAAACAGGAAGAGGGGGCTGAATGCAATGATCTGACTGCTAGTGGAACTGTGGCAAAACTGTCAACTACCCTGGTTTGGTTCAAAGGTAAGGGGTTTACCTTAAAAGATCAAGGTCGTGGTCTTGAGCCCTGCAGCACACGCAAAGCACCTGGAATGCGATTAAGTTCTCTTAAGGCACTATACAAATTACATTTATACCTGTACGGAGGCCTGCGTACTTCTCCAGCGAGCTTAAACAGGTCGTCGGGAAAGAATGCTGGCACCTCGTAGTCTTCCAATAGCTGCCTCCGTTTTACGTTCTGCAATCGGCGCACACAAATGACCCAGTGTACTGCCCCAAACTAAGAACTATGGGCCGACACGTGACGACTTAGCTGACAGCAAAGCAATCGAAGATCGTGCAGCAGCTGCTGCTGCACAGGAGCAAACAGCCAGATTCAACGACAGCACGACCTAAGACGCAGCAGCAGAACCTGATGCCACTCTCCGGGTAGTGTACACATTGTTATGTGCTGCCCGACTACTGACACTGGCAAGCACATCATAAAAAAAGCAACTACTGCCTAAACGGCATAGCGACTTACTCCGTCAGCACATCAGTATTGCCGACCAAAAGCAGCCAGCTCTGCTCAACAGCAGACAAAAGCAGCCGTCTTTACAGGTGTCACTGCCTGCACTGGCTACCGCTGGGACTGTGAGAAGCTCAGTGCTGAACAATGACCGCGGAATCCTGCGCAATGAACATCATTTGCCTGCAACTGTCACCTTGCCTTAATCTTTGCACCATAATAATATGTGCACCGAGTTCCACCCGCTTTCGGTGCACTGCCTAGAAGGCCAAGTCTTTCGGCTGAAATCAGCTGTTAAATCAGCTGAAAGAGCTTGTTCTGCACAATCCGGCAAATGATTCCGATGAGATTATTTTGCATCCAGAAAAGCGGATGGGGTTTTCAAACCCAACTAGCACAATAATCTGTAATTGATCAGCAAATGCAAAGTGCCAAAAGAAACCGATTTCTCGGAGGACACTGTATACAATATATTATAATTATTTTCGAAATTAGCTCGTCTTTTTTCTTAGATGATGCTACGAAATACTATGTTCTGCAGTTGCGCTACCCATAGTCAGATGAGATTTACTACTTAGTGACCCAGCCGCTTCCATGACCAGCTAAGATGTATACCTGATAGATACCTGTGTAATGCTTGTACAAGCCAGTTGAAACCCAATGCAATCAATATATGCTTAAGAGGAAAGTGCAAATTGCACCTACCTGGCATAGCCGTTCACGAAACTGACTGAGTCACCTAGTAGGAAGTCCTATCTGACTGTGGGAAGCACAAAAACAGAACTTGTTATTTCGTTCCATCAGATACAGAAAATAAGCAACCATAGAACATTTCGAAAATCGTATTGATCTTACAGTAACTACAGCTGAAAAACATTACCACCTTCTTTTCATCAAAGCTAGATGAGAAAAATGTTCAGTCTTTACTTCTAGTTGAAGAAAGTTTGGAACTGCAGTTTGCCTCGTGCCCTCCCCCCCCCCATCCATCCATCCACGACCAGCTTAAACACAGCCAGCTCGGCACAACCAGCCCCAGGCAGCCCTGTCATTTACAGAAATCCCACCACAAACATAGTGCCGATGCCATTTTACATTAAACAAACACGTGAACAACTATGCTATTTTATCAAAACTTCAAACCTAGCAAGTAAGTTCCAGTCAGGTTTTTACAGCTAATCACTCCCCAGAGTCAGCACTGCTGCCACTGCATAATAACAGGAATTGCAAGGCCTCAGGAATTCGGAGTTGGGTAGAGTATCTC
Organism: Cristatella mucedo; assembly: GCA_009760855.2. NCBI lineage: Eukaryota > Metazoa > Bryozoa > Phylactolaemata > Cristatellidae > Cristatella > Cristatella mucedo. The sequence goes on along the minus strand of WPIO01000126.1, from coordinate 608,127 downwards.
TTTTGCTGGATCTTTTGGCAGCATTATATGTTATTTATTGCCAAGTCCATCTCAAGCGCCTATCATCTTGCCTGGGCATCACAAGCGCTCAATGTTTAGGTCCAATCTCAGAGGCACACTCAACTACAATAGCGATGTCATCGGGCAACAATCATCCGAGGAGCCCCTAAAGTACAGGGGGGGGGGGGGTTCCACAGGGTTGTCCACTTTTTCAGGGTGTTGGCTCACCAGCTTGCCGATTTGTTCGCGAAGCATAATCTAGGCTTTCATTTATACAAAGTTTACACACAGCTAGACCTGTGCTTTGATCCTTCATACCATCTAACACGTCGAACTCTCTCTCTCTCTCTCTCTCTCTCTCTCTCTCTCTCTCTCTCTCTCTCTCTCTCTCTCTCTCTCTCTCTCTCTCTCTCTCAACTCCCTTGCTGAATGTATTGCTGACATTTGCATTTGAATGCCAAGAAACTTTCTCAAATTGAATGATGGTAAATAAACTTACTAGTTCCGATCGAACCCGGTTTTACATAAAATTGAAAAGCACACGTCTCTAAATGGGCTACACCTGTATGCATATCTCCTGAAGCGTCTACATACAATTTGAGTGCCCTGTTCCAAAGTGACCTTTCACTAGACGACCACATCAGCTTCACAGTCGAGTCTTGTCTATTTTCTGTTACTTAACATTGCAAACGTTCCAGCATGATTAGACAGGTATAATAGATCAAGTTTGTCAATGCATGTGTGACATCCGATCGATACTTCTGTATCTCAACTTGCAGGTCTTCCATCCGGTGCAATGAGGCTCTTACAGTTGGTGTGCAGCTAAGTTTGTCTGTCGTGAATACTGCAGTTGCCACATTACATCACTTCTCAATGACCTGCATTGGCTCCCAATCAAGCAGCATATCGACTTCAAGGTTTTGTCACTCACTTTAATTCCCTTCATTCTCTGGCTCCAGCCTACCTATCAAAACTACTAACCAACCGTGCTAGGCATCCAACCACGATAGGCACTGTACCACCCTCTCTTCTGACAAGTTGTTTAGCCATGCCTCGAACCAACCTGAAATCCTTTGGTGACCGTGCCTACAGTTCGACAGCTCCTGAAGCCTGGAAATCGCTCCTGACTGACTCGATGATATCCCCTGACTTGAAGACATTTAAAAAGAAACTAAACGAACCTGTTCCTTACAGCATTTGCCGGACCCTTGCCGTTTGTCCTTGGTGTGCTTATTTGCCTTGCCACTGTGCCTGTTATCACAAACCATATCGACAGGCTTCCTTTACAGCATATTGTCAAGTGCCAAGAAAGAGATTTAGTTCTCAGATGGTACTACACAAATGTCTCATTATTATTATTAACTCTCTACCGACCGACATCATATCCTGAGACTTGACAACATTTAAACTGAAGCTAAAAAACTTACTTGTTCCTTTAAAAAAATCCTAGCTGCTTAAACAGCCTCTTTTGGTATAGCGACAGGAGAGCCTTGATGGCTATCACCACCGCTTGCAGTGGCAATAAAGGATCGCCTACCACAGGAATCGAACCCACGACCTCAGGACCGAGGTCATGAAAGCAACCACCTTACCTAGTGTGCCATCACGGCTCACTTAGAGCATCTCGTCCAAATGAATCTTCTTTTATGTGCCACGAATGTGCAGGTTATTTTCACTGATCAGTTCATACACTTCTTTCCCAGCTAATGTGAAGTGCCGAGAAAAAGATTCATTTCTCTAATAGTGCTAAGCAAATGCATTATCATTATAATAAGGTAAATTCAGCATGCCTTCATCGACATGATCGTACTGAAAGAGCCCCTCAGGCATCTCGTCAGGCCTGATCATAGAGTCATTCTCATTCACTTACATGTTGCCGAGTCTGCTCTGGGTGATGTTTAGACTATGCATCGTGAACAGGTAAATAGACTAGCAAAGCCAGCGCAGTTCGACGAATGCCTGCATCTTTCAGACGAGTATCCCGCTACATGCTCATCCTCCTCCATCTTGACAAACACAGACCAGGCTGTTGAAATTCAAATCCACAACAAACAATTTAAGAAAAGGCGGGCAGAGGGACCAGACACATGCCTCCCTGCTCTCGCCCATGATGCCGTGTGAGACACGGCTTTGCGGCGACCTATGCAAAAGGAATCGATCGGAAAAGATCAAAGGTCTCGAACACTAGCGAACAGATGGCAAGCGGTGACAGAGAAAAGACAGCTAACTCAACGTTCTTACAACTGCAAGTACAGTAAAGCTGTCACTGCTAGACTCGCGGCACAAAGCAGCGCTTACCCTGCTCTCCAATGACTGGAAACTAATGCTAGCTCAACATGCAAGCAGCCACGTAAAGGTCGTCATTGCCATCGTCATTACCACGACAAAGCCCCCCCCCCCCCCCCCCGACCAGTGTGAACTGCCTAAGACAAGCCGGTGTCGGCCACGCCACGGATAGCCGTGCAGGTCTGCAGATGAAAAGGAGCTTACGTCGGAAAAGCTGCTGTCGAAGATGTAAAGAGGGCTGTCGTCATTGTTGCTCTTCATGTACTCAACAAAGTATTTCATCTTGGCCTTGACAGAGTAGCCGTCGTCATCTTCGCCACATTTGAATCGCTGGTTCCTATATTTCCTCGCGAGACGCTGAGAGAAATTACGAGCGTATGCTAGAGCGAGACGTGACTCGCAACACAGGCAACACTTCATCGTAGCCCAAGAAGACGCGGACAACTGCAGCCACTCTTGTATTTATTAATAAAACAAGCGAAACCCTGGCTGAGAGGGCATGAACAACGGCCATCTCCATCCTTCACAAGCATGCCAGAGACCATGCTACTGTGCCGAGTGCAGAGGTCGGCCGGGCTAGCTACGATTTCGGGCCTAGTGCAGACCGGCTGGCTGCTGCCAAAACCGCTTAATTAAGCAATATCTTGCATGACAGCACATTCTGGCTGTGGAGATATATAGCGAGCAACGAATCCACGGCGGGCAACTTTATCTGATAAACCGAATAATCTTGCATATTGCGTGGTTTTTTTCCGACAGGTGGGTATTTCAAGAAGGCATTAAGACTATCGTTTCCGAAAGACTGCATGTGTAGTGTTTTGTCCTCTACGTGCAAATGTTGTTTGCTAAGTTTACTCAGCCAGATTCAGAACGGGAAAAGTGAGATTGAATTAAATTAACCTGGTAGGGCTCGATTGCTGGAAGAGAGACTAATAACACAATAATAAACATAGGACACCTTTACAGTAGCCTAAAAAATCTGTATCTCTTTCCAGGTACTTTACATCTACTGGATAGGAAGTCAACTGATTAGCGATGATAACATGCACAATTTTAGCATTTGCAAGCACATAATTGAGTGTTCACACGGACAGTGGTGTGATGTCAGTTGTTCTTGTTTGCACCATCTTCTGCTCAATATTACTCGATGTTTTTCTTATAGCTTAAAAATATGCTTTTGCAGGTACACAGTATAAAGAACAATGGTGAAGGACAGGTGGTGACAGCAACATCATAGTTCACAAGCCAAACCTCCACTAGAAACTGCATATTTTCCGACAGCTCGTTTTCAAAAAAAGACCGTGTTTAATTTCTAAGCGCTGGCCAATAGTGCAGAGCTCTGGAAGAACCTTGGCCAATTAAGCCAATACAGACAGCAACAGCATCTCAGGGCAATTGCAAAATCTCTAGGCACCTACAAGAAAGGAACCGTTTTACAGCCCTTGCAACTGGAGAAAAAGGAGGGAAGCGACGGAGGGAGGGAGAGATGGAGTAGATAATCTGAAACAAATATCGGCCACTTGGATATGTTTGAGCTACTAACAAGAGATGGAAGCTCAGGTTCGGCTCCCGACCGAAAGGACCGAAAGGTGGTTAGAACGCACTGTCTCCGGGTTATGTGGCACTTCCAGTACGGCACCCCACACGACTAGGCGAGGCATGTCCTGGACAGCAGTCGCAGGAAACTATGCCTGGTGTGGCTGCATCGAAGAGCTCCAGAGTTGGTACTAAAAAGGCCCCATCCGGTGACGGTTAAGAGGACTCTTGCTTCGACAATCGTCCAGCTGCACGACCAGCTAGATGCCTTTCCTGGTTTAGTGACAAAGAATGCTCTGACCATGTGTCGGATGAGAGCAACTGCTGCTAGAAGCTTGCAAGGTGCCATTGCTTTGCCAACCACTCTCGGTCTGCTCGATAAGCTGCGAGCAAAGCCTAACCGTCAAGAATGCTCAATATTGGACCACAAATATCGAAAACGTAGCTAGCTGTTCGACTAAACGAGCCAATCGCCACCGGGATGCCAAGATCGACACTAAACACAACACAACTAAGACAGTGAGTATTCAATGGGGAAAACGACGCGATACCTATGAGAATTACAGTGGTATGGAAGGCAAAGTGCTCTGAAGCTCCCCCAAATCCGGAAACATGCCACGAACTGAAGCAGTTCAACACAGTCCACAACAAGGATGGACGGCAGCTGCTCCTGATGCTGGCCAGAGCCCGCTAGGAAACCAGGAGGCCAGCAAACACGACAAGCAACAGCAGCAGCTCCGCTAAACTGAGCCACGATGAGAAAAAGTAACAGTGTCTCACAAATGGGAGGGCGAATCATCATGGCTTGCAGCTAACAGTTTAGACTTACCTCTAAACTCCATTTCTCTGATGCTTGCCAGTCGTCCGTGCAGTGTGTGATCACGACTGGCTTGTAATGTTTCTCATACTCCTCTATGAATACTTCCACACTGACTGTGCGACCATCGATACGCCTAACGTTGTCGTGAACAGATTCCAAACTGAGATCAAACGTTTGAGCATAGTTAAACTTCCACCAGCCTTCTGGATCCTTTGCCAGCTCTGCAAGCAACGCCCTTATAACAACTGGTGGCATACTGTCATCTGTCCAAAGCAGTCGTCAGACGCGACACAAGGAATCGGCTCTAGCGACTGTTGTGGTGTCGCATGCCTTCGCCATATTTTGAAAAATCAATCACAGCTAAACTCATCCAACTCAAGTATGACAAAGGTTAGGCAACATTGTGCCAGACAACATGCCTATTAAAAATACAAGGATAACCAGCAAGTTTAACGTAAGGGGTGCCGCTTTCTTTAAATGTTTATCAGTGATGCAGCTTATGAACGCTTAATTATTTGCAAGCGGTGGATCAGGCTCGCCAGTATCCTTGCTTCCGCTCAGACCCGCTCGAGCCCGCACCCAGTCAATCAGAGTTTCGTGCCATGAACCAGCCGTCAGATGCACTCCGCTCTCAAATTGGCAGCAAGCTGGCACAATTGCGTAAGATTCCGGCTGCTGTTATCGCTTTTGGCTCGCTGGGCATTTTATAAGTTAATTCAAAGACAGGCATGCAGGCTCTAGGTGAAAATGCAACTTAAACTGTGACAGTGAAGCACGTGTTCTAGCACAATACATGATTTGATTTATTTCATCAAAATAGACGGGCCAAAACGAGATCTGTTCGCTAAAAACATAGGCGCGCGATCAACTAAAGCACAGCTGCACGAGGCCCAGAACAGTTAAAACATTAAATAAACACTAAAAGCACATGCCTCATTTACTACCACAAATGCAGAAAGCGAAGCACGGGCAAGCAAACCACAATAGAAAATAGAAAAATGAGAATACTAACCTGGCCTAGCTTTGTCTTTTAGCTCCTTTATCCTTCTTGCTGTTCTTGTGTCCATGCATTAATATAATGAGGATATAACTACGGCGCGCCGGGCTTCGACGAGCTCGCGCGGGTCCTCGGTCAAGGTCGAGAATAAAAATGTGCGTCGCTGTGGGTACTGCAGCAATTGGAACGCCTCCCAGTGACGTAGGCCGGAAGCGAGACCATCATGGGAGATAATGTGATGCACTCGAGGCTGCTGTCAAACCCTCTTCTGAGTTACGGGTAAATGTTTCAGCAACTAAGTAATGGAGAAACTACGCGAAATCAGTAGCCAAGCAGCCTCGCCAAGAAGAATCAGATCTACATGCATGAAGCTGGGAAAGATGTACTTTCTCAGTACCTAATTTGGGTATTAAATACAGCTAATACAACAAGGGTCGGAGAAAGTTTGGTACATGCGATTCCTCAGAAAACTTCGCAAGCGAGTCATAGGTTCTTTCAAAAACCCTGTTGAGTGTCTCGAAATTATTGGACAGAATCTGGATTGTTCCAAACGCTCTGGTTATTCTGAATTGAAGTCCTCTGCAACGAACACAACACTCTTAACGGATGCTAGTGCTTGCAGACATGTAACAACTACTGACGGAACTGGCACTCGGTGCACAGTCAAATAGTCATAGATGTCATCCTAATGCACGAAATTATTCAGACAGCAAAGAGCCTGGCAGCGATCGAGAGCGAAATACCTTTATATAATAAGTTGGTGTCTTTAAGGCTGAGAAGTGTATGCGCCAGCCACATGGGATCACATCAGTACAGCACCAGCCTTGGCGTATCATTTACTTTCACTCGCTTGTACTGCGCTTTTTATACCGTGTAAACCATTGATTATGACATATCCAGTTTCCGACCACTATAATGCAGGAAATGCTGAGAATCTCACGAGCTGTCAGAATATGACTTGTGAATGCACACATCACAATGTGAGGCTCGAAACTGCAGAGTTTTGTGCCTTCATTTTTGGTTTCGGATGTAGCAGTTTCAACATCAGAGGACGCAGCGACGTATTCTCTTTCCAAAACTGTTGTATCTCACATACAGCATCTTTCCAACTTTTACAGTATTCCACCGTGCTGTTGTAATGCTTTATAAAGCAAACTGCTGGTAATTTAGCTATGCAATCAGTTAATTTTAATTAATTAATATATATAATATAATAATATATATATTAATATAAATAACTAATTTAGTTAATTTTGAAAATAACGTGAGGGTGTATTTTGCTCTTAAAACAAAGCCACCGGCCTTCAGAAAACTGGATATTGTTTGCTCCAAAGTATTCCCCTGTCACATACAACTTCGTAATCAGGCATGTAAATGTACATTAAAGTACCTACATCTAATTGTACTTTTGACATAAATATGCATAAAACAGTGCAGGCACAAAAAATCTACGCATCCTGGCAGTCAATACAAATCTCAAACACTGCCGAATTTTAAAGAATCGAGACTGAAAATAGTACGGCGAGGTAGGATTTATCCAATGAAGCAAGAAATGTTCACATTTCGTGCCTTTCGTCAGTTTGACTAGCGTACTAGATGCAAAAAAATTCAAAATTAAATTGCTTGAAGGTTTCAAGGGGATTAGGAAACAGTTTCGGTTTTCTAAGGATTATTGCTGGCAGCACCATCAGAGCGCGGCGAGCTATAAAAAAGGTGTTTAGTGTAGTTCGTATGTACGTGTGTATGTATGTATTGTATGCCGGCTTCTCTGATGAGCCTGTGATGTGGTATGGACACGGGCCGGTAACCAGCTGGTGGCCAGATGGTGGATTCACCATCAGGGTCGACCAGTGCACCGCCGTGGTCCGCCTGCGATGTGGCATGGACCAGCTGGTGGCCAGATGGTGGATTCACCATCTGGGTCGACCGGTACACAGTTGTGGTCGATGAATCATCCGAGTCGACCAGGGGACTGGGAGTCGTGTGAGAGCAGGGGCCGAGGGGAGCCGTGCGCTCTTCGGCTCCGTGCGTTAGTATAAAACTGTCGGTGTTGGGCATCGGCTGGCTCTCTGCTATGCGAACTGTAACATTTAGAATTCGCCAACTATTATATTCTTGAAAATGCTTCTAAGAGATAATTTTGAATGTACTAGATCTCTTTCGAGACTATGCAAGAAATCTATGGCCAAGTTAGAGCGAGAGATTAGCCAACTACGCTTCGTCATGAAAAAATATTTGTGGAAACATTTAAAACTGCTGCGAAGTCTTAAAAAACACATCAGATGCCAAAACCACAGGGATCTGCATGTATCAGCAAGTCTCCATCTAGATTGTGAGAAGGTAGTTAAATTTGGTGAATACATGTGAAAAACGAGAGAGTTAAGAAATAGAAACTAGATTTAAGGAATTGTTTTATTTCTTATTTACCAGAAAATGCTGTTGGTTGGTTTCTGCTGCGTCATCAATTTATTGCATCGTTTCGAACCCTACCGAGTCTATGGATGTACATGCTCAAATTAGCATGCTTCAAACCCACAATGAGAGCTGAGAACATGACCCACATGGTTTTTGTTGAGAAACATTTCTAGAGAGGAATATGGTGCATATAATGAACTTTCCTTTGCACTACTACAAAATAATATCCTTCAAAAAATGGCTACTTAGTCGTAAGCTTGAAATAGCCCCTCATACGTCCGAGCACAGTCATTTCGTAAGTTTGTGCACCTAAGACAATCAAGGTGGTAGCATTCACAATCGGTTACAACTATTGGTAAATCCTACGAATCCTAAGTTTTTTTACATTTTGTTGGCTAGCACTCCGTAAGTGCTGAAATGCTTTAATTTAGCCGTGATGGCACACTAGTTAAGGTGGTTGCTTTTAACGACTTAGTCCCGAAGTAGTGGGTTCAATTCCTGCTGTGGGCGATTCTTTATCACCGCGGCAAGCGGTGGAGATAGCCGTAAAGGCTCTTTTGTCGCTATACAAAAGAGGCTATTTAATCAGCTAGGATTAATTTTATTTATTCATGGTGGGCAGACTGTTCGGGCTAACACTAAATAAAAAATAAATTCTTAGCTGATTTGTGTAGGGGCAGAAGAGCCTTATTGGCTATCATCCACCGCTTGCAGTAGGCAATCAAGGATCGCTCATCTGCAGGATTCGAACCCACGAACTCGGTCGTGAAGAGCGAACACCTTACCTCCTAGTTACATACATAAATGTATGCACACAACGGTATGAAAATTTATATATATATATATTTATATATGTGTACACATATATATATGTATATGTATACACATATATGTATATGTATATATATATACAATGAAAAATAAAGCAAATAAATTGGTGCTTATCAGACTAAATAAATAAATTTGAATGTAATGTAATGTATCTCCGTCTGTAACTCCAAAAAGCTACAAAGATTATGTGAGTGTTACGCAGGAGATTTTTAAATAGCCAACTCAAAGCATAAGCGGCTTTCGGTATGCATTCGGTAGTCAATAGACTTCATCTCATGCAATAAAGAGAATGTTTGAAGTAAAGCTAAGTCAGGAGAGCCGTTGAGGAAGTGAGTAGCATAAAAGTAGAAGCTCAGGACAGCTAGATAGGAGTACGATAGTCGGTAGCAGGTGAGTAGATGTCGTTGCTTAAGAATCGTGGAAGTAAGTTCCACAGTCTAGTGTATAGAGCAAAAGCTTCTGTCGTCAACGGCCTCTACGTGTAGAAATGGAACAGCTAATTTATCTTCCATAGAGAATCTGAGGGTACAAAGAGGATGAAACTGGCCCAGCGTTCGGCTGGGTATGAAAGAGCCAAGCCGTGAATGTACTTACGTCCTGTAAATGGCGGTCGCTGCCGACTCTCTGGCCAATCACCGCTGACCAATGGGGAGACAGTCGGGGTGAATAAGAATGCTAATCGCGAAATATTTATTTGTAATTGAAAATTTCATTTGAACAAGACCAAAAGTAAAAAATCAATAAAATTTAGAACGTACAAAAAATTGAACTTAAATCGGCAGTTTGATAAATTAGCCTGATTATAACTTTCGAGATATTCGTTATCCGCGGTTCCTGAATTATAATGGCCAGGGACCGGTAAACAACAATGTACATCTAGGCAGCATTAAAGTTGAAACCATGCAATAGATAAGCAGTCAGTTGGGCCTTGGTATTTGTGCTCTAGGCTTAGGACCGTACGAGATTTAATGATGCGCCATGACTGCTGTTGGACACCTACCACCCTCCGGCACTGTCAAACAGATGTCTCTATGATCTGGATATACAAGCCTGAAGCCCCTTTAATCATAAGGTATGGGCGCTCTTCGTTGCAATCGCATTTCGCTGCTGCCGGTATACGTGCATGCGTTGGTGCGCTGCACCTAAAATGACACTAGAAGCGATCCCATGGTTCAGGGCGTCACCGGTATTGGTGCGTTGGCTGGCGCTAGCATCGTTATGAGTGCTGTGTTTGTCCTGAAGTGGAGGCATTTCCGTGCCTTTTATAACAATAACAATAGATCCGGAAAAAAGCAGAGCTCATCGCGTAGGATGTGCGAGTAATTGTCGTAGACCGCGACGGGGACAATAATTAGCAAGGGAATCCACAGAGGCACACTACCAAAACTCTCAACGAAAGCGTGACTCTCGTCAAGCTCAGCCACAGTAAAAGAATGAAGAAGAAGCCCCGGGATGCACGTTCGAAAACGTCGCTCTGGAAAAGCTCTTTAGCAGCAGTAACAGGAGAGTCTGAAGAAAAAAACTCGGGGAGCATTTCAAGGCGACGACATTGGAATGGCACGATTGTGCTTAATTCACTGACAATTCGTAAAGGAAAAAGACAATTTATCGAGCAAGTATGTTTAAATGCTCCGGAGCCAGTATTTGGACTTAGCTAACTGTACTTTGCATTTACTCTCGAAAGGAATACCAACTGACTGAATTATGTGTTAAGAACGTATCCGAACACGGTCAGTGATCAACCAACTTAACAGTTACGGGAAACGGATTTTCACCGTCAAAAATTTGCAAGACCTCATCCTCAAGGATGAGTACATCTGGCATCGCTCTAGTGACTGCTGCACGCAATCTGAGCGTATTGTTTCAAAACGAGACATGTCTTTGGATGAGCGCGGTGCCTCTAATGTCAGGTCGGCACACTTTCAGCGAAGTAGCATTGCTAAATTAGGGCCTCCCTGGACAAGAGTATAAAACAGCCAAAATACTTAATGCCTTTGTGAAGTGGCGTCTAGATTTCTCCAGTCTTCTTTATTCCAGACTTCCGGCATGACATCCCATAATCGTGTGCAATTAATGCAAAACTCACCAACTCGTCTGTCATCGTCACTGCCACGTCACACCGCCGCCGCCGTCTGAGCTTCGCTGGCTCTCTGTCAAGCGCCGAATCAACTTCACGATCTTCTATCTGGCTCAAAGGTCACTTGGGTCGCTTGCACCAGCCTGCCTGACCTCGCTGACCTCATTGCTCCTCTTTTGGGCTCTCGCACCGCCATCGGCTCATCGGCTTCCAGTCGTCTCTCGCTCTCTGAGGAAATGCTTTGGTGATAGGGCCCTGCGTTCGCGTGCACCGAAAGTCTGGAGCTCACTTCTGGCTTCGGTCACTACCTGCCATTAATCTACAGCATTCGAGTCTCAGCTAAAGATCTATTTGTCCTGTCAGCTTTCCATTCGTCCTTTGTGAGCGTGTCCTTTTTTGTTCCCGTCCTTTACCAGTGCTTACCTGTGAAGGATTAGGTGTAAGATACTAGATATAGGTCGTGCTTATTGGTGGCTGCGAGTGTCTTTTTTGCTTTAGCACTCTGGCCCAAGCAGAATACTTTCTTGCCTTTGGGTACTTGCCTCAGCATGCCGCCGGGAACGCCCCTAAACCTTAATTGCACTATGTAGGACAATTTTTGTCCCTGGGTAGTAAGTGTTATTTCCTAACTGCTTATGCCTCAGAAGTTTATTATAGAAAATAACCATTACTCCCTACAAATATTGTTAGTGTGACAACGACAGCTTTTGGCTTGAAATTGACCCATTTTCAACGAAAAATGTAATCATAATTTAATCAGAAAGAAGATAGGATGAACACACCATAAATAGCATTTACTCGGAAGTCGTGCAACAATTAACTCTCAAAAGGGTTCGGGAATTACCAGACGTTTTAAATTTGCTTCTATACTGCAAACAGCTTTCTCGAAGGAGCTCCCAAAAATAGTCCCTCGTCATGTTTTCGTTGTACCGTCCTCGGTAACGAAGTTCAAAGTCCAGTGTAGCCCGGCCACAGCGCTCGCCTCGCTCCTCTGAATAAGCTCCCGTGTTAAACTTGAATTTCAAGATTGCGGTTAAGATTTTAGTGATGACACACGCGAACGACGACACAGAGACATCAATGGGGCTTTAACAAGCGTGTATTCGGCTGACGCTCGCAGCCACAGCCGTCCTCCCCTGCGCCCGCGTTCCCACTGAACTCGGGGTCCGCTCGCTCCGCCCATCTTTCTAGGAAGCAGCCCGACACATCAAAGAAGGGGCAAGCCACATTAAAGGCGGGGCAAAGGAACATCAAAGGCGGGGCAAAGAACCATCAAAGGCGGGCCAAGCCACATCAAAGGTTGAGCTGTGTGAAGCAGCCAAGCAGCGGCCTACCGTAAGACCGCAAAAATGAGCATCAGAGAAATGAACTTTGAGCGACACTCTGCATTCCATGCTGGCATAGTTATCGATGAGAGTATGATCTAGGTGGTCATATCTTTCATTCAGCCTTGTGATAACCCATATAGCCACGAACCTCTGCAAGGAAACCGCTCCGCACTGCTTTTTGTCCTATCTAAATAGGACGAAAAAGCTGCGTAGAGCTACTTGGTGAATCTTTCACACTTTACGATCTTCTTCATGCTAGCTTTGACCTTTGCCTCCGACAGCTGTGGAACAAAATCTTAGAGGTACCTGAGAGTAGCTGACTCATTGTCTAGGACAGCGACAAATTGCTTGGTCGGGCCTAAATAAATAAATCCTAGCTGATTAAACTGCCTCTTTTTGTATAGCGACAGAAGAGCCTTTACGGCTATCACCACGGCTTGCAGTGGTGATAAAGGATCGCCCACCGCAGTAATCGAACCCACGACCTCGGGACCGAGGTCGTGAAAGCAACCGCCTTACCTAGTGTGCCATCGCGGCTCACCAACTCGATGTGCAGCGGTGGCATTAGCAACTGCCGAGGGTTTACCATCGGCTCCCGCTTGATGTTTTACCGTACATTTAGCTTTAGTGAACCGGCTGTCCCATAGGTAAAGAAATGCAAGGGAGCTGGTTGAAACCGCCTGGGAGGTCCATCAGGAATGACGTCATTCAAACTTTCTATCAGCCTCCTAGCCTTAGTCCCTGCCATAGCCTTCGTTCTAGCCTAAAAAAACCCAGGTCTACTATGACCAGTTCCTTTTGTGATAGTATGACTTAGCGACCCGGCTGTCCCACAGACAAAGGAAACAACGAAACTTGACAGAATTGCCCTCGAAGCTCATCAGGAATGTCACCATTTGGAAGCCGCTAATGATCGCCTAATCGTAGTCAGCATGCTTTAACGCACTCAGCAGCATTTTGAAGTCGGAGCAGTCGGCTTCACAGTGCCGAGAGGACTGAGACAGTGTGAGAGACCGATATGTGTTCCCGTTACGGAGCAGAGCAGCATAGACGCTCCTGGATGAACTGTCTACAAATAGGAGCCATTCACTTGAGTTACAGGTGACTCCGATAGCATCGAGTACAAGGTCACAGAAGTTCAAAAAAGCTCAGCCTATCTTGCCGACTGAAGAAGTTGGGAAAAAGTTAAGGACGTCTTTTCTGATCTGCTACTCTTGAAATTCATCCTAAACTTTCCACTCCTTGAGCTTAGATGTCAGAAGCTCAGCATCGGATTTTGTAAGTGTGAGATCTCTGCAGAATGTATCTGCTGCAAACAAGTAGCCTCTTGATGCCATGTCAAACAAATATGGCTATTCACTACTCTCTTACTCTGCAATTAACAAAAAGTAAAAGCTCGCTTAAGGCACCTTTACTGTTGCGATTCCATGGATACGACTCTAAAGTTCTAAGTACGCCTGACTCTTGTTATTTCTCGTCGCGAACAGTGCTATATGTGCTAACTTGACGGTGTCTAACGGAAAAAACTACAGGATTATACAATTTTCAGTTACCGGAACACGAAAGCAAATTTTTGAGGAACATTAGCTATTTTGTATTCATTTTAGGCGTACGGACTAGAAAGCACTCATGTTACCCAGGTACAAAAATAGATTGAAGTAGCTTGCCTGCAGATAAGTTCTCTGAGGGCGCTTTATCAAGTGCATTATTATTATTATTATTAAACGCTCTTTCACTTTTGATCTGTGACAGCAATGATCTCAGCATACGTTGAATTTATGCGGAGAACTTTGGCGACAAATAGAGAGCTAAATATAGTCTCACTATTATTTATTATTTGCTCGGTATTGTAATGCATCAGCAGAAATGGCTATCGTCGCGGTATCAATTATTTTTTATTGTTTTTGTACCGGTGAACGGTAGAATATCTTTTTAGGAAACTTTTCTGGTGAAGTTTTTCTAAAAGTTCGTGACGAAGGAAGCATTCAACCAAATACAAAAAATTACTGTTAGTGAATATAAATATAAATAATATATAAATCTAATAATATAAAAATATAAATATAAATTAGTTTATTTGCATTGTTTCTCATCACATATTTCTCATTTTTATTAACATTGAGTTCGCATTTTCATAAGCTTACACGGTGATATGACAGTACCGTACGTTCCGGGAAGATAATACGTGTCCAAAAATTTTAAGAAAGAGTAGTGCTACGCATGCGCTGTGTGAAGCGGCTTCTGCACTGGAAGGAATCCCCTGCGACAAAAGAGCGGACTAAAGAGTGGTAGTCCTTTTAGACAAGTGAACACTGTTAGTAGAGCTGGTGCCTCGAAGCACGGCGCAGCGAGTCGTGGTTGCTAAACCGATGCTCGTATGCCGACGGTAGCAGAACGCCGCAATAAACAAGAGCGCCCATAACATATCTAAGAAGTTCTTTTCTTTAATGGAGAGCAATCTATTCAATAATCGCAGCGAGTATGTACAGCAACGGTCATCTGCGCTAAGTTCTAAGCTCCAAGTTCAACCGCCAAACTATTAATTCAGAGGCTGGCTTCACTTTATAAACCAGTTGTTCTCAACCTTCCTAATGCAGCGACCATTTAATACAGTTTCTCATGTTGCGGCGACCCCCAACCATAAAACTATTGTGTGTAAAATGTGGAAATGCGTGTTTTTCGGTGATCTTAGGCGACTCCTGTGAAAGTTGGTGAGCCGTGATGGCGCACTATGTAAGGTGGTTGCTTTTCACGACCTCGGTTCCGATGTCGTGGGTTCGATTCCTTCGGTGGGCGATCCTTTATCGCTGCTGCAAGCGGTGGTGATAGCCATAAAGGCTCTTCTGTCGCTATACAAAAGAAGCTGTTAAATCAGCTAGGATTTATTTATTTAAAGGGTCGTTTGACCCCCAAAGGGGTCGCGACCCACAGTTTGAGAACCGCTGTTCTAAGCAATCGATTTTGACATATCTGGATCCTAAGTGCTATAACTCAGGAGTCTTTAATATTCTCAATGAGTGCCCTAGTCTGACCAATTTAGTAAGCGCAATTTTCATTGTAGAACGTAGGACTAGAGCATAAATGCAAATAACATCGACTTTAATTTTCCGAGGAGCTCACATAATCCAAGAAGTAGTTTGTGTTAAACAAGAAAAAACCTTTTTAGTAGTCAAAGAGAAGAACGAAAAAAATTGATTTAATAAAATTATAGGGCACGGATAGAGCACGTGCAAAAAATATGTTTGTTAGACAATAACTAGACTATAGCGTTGCTCATCCCGTCTTTACACGCACACGCGAGCGCGCGCACGCACGCACGCACGCACACGCTCGCACAGACGTACATAAGCGTGAGCGGGTGTATTTGCGGTGAGCGAAATTGGAGAAGCTTCAGCAAGAAGCTTTCCCCTTTCTGGTGATAGGGAAGGTCGGGTCATTCCCAAAGCAGCAGCGACAGCAACGGACAAACGGCAAGAGATGCGGCGGCAAGAGATCTTTGGTTGCCTCCTTCCCTGAATGTGTAATGCGAATTAAGCTAGTGATGGAGAACTTCTTTCCTCTTGAAAATTTGCACTTGAAAAGGAAGACTTAACTCTGCGCTAAGAAGAACCGGCATGCACTCAGCACAAAGATAGGTGCTGCTAACAGATTTCCTTGTGACCTCAAGGGCCCAAAGGGAGAATATCGTCAGCCGAAGCTCACGTTTCCTGAACTTTTCGAAAACTTCTATGAGGTCATATCAGCCATCAAAAAATTCATTTTGGCATGTTTCGCTTCTTCTAGAAACCAACGCTCCTTAAGAATTGTGTCAATTACGCTCAGTCATCGATCTGGCATCTGCATGTGTGCTAGCAAAACGATCGGCGTAGGAGCTGACGTTGCTAAGCAAGGTTTTCCGTCCCAGGACTGGCACGCGCAACCCGCGAGTCCCTCTGTCACTAGTAATACCAGGTAAATGCTTAGAGAATGAGTTTTACGGCGATCAGCCATCTCCCTCATTGAAGCTAGTTTGTGCTATTCATTTATAGATTGACGCTCGGTCGTGCAGCCAGCTCTTAATCATGCAGCAAACTCTTGCCTGCAATATGACCCAAGTAGATTGCTCATAGGTACTACGCTGCACTGAACATGCGGTACGCGTACGCTTGTCCGGCATGGCTGCTTACCTAGACTCACCAGGTTCAGCGAAAGCTATATGCTTCGTCAGGCTTTAGAGCGTAGTTAGTTAGAGTAGCTCCTAAAAATGTCCGTGCTACTGGCGTAAGTCAATCAATTTTTCAAATTGAAATCGTACATGAAAACCTGGTTCCGAGTCGTTCCCTACGAACCCCAGTGCGTGTGTACTATTTGTATATCTGAATGAGTTTTCGCTCGGCTAATGACCGTATCAAAACTGTTAACTATTGCAAACTGTTGTGATATGTGCTAATTCTATAATATTTCATAACTCCGGAAGATATCACCCTACTTCGCGACCTATTAACGGCCATCTTCCGATTCTGAAGGATAGCAGAATGGTTTCGCATCGCTCTACTGACCAACGCAGTTGCTACGACGCCCCAATCCGGTCCGAACGCCGTCGGCGGATCCATTCCGGAGATTCAGAACTAGAATGCTCGAAAGTCTTTAAAACCTCGCACCCTTTGCAGCCATTTATAAAGGCTTCCACATGATGGCAGGCAGACTGTTCGCGCGCTACGCAGTACAGTACACGAATCAATGTTCATACTTTCGCAAACTTCCGACCGTACGAGACCACTCATGACGGTAGTGAGAGAAGGAGCACAATAGCTGGGAATGAGCATGATCTGAATGAGCATGAACTCGCATCGTTGAACCGAGCCGAAGGACACGGATTCGTATTCGCACAGTCTCCACTCTCACCGAGGCAGCGAGTACGACTCCTCGAGCCTGAGGGTCAGCCTGTCCTTAGTTTCAGCGCTAGACTCTGCCGGACAGCAGTAACAGCGATACAGTTCTGCCTGCCAATTTGAGTTGCTCCGATAGTCCAAGGGCAGCACCTAATGAGGTGGACATAAAGAGTCATTCCTGAAATAAGTGAGTGCAAATTAGCGACCGCGTGAAGGTGGCGTAGGCTTTCACTGGCATCCTGCCGAGCATTTGACAGCATTTGACGAAAGGCTGCCGGAAAAACTAGGGGTGAGCTCATTTAACAGCATCATTTATATGGCAGCAGAAGAACTTCGACGGCTATCACCACCGCCTGCTGTGGGCAATACAAGGTCCCCCACTGTAGGACTTGAACCCAAGGCTTGGGTCCCGATGAGCGCGAACCTTAACCCTGGGCTATGACACAGGAGCGTCTGCTCATTTGATTGATGAGAACAGCCGCCGGGGGGGGGGAGGGGAATATCCGTTGGCATTCGGGCTGCTCATCGCGTCGCCGCTGTTCTTCGCTGCATATGCATAGGCCCTTAATAGCTGGGCACCTGCTTCCGATGGTCTCATTCTCAGCCTTCTCTTGCACGAGGGTTCAGAGGGCCAGTATTGACTGGAGGTAGAGGCTGATAGCCCAGGCGCTTTGTAAGGAAATTTGGCTATGGGCTGGCGACCGTGCATGCAAGTCCTGACCGACTCCCCCGCGCCCATCGTCTCTTCTGTCGCTATACAAAAGAGGCTGCTAAATCAGCTAGCATTTGTTTTTATTTATAAATCGCCTTGAGCTCGGTCGACTGTTGCCCACTTTCCAGCGGCTATAGGCTGTGCTGGAAGCACAGTTCCGGAGGAACGAATGACCCGGGTTTTGTATCTGCACTGCCATCGAGAGCAATGCATTGCTGTCAACTTAGTGTCGCGACTGCAATTACTTCACAACGCTTAGATGGCGGCAAACTTTCTCGAGTTTTGATAACAATAATACATTTTTATAGCGCCCCCAGAGAACAGAATCTAACTCGGTTTAGTGGCTAGAGAGAGATTCAGTTCCCTAAGGGCGCTGGCGCTATACAAATGAGAGTTTAAGGCCTCTGGGGCGCTAAAAGAAATGTATTATTATTATTATTACCTAGCTGAGCTTCGTCACCTGCTTCAGCCTCTAGTGATCTCAGTTTATCTAGAAAACAAATGGTCTATTCCATTCATTTGCTTAAAGACCGTTGGTGACAGAAGCTTTTGCTCTGCAAATCCTAGACTGCGGAACTCACTTCCACAATACTTATGTAACGACAGCTACTCTCCAGCTGCTGACTGTAGCTTCACATCCTTTCCAGCCGTTTCTGAGCAGCTACTTCCATGCTACTCACTACCTCAACTGCCCTCTTCACTCTGCTATGCTTTCACTTTCTGTTGATTATGCGAGATGAAGTTTGTTGGCTCCCGTAATCGCTCCAAATGCCACGTAGGCTTTGAGTGAGCTACAGAAACTCTCCTGTGTGACACCATGTTAGTTTTTGTAGCTTTCTGGAGTTACAGACGGAGAGAAATCATATTACATTTGCAAAGAACTTGTGGCCGAGAGTAGTATCGAAGCAGCATTCCAGCGCATCACAATCTAGCGAAGGGGGCAAACGGCCAAATTTATTGGATATATTAACTAACCTTGCAGCCACATTGTTACAGCTGAAGTGGCTGCTGAACTAGAGTTCTTAGGCTACATACAAACCTGTGCACGTAAAAATGCTAGTTTTTCCAAAATGCGAGACAAATACTTGTGCAGCTGGCGCCTCAAATCGCACCTAAAGGTTTTTAGTGGCTGCACCGATACAACCGGATATGCCGGCGGTAGCAGTCAAGATCAAAGGTGTGTTAATTAATAAAGCAAGTCCATAACACTAATGCAGAGTGGCATCTTTCAAAGTAACAGAAGCACTGCATGTGCAAGGGAAGATCCATAGCGCATAACTCCCTTCGAGACTTTTTCGACTGTCAACGCATGGATTATAACACATCCTGTTTCTAATGAATATTATTGTGGAACCGCTAATAATCAAGCATGTTCATTATCTGACCGCTTTGGCATGCGCATTTTTTAAATATTTATTCCTAACTATAGAGGATTACTGGCTTTATTTCGTAGTTCTGCTAATACTGACTTACAGTAATTTATTGGGGATTTCGTGCAATCTTTAGCCAGCCGCCCCGGTAAGCAGTCCACGATCTAGACAGGGATCGAACATAATGACTAGCAATGATGGTAATAGTGATAATAATAATAATAATAATGCACTTGATAAAGCGCCCTCAGAGAACTCAATCTCTTTCTAGGCGCTTCACATTTTCTGCAAAGGGAACCTCGATTGAATGGTGAGTAATCTGACATAGAGCGCTCTAACCTGCGTTCTTGTTCGTTGCAGAATTCTTCCGAAAACCGAAGTTCTTGCGAACATCGTATACGGAAACGATACAGCTAAGACCTGTTTAAAGTTATTCTGATTGTTATTTGACGTAGCGCCTATAAGAAATTACGTGCCTATGGACATCTAAACGCTTATCGCTTCGGGCTGCTGGGTGTCCCACGCCGGCGGCTGCCATAGCTTTGCCGGCGGCTAGTAACCTGCTTGTTATTTATGATCGTCAGCAGCTGTTATCGCTTCGTCATCGCAGATCAAATGCATTCCTCGATATTAATGTTGTTGCTAAGATTGATGAACTATGCATTAACAAAAGAAAAGCACCCCGTAGCCGCCGCGGTAGCCGGAACCGCCAGCTCAGACGCCGCTCGTTGGGCGGGACCTGCGAGCTGAGTACCCGCTCGTTCGGTATTCCCAGCATTGTCTCGAACCGCTCAGCACGCTCCCCCACACGCGTCACTGTAAATTCCTCAAACTTAGTGGTCATCAAGCCTGTTGTAACCCCATCGGCCAGACTTAACGCTTGCCTTTGGAATCCTCGCTCAATGTGCAATAAACCTCTAGTGATAAGCGACCTTATTTCTGAAAATGGTATCGACCTGCTCGCCCTAACTGAAACTTGGCTGAAATCGATAAACTGCCCGACAATTAAAGACGCTACTCCATCTGGTTTCTCGTTCTTTCACACCCCTAGATCAATCAAAACTGGAGGTGGAGTTGCTGTTGTCGTGCACTCGAAATTCAACTTCAAGCCATTTGCGGTACCATCGAAGCAGTCTTTTGAATCAATTGTCTTGGTCTCGCCCGAAAACAAGCTACCGATAGTGGCAGTAGTCTATCGCCCACCAGGTACCAAATCCTCCTTTATCTCAGATTTCTCCGACCCCATTTCGATTCTGTGTGCAAAAAATCGATCCTTCCTCGTTATGGGTGATTTCAACGTTCACTTTGACAACTTATCTGACGCTTTCAGCACCGAATTTCGTGCATTGACTGACTCATTGTCTCTTGTGGCTCATGTGCATGGCCCTACCCACATCAAGGGTCACACACTCGACCAGATTTTCTCATACAACTGCACTTTGTCATCACCAATTATTACCAAATCCTGCTTATCTGACCACATGCAGATCTCATTCAATCTACAGTGTGTGCCCACATCCTCCTCTAAAATAACCTGTGAATCGCGAAACCTCAAGACCCTTGACATCGATGCTGTCCGTGCGAGAATATCTGCTTCACCTCTGCTGCTCAATCCTCCCTCCGATCTGTCATCATTGGTAGATAGCTACAACACGACACTAGCTGACACGCTCGACGAGTTTGCACCTCTGACAAAGCGAACTGTGCGCCCCCGCCCAGACGGCCTATGGTTTACCACAGACATTAAACTAGCCAAGTCTACTAAACGAAAGCTTGAAAAAGCATACAAAAGATACGGACTAACTGTCCATCGACAGGCATATGAAGACTACTGTAGGTCGTACCAATCGATCCTAGCAAAGGCCAAGGCTACCTTCTATAAAGACATTGTTGAATCACAGATGCACAATCCAAAAATGCTGATGTCGACAATAAACCATCTCCTAAACCGTTCACAGATTAGCTCCTTACCTGATGATCCGTGTGATGATCTAGCCGATCGCTTCTCTCGATTCTTTGTGCAGAAGATAGACAAGATCAGGGAATCCATCCCTGCGATGACAACCTCCCCACTAGAATGCTGTTCCTCGGTTCCTGGCTGCACCTCAATGTCTGCATTTAAGCAGGTCACCAGTGATCTAGTCCTAAAGTTCGTATCTCAATCAAAGAAGACAACAAGTCCTCTGGACCCTATTCCCACTGTCCTGCTCCTACGTTGCATTGATCTGCTGCTGCCATGCATAACTAACATAATTAATATGTCATTAGCCTCAGGTCATGTCCCAGCATCTTTCAAAAAAGCTGTAGTCAGGCCACTTCTCAAGAAAACTACACTAGACCAAGAGAACTTGAGCAACTACCGCCCAGTCTCCCTTCTAACATTCCTATCAAAGACACTGGAACGGGTCGTGGCAGACCAGCTGAACTCATATATCGAAACCTCACACCTTGCTAGTAAGTTCCAGTCTGGCTTTAGAGCTAATCACTCCACAGAGTCAGCATTGCTTAGGGTATACAACGACCTACTTAGGAATGCAGACATGGGTAGAGTGTCTCTGCTTGTTTTGCTCGATCTTTCGGCAGCTTTTGACACCATCGATCACAAAGTTCTTCTAGAGTGCCTCTCATCTCGCCTGGGCATCACTGGCACTGCTCTGCAGTGGTTCAGGTCCTATCTCAGTGGGAGACTCCAGAGTGTTGACGTGAATGGACAAAGATCATCTGAATTACCTCTGAAATATGGAGTACCTCAGGGCTCAGTGCTAGGTCTGGTTCTTTTCACGGTTTATACTCTCCCTCTTGCTGATGTGATTGCCAAGCACAATCTAGGCTTTCACTTCTACGCGGATGACACTCAGTTGTACCTTTGCTTTGATCCCTCCCAGCTTTCGAGCACCTTGAATTCTCTCAACTCACTAGCTGCATGCATCGATGACATCCGCACATGGATGGCAGCAAATTTTCTAAAACTAAACGATGACAAAACTAACTTACTAGTTATGGGTAAACCCAGTGTGATTCACAGATTGGAAAGGCTTACTCTCAAAATTGGCTCTGCCAGCATATCTCCAGTTGAATCAGCTCGAAATCTAGGTGTCATATTCCAAAGCGACCTCTCGTTAGACGACCATATCAGCTCCACAGTCAAATCCGCCTATTTTCAGCTTCACAACATTGCTAAAATTCGGGCTTGTTTAGATAAAGATACCACATCTAAGTTGGTCCATGCATTCATGAAATCCCGTCTCGACTTCTGCAACTCACTGCTTACTGGCCTACCAGCATATGCGATCAGGCGATTGCAGCTGGTGCAAAACTCCGCAGCTAGACTTGTCTGTCGTGAGCGTCGCAGTTGCCACATTACTCCACTTCTCGCCGACCTGCACTGGCTACCAGTCAAGCAACGGATTGACTTCAAGGTTTTGTCGCTCACTTTTAGGTCTCTTCATTCTATGGCTCCAGCCTATCTTTCAGATATACTACCCCATCAGGCCAAGCATCGTACCACCTGCTTTTCGGAATCCAACAGTCTAGAAATACCTCGTACAAACCTTAAATCCTTTGGAGACCGTGCATTTCGTTCGTATGCTCCCAAAGCCTGGAACTCCCTCCCGACCTGCGTCAGAACATCCCCTGACCTGACCACATTTAAAAGGAACTTAAAAACACACCTATTTAGGACAGCATTTAGTAGGTCCCTGTGATTCGTCCTTGATGTGCTTATGCGTGCTGACACTGTGCATGGTGCCACTAACCACATTTGCATGCTGACCCTGTGCATGTCACCCCTAACCATATTATTCATTTTGTTTGTTTTTCAAGCATGATTTTAGTTACCATTCAATTGCATTTCACTTTGCAGCAAATGTAAAGCGCCTAGAGAGAGATTAAGTTCTCTGAGGGTGCTTTATCAAGTGAATTATTATTATTATTATTATTATTATACTATCGTGCTTGATAAACAACATGCATAACATAGTTAGGGGCAGCATGAACAGGGTCAGAATGCAAGTGTGGGGGTGATCTTCTGAATAGAACTTAAAAAGGACGAGCAATCGCAAAAGAAGATATCTATCTGTGCATGATGGTCGTACAACGGAGACACTAATTTAGAAAAGGATTTACTTATTGCAGCCGTACGTTTGAGATTTTCAATGAGCTCCGTTTCAGCATTATTTAGCTTAAGGAAATTTACTGACATCGGAAATGAATGGCAATGAAGACAGGCATTTAATGTATTGAAATCTTGAAATGCCACATGGACCGGATATAGGCAGCCGCGGAGATTATCAGCAGTTCCTGAATTGCAGCCAATAGGAACTGGATATGCCGTATGCAATAGTTAGTCAGGTGTGTTTTTGGGCTTCGAATCTGTCAACTGTAGGCCATGACTGGCGAAATACGTGAACGTGAGTGCCCCTGCTCCTCGGTTATGGAATAAGCAGGCGGTTTAACGCTGAGGATGTGGACTTGTTATATTAATGTGAGGGAGCTCTTTTCGCTGCGCCCTGCTCTGCCGCCATTATCATCCGTGTTCGTATCTAGGCAGCGTCTGTGACTCGCTGTGCCTCTTTTTGGGGCACCAGCTTTTTCGATATTCTTCACTTGTTAGCAAGGACCTGCATCGCTACGAGCCCGGCGTTTGCGATCTAAGGAGTTCTCCTTTAGATGCCTCTGCAGCGCGTTCGTAAAACTAGCGAGCAAGTGGCTTAACTAAAATACGAAGATTCTGAATAGAGAGAACTACGAAGAAGCTTCTTTTAACTTTGGGTTTATTTTGTCTGTTCCTGCGCTTCAAATCACGCACAGCATTTTCACGGTAAATAATTCCCAAGGAAAAACACAGCTTTATACTCAAGTGAACCGAGAATGCGATAGATATCGAATGCGATAGATATCGAATGCTAGACGACGGTTTCTAACTGAGCACCGCCGAGTGAAAGTGATGCATCGCAGCATTGAAGAAGAAATCCTAAGATGATTAAGATGGAGACAAAGTTGAGCAGAGGACGTAGTTTGTCGCTTAAGTCATTGAGCTTTTATGGTACCATTACGAGTGCTTAGTTTGAGGCTAAAAGACTTTAGTGCAGGTGCCGCCACAGCACGTTCGTAACAGCTTATCAATTCAGTTGCAGCAACTGATTCATCAGCCTTATTTGTATAAAGGCAAAATAGCCTTAGCGGCTATCACCACCACTTGAAGTGGACAATGATGAATCGCCCACTGCAGTACTCGAACCCACGACCCGGGTCGTGAAGAGCGAGTACCTTACCTCCTGAGTGAAGACCCAGGGGCAAGCGGCTGATACAAATCGCTTGAATGATAAGTACAGCATAGTGTCGTCGGCATAAAACTAACAGTGAACTTCGCGGGCTTGACTCACTTCCCTTATAGATATTAGTTGAAATGGAGAACATAAAGGGCCCAGAACACATCGTGTGTTGAACTTGACAGGGGACTGGTCTGCTGGACGAGACTTTACCGAAAAATAGAAGGACGGGGCATTATATAATGCGTGGAAATCGAGCCACGATAAAGCCTCCTCAGTCAAACTCATTGCTGCTGTCAATAATTCAAGCTTACTTCTATACCTGCCTCGATGAAATTCGCGTAATAGAACTTTTACCAATTTTTTAAAGTTTAACAATGATACGACCAGCCTAATAGTTATGGGAAAGCCTAGTGTCACCCTCAAGTCAAAACCTCATTCTCAAGATTGGTTCATCTAGTATCGCTTCAGCAGCACCTGCCCGTAATCTGGGAGAGCTATTCCAAACCAACCTGCCGTTTAATGAGCACATTGCCTCCACTGTGAAGTCGGCCAACTTTCAGCAAAGGAACATCTTTAACCATATTTACCGTTTTACAGAGAGGAAGAAGGAACATTAGTTTGTTTTCCCAATAATTCGGCAGAAGCCTACTGATCACTCAATCGACTGCTACGTCTGCGTGATGGGCAATTCGAAGCTTTGAACTGGCAGGAATGCACCTACTATCACATATTCAGGCCTTCCCTCGTCTATTACCGCGGTGATACACAGCCGCCAGCTCCATGCACGCTCTCATCTACGAGAGAGAGGGAGAGAGACCAGCCGCCTTTAGAGGAGAGCAGCAGGTCTAAGAGCGAGGAAGACGGTGTGGATCCAGATGATAACTGAAGAGGTGGAGCTGGAGAGAGAAATTCTTATTACCCCGACCTAAAAGATCTCAGCGTGATTATCAGAGCTCTCGGTTCACCAAGTCCGAGTTTTGAAGTCCAGGTTGATGAAGAGGAACTTGTTAGATCTGAGTGCGTAAGTAAAAGATGAGAGGAAGCGTCACCGAGCTTTCTTCAGCTTCTTCACCCGTCAAGATGAACTCAGCTTCTGTTACACTATAGCCACCAGTCTGTTCGAGGCAATGGGGATCGGCGGTAACGGAGATGGGTGGCACCTCTTTATTGGGAGTTCACCCAGGAGCTCACCTCAAAGCCTAGCTGCTAGATAATGTAAGCAAGTACCCTAGAATTAAAGGCTAGCTGATTCAGCAGCCTTATTTGTATTGCGTCGGAAAATCCGGTAGTAAGATTTTAGGCGACGACACACAAGCACGGTAGCGGGCTTCAGCAGATGTATATTCTCAGGACGATCGCAGCGAAGCAGCACACAACCGCGGTTTCCCCGAATCACCTGAGTTCACTTTGCAACTACCTTATCAGTTTCCGCTCGCCCGGTCCCTACTTCTCATAAACAGCCCAGCCCAGCCTCTACTTCCAGGAAGCAGCCCATCAAGGGCTGGGTAGGATGCCTCTCCCAAGCCACATTTAAGACGAGCTAATGTGCCGCGGTTGAGCGCCGGCCTATACCTTGTTGACAAATCCTTAGCAGCTATCCCCGCCGCTTGCAATGGAAAATAAAGGTTCGCCAACTGCAGGACTAAAACCCAAGATCTGGGTCGTGAAGCCTTTCTCCTCCTCTGGCTCGCCGAGTGCACCCTAAAGAGGATCACGATGATGTCAAGACCTGGAGCTGGATGCCTTGACGTGTGAAGATTTTGGATCGGAGATCATTTGAGTCTTCTGGTTGTTGGCATTCCCGATCGGTCTCCAAGGCGGCATTACCAGGTTTTCCTGCTACCTTAGTCGTTTGGACAGCTGAGACTACTAGGCACACTTCGATAGGCGGGACTGGCCAGAGTGGACTGAGCTCTCAGTGGGAACTAACAATGTCCGACATGGGAGCCTCTGTCGGACCCCGGAAGGAGCCCATGCCACCACACGTACATCAAACAGGACCTTATGAATCAGTTCATCGAAGCTCCATATAAGGAGTTGGCAGCCTTCGAAACCTCTCACGTACGTCGGTTGAGGTGAAGGTCAAAGTCGGTGCCTTCGTGACGCCAAAGATGCAGAAGACCACTGAGTTCGAGAAGTTTCTCAGGAAGCTCACAAGTGCAGAGAAAGCGGGTTGGAACGGTTTCGTCGTAGTGGTACTGGGCTCCCTCAGAAATCACAATGTGTTTAACTAGACAGCGCTAGTTGAGGCAACGATGAATAGCTACCGCTCAATTGGCTGCAGGATGTCATTAAATAACCTCACCCTTGATGCTTATCTCGATGAATTCAAGGAGAACGTTCCCTCGAGCTCGAAGGAAGAGGCGAGCGGTTTCACTAGGATTTGCTGAACTTTTAACATTGGCTAACAAGGACAGGATAACGAAAAAATAATGGCAGACTATATTTTGGAGCTGATTTACGAAAGAGATATACATTACAATGTAAATTTTGGAAGATTACTCACTTCTAAGCATTTTTAGGTCACCTTTCTAAAATGTCAGTGCCGATGTATTACAATTTTTACTCTTTTCAAGAATAAATGCTAACCACAAGACATGAATTCGTCCATTTTGTCATTAGACATTGATAAATTTCGTATGCATCCATGTCTTGGTTACAAAGGCAAACTTTGTGGGTAGAAATGACAATTTTCCGTACTTTTGAGGCACCAGCAGTTGGAAAATAACAGACATTACTCGATAGCAAAAATTGAGTTATGGTGCTACAAAAACTAACTGCTACCATACATCTCATTTTCTGCGAGAATACTACTGGTAACGTATATGAACGCTCATCGGTACAGAAAGTAACTTTAACCTTTAGCTAGTTGCTTAACCTTTCTTGTTTTGAGTTCGCCTAATGCTTATAAGGGCGACGTGTGTGTTAATAGAGAACGGTCGTGTATTGCATTGCAGGTTCTAACTTCACGGACGAGCTTCGTTGACCGCGACGTTTTGAATAATATGCTTGTCGCTAGGAGAAGGAAACAGCCCCGAGCTCCGTGGGCGATATTTTTCAAAGGCACGAAGATTTGAGCTCGATAGTAAAATTGATGCCAAATTAAATGTAAAAGAATCGAGTTGAGCCGAGTCTACCAAATCTCCAGGTTAATCCCCTCCCTCGCTTATCGCAACTGCTGTATTTCATGACGAGACAGGTGCGCTCTGCCCGTTGAACTGCTCTGCTGTTGCGTGCACATGCATCTGCAGTGGCGTGTCCCGCGCAACAATACGAGGGCAGAGATTTTCCTTTCAAATAAACTCTCCCACGAAACCCTAAACATTCATCGGCCGCGCAAAGCGTGAGGGCGATGCTTTGGCACGTAGCAGTGCGTCGAGTGTGCCGAAGCAAAATCTGCTCTCGGCTCATTTCGATAGCAGCTCGCCGCTGCGGCGACGAGAAGTCGTCGCGCGTCTCGAACTTTACCCAACGTCCAACACCATCTAAAGCCAAGGTCTGAATAGCACGAGAGCGCCGCCTAGTACAGAGACAGACTGGCCTTAGCAGCCGCCTTTTTAGCCACCGCGGCGCGGCCGATCAAAAACCGCGCCAGCAGCTGGAGCGAAAGGCGCTTCGGTGGCTTCGACCTCCTCAGGTTCCGACCGTCGGCAGCGGATGCAGCCATTGCTTGGTCGCAGATGAAGCTAAGGAGACGCGACCACTCGCATTGAGAGCGGCAAGATACCCCAGCGCGGTCCACGGCTACGAGAGGACAGCTCCGCCGAAACGGGCTGACGCAGCCGCTAGCGCCGCGGGCGGGCGGGCGGCCGCGCCGGAAGAAGGTCAAACTGGAGCTCTCTCCGCGGACCGGCGTCGCGTAATTCTATTCGTCGTCGCCCTCTACGGGGCCGGATTTCATCGTTGGGCGCCGGCGGCATTCGCGGCGCTCCTCTCGAACGTGCCTGTCGGCCAACGCTTTACCGCACGGTCGCCGCTTTACCCATTTTTCATCTTGCGGCTTTGCCGACTGATGCCCAGGGTAACGGCCTAATGTAGAGCCGCTGCCGCTTTGATCCTCGGAACCATCAGATGGGCGAGGCAACGCTGGTGCTGCGCTTCGGATCTGCCCTTTTCTACGCCGCGGCTTCGTTTC
This sequence comes from Cristatella mucedo, assembly GCA_009760855.2. Classification (NCBI taxonomy): domain Eukaryota; kingdom Metazoa; phylum Bryozoa; class Phylactolaemata; family Cristatellidae; genus Cristatella; species Cristatella mucedo. Next base: position 579,476 of record WPIO01000126.1, on the reverse strand, counting down.
TGATCGTCGTTGTGAACAAGCTGGTTCTCACTTCTTACCGGTAAGCCTTGCCGCTGCCGCCGCGTGTCATCGCTGCAGCCGCGTGTCGCCACTGCCGCCGCCGCTGCTGTCGCGTGTCGCCGTCGCCGCTGCCGCCTCGTGTCGCAGCTGCCGCCACCACCGTTGCCATATCGTGTGTGCTTACGGCGATCTCCAGCACTGCCGCTGTCGTTGCAGATTGTCGTACGCATTTCCGGCCCGGCTTCGGGGCGCCTTGTAAGTGGGCACAGTTGGCGGTGCTAGGTTAGCTAAGGTTAACGCAGCTATTCGGAAGCAAACTGCTGCGCTTTCCGTGTTCTCACCGGCTTCCTTCTTGTGAAAAGTACTCTTGCTGAGGGTGACAGTGTGGCGAAGTAGCATCATGCGTAATGCATTGGCTGGTGCTTAGCACGGTTGGTAGATGAGCGAGGCGAGTCTTTTTTGTTCGGGTGCAGCAGCAGGGATAGTGTACTTGTAGCGACGCTTGCTGAGTTTCAGTGCTGACTAGACTTTCATTTGGCTAGTGGATGGTTACTGACAGTGAATGCCTTTTCACCGGCCCCACCGTGCCTTCCCTTGTCACGGGTCCTGCTGGAAGCAGCCTCGGCAGCTCAAGTCTCCACTGCCCAACCCAGGTCGTTGGTCTGAGGCCTATAGCAGGCAATTCTTTCTTGCCCTCTGCAAGCGGAGTGATAAAGCTGCTAAAGCTATAGTACTGCAGCGCATACGAATGGGGCTGTTGAATCAGCTGACCTTCAGCTGACCATCGTGCGTGTACTTGACCCAGACATACAAGGGGCTGGTGGAAATGAATAAATTGTAATCTTTAATGTCCCCACCCCGGTTATCATGGATGCCGTTGCTCCCTCCAGGATGGAAGGTAAAATGCCGAAAATCACAAGCGAAAAAACCCTTATTTGCCGAGGCGTGCCAAGTCTAGTCTGACTTCTTGTCCTTGCCGAACTTCTGTCCGAGGAGTCGATGCCTGCCTGCCTGCTCACAGGATACTGTAGGCAGCCATTTCCTGTCGCTCGAATGGCTGCCTTGCTGGGCATAAGTTTCGGTGCCGGCCGGTCGTGCTCTTCCGCCGCTGCCGCCCAGTGGCGCCGCTGCGTGCCGAAAAGCGTCAGGGGACGTCGAGTCAAGGGCCGATGCTTCGCAGCGCCACGTGTCTCTGTGCCACGAGAGCGCCAGGCATCGGAAGTAGCTTGTACGTTGGTAAGGGTCGTCATGCAGGAAGTTGGACTCACCTTCGGTTGCTGTGTGAGCTCTGCATGCACAAAGCAGCTGCCGTCGTGGTCGAAGTCCAATGGCGGCTTCCTCCCCTTTTCCTTTTACATTAGGCTGTTGTGCACGTGTCAGAGAAAGTGAGAAGCGCTGCTGAGTCAGGATGACAGTCAAATAAGTAGCGTAGATTCAGCACAGGACGGAAGGTGAGGATATGCCAGAGGCAGTAGCACGAGAGAAGACAGCGTTGTGCAAACATTATAAATCCAATGTTTGGCACCCACCTCCCATGCCTGCTCCTACTGGCCTCTGGTTTATGTCACCATCTGTCTTTAAGCAAAATGCTGGTACAGCTAGTTTATTGACCTAAGACGACCTTCAAGCCCGGCTGTATTGCTTATTGAATGAGTGATGATGCTTGAAACAGTTTCGGAGGGGAGGGTTGTGTGAGTGGGTGGGTAGTGCACTTGACGAGCATCGAGGTATATGCTTTTTTCTGCTGGGAAGTCAACTGCCACTATTTTTTCCAAATGCACTCGGGTGCACTCCCATCTAAGCTACCATGCAATAGGAACACAAGACCGAAGCGCATTGTGCATCGAGTTAATAAGAATGGTTTTACGAGGAGAGTGTAAGCTGCGCTCTCGTCGTAAACACTGGCGAACAGTCAAGAGTCGAGACCAGTCTCGAACTTGTCTAGAGTGCTAGCTAGCGCCGAGCCAACCATGTCTGCAATGTTTGACAGTTCAGAGTCGAGAGCAGCCTCGTTTTTGGGCTGTGGCTGGCTCATTTAGGGTCGTGGTAGCCCAGAAGGTAAGGTGCTCACTCTTCATGACCTAGGTCGTGGGTTTGAGTCTTGCAGTCGGTGATCCCTTATTTCCACTGAAAGCGGTGGTAATAGCCTTCAAGGCTATTTGGCTGCAATACAAATGAGGCTGTTAGATCAGCTACTATATTATTTTATTTGGTTTCAATTTGCAGCAAGAGAGATCTCGGAAGTGTGAAGATCTTAAACAAGTTTCTCAATCCACAGACACGTATTAGCTGCTGCCTATATAAGCTAACATACCAGTCATAAAAAATGTAGTCCCCATCCTTGTGCAGGCAGCTTTCATTATCAGTAAATCCTATATTCCGAACTCTAGCAGTCGCGAAGCCTGGTCTCCCGGCGCAATGCGTCTATGAAGGCATCATTCGTGTTGCTTTTTTTGTCTGTCCCTGATAATAATAATAATGCACTTGATAAAGCGCCCTCAGAGAACTCAATCTCTTTCTAGGCGCTTTACATTGGCTGCAAAGGTAAACACGACTGAATGGGGGAGTAATATCATGCTTGATAAAAAACATGAATAACACGGTTAGGGGTGACATGCACAGGGTCAGCATGCAAGTGTGGTTAGTGGCAGCACGCACAGTGTCAGCACGCATAAGCACATGAAGGACGAATCACAGGGACCTACTAAATGCTGTCTTAAATAGGTGTGTTTTAAGTTCTTTTTAAATGTGGTCAGGTCAGGGGACGTTCTGACTCAGGTCGGGAGTGAGCTCCAGGCTTTGGGAGCATACGAACTAAATGCACGGTCTCCAAAGGATTTGAGGTTTGTACGAAGTATTGGTAGACTGTTAGATTCCGAAAAGCATGTGGTACGATGCTTGGCCTGGTGGGGGAGTAGATCTGAGAGACAGGCTGGAGCCAAAGAATGAAGTGACCTAAAAGTGAGCGACAAAACCTTGAAGTCAATCCGTTGCTTGACTGGTAGCCAGTGCAGATCGGCGTGAATTGGTGTGATGTGGCAACTGCGACGCTCACGACAGACAAGCCTAGCTGCCGAGTTTTGCACCGGCTGTAATCGCCTGATTGCACATGCCGGTAGGCCAGCAAGCAGTGAGTTGCAGAAGTCAAGACGGGATGTCACGAATGCATGGACCAACTTAAACGTGGTATCCTTATCTAAAAAACTTGAATTCGGCCCGTGAGACTCGAATCCTTCCCAACAGCCACCTGAGCCTGCTTCTTTCCAGTAGTTACAACTGATCACAGTGGCCTCCGGGGTTCTCCTGTGTCTCCGTGATTCCGAACGTTTGCCAGGGCGGTAGCAATTATCCCATAAGAGTACAGGCCTTGAACTCAATCGACCCATCTGTCAACGGCTCGACAATCCGGAAGGGCCGAGGTGGCCGAGCATCACCTTGAGTGCAGTGATGTGGATCTAGCGATCTGGTCGATGATTCGGTGTTCACACTCGGTGCCCCAAATGTTGAAATGTTTGGTGTCGTGGATGACTGCTTGTGTCAGCCGAGCAGCAGCCGTTGTCAGATTGGTGTCAGCAGCCGACTGTCAACCGCTGAGCTTCTCTCTTCTCTCTCGCTGCTGCTGGGGGTTCCTCACAGGGATCGGCGCAGGAAGGGGAGATTGTGTGAACCGAGCAGTATAGGCATGCGTCTCCTGCAGGCCTCACGTGACTGGTGGGGGTGCGCACTGCAAGCTGCAGGCCAGGCGTTGCTGCCTTGCTGCACTGTTCAGACTACAATTCCTCCCGTTACCATGACGGCAGTGATGGCGCCGAATATGCTATCAGGGTTACCTCACTCGAATCGCTAGCATTCCTCTGCCGCCGGAGGCTGGGTGTCTGCTCAGTGAGTGCCAGAGGCAGGCAGAAATTTAGAGCGGTGATAAGGACGCCGTGGCTCGCTGCTCGAGGGCAGAGACTTGAAGGCCAGGAGCCGCCAGTGCCTTCTTACCAGGGAGGGGTGTGTGCAGTTTCCATCGTCCTAGCTGGATCTTGCTCGGTGTAGTGCATGACTGTGAAGTGTGGGGACCCCCACCCCTCTGCAGGCGGCTGAGTAGGCAGCAGTGGTGCATGCGCTTAATGCTTGCAGGAAAGCAGTCGGGAGTCGGTAGAGGCTGCCTCTCGGCAAGATCCCTGGGGCGACTGGTGCAACACACGATGACTGTCTTGTCCGTAAAGGTGGCTACGCCTGGAGGGCACTAGCGCACTAGGGAGTGCTGGTTCAGTCGGCTGTTGGTTGGTAGCTTTTCTTTTGCTCTATTTTTCATCTCTTATTGACCAAGTATAGTGCATGCAATTGTTCTTGTCCATAGCCTTTGTTGTGCTTTGTACGCAGCCACAAGCACAGTCGAATGCATTCACCTGTGGCAATTCACTGCACTGCTCAGCAGCCTGTCTGCAGGCTCACGGGCAAGCTTTTTGTTTTTGTTTTGATTCCACTATTACCCGGTTTCTAAAGCTTCCAAGTTGTGAGCTTGCTTGGGGTAGGGCGTTGGCATAGGCCTAGGCAAAGAAAATATGTGTACAGTATTATGAGAATGCAAGGCATGTTGCTGTGAACTCGCCAATCTTAGTGCGTTTCGTGGCTGTATGTGCACCAGGTGTGCATTTTTCGGCATGGCCCTTGTCAGCAGCAGGTTCAGGGCTGCGGTTTTTCTCATCATTGGTGCATTTTGTTTATATAGATCCTACAGATCTTGCACGGTAGACGATATTAGCTGTAGCATCTAGGTTTGAGGATAGGAGAGACCAGGCAGGCTATTTGACAAAGGCTGTCCATATGTTACCCGAGATCGAAGCGATTTCACCTGAGTTTTCAAAGGCAAAATGCAGCCGTCGAGCGTGCTGGTGTCGGGGTCAATCGGGTGGTGGATTGTACACATACTGGCATGCCTGCGTGGTAGGCAGCGCTGCTGAGATGGTTGGCAAGAGCCAAAGCAGTTTGGCTTCTTTGGCCAAGCTGCTACTCTGCCCAAGCTTACTCATGGCATTAGCTGTAGTAGCTAAGTAATTGTATAGTGTCTGCTACAAAGAAAGATAGCTTATTAAGCTTGCCTCTCCGCGAATGCCGTGAATCTCTCGTGAAGATCACCGTGGTCACCAGAGGGTATGTGGCAGATTCATTGCTTTGGCAGCCATTTGGACCCACATTATCTCGGCACTATCGAATCCAGGCACTGCTTGCAATGCTCTAAACATTCTTTTGGGCACGTTACCAAACGCTGTACACACTAGTGAGTTCCATCACCTTCACTTACAATCGTGGGATAAGTGCCAACATTCAGGCTCAGAATGATGATTCCTTATCTACTATAATCTTTCTGATTTAGGTGCACAAGCTCACTTGTGTGCGCATATTTGTATATATGGATGTGCTCGCGAGTGTGTGTACAAGTGCGTGTATGAGTGTTTGTGTGTGCACGAGTGCATGTGTGAGCAAATATGCTCAGCGATGACCCCAGTATAATTAGTTTGTCCACCGATGGGTAGCTAGTGATTTGTCGTGCATATATTGGGGAGGAGAAGGGCTTGTCCAGCGATACAGCCACCGGTTGTGCTTTGATGTACTGGCAGCCAACTGTGCTTGGCTTGTGGATTTGGTTGTGCCATTAACAGTGCTTACCGGTTTAGGCACCCTATCCATACTGAGCTGTGCCTTGGTGAGATTGAGATGGCCTCACACTGCTGTGCAAGACCGATCCAGTTCGTGCTAGGTTTAGGCCACTAACTTTTGATGGCCATAAGACCTGACGTGGCACTTCTGAGGGTTGGCAGAGGAAGAATCGTACCAATAAGAATAATTATACGACATACATTGTATAAGACTCTAAGTGAACTAAATCTGTTTCTAGGCACTTTACTTGTGCTGGAAAGGAAAGGTCCATCCGCTGCAACTGGAGCCCTACCTTCTCATATGGCACTATATAAATGTATTATTATTATTATTATATGTTGACCAATGTCACTTGTAGGTCAGTGCAATGAGGAAGACAGAGTAGCATCAATGGCTGCAAAAAATCGAGAAATGCAGAAGGCAATATTGTGTACCTTATCGTGTGAGATTGATCATTTGCCGGCTGCCTGTGTGTGTGTGTGCTTGCGCGTGTGCGTGTGCGTGTGTGTGTGTGTGTGTGTGTGTGTGTGTGTGTGTGTGTGTGTGTGTGTGTGTGTGTGTGTGTGTGTGTGTGTGTGTGTGTGTGTGTGTGTGTGTGTGTGTGTGTGTGTGTGTGTGTGTGTGTGTGTGTGTGTGTCTTATTGGGCATCACTGGGTCATAGCAGCTGTACCTAGCCATGCTGCCAAACCACCAGTGGGGCCAGCCTCAACCGAAATCCTGCTGCAACATTCTGAAGCTAGGAATGGCCTGCAATTTGCCTGGTCATACCTTCCGAGGAAACACTTGCCAAATGGTAATGGTGGGTCGTCAGTCATTAATTTTGGCAGGAATGGTCTCTACTCCTTGACCAGCTTGTATCCCCATGTCCTCCACTCCTTACCACTTTTGATCACCAGTAGGTTGATGGCTCTTTGGTTTGCAGCTCCTCAATTCGTGTTCCTCGATTTTGTAGGAGTTCCTTGCTGCATTAGGCAGCATAGGTACAAGCTATCTGCCCAAGAGCATAGAACCTTGATCTTGACTGGTCTACGACTCCGATCTGGAGGCCTTCCTTGGCCCCATCCGCAAGCATAAGCGATTTTTAACTTGATTTCATCGCTCAGTCGACATGCAGTTGAGTAGTGCCAGCTCTAAGTGCCGTTGGTTGTCCAAAGGCACTCATGTACCCGTCCTGAGCTGTCTTCGCTCCTGAAGCAGCAAATAATTTTGCTGTAGCTCATAATTTTGCTGTAGCTCATTTGGGGCAGCACACCATGGCAAACCACAGGTGGACGGCTGAGTCCTGGATATTAGCTGAGATGGACTGCAGTGGAAATTATGTAGGGCCACTAGCTCCTACTTCGTATTTGGAGCAGGAGTGCATCAATCAGTTGTTACACTTGCACTGTGCCATGCATAGTTGGCTGGCCACCAAACTCACGAGGTTTGTGACCGGCTGTCCATTCATCAATGGCTGGCCTGCAGGCTGTAAGCACCGAACCGCTTCTGCCACCAGTCTTCTGCTGCCTTCTGTTACAGCTTGCAGATGGCCTCCAGTAATTGCAGCCAAACACTCAATTGCATCTCTCATGGTCACATCGGTTTTGTATGAAAGCAATACAAAAGTTGGTTGTTCCACTTTGCTCTGCATGTCATGCCATTTCGGCAAGGTCGCTGTGACTGCGATCAGGGTGCGTGCAGGGCTTGCGCGATCCACACTCACGGCAGACACCGGCGACCGTGTGGGCTGTTGCCTGCTGTTTGAGTTCATATTTAATTTTTAGACCATTTTTTGCAATCGCTTTTCAGCCGTAACTGTTCACAGTTTACCAAAGCTGCCGTATTTCACCTGTTCATGGTTATTAACTGTGTTCAATTTATTGACCTCCTGTTGAGGCATAGTGGACTGGTGGACATAGTGGCATAGTGGATCATGGAGCCGTGAGCTACCTGCCTCTGTCGAGATGACCCAATCTGCTCTGGTCTGGTCCCGAAATGCTCCTCCTCCTCCTCTTCTGCCGCCTCTTCCTCCTCCTCCACCACCTCCTCCTCTTCCTCCTCCTCTTCCTCCTCCTCTTCCTCCTCCTCTTCCTCCTCCACCTCCTCCTCCACCACCTCCTCATCTTCCCCCTCCTCTTCCTCCTCCTCCTCCTCCCCCTCCTCCTTTTCCTCCTCCTCCTCCTCCACGAGTCCTTGCTGCTCCAACTTGCTCCCAACCGACTCAAGTGTCTTAAGTGTTCAACCAGCTTGAACAGGCCACTCGATGGTGTAGGCGAAGAGATGTTGAAGTTCCGGCTTGTTTGTGTGTGTGTGTGTGTGTGTGTGCACGTGCACGAACACATGCGTGGGGACGTATGTGTGTGAGTCCGTGCCTGCCTGGTTCATGTGCATTGTGTCTCTGGCTTTGTGAGCTGCCCACTTGATCGCTTACCCTTTCGGCAGCTCGGGCACTCAGCCAGTGGTGGCAGCAACTCTCTCCAATGGCATGTTCCTGTTGCTCGATTTTAGATTTCCTGATCAAGCTCTGGGATTAGGCCAGGTAAGCAAGGCTGGCTATGCAAATCGTGTTTGAGCTGCTTCAGCTGCTGCTGCCATGGCTCTCCTTCCTGCATTTTTCTTGTGCGTTGTATGCTGCCGGGCTAGGCATCCCTAGTAGTAGGCATCCCTAGTGGCGCTTGCTCGATCGTCGGCTGCCCGCACCACCTGGCCACCTGCGCCCCTTCCACGTCTAGCCGGTCGATCCTCTGCTAAGAGTCGATCTCAACCGTGGTCCACGATGGCCACAGCGGCCAGCGAGGTCCCCCTCAATCACTCCCCCTACGTGCGCTATGTATACAGGGCCTGCTGCTCTTTGGCTGTCCCCTGTGTCCCTCCTAGGTGAACATCTGCTGCTCTTAACTTCTCCCAGGGCCTGGCCATCTGTCACACATCGGCCGCTCCCCTTGAGCCGGGCTCTACTAGCTAGTGGCTTGCATTTCCCCTTTGTATTGCCCCGACCCCGTCCTCATCCTCTTCCTCCTCCCCTTCTCTTTCTACTCCTCCTGCCCTAACCCACCGCCCCAACCGTCTGGCATTCGTAGGCACTGCCTAGCATTACCTGCGTTGGCCGGCAGGGATGCTGTCTTCAGCCTCTGACGAAACTGGAGAGCAGCAGTGGCACTGGTATGAGCCCAGTCAAGCGACGAAGCCAAGCCTTGCTTGACCAATCGAGCTTGAAGTCAGTTTCAGTGACTCGTCGAAGCCGCTGCAGACATGCTCTCTCTCTCCCTCTCTCCCCCAGCCTTTGCTGGCACACTGCCAAAGGTCACAAATCGTAGCTCTGTCGACAGAGCCTTGGGGTGTAAAAGTGTGGCAGCAGTCGAGCGGCCAGTTCGCAGACGTCAGCGCTTCGAAACGTTTTACCCAGCCGCGAGTCTGCCTAGTTTCCTGCCAAGTCCTCGCTCACCCGGTGTCTCGACGGTTGCAGCTGATAGTCACCATCGTGGTGCTTCGCACGGCCAAAGGCATCGGCTACATCACTTTCCCCGACACGTCGTATGACATTCTGCGCAAGGTGAGAGCCAGAGAGCCTCGCACTCTCACATTCTCGCTGTCTTGCGATTTGCTTGCTCGGCTTGCTTTGATAATAGCCTGCTCTCATGAGCTATGCTTGCCCTTGACACACTGGGGTTCGGGCAGGTGCCGACTACTATTACCAACCTCGAGCGAGTCGATGGCCGCCTGATCTGGCCGGATTCGTTTGACCGGACAAGGCTGGGGAGGGTGGGCATACGCGCTGCTGTGAACTGCTTGCTGATTCTCAGGTGGAGCATTCTTAATCGGCCAGCCAGCCGCCTGATGGCTGGCTCGGTCGGTGGCTGCTGGGAGACTATTCTGATTCTGCTATACAAGTGAGGCGATCTTAGACGACTGTGCTTGTGCCGTCAGCGAACTTAAGTGCGCTGTGTCGGTAGTCGGGAGTCGGCTTCTGACCCCAGAATGGGCTTGCTTGCCACCAGCCTCCAAGCTCGTATGCACACGAACCCAGGATGCAGTAATTTTTTTGATAGCTTCGCGTGTAGCAGGCCGTGCAAACTTGTGTTGACATTGAGACGTGGCTATCGATATCCTTTCGTCTGTTAATCCTTGAGGCTGTTATCATTCAACTGCGAGTCGGTGGCTTGCATTCGAATGCCACATTCCCACGCACATGCTTTTCTGCTTGAACGTTCATTACTCTTTGTCTGTCTGTCTATCTGTCTATCTGTCTCTGTCTCTGTCTCTCTGTCTCTGTCTCTCTGTCTCTGTCTGTCTCTCTCTGTCTCTCTCTGTCTCTCTGTCTCTCTCTCTCTATCTCTCTATCTATCTATCTATCTATCTATCATCTATCTCTCTATCTCTCTCTCTCTCTCTCTCTCTCTCTCTCTCTCTCTCTCTCTCTCTCTCTCTCTCTCTCTCTCTCTCTCTCTCTCTCTCTCTCTCTCTCTCTCTCTCTCTCTCTCTCTCTCTCTCTCTCTCTCTCTCTCTCTCTCTCTGTCTCTCTCTCTCTCTCTTCCTCTCTCTCTCTCTCGCATGACATTCAGCTAACGGAAGTCGGCTGATAGCCATTCGCTTTCCTTGTATGAATGTGTGCCTGTGTGTGCCTGTGCGCGTGCGCAGTCTTATCTTTCGGGAGACTGGGCAGTTAAGTGGTCGTGGAGGTGTGTGGTTGCATTGAGTCCCCGCTGGCGAAGTGGCTATCTTAACATAAGATGACAATAAGCACGCCTGCTCTTCTGCTTGCAGACATGGCCACTACCGCTGCTGTACTTTCTCAACTTAGTTTGTGGCCTGGGCAGCACCAAGAGATTGAAGTAAGCTTGCCTGCCATGTATTCTGCTGCTGGCGACCATGCTCTCACATGTGCCCGACTTCGCTTCTGCTGGCTGGCATGGAGCAACTGCCTGGTGTTTGCTGGCTTCTTGGTGCCGTTGGTTCAAGTAATTACTCTGTTAAAGTGAGCCGTGATGGCACACTAAGTAAGGCGGTTGCTTTTCACGACCTCGGTCCCGAGGCCATGGGTTCGAATCGTGGTTGTGGGTTCGAATCCTGCTGTGGGCGATCCTTTATTGCTGCTGCAAGTGGTGGTGATAGTTGTAAAGGCTTCTCTGTCGCTATACAAAAGAGGCTGTTTAATCAGCTGGTATTTTTGTAAATGGACATTCGACAAAGTGGCACCTACGCTAGCTGTTGCAGTTGTCGAATCCATAACGACTCAGCAGGTTCTATTGCAGCATTTTATTGTCATGCCATGTTCGAAGCGCTGTGAAGTAATTGGACTGAAGGTTTTGCTACTTTACTCGCACTCGAGGTTGCTTTGCTTACAGACCCTGTGGCCTGGTTGACGGCAAGGTCGGAGTTAATCTGCTTGTGCCTTATCCCGAGTCCTGCATATGTGACACAGGCAGCCTGCTTATCGGCTGGTGTCAGTGTACCGGCAACATTTTCTATCGAACCCGGGACTTCAGGATTCGGAATCTGCAACGATAAATGCTAGGGCCTTTGTGTGGTCCAGCTGATATTGCAATCCGAAAGCAATTCATGTGAAAGCATTCTATCTAAGCACTTCTACGTGCAGCGACACCGGCAGCATCATAGTGGGCCTGCTGCCGGGCAACCAGTGGGCACACCGGACCGGCCTGCAGCACGCTGCCGGCAGGCCGGCTGGCCCACTGTGTATGCTAGTTGCGAAGCTGCATTAATTTGCGTTTTCGTTGCCGGAGGCTTTCACACCTTTTAAAAGCATGAACAAAGGAGCAGCTTGTGTGTGTGTGTGTGTGTGTGTGTGTGTGTGTGTGTGTGTGTGTCTGTGTGTGTGTCTGTGTGTGTGTGTGTGTGCGCGTACGTGTGTGTGCTTTTGTCCACGTTGAAAAAAGCTGCTCATTTTTGCAAGGGTGACTTAATGCATGCTACCGGCTGAGATAATTCATTTGGATGGTACTGGAATATTTGGCTGATCTATGCTGTTTTGTGATAGTCTTATCCTAGTAAGCATTACCGTTAATGCCTCAAATTGTCTGGAAAGTCAGGTAATTGACACTGTTGATTAGTCATGCCCACAGTTTTCTCACCTGGAGGGATCGCTTCAACCTCTGGAAATGAAGTTTTTTAAAAGTTTTGCTATCCCTCCCCTCTGTCTTTGTCTTCGTCTCAGTTCACTCTGCCTCCTCGAGCTCTCTCTCTCTCCCTCTCTCTCTCTCTCTCTCTCAGCTCTGTATGTGTCTGTCTATGTCTGTCTTGTCTCTCTGTGTCTCTGTTTCCCACTGTGTGTGCGCGTGTGCATGCTCGTGTTTTCTTGTGGCCCAGATACAAGTTGCTTTGTATCTTCTTTTGTTAGCTTGCCCATGTTCACAGTGCTGCGACGGTTTTCCATTCTGATGACAATGGTGCTGGAGAAGTACATGCTGGGGTAAGCATATTATGTGATTATGGAGGTGGGTCCATGGCATCACAGCTCGATTCGGCGTGAATTGCTAGTACCAATGCTGGTACACTTCGTGCCTAGAGCATGCTTAAACTTACCACTCGGATTACTTTTTATAGAAACGATCGGAGCATACTCATGAAGACTACTGTGTACGCTATGGTCGTTGGAGCACTAATTGCTGCCAGGTATACTTCATGACTTGGTATAGCATGAGCAGAGAGCAAGTGTGTTAAGTGGTGGCAAATGCATGCATGCTTCTCCTGGTCACAGTGAGCGACGGCCATGAGACCAGTGGGGCACAGCCTTCGATAATTGCTTGCAGGAAAACACGGTGAAGACTATATATGACTTCTGTTTGCTCTGTGCAACCGACCACAGCTGTTTTACTTGTTACCATTTGTTGTGGCAGCTTGACTTGTGGGACGGCATGCATCACTTTTGGCTCTGCCTGTTTACAAATTATGTTGTTTGGTGCATTGCTAGAAGTGACGAGTTTCTCTGTCAGTAGACAGCTAAGATCAGCGAGTCTGTTCCCATTCTAGTATCCCCACTAGGTGCACGACAGAGTCACGGCCCTCGGTTCCTTGCTCCTCAATGTCGACCTTCAAGTCTGCCACCAGTGACTTCCATCTCCAAGTTAATCTGCCAGTCTATCCAGACCTCTTGCAATCTGCTCTGCTTCTGAGATGCAAACATTTGCTGCTGTCTTGCATGAATAGTGTAATGAGTGCGCTTGTAGTCACAGACCTTGTTCCCCCACCCATCCTTCAAAAAGGCTGTTGTTAGGCCTCGCCTTGAGCAATCGACAGTAGACTAGGAGAACTTGCCCACGGCTTCTCCGTGTCCTGCTTGGATTAAACTGTCTTTGCTATTGCTTGATTCACCTCCATGAAGATCCGTAAGGCTTCTCTGTTATCTGAGTGCATTCAACTATTTGCTGATGTTCACATACATGCATGTGTAGGGTGTAGGCACCCAGACTGACCAAGGTGCATGCACGAACATACTGACCGACGCAGTCTGGCACTGTCACGTAGTCACACACGATGCAGATACAGCATGGACACACGAGCGGTGCACACACGGCATGGACACATTCATGGAGGCACCCTTGGGACAGTGGGTTGTGGAACTCAGTTGACTTGCCATTCTTCTGAGACGTGAAATGAATGCTTGTGGTGCAGGGGCATCGCACTCTGCTGCACGTTGTTGAGGCAAGCTATCGCTAGGATACTAGATGTTTCTAGTCTGCAAAACTGTAGTAACAAGCAATCACTTGCCCGAAGCTGAGAGTCTTTTTGCTTGACACCAATCGATGATGACCATACTCAAGAGTTTAAGTCGTTGTCCCTTGCCTTGATCTGCTGCTTGCCGTGAGAACCAGCTCTGCATTAAGTTTGAGCTGCTGTGGGCATCCGACGAAAGGGCGAAGCTCGGTGTCATGTGACGAGCCGACCACCTTATGTGTGCATCAGCTGTGCACCACGAACAGGTTACGTTAGGTTGTTAGCCGGCCACCCATGGCGCTAGTCTAACAAGTGGACCTTGCTCTCAGGGCGTTGGCTTCTGTGTGTTTCCTGCTCTTCCATTGTGTGCATTTGGCTGGTCACACGAGCTGGCAAAGCGATTGGCAGCTGCAGGTAGTGCGTGACTGTGGCATTCATTTGCAGCGATGATCTTGCCTTCGATGCCGTGGGCTACATCTTAATATTCGTCAACGACTTGGCCACTGCTCTAAATGGTGTCTATACTATGAAGAAGCTGCAGGCGAAGGTAATGCTCTATTCCCTGTCAATCTTGACGTGGAGTTGCGCTGGTGCCATTTGTAGAGCATTGCTGCTGCCGCTACAGATGATGCTGGTCCTGCTGCTGCTGCTGCTATTGCTGCCGGAGCAGCTGCTGTGTCGAAGCGGTTGTCTCCAACCAAGAGTGGGCAGGCGCCAATGAACTGCAGTGCTTGTCATCTTTGCTCTTGATCATTCCTCATCGTCTTCATCATCATTCTTCTTCTTCGGGTGCTTTCTGGTGGTGGGATGAATCTGGCTAACATCCGGGTGAGCCTGGGGGAAAAGCTGTATGTCAAGGGGAAGATCCACAGCCGGGGCAGCACGATCGCTTTGAAGTCGTTCTCTTTTTGTCATCTGAGTGCTCCCAGCTATCTGCAGTCTAAAGGTCTCGTCATCAAATGTCTTGAGATTATGATTTTGCAACTTCGAAGGGGATAATGAAGAGCGTAGTGGTCGAGTTCTGTCCTGCGAATGACGAGTAGCAAGATGACTCGGTGAGTATCCTAGCAGGCAGGTCTGAGATCAAGGTATAGTCAACGTGGCCAGACCATCAACGTGGTGAAACAGGCCACCGAGTCAACTTCCAGTCTTGTATAGTCAGAGTGGATTCCTCTCGTCTTTCAAACTCTCTTCAATGAGTGAAGGACTTGCCTTGGATCTGGGCATCCATAGCCAAAAAGCAACCATCTTGGCATGCCCTGGGTGTCCCACTCTCATCGGCGGGGGGGGGGGGGGGGGCTGTCATAAAAGTGCCAGTTCCGTGTGTCAAGCACTCCAATCGTGGTGTATGCAATTGTCAATGGGCTGTGGCTTCATGTTGCAAATGGGAAATGTAAGTAAGGTTTCTGATAGGGCTAGGGTGAAAACTCCGGGCCCTCGATGATGGAGAAAACCTCTCATGTACCATCCTCGTAGAATGATAAGGAAGACCTGGAAAGATGCTTTTGTTAAAATCTGCGGCTGCCTTCGTTAGTCTTGTGTCCACTGTGATGGTCACGGCCAGCAGGCAGCAGTGGCTGGCTGCTGTCACACAGCGTGGGGCCGAAGTGTGGTGAAAGAGTGGGGCTAGCCGACCCAGCTCTTCCTGCTAGCTCCTGCCACCATCTCACCAATTACTATATCTGACCTGCAAATGCGTTCATTCCCGGTTGGCTCAGTCTTATAGTAGCTCAGCGCCTACCACTTGGCTTTGCAACCTCAACCGATGCTTAGCCGTGAAATTTTTAGAGGCGCAACTTAGTTATGTACAACGTTGACGTGTACATATGGTATTCATTTTTGAATGCGCCACTTGCTGATTTAGCTGTGAATCCTTTTACTGATTTAATTGCTAGTTGCTAGGAAGAACTTATTAATTTATAGTCCACGAAGAGCTGATGAGGCACTGGAGTCTGCACTGCATTGTTCAAGACTGTACAATAGTGCTAAGATACAGGAGGCTAAACAGGGCAGGGGATTTCTGTCTGAATAGAAATCGAAAGCATGAGGACGAAGATGGTTGTTCAGGCGAACTGGGTGGGAGAGTTATTGAGACCCATGCTAGGAGTGCCCAATCGAATCGCATGCACGTTGGCCTGTTCCGAGTCCTTGTTGTAATTAAGAGAAAGAGGGACCTTAACACGACGAGCTTGATCGAACGATCCTGCTGGCTGATCGATCATTCGATGGCCTTTGCTTTTGCCAGTCTATCAGGCTGATAACAACCACCAGCTTCTTTGCTGGTGTCCGGGTACTGAGCTACATAGCTGCATAAAGCTGCTCCAAACTGATATTGCAGGATATTACTCACCATTCAATCGCATTTCCCTTTGCAGCAAATGTAAAGCGCCTAGAAAGAGATTGAGTTCTCTGAGGGCGCTTTATCAAGTGCATTATTATTATTATTAAACTGCTTCCTAATCAGGCTAGGCTTCGTGTCATTGCTCTTCTTTATCGAGTCGTTTGTCTTTTAGTTGTTCCTCCAACCAACCTTAAATCCCGTGGAAATAGGTCATTCCATTCTCTTGCTTCGACAATCGTATCGGAAGTACCTATTCCTCGGCCCTTGCCTTGCACTACCTGCTCCTCCGACTCTCTTCGGTTAAAACTTGTGCTCCTAACTGATTGCAAATCCTTGGCAAACTCAACCTTCAGTTCTAATGCACCTACAGTGTGGAGTCCACTCTCAACTGAGAACATGACATCCCATGACTTGACATTTTAAAAAGAATCTCAAAGCTCACCAGTCCTCACGGCATTTACCCCATCCATTGGAATCGTCCTTAATGGGCTCGCCGCAATTGTGCATTTCGTTATCGCTAATAAATTTTTTTGATACCACTTCCATTCCAGCCAAAGTGAAGTGCCTAGAAAGTCATTTAGTTCACTGGACTACTAAAAGATTGTATTGTTATAATCATTAATCGTACTAAATTCCGAATGGGCCGAGGCATAGTACAGTCGATCCTCATGTTGTCGGGATTCAACTTCGAAATTTCACGTGTCTCATTTCGTGCTCGAGAGGCTTAGTGAAAATAAGGAACTGGAAGGAGCCAAGGAAATGCTGCCCCCATGCGTTAATGATTTGGCCTGACACATGAGACCTGATCATCGCACGACAAGGGCTGAGTTCAATCGCGCTGGTGCAAGTCGAACCTGCAGGGACAATACCGAATGTATCTCCAGCAGTTGAGTTGCCGAGCTAGTTCTTGTGCATTTCTCCCTAGTTTTTGTACATTTAGGTTAAGCGTGGCAGCCGAATTACCTGCTAGCTTTTATTCCCATTAAATAGCTGCGAATTACTATCTAAATAAGGCCAGAACATGGGTTTTATAAAATTGTGCGTGAATCATAAACCATGGATTTATGTCCAGCCAAACTCTCCAAAGAAACACTGTAGTGCTATTGTGGTTTCGTCTTGCGGCATTGAGTCCACGACCTCCAAAGCCAGAGAGTCGTTGGATCTCACTTCAGGAAGGGGGCTAAATTTTCAGCCGATACATACATTCGGAACTCTCGTTTAGTCTTTGTTGTTTGACGCTCCGACAGCTAGCACACGACCTTACGGAAACACTCAGTATCCACGAACAGCTGTGTATTTGGGCTAGCAGCCCTTCTCTCCTCCTTGTTCTCACTGCCCCTTCTCGGTAGACCGTAACTCACCATCAATCAAAGCATAACTTAATTCATAAAACCATACCCTTCAATAAATAATAATAATAATAATATTGCACTTGATAAAGCGCCCTCAGAGAACTTAATCTCTTTCTAGGCGCTTTACATTTGCTGCAAAGTGATATGCAATAGAATAGTAAGTAAAATCATGCTTGAAAAACAAACAAAATAAATAATATGGTTAGGGGTTACATGCACAGGGTCAGCATGCAAATGTGGTTAGTGGCAGCATGCACAGTGTCAGTACGCATGAGCACATCAATGACGAATCAATAATCATAAACCTCAACAAACCATAGCATCATAAAAAAAACCATAAACCCATGGTGGGGACCGAAGTCTTTGAAGAGTAGTCGATTCGCAAGGGTGCTAAGAAATTACTTCTAGAAATTACTCAAGGAACAATAATATACGAGTCATTTGTCTAGCGCCCTGAGATAACATAATCCCAATCCAGATGCTTCACACGTGGGGCAGGGCTCTATGTAATGTATCTCCGTCAGCAACTCCACAAAGTCATAAAGACCATGTGGGTGTTAGGCAGGAGAGTTTTGTATAGCGAACTCACAGCCTAAGTGGCTTTCGGTACGCATTCGGTAGCCAACAGACTTCGTCTCATGCAACAAAGAGAAAGTGGGAAGCATAGCAGAGTCAGGAGAGCAGTTGAGGTAGTGAGTAGCATAGAAGTAGCAGTTCAGGACCGCTGAAAAAGATGTGCCATAGTCGGCAGTTGGAGAGTAGATGTCTTTTCGTAAGAAATCATCTAGCCTGCTAACTTGTCTTCAAAGGCTAGCACCATACCCCGTGAGCCAAACCAGGAGGGTGACAGGGGAAGAGGCAACTTAACGGGCACCTGCTTGCCCCACCCTTCTTTTTGAAACCTACTCGTCCGGTAGGCTCTAGCAGCCAGGGAAGGAGAAGGCTGGGTCCGCCTCTGCTTGAAGCCAGCCAGCCAGTTGCAGCTAGCTGGCTTCTTGAGGACCGACTGGCCGGTCTGCTGGCTAGGGGTCTTCCTCCAGGGTTAACTCTGGCAGGTGGGCCCCTAGTGTCACTCGTTGCTTGGGTCGTGGGTGGGCGATGGGGCACCTTGGGGGCGGTTGCTATTTACAGCTGGCTAGCCAGGAGGATTGTGGCTAAGAAGTTTAGTGGATGCAGTTATACTCGGCAAAGCACCTGCACTCGTGTTCAGCTCCTTGCTGTTACACAAAGGTAGCCCGGGCTTCAGGACGTCGGTGGTAGGAGATCCTCTTATGGTGGCAGCTACTGCTACTGGTTGGGTTTTTGTGCTTTTTGTCGGATCCCTTGATTTCCTTTATCTGCACCCAAACAATTATTTGCACGCTGATTGTGCTCCGAATCGCTGCTCGACCTGCTGCCTTGGGCAGGGCAGTTTGCTCGGCCATGCCATTAAACTGCTATTGAAAGATAAGGCAGGCATCGTCTGGTGACGACTAAGGCTGGCCACTCGACCGATAAGGTTGATTGTCATTGTAATTACCGTGATGGCAGTGGGATTCGCTAGCCGACTTGATGTCGTGATAGGTTGGTTTCTGAAAAGCTGTTTGCAGGAAATCTAGGTGCTCTCAATCAAAGCAGAAGCTTGTTATCTAGCAGTGAGCTGTGCTGCTTGTTGCCCCGTAGCTCAGCCACTGTGTACAATCTTTTTGAGGTTAGTATCTTTTATTCGCGGAGGATGCACCGACCTAGCGATGGACCACTCAGATACTATAGTGTTATAGCTCGCAAAACGCTTCAACTTGCTTGCGCTATGGCCTTGAATGGCTGGAGTGAGGTGAGAGGACTACAATTGGCAAGCTTTGTATGAATTCGGTTGGCATGCCAGCAGATCTAGATCAAATATGCAAGGTCGACTGGTTGCTGGTAACAGCAGAGCTGCTGCTGCCAACCGCAGGGTTGCTGCTTACCCTAGCTGCAGTTGCCTGGGCCACATTCAGTGGTTAAATTATTGGTGGGGATGAGGGGTGTCGCTCAGCTTCACACACTCAATCGAAGGTGACAATAAATAAATTAGCCAATGTAGTTGCCGCTGAAGACTCCATCTTGGTTCCCGGCCGCAAAAGCTGGGGGGGGGTGGTGGTGGTGTTGGGCTGGCAGTGCCACCCTGTGCCAATGCAGCCGTCGATGCTGCCGCCTCGCGAGCGTGTGATTGTGTGCGCTGAGTTTTTCTTTGAGGTAGGAATGTACTGTTCTTTCACTGGCAAGGCTTCGTTGAGTGCTTAGCTGCATGAGATGGGCTGTGCTTGCAGGAGCTTGGCAAGCATGGCATTCTCTACTACAATTCACTCTTCGCTCTGCTACCTACAACGCTCGTGGCTTATTACACCGGTGGCCTTTCCGAGGTAAGTTCACCCCTCCCCTTGCCAATTGGATGCTAGCTCTATATTGGTCACGAGCATGGCTGATCGATGCTTTTGCCGAGGACTTAGTTGCCGGCTGTTAGCTCGGGGCTGCATGCTATGTGTAAGTTTACGATTGAATAGTTGGTGGCCAACTCCCCTCAGGGGAGGGGAGTTGGGAGGTGTATTGGGCCAGGATTGCCTAGAAGGTAAGACGCTCACCCTTCACGACCGAGATTGTAGGTTCGGATTCTGCAGTGGGCGATCCTTTATTGCCAACTGCCAGTGAAGTGGTGATGATGGCCGTTAAGGCTCTTCCGCCACTATAAAACGAGGCGGTTAAATCAGCTAACATTTTAAGCTGTGTGCAAGCATCGTCATCTCAGTTTCATGGTCCCTTGCTAAGTGAGGACATTCGTGGAGCAGGATAGCCGGAAGTAATTGCATAGATCGGGTACGAAATTTATTCCATCAGAACTTTGCAGACCAGGTTTTGTGTAATCTCTGCATCCTTTGATCTTAGCTAAGGGCCAAGATGGTTGCTTGCATTTCTTAGCCCAGGTCGTAGGTGCACGTCCTTCGGCCATTTTTTTAAATTTCAAAATGCAGTGCCATCGTAGGCCGGCTGCCGTAGGACTGGGCACACACAACAAGTCCGATAGTATGGAGTGCCCTGGCTGGATCTCCCCCCCCCATGTGCAGCTTCGGACACGGCACTCAGTGCAGTTCTAGGATCGGCACTGCCTTATTCACATTCTTTGCATCAACAATGCCAATGCAAACACATTCATTCAGGCATGCTGTCAGTTTGCATCAATTACATGCAGATTGAGTGCAACCGTAGGCGTGGTGGAGGTGCTGCTGCTGCTCTCACAGCTGCTGCTGCTGCTCTCACTGCTGCTGTTCTGGCCATGGCTGCTCTTCTGGCAGCGCTTGTCCGGCTGAGTTCTTTCATTTAAACTGCAATTCTTGCTCGCAGAACGATGTGAAGGAGTTCCTTGTGTAGCAGTCCATCGCGATGGTTCGCCCGTTGCCACAACCCGTTGAGAGCAGAGGCTGGGCGAATATTTTGCGTGGAATCCAATGTTCACTCACCTAGGCTGTCGGCCGGTCGGAGTCAGTTGCTATCTTGCAGGATAAAGTGATTGCCATTTCAAAGCATGTCGTACCGTAGCAAGTAACTGGTGAGGTATAGCTCTAGACTGTGGGTGGAAAATAATCGAGACTGGCTGGTTGGATTGAAGCGGATCTCGTGCTCTGGAGCTGGCCGGTGCTAATGAAAAAGGTGGGCGGTACGGTAGTTGGGCCTACTGAATGACTAACCGGTGCCAGCTCTGACAGTCGCTAGGCCAGTCAGTGGTGGTCACACATGCTTGCAGCGAAAGACTTGGTTCGATAAGCAGCGAATGTGTATAAGTGTGCATGCATGGAGAAACGTGTACACACTCACTTGCGCACGCCGGCGCTCGCGCCCGCACACACACACTGTGCTTGCTTAATGGTGCACAGACGCTGCTGGGTGTGCCTTCAGTCCTAGTGGGTTCAGGGGAGTCCATCGAAAGACTTGGTATGCATGGCTTAGATTCTAATTCTTTAAGTTAATTCTTTTAGACAGGCATTTAGCACTTAGCCCTCGACATGGCCTGGCGATGGCACGTGCTCAGTCATGCCAAGCACGCTGTCGCGGTCACTCTGTGGAGTTCTTATGCCCATCGTAGAGCTGGACTTGAGTCTCCAAACCTGATCCTAAGGTAACGGGTCTGTATAGAGCAAAGGGGAGCCATACGTTTCTAGTGGGCATGCATTTAACACCGTCCGAGCTTCAGACACATAATAAAGGGACGTGGCAGCTGCAGGGATGCACGTGCTTAAAATGCACTGCTCGCCAGGGCTGCCCTCCTCCCTCGGAGGGCTTTACGATGGGCTTCAGTGCTTTTTTCAGGCTGGTTGGACTGCCAGTGTCTGCCACCAGGACTTGGCAGAATGAGCAGGATCGGTCACGATCGGTCAGCTATGGCCCGATCTCATCTTTGCAGGCTATGACTTTCAAGAGCTGGACCGACCCCTGGTTCGTATTGGAGTTCGCCAGCTCGTGCATGATGGGTTTCATACTCATGTATGCGACAGTCGTGTGCACACAGTACAACTCGGCGCTGACCACCACCGTTGTGGGCGTACTTAAGGTAAAGCCTGCACGTGTGCACGGCTGAATGGACCGCTGTTAGCACTGGCAGTGGCTGCTGCTGCTGGCTGGCTGGACCGATGTCATTCGTGTCCTATCGCTGTTCTGTACGCAGCTCCGACAGTTTGGCCTATCGCGAAGCGCATCAATGCTCGTGCGTGCAAGAGAGCCTGCTTGCAAATTTCTATCCTCTGTGTGGGTGTTTGCCGACATTGTATGCGCTGCTGAGCATGTCCACAGCAGCAAGCATCGTTTTACTTTCGAGCAGTTTGCTCTGAGCAAAGTGGCCCTTTCCCCTGGCACCGGCCTGTCAGGACCACAATTCTTCGACCTCGGCCGTCTTCCTGCTATTGATGACTCCGAGGTATTTTCGGCTTCGTGCCATCGATGACCTCGAGGTATTTCCGGCTTCGTGCCATTGATGACCTCTAGGTGTTTCCGGCTTCGTGCCATCGACGACCTCGAGGTGTTTCCAGCTTCGTGCCATCGATGGCCTCGAGGTGTTTTCGGAAGGCTTCGAGTGTATTATGCTTGCGCTGCATTCGTTCTCCTCCACTTGGTCGTGCCCAGCTTAAAGAGGCGGTGCCGGAATGAAGTGGCTATGCCTGAACTTCGGAACGGCCTTGTCTCTCGTCTCCCCGGCTTCATTGTGTACATGTGCGAATGAGTCAACATAAGCTTGACGTTTGGGGGAGTGAATGCAAGGCGGTATCCAAGCAGAGGGAGGCACAGCAGCTAAGCTGCACACAGACAGCGCCAGCTTGCAGCTTTGATCAGGTTCTGCGGTCGACCGTTGCTTCGACAGGTCGTGTTGCCCCTGGACTAACTATGGCTGCAGTGGTCACGTGGGTGCACTCTTCAGGGTGGGATGTAGCTGGCTCGGTGGCTACCATCGAACCCACGAGAACGAGATAGCACGAATGGGTTACTTTCTCCCGTGTTGGCCATGAAATGGTAAATGCGATCTGTGCGAGACAGCTTGGCTGGCTGTCAGAAAGAATGGAACAAGTAGGATGGCAATTGATCTGTCGATAGGAATCGTAGGCAGACAATGATACCTGACCCCCGTGGTTATATGATATCGAAGTGGCTTTCTCACCGACCCAGTTGTTTTGCTTCTTAGCCACTTGTTTTTCAGTATCGGCATAGAGACTTTGCTGTGAGGTTGGTATGCAGCATCGTTCCACTGCAGAGTCGATACTCTGAAGACTGTCACTCCCCTGCCCCACCCCTCTCTACCCGACCATCGTCTGTTGGCAGCTCTCACAGGCAGGTCTTCCAGTAATGCTTCTCTTGTGTAGTTTGTCGATCTCTCTCTTATTTTACAGAATATCGTCATCACATATTTGGGAATGTTCATAGGAGGAGATTATATCTTTGGCTTCACAAATTTCCTTGGTCTTAATATCAGGTGAGAAGCTGTAATGGCACCTTTGCATTGTGGAGCCAGTAGCAAGTTAAGCTGGCCACGTGACACCATAGCTGGACTGGCTGCCTCGGTCAATACTGTTGCCGTTCAGCTCACCAAAAAGCAGCATGCCTGTGTTGGTAGAAGCTTCGATTGGCCTGCTGCCGTGCCAGCCATCGCCAGGCTGGCTGCACTCTGTCAGAGGAGCTCACGGAGTGGTCCTGTGGGCTTGCATCAGGGGGCGGTGCGGCAATGCTGTTATGCATGGCTATCGTTCTTTTATTTCTATTTCCCATGCTGTCTATTATACCTGAAATGGTATATTTAGTAGTACTTAGCATGTGTGCAGTACATTTAGCTAAGGATACCCTTTGATCTGGACTTTTTGGATTGGTGTTCTGCTGTAAGACATAGTTCGGGACTCTCGGAGCCTTTTGCGCTAGGATGTATGAGTTGTCGGGCTGTTTCATAGTACGCGGTAAGCGACACTGAGTTCGTGCACCGGCTGCTGAACACTAGACCATCGTTTTATCCTCTCCATCGAGTTTACGACCAATCGTGTACTGACCGTATGTCATTAATACACTCGTCCTATCAGTATTAGAAACGTGAAAAATAGTAAGCTCGCATTAGCTGACAGTCAGTCAAAATCCTTTAAACATGGTCCCTAGCCCATTGCGGACGCCTTGGCTTTTACCTTTTTAGAAACCAGGTGCTTAGACGGTACCATCGTGGAGTGTGCAGTAGCAGACGAGCTGCCTTGCCGTGTTGTTCACGTGCTCTAGTAACTTACTTACTTTTTCTAAAGAGATAAGTTCTTCTAGGCTTGCATTTTTATAGTTTAGTTGTTTCGATTGTTTGTCATTTTAAGGGGAGCACACCGATTCTTTATTTCCATCATTCCCTGTCATAGTTGCTTCTTAATATTGTAGCCATAGCAAAGCATGCAAATCGTGAGCTCCCTTGCGATGTGTGTATTCTCATAGCCTTCTAGATTGCATTTACCAAATATTTCCCATTGCAAAGATGTGCATTTTCCTTACTCAGCACCTCTCTTTGTGCTTGCCAGCATGTACTAATGTAGCACCTCCACTTTGGTGAATGAGGGAAACCACCTAAATTAGGTTCGTTTCAATGTGCAGACCGGAGTGTTTTGGTAGTCGATGCTTGCCTTGCCTGTAGCCATGTACAAAGCAAACTAAAGAGCAGCTGATTAAACAGCCTCATTTACACGGCACATTGGCAGAAGAGCTCAAGCGGTCTTACCCTGCTTGCAGTAAACAATTCATTATTGCCTGCTACAGATTTTGAGACCGCTATCTCGGCTGCTAAGAAAATTGTGTTTGACACCATTTTAAAAACATACTTTGCACGTCATTGCGGTATTTTCTAATATATCTTTCTTTGTGCCTTTTTTGGGGTGTAACTATTTTGATCACAACAGATTGGTGTAGTGTTCAATGTAAGTTAATATCGCTGTTGTGTCTGAGCCAGTCGGTTATGAGAAGCCGTAGTCAAACGAGTTTTTTTATTTGTCCGGCATGCTTCAACTTTTGATGGCATCTGTACTTATTATCTCTCTCTCTCTCTCTCTCTCTCTCTCTATATATATATATATATATATAATTTAATATATATGTTTATATTGACGTTTGTGCATACCTACACGGTTTTTGTCTCCACCACCATCGCTTCCACCCCCAGTCAGAAGCACCTGCTGACAGTGAGTCGAGGCCTAGCCCCGAGACTGAGCCGGCCGAAGAGGGACCTCTGCCTTATATGTATTTAGTCAATCAATTTTATGATAACTTCTATTTACCTGTATATTGTAGCTGCTGTCGTGTGTGCCTGGTGCTTTTTCATTTTGTTATTGCTTACCACCCTGCCAATACCGAATGTGAGCAAGAGTGCTCCTCCTCCCATCAGCTTTCGCGCAGCAAAGCAACTATTAGAGGACTAATACTGTAGGCAGTACCAGTAGACCCTGTGTGCATTTGAAGACATTGCCAACATTCGCCGTGTTGTCACTGTGTGGATTTTAAAACGGTAGTCCGATCGTTCGGGTACCTCCCATTACCAGTGGCAGCATTTGTACCGGTCGCTCGTTCGTCTGAGCCAGCAGAGCCTTGCCTGCCAGCAAGCTGCATTGCTGCTGCTGCTACTTGCTGCTGAGGCCTGTCATCAAAGGCCAGGGGGGGTAGGGGGGAGGGATTGGTCCTTACTCGCATGCCTACCACAGGCTGCTGCCTGTGCCACTGCAGAGCGCACTGCCTCTCCCCGAGCTGTGTCGCTTGCTGGCGACAAGATCGCCTGTCAGCAGCGAGCTCTGTTACCATTTTGGTTGTAGCGCTTTGGCCAGCGTGGGCTACTCGTATTTCGAGTTCAAGGGCTCTGGCCGTGAGCGCAAGATACAGATCGAGCCGGACAAAGGAGGGTCCAGCACAGGATTGCTCGCCGTGGTTTCCAGCGGCGATGGACTGGCGCAAAGTGGCCCAAAATGAGCCATACTTGCACTACTCTGTGCACTTGCTCAGGCTGTGCACTGCCGGCACCCTGCCTGCCTGCCTGGCAGACCTTATGGCTGCCTGAGCCGGCCCCTGCCGCACGGTGCGCACGGACGGCACGTGATAGGGCAGATTATGCACTTTCTCACGCCCTCGTGAGAGAGCATGGCGGCCGCACGTGCCTGCTCGCCGCCGCATCCCTCTCCCCGGCGATCTGGGAGCAATGCAAACGTTGTTACCAGATTTGTTTTGGTGGCCACGTGCACCCTTTACATGCACGGGCCCGTGCTTCAGGCATTGCCGACGTCGTTCGGTCAGACGGCTGCTGCTGTGCTGTCTCATGCGCCCTGCTCGGCAGCGCAGCGAGAGCTGGCAGTACGACTTTCCCGGAGCGAGTCCTTTTTGCACCCGAACAAGGCATTAGGAACATAGGCAAGGATTGCTAGCCCTCGTTAGCTCCATGTGCACGCGCTGGGCTGCAAAGGAGCTAGTCATTCCGCCAGGCCACTATAAGCTTGTTGGGAAACGGGATCATAGCATCGCTTTTCTTTGCCTCACTTTTCTTTCGAGCCAGCTCGAACGCAGCTCGAACGACTGATGCAGCGATGCGGCTAGTTATAGTACCGCCGGCCGCCCCAAGCTTCGCAAGGTCGGGTCTTGCCGGTGGCGTCTGCGCGTGGCAGCTCTGTCCTGCCTCGGGTGTGCAGCAACGGGGACAGCGCCGGCTGCATGGTCCTGCGTGGGATTCGTGTTGCATTTGCACAAAATATAAAAATCCGTGAGAATCGGTAAGTCATTTGCACGCTTGCTGAGCTCGAGAGAAAATGTAGACGTGAAAAGATTGCGTTCAAAAAAATCCCAAGAGGGTCGTCAGTTTGCCGACAGAGATTTATCAGCCAGCGATTGTTTAGCTGAGAAAATGTTGCTAGAAAAAATAGTAAGACATTGTGTACCGCTCCAGTAGGGCTAATTATTTTTCTAGGCATTTAATGTGTACTAGAAAAGAAGCATGTCAAGCAGCAATGCAATGCACAGCCTCTTAAGGCGTGCACACGCAAAGGACATGTTACACCAAACATATGCTGCTCGAAACAGGTCGGGTGGTTAGTTTTTTAATTCTAAATTGTCAATCCCGTTTTTTAGTTGGGATTTCCCATTTCTGTGTAAGAGTGGGCTTGATCGTGGCTGGTAAGCAGGTGTATAGCCATTCAATTTTAGATAGTTGCCGTCAAAGTGCAAACATCAGCAGCACATGACATCAGCAATGTAGATGGGCTTTCCAGAGCGCTGGAAGGTATCAAAGCACAGGTGTCGTCTGCATAAAAATGAAAGCCTAATTATTCCTTGATGATTGCACCAGCAAGAGGAAGAGCGTACATTGTGAATATAATGGGACCCTGCACAGATTTCTTCAGTATCCCATATTCTAAAGGCTGCTTAGAAGACTGCTGAATTGTAGACAACTAAGATCTCCCTTGGATGTAGAACCATAGCCATCGCATTGCAGTGCCAGTGATAGCTAGGTGAGATAGTTGGAACTCAATAAGGACCTTGCGATCAAAAGTCAAGCGCTACCGAAAGATCCAGCTGAGCTAACTAGAGAACTCACCTAAGTCAGCGTTCATGAGAAGGACGTTATATACTCTCGGCAGTAACATGATGAGCTCTACAGCCTGACTGGAGCTGACTTGATCGGTGGAACCTATCATATTTGAGTTTACTTGGGGTACCACTATTCGTTCCAGTTTGTGTGATAGGAACTGCAGTTGGTAGAATGTGCCAAAGTTGTACTGGTCTGACATTGACTTATTTTATTGAGTGGCCTAAAAAGAGCTTTTTTGAAACGTTGACAAGACCTGAAGCCCTAAGGACATGTTTCCCATGTTTATGCAGCGCAGCAACAGATCTTGCATCTCAGAAGGAGGGCAGCAGGTATGAGGCCTAGAGGGTTAGTAGTCCTCTTAGGCTGAGAACTGGACTTTGCAATGAAGGCTGCAGGGGCAGCCTGGAAGGTGGACATTGAATGAAGCAACGGATGAAGTGTGACCAGTGTGCATGTTACGTTGGGTGTTGGGTCTCCAATCTTATTTCACTTGCTTGCAAAGAAGTTGGAGAATGGATCTGCCAGAGCAAAACATGGATCACCAGGGAAAATGCCGACCTGGGTGTGTTAAAGAAAATAGTTGATGGTCGAAATCAGCCTTTTTGGATTGTGCATCCGTGATTCCATGTTTCTCAAAGCTAGTCTTGGCCTTGGCTAGGATGGACTGGTACGAACTACAATAATCCTCCTATGCCTGTCGATGAATAGTCAGGCATTTAGTGTCTGCAGAAACCAGGCCATTTGGGGAATCGTGCCATGGCAGCATGCTTAATCACAGGAGCAAACCTATCCGGAGCACTGGCTAGAGTCGTGTTGCAGCATTCCTCGGGCGATGGCAAATCGGAAGATTGAGCAAAAGTGGTGATGAGCCTATTTTTGCAAACACCACTGTGAAGAATGTAAAGATTTTGCGATTTGCAACTGATTTTTGATACCGTAGGGGAAGACGTCGCGTGAATTAAATCCGCCAACAGTCAGGCTCGAGATTTGGTGTTAGGAGGAATTACAGCATTCAATCACGAAGAATATTGGATCGAGTGTTCGATGTTTGTTGTAAGTGGAGCCATGCACATGTATCATAAGAGAAAATCAATTTGATAACGCACGATTTTGACAAGCAAGTGGTCGGTTGGGTCCTCGAAATGTCTGTTCAATAAACCAAGTACAAGTACGGTTGATTTCCGGAACACTGAGTCACTATGGCAGATCCGAAATGAATCAAGACTTGGCACCCTACGGGGAGGTGCTAGGCTGCTGCTACCATTAATATAATTCATATATATATATATATATATATGAATTATATTAACGGTAGCAGCAGCCTAGCACCTCCCCGTAGGGTGCCAAGTCTTGATATATAGCGCCTTAAAAGAAATTAATCTATATTCAAGCGCTTCACATTTGTCGCGGTGCTCGAGCCCACGACCTCGGCAACGCCTTGGCCGGGGCGAGCACCTTAACCACTGGGCCAAACCAGCATAGACAACTGGCTGGTGGAGGGACTTGGTACAGGAGATTCGAAACACTGCTTCGGGGATGCTGCAGACGGCACGAAGTTAACGAAGGAACGAGTGCTGATGTTTACTCTCGCTCATTTTCTATCCCTGGGTATTAAGGAAAGACAAGCCTTGCTCCTGGTGGCTGCTATCAGAGTCAGTCACATACAGGTCATTTACACAAGCAATTTGAATGCATTGGCTACACTAGACTCGAGGATGATTTTCATTTAGTTTTTGTTTATTTATCCACGATTTCTATGACGACTTTTCGATCTCACGAATTCTTCGACTTTTCGTCGTAGTTCGTCCCCGACCAAAATGTAGAAATCGCCAGTACCGTCGCAAATAAAATGGGCAATCCACCATACGTCTGGCGATCTTACTAATACTTATAAGAGAGTACAGTGCGGGAAGCTGACACTAATATAATTACCCAAGTTTTCATGCCATATAAATGTTGTTATTGGGATCTTTTTTGAAAATCTATTGGCGTCCTTAACTTGGTATATTGTATGAAACACTTTATTACGTAAGGAACGCTTCGAGGGAGCTGATTTCGTGAGACTTGGAGCTCGCACGCAGGAGGCATGATTACGAATGCATGGCACGATCACTATCGTCAGTCTTCGGGGGCTGGACACGGAAATATTGGCGTGACCGTAGTGAGATCCGAAGTAGGAGCAGGAAGAAAGCATGGCGGTCCACCAAGACGTCGCTAGGCGCAGAGGGGCCACGTGACCGTGGTGAAGGACGCCGAGAATCCCCTCCGGTTTCCTGCCTGCGGTTCAGTGAAATCTGACTAAGATCTGAACGCACCCAAAATGGGCTGCATTTTCTCGCGTAAGAAGCGGACACATTTACCAGACGATGAAGAAGAGGCACCAAAGCAATATTCATGGTAGGCAGCGCTCCTGCGCTTCCGGCTTTAGCTGGTCGGGCTCCAGTGGATCCCCCCCCCCCCCCCCCGCGCTAACGACCCACAACGGCTGTAACAAACAAATGAGCTGCATTTTGCGCCTAGCACGATAATTTTTGCGCTTCTAGAAATTTGTGGCATCGTACTGACAGACTGGCCGCCTCTTGCTTCAAAAGCTTTATGGACCCTCACCCAACAAAGCTCCTTCGGCGAATAGAACCAAGCTGTTGGGATGAGCAGACCAACGTGACATACGTTTACTATAAAACGAAATACTAAGCTCTCTCGTTACGCTGGAATCCTGCAGGAAGCTTGCAGTGCTAGTCCGTAACTTCTGTAACTCGTCATTGTTACCACGAGCCATAGTTCGCCTAGGCTACAATCCGGGGGATCGAAGCTGCCTGGAGTAAACAGCTGCTTACAACGATCATGAAACATAAGGGTTATTAAGCGTAGGCTTATTTCAGAATTTGAATAAGTCAATTACACTTGATAAAGAACTTTCGGACTTGTCGTTCACTTTTTCTGTAGTGCTCAATTGTCGTGAGTGCTATGTAGTCCACGCTAGACCACTGACAATCTTTCCAGCAGCAGCCATGAAGTCCTTGAAATAAAGTTAGTTCAGGAATCCACGCTACCCATACTGGCAATGTCTACCAAGGAGTCCAGATGAGGCCGTATTCGTCCTCAGTCCGTTACTCGTGTAGATTGCCCAATCAAGATAATACTAGGTCATGTTTACAATTCGCAATCATGGATCCCATAGAGGCGTATCAACAGTCCAACGGCCTCTCTAGCTGGTCACCGCTGCCGACCAACTCACTGATCAGGGTGTAAGCGATTACCGTGGTTATTAATCGCAAGTAA
Source organism: Cristatella mucedo (assembly GCA_009760855.2). Taxonomy (NCBI): domain Eukaryota; kingdom Metazoa; phylum Bryozoa; class Phylactolaemata; family Cristatellidae; genus Cristatella; species Cristatella mucedo. Next base: position 549,126 of record WPIO01000126.1, on the reverse strand, counting down.
TTAATATTATTAGCCTAACAATTCTGCAATCGGATCTTCAGCTGTTCGTGACTGGCTGGCAAAAGTATGTACAGATCTCTGCATCTGCTTGTGCCCTTTAGCATTGCGGTCTGTAGTGTCCTTAGTTTGTCCGAATAATCGCATCTTGTTTTCTCACCCCAGTGCTCTCCATCATGAACCATCTAAACTGTCTCTCGACGACTTGCATTTGCCACCTCCCGAAATTCTTATGCTGACCCAAGCGGCTCACCAGGGCTTAGCTACTGCATACTAACTGAGCTACTACAGGACACAGTGTCCTTTTCCCTCAAGTACTCATAGGACAAAAATTGACCGACCCTCCCCATCTAATTAATGGATTTTTGGTGACTGGTTCTTTTGCTCTGTAATGCCTAGTCAGTAGAACTCGCACAATTCTTTCGCAAAGATACATTCTCTTCTCCTGCAGCTATTTCGGGTACAGTCTTTCGATCAGTCTGTCTTGCCACTTGCTTCGTTGGCTATCCTGACTGGGTTATCCTTCCCTATTTAATTGATTTAATCGTTCCTTGAGATAACCACTGTTGGCTACCTAGCTCATTTCGGAAGATACGTGTGCGTTGTGCACTCTATCGGCAACTCTATTGTACAGTATGTTTATCTTTCCTCGTGGGTTTGTGGATTTAGAGGAATGCCTGTATACACATATGATCATGTATACATGCATGCATGCATTACTACATATACTTAGAGCCGTACATATGTGTGTAATGTCACCGATTTCCACATTTCTTCATGGCAGTGTCTGATTGCATTACATTATAATGCCCTCAGATAAGGCATGGAGTAGCTGCTCAGTCCGTGGCACTTTAGATGATGTTGCTTTTTGTAGGGCCAATCAAAAGCTAAAAATCTCTTCTTACATCTGGATTCGAATGCTTACAGATCGGGAATCGTTAGCAGGGCTCACTTTGTCACCAGGCACTAAGTTGGCCACCCTGACTTTTATATTAGCCTTAAGTTGATTTTGAAGGCAAGCCGAGCCTGGAGCTATCAGTGTTGGCCCAGCTAAGAGCAGCAGACATCGGACAATGCTTGGGGATTTTTTAACGCGGATTTTTCTAATGGGCTCGCTATCCGTGGGTCTAGTCGGTCGCCACGAACTGTGGCGCACCGAAGGGGGCAGGTGGCATATGTTCCCTGTCGCTGGATCAGGGGGCACAAAGAGATCGACATCTGTGTAGTTCGTCCTTGGGCGCACCATATCCTAGGAAAGCCACTAGCCACGAGCAGCTGTTTCCAACACGTGTGCACGTGCTGGTCCAAGTTGGCAAAAACGAGCGCATGCCGGCAGAGATTAGATCCAATGCTGAGATGCCGTGATAGTGTCCCCATGCCTTGGCAGACCTGCAGGCCTGGCTAGCCCAGTGTCATTGCGATATTAGATCAGCCCTATAGAAAGTGCCCAACTGTCACTATGCACAATTTGTTTGCTTGCCTAGATCTAGTGCACCCACTATGTGACCAAAAACTTCTTAATCCGATACTCGAGAGCGCATGAAGCATGCGTGGTGCTTACTGCTTTGCATGGTGCTCTCATGCATTTTGTCCTCTCGTGCTTACTCGTGCTCCGATGGTAGCCGATTGATGCTGTGCCTTGGCCATACTTTGACCACCCCCCCCCAGATCTCCGAAGAGTTTATCACGAGCAAAAGCTCCGTGGGTGATTTGGGGGGGGGGCATGGGGCAGCCCGGGTCACTGCCCCGTTTTAGGGAGGTGAATGCTTTCTGGCTCTCCCCTGGCTCTGCCACTGGATGCAGACATGCACACGAGATCCGCAACCTGCTTTGAGGTACCTCAGACCTTTACTCGGATTTAGCACCAGAGCTTCCTGACTGCTTGAACAGGGGGTGGGGGAGGAGTAATGTATCTCCGTCTGTAACTCCACAAAGTCATAAAGACCATGTAGGTGTTACGCAGGAGAGTTTTGTATAGCGCACTCACAGCCTAAGCGGCTTTCGGAGTGGGTGGGCTGGGGGGTGGGCGTGAGCTGTCAGCTGAGTTTTCACAATCAATTTAGGCATTTTACCAAACGCATTTCTGACCCAAGACGTTTAGCTGTGCCTCGAACCAACCACGAATCCTTTGGAGACAGTGTCTTAAACGTGTATGCCCTAAAGCCTTAAACTCACTCCCTGTTGACGTTGCGACATCCCCTGATTTGATGACATTTAAAAATAAGCTAAAACACACGTGCTTCTTGCAGCGTTTGGCAGGTCAATGTGAATTTTTTTTATGCATGCTTATGCTGTGCATGCTATCACTAACCATATTGACATGCTTTCTTTGCAGCATATACGAAGTGCCTAGGCAGATGTAGTTAACCGATGGTGCTATACAAACTTCTCATTATTACCATCACTATCATCATCATCATTACTATATCTCTAGCATTCTGCCATCATGCAGCAGAACATGTTCACGTGCTTCCTAGATTCCAGCAACTACCCGAGATCTTGTCATTATAGATCGCTGGGACGTCTTAGCCTGTTCAGCCCATTGACATGAATAGGACTTGTTGCTGTTTGTAAGTTTGGTTGTACTGCACTACTAACGCGTTAGCGGTCACTTGCTGGTAGACGTGTGTGCAGTACTGATAGCTTCTTCTTGCTTTGGCGAATTTCATTTCTGCTAACTAATCTGCCTGATCACGGCATCTATGCTTTCCACAGTCGCCGGGCAGTCGATTCCAGTCTGCTTGAAGACATGTATGTACTTGCATATGTGCATTCCTTTTTCCCTCAGGGACAAGCGACCCAAGATCAACGTCGCTGACTTCATGATCCAAAACCGAAATGGAGAAACGGTAGGAAGGCTCCCTGGCACGGTTGATGGACAGCAGTTTATCATTCAGAATTGCAAAGTGAGTCCCCACGGAACTTGGCTGCTCTGTGACTTTGCAGTGGCTACCCAGTGGCTGCCCTGTGACTGCCCAGTGGATGTCCTGCGACCGCTCTGTGACTCTCGCGACAGCTGTGTGACCCTCCTGCAACAAAGACATACTGCTCGGTGTCTGCACGAACTCTCTGCTCTTTGCTCAGCTACTGCTTCTGTAGGCATCTTATTCTTCTCGTTCTCTGCTGTCAGTTTGACAAGAAATCAAGGGTCATCCATTTGGACCAGCGGCACTGAGATGATACGATTAATAGCAAGATTGAGCTATCCCCCTGGCGAAGTATTCTCTCCCCTTCGACAAAATTGCTTCCCCAACTTGCTTGATCGCTTTTCCTAACTTTGCTGAAGCTCTGGGGGGCAGTGACTTTCAAGGCACCCCTAGTGAAGCTCTCTAAAGAAATCTTGGAAGGAGGCACTTTGCAATTGCTTTGGCCTCGATGCTCTGCAATGCCCGTTTTACAACCGAACGAGTCTCTTTTTCTAATCGGTAAACATGCCCAGAAAGTTCATGGCAGACAATTCAGCGATGCTACACGGTTGGTCCTCATATTTACCGAATGACAAACTATACTGTTGCTGCTGCGTTCCCCTCTAAAGGATGCAGGCATGAAATATCCTTACACTTTGGGAAACAAGTCTCGGAGAGGGCACACAATTCCGGAGAGGGCAAACGTCTGGGGGGCAGTCAACCTCGAGACACACGCAGGCCCTTAAACGTGGACTGGCATCACAGACTTTGAACCACGTAACGCAAATCGCAAGTGAGCGATTACTCTTGACAATGAAGTCTCAAAGTACGTGAGACCGTGACAAGTATTGGACAGCTCAGTGTAATTCCAGCGTTAGATCAAATGCCCTCCTGGAAGCCGACTATCGCGACAATGTACAATGGTTATGTCGTATGTGCATCTCAGGCGTGCATATAAATGTGATAAGATGCTTGTTAATCTGACGCTCTGTAATGCTAGAAGCACGTGAAAGGCATTTTTGCTTTTTGTGGAGCATGTGAGACACAGTGCTGCCGAGAAACCACTCATTAGTCAACGGTTGAAGAAATTTACAAGTTTTTAATAACGCAGCCGACAACAGACCATGGACCATAGCAAAGACGGACAGAGTATAAGCAACAAACAGGTTTAATATATAGTAGTCCTAAATGATCACTATTGGCTGAGCAAGCCATCAGCATAAAAATCTTAATGCCATTTGCTTCTCTTCAGGACCAAGCTCTGACCAGTCGTAGCTGATGTGGCCTTCGAAGAAGAGTTCCATTAGCCCAGGGACACGTGATATCCAGGCAATCAGCAGTAGTCTGTGGCTCCAAAAATATATCTGTTGTCTTAAGACATCCAGTGCTGTACTGCAGGTCAAGGTGAGATCAGGTGAGGTATAGGCACACTGGATGTGAGGCAGATTTAGCCAACAGAGCACTTGCGGATTTCATTTCATTTCTTTTTCTGGGGAGAAATTTATTTTTTAGATTCGAAATTTTTTCTTTGCGTTTTACCTCTTTCGTGTACGAGACAAGTTTGTCATCGAATGCACTTGCTTGTATACTAATGCGTTTTGGTTTTCAAGCGTTCTTGGTAATGCAACCATCAACTTAGCTTCTTTCCCAGCTATCCAACTGTTATGTGGTGCCTGTGTGGTGCCCAAGAATGTTCGATCGAACCAGCAAAGAACAGGCGCACAAGTATGGGCCTACCACTAGTAAGTGTCTCAGTTATAGCAGGACCCGATAAAGTTAAGCTATACAGTATTTCAGTTCTCTGCAGGGTATGCTGTCAAAGAGGCTTGCATCTACACCATAAGACAAGCCGTGAACAGCATCTTTTAGTTTATTGCCATACAGAAAGGATTTTGGGCCGAGTGATTGCTGTGAGGAGAGACAACTCTGCCAATGGGTGGAGGCAGGCGTGCAGGCACAGTGTGGTAATCTGTCTCTCCACAACACTGGAAGGTGGAAACAAGCCTGCAGGCTCGGTGCACTTGGATGAACAAGGAGCATGAACAGGGAAGGCAGGTTTATGGTTTAGGTGTATGGGAGGGCTGTTTTTATGGATTTGCAGATAAGATGATCGTGCCCTGCATGTGGACTTCTGTTTTACCAGGAGGAGGAGACCTATTGCCGAAACTATTTAAGGAGGTGAAGCTTGAACGTCAGGAGAGCCAGAATGTGAGGAGGTTTGAAGAGAAGAATCAAGTACTTTATTTTAATACAGAAAGTAGTAATATAAAGGATCTTAAAGTTTTGAGGGTCGGATAGTTTTGTTCCGAATGGGAGACAAACCGCACTGAAAGCAATCCATATACGGTCAGATTTGTATCGGGTAACTGCTAGTTTCTTATGTGTAAATATAAGCGCACTTGTATGTATAATGCGTTAGGATATATGTCATGTGTATAGTAGTCGTGCATCTATACATGCACACGGTACCCGTGGTATGCATGCATGTGCTCATGTGACTTTTTGTACTGCTCATGCAAATGCCATGTATCTGTTAAATATTTGCCGGCCACTAAGAAAAGTACACGAGCAAGGCACAATAAAAACTGCATTCATAAAAACTGCTAGATTAGAAGAATATCTTAAACTTTATAGTTATGGGTAATCCAAGCGTCCCTCTGAAAAATAGATGGTCTAACCCTCAAAACTTGCTCTGCCACATATGACCGGGAGCCTGGGCATGGAATCTGGGTGTCCTGTTCTAAAAGGATCTTTCGCTAAATGACCGAATCAGCTCCACTGTCAGTTCGCCTACTTTTAGCTATGTAACATGAAAAAATTCGAGCACGGAGAAGATAATGGTACTGAAGACAAGTTCATGCATGTTAGACATTCCATCTAAATGTCTGTAACTCTTCCCTGACAGGTCTTTCTACCTGTGCAATAAAATGGCGAATAACTCAGCAGCCAGGCTTGTCTGCCGTGATCATCACAACTGCCATATTTATGCCACTTTTTTCAACCTGCACTGGCTTCCTATCAAGCCAGCTCATCGACTTCAAGTTTACGTCCTTTGCCTTTACGTCTCTTAATTTTTGTGCTCGACTTACCTTTGTCCCTACGCATCAGACTTCCCACCGTACCACCCATTCCTCTGATTCTGGTCGTTTATCTGCCCCTGTAACCAACCTCAAGTCCTTTGGATACCGTGAATTCTCTTCCGTGTCAAAGCATGGATTTCGTTTTCGACTGACATCTCGATATCTCCTGACATTTAAAAGGAAGCTGAAAACTCACCGTTCCTCATGACATTTGCTTAAAGTGTTTGTAGTGTCCTTTATGGGCTGACGAATGCTGATAGTGTGCATTGTTTAAAAATGTTTAACATCCTTCCTTTCCACCTTGCTTGAAGTGCCAGAAAGAGCTAGTTTACTTAGATGCTAGTCTAATGCCTTTTTATTATTATTGTTATTATAATTATTATTAGTGCAATGATCAGAAGTTGCCACCCCTGGTTTATTTCATGGATTAGGGTGCTCTTCTTTATGACCGCGGTTCAGGTGCATGCCTTTGATGACCGAGGTAGTGGACACGAACCCAGGCGGCATATGGTGAGCCGTGATGGCACACTAGGTAAGGCGGTTGCTTTCACGACCTTGGTCCCAAGGTCGTGGGTTTGATTCCTGCGGTGGGCGATTCTTTATCGCCACTGCAAGCGGTGGTGATATCCGTAAAGGCTCTACTGTTGCTATACGAAAAGAGGCTGTTTAATCGGCTAGGATTTATTTATTTAATTTATTTATGATAAGGGCCTGGATAGAGATTCATTTCTCTTAAGGCTCTTTAAAAATTAATTATATATTTTTAATTAAGCATCATAAAGGGGTGCCTCATAGTGGGGCAATGCTTCCGACAGCAAGACCATGGCGACTACATCAGCCGTGCACCAGTGGCACCCATAATTATATAGGGAAATTAGATGGATTGTAATCGCCACCGCTTGCAGTTGCCAATAAACGATCGCCCATCGCAGGATTCGAACCCACGACCTCGGTCGTGAAGGGCAAGCGCCTTACCTCCTGGGCTATCGTGGCCCTCATAAGTAGGCCTGCAGTACAAACCAAGCACGAGCCTCGCTGATATTTGGGCAGGCATCCCTGCACAGGCTGTCGCAGGCGTTTGCTCTAACTCTCACTTTGGGTCGATACTATTTTTACCCTCTACTCATGGGGATACCTGTGCATGGGGCTTGCTATGTATAGACTGTGCATAGTGTTTTTTTTGTTTCATTTCATATGCTTGCAATAAGTCTTGTAATCTGGCTTGTCCGTGTGAACTACAATGCAGCCTGTACGATATTCTTTTAAGGACTGTAACATCTACGTCTTCGATCACATTGCATCTGCAACTATAGATGACTGTGTCAACTGCAATATCTTTCTGGGGCCTATAAAAACAAGGTGAGCATATCCTGCTCAGTGCAGCAGCATATGGCAAAATTCAAGGCTCTGCACTTCCCTCCTGGCTGGCCACTGCTGTTTGACTGTGCTTCATGCAAAGGATCATAGGATTGCGTAGTCATAATTAATAATATACTAATATATAATTCTTATAATTTGTATAATTCTTACGCAACGACAATTGCTCTCCTGCTGCCGATATGGCTCATTCTTTCCAATGGTCCTGAGCTGCTACTTCCATGCTACTCATTACAACGACTGCTCTCGTGGCTCTGCTATGCTTCCCACTTTCTCTTTGTTGCATGAGATGAAGTCTGTTGGCTACCGAATGCATATCGAGAGCTGCTTAGGCTGTGAGTGCGCTATACAAAACCCTCATGCGTAACATCTACATAGTCTTTGTGGCTTTGAGGAGTTACAGACAAAGGGACATTAAATTACATACATCGCTTGGTTAATGAGTTTTCGTGATGATCACTGGACTGCAGTTAGGCAATCGGAGTGGATGCCTATACCAGTTGCATAGCATTAATCGCCTGTAAATCGCAAAACCTAAAGACCATTGACATCGATGCTGTCCGTGCGAGATTATCTGCTTCGCCTCTGCTGCTCAATCCCCCTTCTGACTTGTCACCATTGGTAGATTGGTCCAGCACTCCACTAGCTGACATACTCGGCATGTTGGTACCTCTGACTGAGCACATTGTTCGCCCTCGCTCAGACAGCCTATAATTTACCACAGACATCAAACTTGCTAGGTCTACTACATACAAGCTTGAAAAAAGCATGTAAGAGATTTCTCAAGAGTGACAGCTACAATCCCAAGAGAGACGGCATCGAACTCTAGAGACACGGAATCGTTTGCAAGCAAGACGGCATCGGACGACTGACTGTCAATCGACAGGCATATGAGGACTACTGTAGATAGTACCAATCAATTTTAGCAAAGGCCAAGCCTAGCTTCTGTAAAACATTGTTGATTCACAGATGCACAATTCAAAAATGCTGATGTATAACCAAATTATTTATTTTGTTTGTTTTTCAAGCACGATTTTACTTACCATTCAATTGCATTTCCCTTTGCAGCAAATGTAAAGCGCCTAGAAAGAGATTAGGTTCTCTGAGGGCGCTTTATCAAGTGCATTATTATTATTATTATTATTATGTCTACGATCAACCCTCTCCTTAACTACTCCCAAGTTAGCTCCTTACCTAATGATCCTTGGAATGATCTAGCTGATCGCTTCTCTAGCTTCTTTGTCAACAAGATAGACAAGATCAGGGAGTCCATCCCCAAGATGGCAGCATCCCCTGGAATCACGTGCCTCAATTCCATGCAGCACCTTCATTTCTACTTTCAAGGGGGCCACTAGTGACCTCGTTCTGAAGCACATATCCCAATCAAAGAAGACGGTCAGTCCTCTATACCCTATTCCCACATTCCTGCTTCTACGATGCATAGATCTGCTGCTGCCATGCATAACTAACATCATATGTATGTCATTAACCTCAGCTCATGTCCCAGTACCATTCAAGAAGGCTGTAGTCAGGCCACTACTCAAAAAAGCAATACTAGACCAAGAGAACTTGAGCAACTTCTGCCCAGTCTCCTTTCTACCGTTTTCTTATCAAAGACACTGGAAAGAGTAGTGGCAGACCAGCTGAACTCATATACTGAAACTTCGAACCTTGCTAGTAAGTTCCAGTCTGGTTTTAGAGTTAATCACTCCTCAGAGTCAGTATTGCTTCGGGTGTATAACGACCTACTTAGGAATGCAGACATGGGTAGAGTTTCTCTGCTTGTTTTGCTCGATCATTCGGCAGCTTTTGATACTATCGACTACCAAGTCCTTCTTGAGCGCCTCACATCTCGCCTGGGCATCGCTGGCATTGCACTGCAATGATTCAGGTCCTGTCTCAGTGGGAGACTCCAGAATATTGATGTGCTTGGACAAGGATAATCCGATTAGCCTCTGAAGTATGGGGTACCTCAACGCTCTCTGCTTGGTCCGGTTCTTTTCACGGTTCATGCTCTCCTTCTTGCTGATGTGATTGCCAGGCATAACCTAGGCTTTCACTTCTATGCAGATGACAATCATTTGCACCTTTGCTTTGATCCCTCCCAGCCCTCCAGCACATCGAATTCTCTCAACTCCCTTGCTGCATGTATTGATGACATATGCACCTGGATGGCAGCAAACGTTCTTAAATTGAATGATGATGAAACCAACTTACTAGTTATGGGCAAACCAAGTGTGATTCAGAAATTGGAACGGCTAGGCTCAAAATCGGCCCTGCCAGCATATCTCCTGTTGAATGCATGACATCCAGGTGCCCGGTTCCAAAGTGACCTGTCCTCAGACTACCACATCAGCTCCGCAGTCAAGTCTGCCTACTTTCAGCTACATATTATTGCTAAAATTCGGGCTTATTTAGACTGGAGTACCACATTTAGTGGGTCCACTCGATTTGTCCTTTACATGCTTATGCATGCTGACACTGTGCATGCTACCACTAACCACATTTGCATGCTTATCCTGAACATGTAACCCCTAACCATGTTATGCTTGTTGTCATTGAGCATGCTATCATTAACCATTCGATCGTGCTTCCTTTGTACCAAATGTAAAGTACCTAGAAAGAGGCCGAGTTCTCTGAAGGCACTATATCAAATATATTATTACTATGTAAAGTCTGTGCTGCATTCCCCAATGGAAGGCTTCTGCTGTCCTCGACCTGCACGTCTCCACTAATCCTGAATGTCCTAGCATCGGTGTGTCTAATTGCCCCTGCAGCCCATGCTGAATCTACTCGCTAGACCTTTGCAAATGTTCACTCCGTTAGATAATACCACACACTGTCACATTTGTTAGAGTGTGTACATTATTGACTTATAGCTTTTACAACGATCTTCCCTGTGTGCTAAAATACATCTTGCAAGAGATTGCTTTGAGTGCTTTAATTTTAAGCTTTCTTTATTTTTACGTTGCCCCTTTTGGTGTTTGCAGCTAGAGCGCGAGACTCTCCTGGCACCCCCTTGTGCATTGCATTCCAGCCCTGTAGCACAGCCAGCACCAAACCCCTTCGTCGGTACCATCTGCCTGCACGTCTAGCCCTCAAGATTCTGTACGGCTGCACTTCATGGCAAGTGCAGTAACCTACTCTTTTCTTTCGGTTTTAATTAACCTTTTTCTAATTGAGTAAGTACTTATTCCATTTTTCATCCAGAAACCTTCTACATTGCCGACCCTGTGTATAGACTTTAATCTTACCTCTGTATATTTTGCATGCGCTGGTTCAACGACCTTTATTGCTATCCGTGTTTCTCCAAGGTCACAGATACATCAGTTCAACCAGGAGAAATACCATGAGCTATGATACAGTTTATTAGTGTTTTGCTCTAGGTCTACCTGCATTTCCATCTAGAAATCTGGGTGCGACAGCAACTGACCGGTAGCTAAGCTAGAGCCTGCCTAGATGTTAGACTATGCCATCTGTTTGACGAGGCTTTCGTTTTGACTTCTTTTGAACAGTTGGCCTTGATTGAATGGTGAAGTGGTAGGCAAATGTTAAGCATTAGAACTGCTGATGCCATAATGGCAGTCAGGCAAGTGACCGATTATTTATTAACTGTTCTCTTTCCGGTCGTTCTCTTTATTTTCTCTCTTGTCCTTGCCTACAGCATCTTCGTGAGGGACTGCACTGACTGCAAGCTGGTGCTGGCATGTCAGCAATTCAGAACTCGCGATTGCAGAAAGCTGGACGTGTTCCTTAGCTGTGTTACACAACCCATCATCGAAGCGACCACGTCGATCAGATTCGGCTGCTTCCAGTACTATTACGGTCAGCTTGCGGGTGAGTGACCTGTGTGAGGTGCCACAGGAGTTGCAGCCCTGCCGGCTGCTGCTTCTGTAAATGTTGCTGCCGATACCACTGCCGAGAGGCCAAGTACGAAGCCAGTGCCATTTGTGCTCAGTGATGAAGATTGGATGCCTTGTTGCCTCTGTGCTCTACTAGTAATGGTAGCACATTGTTTTCTCTGTCCACGAGCAACTGGCCATCAGCTGAATATTATTATAATTCATTTGTATAGCACCCTAAGAGAACTTAATCTCTATTCAGGCTCTTCACTTATGCCTCGAGGCTCGAGCCCACGACCGTAGCCAGACCCTGGTGAGGGCGAGCACCTTAACCGCTGGGCCAAACTAGCTCTGATCTTCTCTGCCACAGGCTAGCCAGATTTCAAAAGACCGTGCAGCCCTATTTACCATATTTTTATGAATATAAATTGCACCTTAAATTTATGGACACAATTTTTTGAAAAGTTTATATTGAAAAATAGTATTGCTAAAAAAGCAAGAAGTGCGACTTATTGTAAAAATACGGTACTTGCTCTGCCTCCGATGCTGGTTTGCTGCTAAATGGTGTCCACCAGCAAGGTCATCAGCACAGATTTTTTCAAGGTGGGCTTTGACATGACCCTGAGTGAGTATAACCGGTTGGCATCGGACGTTGCATGATCTTAACTGAATAACCAACCGATATGCTTCTTTCCATTCAAACCCAATGTACTTGAAACAGCCGATTAGTTGGTTGCCTGAGGGAGGCCTAAACAACTACGTGGTTTCGTACTTGAGGGTGGTCTAAACCACCCAGAAGGTATGAGCCTGAATGAGGTCTAAACAACCGAGTGATTGGTTGCTTGAGTGAGATCTAAACGGCCGAATGGTCGGGTGCCTGAGTTGCTATAGGCATAGCTCTCTTACTTTTGCTTTGCTACGGATGGGAAAAATTGGAATTTTTTAATCAAGGGGTTCGCAGTCTTGATAATAAACTTGTATGAAACCTATCAGTAGACAGTGCGAAGCCGTGGTTGAGCGCTTCTAGCCGTCTTGCTGGGTGGGCTACAGCTACAAACAACTGGTAATTGTTAGGATTAGCAGTTAATTTGTTAGGGGTACTACGTGCAGGGGGTCACGAAAATATAATGTGGCAATTGTATAGCCGGATGGCTCGAGTGAAAGAAAGGGGCAATTAGTTTATTGTCCTGAGGATCTGAGGGCAGATGGAGGACAGCTGAAATGGTTGGAGTAGCTCAGTCAGCTAAGCACAGCAGGCCTATCGATGAAAGGAACCATTTTTCTTTTGGTCCTCTGACCAACCATTTCTACCCTTTAGCAAAGGGAACTCGTGAATGAGCTTCGTGGATTTAATGACCAACCTCTCGGCCTTACTCAGCACGGACAATAGTAGCTTGCTGGCTTTTTGAGCAGCCCTGCCAATTCTTTGTTGCAGTAGCCTAAAAAGGGAGACGAGAAGCTGCCTTCGTCTTTAGACAGCCATTGTGGTACGTGGCCCCTAATTGTGGGTAGGAGTCGAACAAGATGGCATGCCGTTGAGGCGATCTTCTTAGTGCAACTTCTAATCATCAAGCAGTCGAGTCTGGGTGGACACCTAAATTACGAGCACTCGACGACAATTGCACAACGGCTCCTCCAATTAGGAGAACGACATGTGTATGTCACTTTTTTTAACGCCCTCCCATGCGCTTGGCATTACCTATGGGGAGTAGTTCAATGTTGCAATAATTTACTTCACATGGGTCGTCATCCAGCTGACAATGTCCGAAATTCTGGCATCACGTTTTACGGTGGCTTCTGAATGCTTGCGTGGCAAGTACTGCTGCATGACGAAATTATAAAAAGGATAGCTGAGGCAGGAGGCATGAGTCACTCTCTCATTATGCACTGGGAAAATGGAGAACGGCAGCTGACCGAGAGCAGGGCCCCGTGGAGCACCACGGGTGGCAGGTCTGCTGAATGAGACCGGCTGCCGCTCGAGGAGCACCCGCGCGGCTACAGAATATAAGTGTTTAGCCCGAAATGCAGCTCAAATTACGGGTGCAAGACATCACAGCTGCATTTCGGCTGAGGACTGGTGAAAGTAGCGCACCGAAGACGGCTGGCGAGTCATGTAGGAATAATAATAATAATAATACGATCGTGCTTCCTTTGCAGCAAATGTAAAGGGCCTAGAAAGAAATTGAGTTCTCTGAGGGTGCTATATATCAAATTCGTTATTTTAATTTTTATTACATATTTGTATAGCGCCCTAAGAGAACCTAATCTCTTTCTAGGCACTTTACATATTGTAACGCCGAAGGCTTGGCGGAGTAGGCTTAACCTGCCGCTTACCTATCGGCGAAACCCTAGCGCCTAATGCCGTTCGGTTCGCGTCTACGCGAAATAAGCAGACCACCACGAAACGAGCGTTTCTGGCGCTGACCTACTTATCGTTACTAAAGGGGGTCGTGAGTCCGCGGCGTGAATCGGAAAGCGAGACACACAAATTGGGGACTTTACTGAGCTTTATTCGCAAGCGAACAAAGTCGCTTCGCGTCTAGCTCAGTTTTATCTCCACACTCTTCACACGCTCTCAACAGCACACTCTTTCGGAGGGAATACGTCCCCCGAACTTAGGCTACCTAAGTCTATTGTGGGGAACGACCCGAATGAGGCGAGGAGCCCGAACCGGAGCCTAGACCTTGACTGGAGAACTAGGGCTCCGCCTCCACCTTTCGGCAGGAATACCCCATGCACTACACCAAGCACTCTTACGGAGTTAACACGTCTCCGCACTTAGGCTACCCGCGTCTCTAGGGGGAACGCCCAAATAGATGAAAGAGCCCGAACCAACGGAATATCTCACCCACCACGCCAACTACGTCTAGCTCGCACTGGCAAATCCTTATGCCGAGACCACGTTCGAGCGCGAACACACAAAACACAAAATGCTAGCTCGGGCTAGATACGACCATATTCGGCGGAGTCCACCGAATCCTCCTAGCGCTGTCTCGTCCTGGCCCGTCAATCGCCGGCGAACCGCCCGCCCTCCTCCCTCGCTTTCAGAGAGACGAGTTCGACGGCGTCGAAGCGAGGCCGAAGAGAGGAGCCGTGCAAAAGACAAAAAATCGAGCGTTGCTCGACTCTTAAATACCTGGCTGTGACACTGGGGCAAGAGCTTAGTGGTATTGGGCCCGACACCGTGGCCCATTACGGTAAGGAATTAATACCGTCGCTAGGCCACTGGAAGGGCACCCCTGTCCAGCTTGAATGCCGAATAGGATCCAGACGATTCTTTTTGGACAGAGTTATGGCCGAGTTTGACAGGTCAGCCAACATCAGCAGCTCTCGTGGATATCAAACCAATTCTAAAGGCCGAATCGCCACCGCTGGTCTCAGCTTCCTGGCTCGCTCTTAAGCTCTTGCTCTCTAATCGCACTGGCGCTTCTCTCCGGCTCACTGCTCCAGGACAAAGGAGTTCTTGCCCGCCGCCGAACAGCTCTTGTTCTCGCTAAAATTAAGCCAAGCCAGCAAGGCGCTACAATATGCTGCAAAGGAAGCATGATCGAATGGTTAGTGGTAGCATAATCAATGTCTACAAGCATAGCATGGTTAGAGGTGACATGCACAGAGCTGCTCCAATGCATGCAGATATGCAGGCGATAGTTGAACACGACAGCACTCAGTATTACACATACCTCATGAATAACTCCACGTGTGTTCGTAATAGCTTTCTGCTTTATATTCTACAAGGCGAGCAAAAGCTGTTTACAGCTAGGAAGCGACAGGAAAGTGGGCTGGTGACTATTTTGGAAAATCGTGAGACCTAAGCAGCAGGTTGGTCTCCTAATAGTGAGCAAGTAATCTCTAGCCGAATTTCAGGAAAGCGGGCTGGTGACCATATCGGAAATCGTTGTACCTGATCAGCAGGTTGTTTTCCTAATAGAAAGCAAGTAATCTCTAGATGAAGTTCTATTCAGGCTGATAAACAGCTGTCAGTGTGTCGCAGCTGTCGGACAGGTCTTCAGGCCTAAATCGATGTCAGCCCTCTCTCTGGTGACCGAATTTAAAGTCGCACAGCGAATGCATTGCCTTGCAAGCCTCGAGAGAGTCTTTTCGCAGCCCGATGGTCCTCTTGTCAATTGCGGTAGCCTCGCCCCCTCACCACCCCAGAGAGAGGTCTCAGGGCGTTTACTTACGGTAGTGCTAGAGAACTAAAGTTCTCAAATCGTTTATTCACCAGCAGCACTTCTCACTCCCAGCGAGAGAGCCCCAACTGCTCCGCCGTGCGTTAACTTCCTCTCTGCGCCTCTCCCCCTGGTCGACTCCCCTGATTCGTCGACCACAACTGTGCACCGCCCGACCCTGATTGTGAATCCACCATCTGGCCACCGGCTGGTTCGTGCCACATCAAAGGCGGACCAAAGCAGTGCACCTGCCGACCCTGATGGTGAATCCACCATCTAGCCACCAGCGGGTTACCGGCCTGTGTCCAGACCACATCACAGGCTCATCAAAGGAGCCGGCATACAATACATGCATACACACGTACATACGAACTACAAGAACGACGGCCCGAAAGCGGTGTACCCTGCTGGCTCTGGGCAGCTTCTGGGGCGGCTTCATTTCCCTAAAGCCCCTCCCCCGTTCGAGGCTCTTCCTGGCAGTTCGCGATACGGGCTCGAGCCCCGGGCTTGAGAGCTACACAAGGCGAAACTCGGTGGAGTCGACGACGCCCTGAGCGATGCGCTAAGCAGCGTATGATCGAGTGCGGCGAGATTTCGGCGTGGGCCGGCGAGAGGAGCACGCAGCTGCAGCAGGCTGCTGCACAGTTGGGTTCGCTCCCATAGTCGGCTGTTTTTTATAGACCTGATGACCCAGCTGTGCTTATTTGCTGCTGCAAGATTCCGTTTGCTTCAGCGATTAGTCCAAAGAAGCCTCGTCAAAGTTCATTGCCAAGCAGAGCCGGTTGCACTTTGTGCCAGGTTAGCCAAAGTCGCACGCTATACGGGTGGAGCCGGTACGGCCACGGACCGCAGCGACGTTCACGGCCGCTCGTTGGGCAAACGATACGCCACCGGGCCTTCGCCATTGCTGCTGTTGGGGGGGGGGGACAATTCGAGAGGGCACATCCCCTAAAAGCCCTGCTGCTCGTGGAACTGGCGCGTCTTTTCCCCCAAAATACAGACCGACTGTAGCTGGCGTCAGCTGCATGCCCGCGGGATCGCTCCTCGGAGCGCCGAGACGTCGCCCAACGGCGCCAAATATCGCTCGCCGAAGGCAAGAGTATGCACTGGCGTGCGAAGGGCATACAAAGGCGTACATAGCCTATTGAGCGGACATTTTCCGAACGGTATTGGAGCTTCAAGTGGCAGACAGCGATTGCTTTGCTTGCCTAAGGACCTGGCAAGCTAAGCATCTGTCCTTGCCTAGTCCGCGATTTTTAAAGAAAAATGCAACACGCGCAGCTATGTTTGTGCGATCAGGCAGATGCCGTTTAGGAAACCCGGGACCGGACCGCACGGCCAGCGCGCTGGCTTGGAAGCAGCTGCTACAAGTGGGTCCGCTAGTTTTCGCCTCAGCGGCTTCCGCCGGAGTAGTCCGCTGTCGCGGTACAGCATACCCAATACGCGCCAAATGGAACGTCGCGACGCTCAGAGACAAAATAAAAAGGCCGCGGTGTCTGAGGGCCGGTGGTAGCGAGAGCCATCCTTGCTCGCTTATGTCGACAGAGTTATGAGAGAGAGGTCACCCTCCTGACTTTCGACGGCTAGGTTCCAGTCGTACATTTACCTGAACACAAAAAATATTATATAGCTGCCGCACTACCTTTTAATCAAGTGGAACCGAATAATGACGACGTCTATTTCCGGATTGTATTACTTCACTTATACGAGACCACGCTAGTGTTTCATTTTGGTCAGCAGTTAAGCTAGGGTTTATATGAAAATATTTGCTGTCTACGTGGCATGAATGAAAGCATGCTCGAGAAGTGGATGCCGTTACGGACGCGCTGTAGCGGCCTCTGAGCTAAATTCCTTAGACCACAGATACATTGCTTGTACTAACTAGTCCGGCTGACGCGTGTCAAGCAGCATGGCGCTACGAAGTGCGGCGAACGAGCCGTAGGTGCTGTGCCATTAAACGTATCTGCGCCCACGGTAACAGAACGCGGCTGCAAGGAAGGGCAACCATACCTTAGCCTCCGTATCCGAGGCGTAGAGCGGTCCACTTCAATGTCAAGGACGAGGGACGAGTTCGCGACGCGAGCCCTAGTGTGTAACTCTCCGAAGCCAACTAACCAATTTTGAGATTGCGTGTCCGGTACCTATAGGTGGTCATTAAATTCTGAGAATACCGTACTCCTGTAGTTTTTAATTTAGGACCTTTTTAAACTCTGAAAATATTGTGCTCCTATGTGCATGCAACTTTAGCACTGTCGCAGTGAACTGCACGGTTGCGGTAGGTTCTGATCGACGGTTTCAAGCCTGCCAACCGACCGTTGTCAGATCGCGAGGATAGATAGCATTTTATGTGGATCTTTGCGCTGCCTTCTTTCAGTACGTCGCCGAGAAGGACGGCGAAAGTGAATTTTCCTAGTTTTTTTCAGACCAGTTCAAAGCAGCCGGTCTGAGCGTTTTTAACAACAACTGGAGTAACATCCACGACTTCACGCCGGTTCCAGGCGAGACTAATTACGGACTCCTGCCCGAGGTACGCTGGACAGCGGCGCCCTCCGCTCGAGGGCTCGCTATGAGGAGCCCTCGAGCGCCATGAGGAGAATTGGGCGCAGCTGCACTAGCAGACGGGGACGCCTCGCCGGTAGCTCAGAGCTAAGCTTGCCTGCGCGGCGGGCGTGCGCCGCTATCATGATCCGGCCACTTGCTGTGCGGCTGGGACGCGCTGCTGCGAGGCATTTGTCATCGGTGGAGAAGTCGCTAGGCTGCTGCTGTCAGTTTGCTTAAAAAAATATCGCTAGAACTTTACTCGTGACGATTCAGCGAAATGCAGAACGCGTTAGCAGTCGTGTCTTTTTTTATCTAGGACGCCCAGGTGGAGAACTTTTTGCCGTTACCACAGTCAGCTGAATTCGCCGCCATCACGATTTCGCTCGCAGAGCCTCGCAGCGTTGTCCCAAAAACCTTTGGAAGACGTAGAAAGACGTCCGATGAGGTAGCCGTTGCTGCCAGCGTCTCGGCGCGTACTCGGCGGCTAAGGGGCTGTGCGCTTTGGGGTTCACGCTGAGTGTCGGCTCCCGGAGGGGCTCGAATTTTTTTTCAAGGGTGATGACATGCTTAGAGCTGCCAAAAGGGGAATTCTTTTCAGCTGGGTCTCGAGAGACGTGCACCACAGCAAACACGACTTCGATTTGCTCCAGGCTACCTATCAGATCTACTGCCTCACCAGGCCAAGCAACATACCGCCCGCTTTTCGGAAACCAACTGTTTACCTATACCTCGTACGAACAACTGAATTCCTTTGGAGACCGAGCCTTTAGTTCGTATGCTCCCAAAGCCTGGAACTCATTCCTGACTTCCGTCACGACATTCCCTGACTTGATTATATTTGAAAAGAATTTAAAAACATACCTATTTATGACAGCATTTAGTGGGTCCCTGTGATTCGTCCTTTATGTTCTTATGCGTGCTGACGCTGTTGCATGCTGCCACTAATCACACTTGCATGCTGACCCTGTGCATGTCCGTGTTATTCATGCTGTTTATCGTGTTTTGGTGCGCCTGTCAACATTTATCGCGTTGATGATTGGCACGTGGCTGCTGCTAGAAACAGTAGCTCCTGGCTTAGTGATTAGGTGGCGATTGCTTTGCTGTGAATCAGATTGAGATTGGGGTGCGGCGGAGCTACCATTTCTTATTAATGCTATAGCCCTAATTGTGATATGCCAAAAATAAGGCGTTTCTCCGGAAGGGGTGCGCATTCCTGTCTGTTTGTACGGGTGCGTCGAAAGACGCTCTTCGGGCCGGTGCCGTCGGCTCGTCGGGCTGAGCTCCAGGCTCACCGGGAAAAAAAGAAAAGGGGGCAACCGCCGACCGACAGTATTATCATTATCTGCCCTGATTGCCGCCCGCTGTACACCGTAAAAAAAATTAAAGCGCCATAGTTCTCCTGCTGTTTTACACCGGTCTCGTACTACTACCCAGTTCACGCGGTGCTTTTTTTGAAGGCTTTGCATTCCCTTTTTGCTCAGTCCTGCCGTTGCTTTGCCACTAAAACTTGCTCGAGTTAAGGCGTGTGACGTTTGTCAGCGTACGCGGCAGCATCGCGGGTTAGTTTGTCCACTATTACACGCTGACACTTTCTCGAACTTTCGTCATTGGCGACCAATGTAGCAAGTGGCAAGTTAGCTTGTCCTACTATTCTCCATTTTCTAATGCTCAATAAAAAAAAAATAGATAGACCATATTATAGTGCGGTGTTAATCTTGCTACAGCTTTTGTATCCCGGCAATGTAAGCCTCTTAGTCATTCGCGTAGCTGAGCAAGCTAGTCCTCTTTTAGCTACTAGCTCTGCTATTCATCAGAATTGTTTGCAGAATAAAACATTATAGATTGGCTGATTCTGCAGACTTGTTTATAGAGCGGCAGAAGACCCTTAGTGGTTATCAACCCGCTTGCAGTAGGCAATATAAAATTTTATGCTTCAGGACTCGAACCTCAATCAACCCAGGTCATCAAGTTCGAGCCCCTTTTCCCCCGCAGGCAGCTAAGACGCTTACCGGTCAACCTCAAAATGATTGGGGGCTGAAGGGGTGAAGCGCAGCGCATCCTGCAGCGTGTTTGACTCTCTGTATCGGGACGCGGGCACGTTTTAAAAACTCGCTGGCTGGAGCAACACAAGTGGCTTTCATGTAGATTTCACGGTTTGAAATGACAGCGTCGCAAGCGTCTGACAAGTCCGATCGACCGAAGGAGTCATTGATAAATAATACTATTAATAATAATATTAATAATATATTAAATAGCACACTAATAACTATAAATTATTATAAATTATATATATATTATATTATATTTATATATTTATTTTAATTATTTTTAATAATATTATTAGCTGCGGACGCTCGGTCGTCGGCGTCGTTGCCGGTGGAGTCGCATACGTAACTCGAGCTCGCTCTTCACTTCTTCCATTCGTTCCCACTGCAAGCGGTGGCCATAGTCATTAAGGCTCTTCTGCCGCTGTACAAAATGAGGCTGCTGAATCAGCTTAAAAAATATAGTTCATTCGTATAGCGCCCTAGGAGAATTTAATCTCTCTCTCTCTCTCAGTTCAGGCGCTTCACATTTGCCGCGGGGCTCGAGCCCATGACCTCGGCTAGACCTTGGTCGGGGGCGAGCACCTTGACCTTTATCTCTTCAGCATCTAGTGCTTGTGGGAGGGCTGGGCCAACGGCGGTGCCGATGATTCTGAGGCTGTTCGGAACTGTATATTAATGCAGTATGTATCTCTACTTCGACTGTTTGGCGAAACCACGCCTTCTTCCTTGCACGATGACCGCGAGCAGAGAGGCAGAGAGTGTTGCCGGCGGCGCCGTCGGTCGGCACCATCCGCCAAGATTTCTTTAGCGACTGCAGCCGAACCGAGCGCTGTTCGCCATTCGCTAGACTGTCTGGGTGGGTGTGTGTGCGAAATCGATTTCTGATCAGTCGGTGTGGTGCAAGCTAGTGCTAGCCGCTACCAGTCCTCGGCGTTTGCGTTGGCGCTGCATCTGAAAGTCACTAGCCGCGATTACTAGGCTCAGGGCTTCGCCGCTATTCTTCGCTCGTCGGCTGAGAGTCGTACAGTTACGAGCGCTGTGTTTGCTGTCCAGCTCTGTCGGGACTTTAAAGCCACTAACACCCTGTTTGTAACAATATTTTGTCCTCGCCGCAGCTTTGAGCCGGCCGCTGTGCGGGAACTATTGTAGCGATTACGGACAGGATACGGCGATGGTTATAGCCCTGCCGTTCACGTCGCCCTGATTGAACGGCTGGACCGTACTTTGAAAATTAAACTTACTGTGTGGTGCAACGAATGTGGGAAGAGGCAACGGCCGGCAAATATCAAAGCGAATGGCTCAGAGCACCAAGTAGTAGTGATATAACAATAAGAATATCATTAAAACAGTTCCAGAGCACCCTAAACAAATCGAAGTGCTTTACATTGCTATTGGAAAAGGAGCATGTCAACCGACTGGCGACAGTAGCACGATGTCGGCACGTGCGAGCGAGCGCGTCATCAGACATTTGCCAGCGAACAACCTTAGGTAGATCGAACTCTCTTGTTTGGAGCTCCTCGCGGCAGCAGAAGCAGCAGCGTCGCGACGTCACTCGACGCTGCTGCTGATGCTGAAATCTGCTTGGCCGGGTCGGTCTTTGGGGACACGATGCCAGTAAATGTTTACAGCCGTCAGTCAGGTGTGCCAACCGTGAAGCCCCACCGGAGGTTCACTTTTCCAAATGCTCCGACTCGTGGCTGGCAGTGGTGACAGTGAGCTGAGCTCATTCGCTGGTGCTGGCAGACTGGCAGGGCTTCCGTAAAGCCGTTCAACGGTGTAAACTAAATGTGCGACTAATTTTCGTCGTTCGGTCAGCGGCGTGTCGGCAGAAGCATTCGGAGAAAATGGAAGGTCTGAATATTCTCTTGTAGAGCTGCTTTGTGGCCTGGTTTCATGCAGAGACATCGCGAAAAAGCGCTCTCGCATTCATTGAGGACATGAGGGAAAAGCACGTGAGTAATGAGCTGGGGAATATGATGGTTATTTGGGCTCTTGGCAGCATTCTGAGCTGTCTCGTTGTGCTGCTGATTCTTCGCGGCGGTGTGTTCGCTGCCAGCTGCCTAGGCAGATTTGTTAATGGGGCTGAGCCTTGACCTTGCCCTGTGCCGACCGTTCATAGGGGAGGCTGAAGGGGCTTCTGGGAAGTTCCTTCTGACTTAAGGGCGCTGACCGCCGCTATTGCCTCGGTGAGGCTACGAAGCTGTTCGGTCGGGGCGTAATTGCACTGTGCGCCTGGGGCTCCTCGGACCACCTAGCTGACGCCTACGACCTTGTTGTCCACTTTCAGCCGTCGCATCGCTTGGTTAGAACGTCTGAGATGAAGCTAGAGACAAGGCATGCAGAGAAAGTCTTCGCTGATGCCTCGTCAAGATCGAATGCTGCTCAAGGTGGGTGCATTCTGGAGGTCATTGTTTGCTCTGCGATACCTACCTGGTGACTGGTTGAATAGACCAGAAGCGCTATTGGATATTTTCACGTCTGACTCTGCCACCTTTGGCATCGAAAAAACTCCTGTACTTTCTAGCAATACCACTAAGTTTGGCGACTATGCTTTTTGAAATCTTACTGTTCCGAACTAAAACCTTGTTGCTCTGCCCGTTCGGCATTGGACGGCTGTTTTGAGATGCGTGCATCGCATACACCGGAGAGATTGCGACGCAAACGTAAGCGTAGCTGTTGTACGTACCCTCTGAGCTTGAGCCCGCCGATTGCAGGTCCTCTGATTGCCATGGAGTATTGTGGCGACGGCTGCATACAAGCATGCCGTGAGGCCGTGTCACGTCAGAGCGGCATAGTGGCAAATCAGATTCACGTGAGCAGCGACGCCGAACGAGCGCAACAGGAAGTCGAAGACTTGTATAACCTGATCGACATGCAGATGGCCGTGTGAGCATCTGGGAAGGCCGACTGCCCCCCCCACCGGACTGATGACGTCATCGCCAGTCAGCCGGCTCTCCCCGCTCGCACGCCCACTCACGCCGAGTTTGTGTATTTTAACAGCCTGCGCTTTTGTAGCAGGCGTTTTTATTTGCTATCAAAATTTTTATTCTGAAGTAAAAACTCTGTTGTGTGCCTATTGTTAGCTAGCTACTGTTACTTGGAGCTGCGATACCCTGATCTGGCTAATTTCCGGTAATCTGGATCTAATGTTATCGTATTGGTTGGTTTTTTGCTGTCTTGTCGAAGTACAGCGCTTGGCCGCATTTATGACTGGCGAAGCATCTGGCTAGGCATGCTGAGTGTTGTGCCTTGAATGTAGTGACTGCATTTACAATCAAGAATACTCAAACATGTATTACTGCGCTATCTATTAATCGCAGACCAGTTTAGAGGTTTGGGTTCAATACTCGCTCACGCGAATCAGATTTTGCTATCATTCGTTGCAGCCGGTGCAGTCGCACTACTTCGCAGAAAATACTAACACAATTTTTTTATCGGCATTGAGAGCTATTTCCCCATTATGTTGAGTAAAAAGTATAGAAAATGGCCAGTAATCTGCACAAACTTGGTTTTTGTCACCAGATGTGTTTACATTTTACCCATTTCCAATGACAAAACGGGTGAATTCGCATCTTTTATTTCACATTTTGTAAGGAAAAACAAAAGAATCAAAATTGGCTGTATTTATACTTACGCTATTCAAAAAGAACCACACAAGAAAAATGAACTTTTTGTATATTTGTGATTACGATGTAAATCACTTTTAAGAATTAGCCTACAGACATAGTCTCCTTTTGTATAAATTATGCTGCCCTTTGTAGCGCCATTCAAAGTCAAAATGTTAGTGGAAGCCTGTCCTGCTCCTCAGAGTAAGCCTCCTAACTCTCCTTGAATGTATTAAGATGATGCGGGTATGGACTTTAAAAAACACGCTTACACCCCGTTGTGCCGTGTTTCCTCACCGCTGTCTAGATCAGCTCTACATTAATTTCCGTCTTACCGTTAAATCATGTAATCATTTTTTATATAACGTCGGTATAAACACATGGTAACTTTGATTCACTTCTGTTTCTTTTGACTAAATGTGAACCAAACGGAGCAAATTAGTCTGTTGGGAAATGGGTAAGTTTCAAATTTACCGTAGTCTCACAAAATCAAAATTGGTGGACAATAATAGCTACTTTCAAACTTTCGCGAAATAACTCTTACTACTCAGGAACAAAGGTAAAAGGAAAAACTAAACAATCGTTATGGTGGCCAGTTACGTTTGGGATCCTTGGCTCGACATCTAAATTGTACGCGACACCTATATTACAGTCCCCATAAGATTGCAGTACAGTTATGCTCATATAATAGAATACCTGTATTTCTCTTAGCTGGAGATGTCTATGGGCGAAACTTAAAATTCAAGTATTGAACTGAAAGCCCCGTAAACCATTCCTTCAAGCTGCATGTACAGAAGTAAAAACTACCACTATTACGTGCTACTATATTGAATCATTAATATGCTAAATTATCTAGATGATGACCATTTCTAGACAGTATTTGCTTTTCATGAGTTATCCCTACTAATTAAATCGAGAAAGTCCGGCAGTCGCGCGGTAAGATGGCGACCAGTACTTCCGAGTGACGTGTAATTGACATCTATGATTCCACGAAGCGAGTCCACAGGCAGTGAGCTCTAGTAATACTTGGGAGCCATATATGTTATAGTCTATGGTTTTGAATTGATAAAACGCCATCTGACATGAAGGTTAGCTTAATTGTTTTATACATCTGTTGGTAGTCAGATGAGGTCCCATCGCACTGTAGAATAAACAGCAACAAATTAATTATATAGATTTTTTTATTTTGTTACAGACTTGCTGATTGCTGTGTACTCTGTTTTTGTCACGATACCCGCGTGCAAGGGTGTGGCGTCTGCAACTCGTCAGCTATATTTTGGTTTCGAGGCGTTAGTTCCGCCCGTATCCTCCAAGAACCGGCCAGCATTGGAGCCTGTCACGTAAGGTTTGCTTGTAGAAAGGTCTCACGTTCAGGAGCCGCTGCATGTGTTCGTAATCATTGGTGTGAGAAGCGAAATAATTCATGACAGTTGGGAATTCCTCAGGACCCTGAGCAGCCATCTTGTGCTAGTCTCATGCTTTTGCCTTACGACGTACCTAATGCATGTCATCCTATCTTGGAGGGTTGAAGGCATGTAGCGATTGTGGAATTGAGTGCGTTAAACTTGGCTGATTGTTACAAAAATAAGTTTAGCCAAATGGCGTAGCAGTGTTTTGTCCTACTCAGCAGTATTTGGAAGCATTGTTCATCCCAATTACTTCCAGAGGCAGTACTCGCAGCTGCAGCATCGATCCGTAATACGTACTTTTGAGGTGAGAGCAATTAACATGAATGCAGAGGTCTGTGATATCGGGTGTCACCGATATCTGGCGTCGTCGATATCCGTCGTTTGTGGGAATATCGAAAGTAAACTCCGTGGCCAGCCAGCAGTCTACTGGCAGTAATGCTGAGACCAATATGATGTTGATACATAACTTTGATAATTAATCGTGGTCGCAGGGATTAATGTTTCAAATATAGAGGATATAAGGAGACCCATTTAACACGGGTGCAGGCCATTCTACGTTGAGAATATGGGAAACCCTCCATACAGCTAAGGAAGTTAGAGGTAACGAGCTCACGTGACAATAGAGCATGAAACTGGCTGCCAACAAAGAACCGGTATGTGGCAGCTTACAGTTACCAAAAATATGGTGAACATTGGCAATCTTTGCTCTTGTTTCGGCTAATGCTGCTGCTGCTGACCTATTGAACATGTGGCTAAAATAACTTGCTTCTACTCTAAGTTAGTATCTACTCAGGATAAGGATTGCTTCTCTGACGTTGGTCAAATTGATAAGCTTATCAGCGATCATGCTGCGGATTGTGTCTCCAAAACGTGTCAGTTGACTGATGCCAACTCATTTTAGGTGCCCAATGAAGTTCTATGTTTCAGCGATGTGAAATGCATTGACGTGGCCACGTATCGTACGCCGATGCTATGTCGCATGTCGTAGGCCGATCTCAGGGAGGACAGCTTGTCTGTGTCTCGCCCTGTCTATATTCTACTTGATCTATGTCTACATGATCTTTGCACCTTACTTTTTGTCGACTTGGTGAACAGATCTATTTTTCAGTGGTTTTGATCTCTCTCTCTCTCTCTGGCTATTTATACAGTTACTCGTATGGTTAAGATCGCGGCATTGTGGTTCAAGTGGGTCGTCGTATAAGTGAATGGATTGGACCACTGGACTGCAGACAGGAGTTTGGTGTAGGGGGCCGAAGCTCGACCTCAAGGGACTTAGTTAGCCCAAGGTCAAGGGACGTAGTTAGCCCAAGGTCAAAGACTTTCCTCTTAAGTCAGCTCAGAATAACTCTCTAGTCTTTCTAAGTGCTCGTTATTTTAAAATTAGTTGTTATTTTAACTGGCAGAAATAGGCTAAACACGATTATTGCCGATGTTCTGGACCAGTTTACTTCCCTTGACTAAGAGAAATGTACTCCCTTGCCCAGGTAGCCTTTGGCTCACAGCTGCTGTTAAGTCATCTAGGAACACTTAGCGAAAGCTTGAAAAATCATGTAAATCAGGACTGACGGTGCTATGGTAATTTTCGACCGGCACATGATAATTATGGTATTTCATACCAATCCATCATAACTAAGGCTAAGTTTAGCGTCTCAAATAATATTGTGGAATCACAATATTAAAAGTACAATCCCAAAATGCCGATGTAGAATTTCATCAATTTCCTTAATCACAAAAATAAGCAGCTCGCTTGGCGACCCTAAGGATGATTCAATCATCGGCCTCTCGATTCTTTTTAAGCAAGAATTGTAGAAAAAAATCAGCGAGTCTGTCCAGTACCCTTTTTGGTGGTATTCTCCCTTCAATCTTCTACCCCCATTCCTTCTTGCTCAAGGTCCACCTGCAAGTCCACCCGTGTTGTCATCACCTCGAAGTTTATCTCCCAGTCTAAGAAGACTAAAAGCTCTCTAGGCCATGAATCCACGGCTCTCCTTCTGTGGCCTAGATTTACTGCTGGTTGCTTAGTTATCGTAATAAATCTGTCTTTAGTCTCAGGTTCTGTATCAGCATCTGTCAGCGATAGTATTTTCACGTCGCTTAAAAAGAAATCGGCAGGAGACCAGGAGATCTTAAACAACTTCCGCACAGTCAACGTTCGTCTACCAATTTTATTTTATTGAAGATTCTGAAACGAGTACTGTCGGACCATTTAAGCTTTAATTCCCGAACTTCAAATCTACCGTTTTAGTTATTTTCAGGTTGTAGAGACAATCCCCTTCAGAGTCACCACGGTTTCGAGTGCAAAACGATCTTCTCAGGAACGCTGATTTGGCTAGTCTCCCCGATAGTGCTGCTGGATCTCGCCGAAGTTTTTGAAAATATTGATGACCAAGTCCTCATTACCTGACGTGAAAATCTCATTGAAATTGTTGAGCGTCCGTCTTCCG
The DNA here is from genome assembly GCA_009760855.2 of Cristatella mucedo. Lineage (NCBI taxonomy): Eukaryota > Metazoa > Bryozoa > Phylactolaemata > Cristatellidae > Cristatella > Cristatella mucedo. The sequence goes on along the minus strand of WPIO01000126.1, from coordinate 521,708 downwards.
TTCGATGCATATTAAGCACTGTGCTACAATGGTTGAGATCCCATCTCACTGAGAGAATTCAGAGAGTAGAAGTCAGTGGCCAACTGTTGCATGCTGATCCTTTGAATTCTGATGTGCCTAGGGGATCTGTTTTTCTTGTCAATCTAATTGCCAAGCACAATTTAGAATATTTTTCAAATTTAAACGAATAGAATAATTCGAAAAAGCATACAAGAGACCAGGACTGACTGTCCCTCGATAGGTGTACGAGGACTACTGTAGATCGTACAAATAGATCCTAGCAAAGGTCAAGTCTGGCGGCTATAGAAACATCACTGAATCACATAAGCGAAATCAAAAAATGCTGATGTCTACGATCAACCATCTCCTAACCGATCGCAGGTTAGCTCCTTACCTAATAATCCTTTGGTTGATCTAGCTGACCGCTTTTCTAGCTTCTTTTTCAACAAGATAGACAAGATCAGGGAGTCCAGTTCTAAGATGGCAGCATCCACCCTAGAATCATGTCTCTCAATTTTATGCGGCACCTCAATGTCTACATTCAAGGAGACCGCGAGTGACCTCATCCTGAAGTTCATATCCCAATCAAAGAAAACAACTAGTCATCTGGACCCTAATCCCGCTGTCTTGCTTCTATGATGCATAGATCTGCTGCTGCTATGCATAACTAACTTCATTAATATGTAATTAGCCTCAAGTCATGCCCCAGCACATTTCAAAAAGGCAATAGTCAGGCCGCTACTCAAGAAAAGCAGCACTAGACCAAGAGAACTTGAGCAACTACCTCCCAGTCTCCCTTCTGCCATTTCTGCCCAAGACACCGGAATGAGTCGTGGCAGATCAGCTCAACTCATACATTGAAACTTCAAACCTTGCTAGTTAAGTTCCAGTCTGGCTTTAGAGCTAATCACTCCACAAAGTCAGCATTGCTTCGGTTGTACAACGACCTACTTAGGAATGCAGACAAGGGTAGAGTTTCTCTGCTTGCATTGCTTGATCTTTCGGCAGCTTTTGATGCTATCGATCACCAAGTCCTTCTTAAGCGCCTTTTGCCTGGGCATCACTGGCACAGCACTACAATAGTTCAGGTCGTATGGCAGTAAGGGAGTATTGATGTGAATGGACACAGATCATACGAGGACCCTCTGAAGTATGAGGTACCTGAAGGTTCTGTGCCCGGTCCAGTTCTTTCATGGTTTATACTCACCCGATGTGATAGCAGGCACGAAAACCTTCTAAGTTGGTCCATGCATTTGTGTCATCCCGTCTTGACTTCTGTATCTCACTGCTTGCTGGTCTACCGACCTGTTCACTCAGGCGCTTGCAGCAGGTGCAAAACTCTGCAGCTAGGCTTGTCTATCGTGAGCGTCGCAGTTGCCACGCCACACCACTTCTTGCCTATCTGCACTGGCTCCCAGTCAAGCAGTGCATCGACTTCAAGGTTTAGTCATTCACTTTAAGTTTCTCCATTCTTTGGCTCTAGCCTACCGCCCGCCCATGCCATTTAAAAAGAAACTAAAACCGCACCTATTTATCACAGCATTAACTGGGTCTCTGCGATTCGACCATTCGTGCTTATGCGTGCGGCCACTAACCATACTTGCATGCAGACCCTGTGAATGTCAACCCTAACCATGTTATTCTTGTTGTCTATTCCGCATGCTACTTACTACTAACCCTTCGATTTCGCTTCCTGTGCAGCAAATGTAAAGCGAATAGAGAGTGATTGAGCTCTCTGAGGGCGCTATATCAATGTATTATTATTATTACCTATCTGGATTAGTTTCGCACTAGGCTTCCCGGCCCACAACAGCTCTTCTGACTCTTGGTCGATTCAGTTTGCGTCTTACTAACTTTAAATCCCTCTGCACCCGTGCCTTCATTTGCTCACCCAAACCTAGAATTCACTAATGACTTATCACATTATCTGATGATTTGATGAGTTATGGCCTATATGCTCTACTTGGTCACATTTTGCTCTACATGTCCACGATTACGGAAAATAAAGCTCTAGGACGTTTGATGACCTATACAGCAAAATGTATCTAACTGAAATAAAAAAAAATTTAGACTCGTTTCAAATAAGTAGAGCTAAACTCAATATTTTAAATTTCACTGCGATACGTTAAGTATTAGCCGAGTTATGGAATTTACAAGGCACCAACCGACAGTGGAAATGAAGCTGTATAAAAGTCACAAGAATGCACCTCAACAAGCTTCAAGCATGTATCGAGATCTACCTAGGTTCGACCAGTTGAGATACAAGTCGCATAAGATACAGACATCGGTACATTTTTTATTTGTAGATTTGCTGCTTTCGGTTTACATCCGGGTTAGACTTGGTTTGCTATAACCAATTATTTTTTTATGCAGAAATTGTCAGAACTACCGATTCCAGTTCTAACATATTTGTCTTTCGAAAGGTACATCAACTACATAAACACATATTTGATTTTCAGATAAATTTTACAAGCACTTTCCTGACACTTCCCGTTAAGGGTGGTAGCCCTACCCAGAACGCTGGGTAGTTGCCGAAAATGGCTACGGAATTAAAAAATCGGGTCCATCTTAGCAAAACGGGGAGCTGGGACCACTGCAATTTTGCTCGAGGCAGCAGACCCCCTCCGGCCAAACCTATCAACATGTGGCTCTAGCCCCCCACTATAAATATAAATATAATTAATTTGTATAGCGCCCCAAGTGAACTTAATCTCTTATTAAAGCGATTCACATATGCCTCGGGGCTCGAGCCCACCTCAGCCAGACCTTGGTGGGAGCTAGCACCTTAACAGTGGGACCAAACCACCTCTACACTATGCCCCTGAATTGAACTACCTGTTCACATTCGAAGCAACTTAATTGTCCACTTTGTTCTGAAGGTAAGGTGGGTTGTATGCTCATTAAAGAGATCGGCTGGACCAGGCCTGTTCTAACATCGTCGGCAATACCATGGCAATTTCTGGCCGGCCTACTTTGTATGACCGTATGTACTATACAGCTGCAGGCCATGAATAAAAGTTTCTTTGCTGCTTCTATGCACTCAATTCATATTTTAACATGGAACCAGCAGCAAAGGTCGTACAACGACCTAGCTGAACTACCTTTGCGACGGCCGCAAACCGACACGGTCCCTTTGCGACAACTGCCGGCTGACGTGTCAAGTCAGCATGCTCTTCGTCTAGTGATTATAGACTTCACACATCCACATCAATAGCGGCTCCTTCTGTAATCCTGGCGAATACTAAGCAAGAGTAGCAATCTGTTCAGTAGTGACTAGCATGGCAAACAGAGTAGGAACAATGAAAACACCGAAGACATTAGAAGAAATTAGGGCTTACAACTGCAACATGTTCAAAACGCTCGCTAAAACAGCTCCTGGCGTTCCCTTTCGTTGCACAGAGTGCCTCAGCCTGCCTCGGCAGTGAGCCATTGCTGTTGAACGCTGTCGGCCACGCAGCCGGGCAGAAGCTGGCTATTGGTTGCCCAGCCAGATGGCCACAGGGGGGGGGGGGGCAGCATTGCACCAGTTCATGACAGGGCGTGCCCCTCGGGCGATCGCCAGAGATTGAAGGCCGACCGAAAGCTACGGCACCGGTTTGACTAGACGGCACAGCGCGCACGGCTGCCAGCCAGCGCTTGACAACAGGTGCCGGACTAGACGGCATGCGCCCACTCACTCACGGGCGCTGCTGCTGCCACCACCAGGCAAGTGCGCCACGACGGTGCAAGACCATCGTGGCGCACTTCAAGCGTGCCATCCCGCACACCATTCGGATAGCAAGCAGCGCGGTTCGGGTGATACAGTGCAGCCGGTGCCAGTGTAGTAGGGCAGCGTGCTCGGCTGCCGCGGCACAGCCTCCACTGCAGACGCCTCGAGAGCAAAGAGCGGCACAAAGAGCGCATCTAATAGTCCGCGGTGGGGAGTCCTACGGTCGAGGGGAGCGGCGAAGCAGTTCAAGCGAGAGGGTGCAAGCAAGCGGCAGCAGGGGGGGATCACGCGATGGACATCGTAGGCACTCGAAAGGACAGGCCGCCGCCACAGCAGACATTAATTGGTGCTAGTTGGCTGGAGGGCCCGGCGCTGGCTCGGCGACGGACGCAGTCACCGCCGTCGGGGTCTCGGCCGGCGTGGCTGCGCCGCTGGGCGACATGTCCATGCTCTCCGCGCCGCCTCGCTGCGCCGGCGCAGCGCTGGCGGCAGCAAAAGGGCTGCGGCAGTCTTCGCCGTCGGCGACCGCAGCGCTAACTACGGTGGCATCGTCATCGTCGTCCTCGTCGTCTGGCGGCAGCTGCCTCAGAAGCCTGACGGAGAGGAACTCGTTGTAATGCATTCTTCTCTTCTCCTCGAACGCTGCTCTCTTCGCTGCAAGAAGGAACGACTTAAAAATGCGAGAGTCGGGTTAGGGAAAGTGGCACGCCACGACCGTGGAAGGCCGGCCGGCTCATCAAGCATCATTGATACAGTGGCAAAAGAGCGGCTATCACCCTGCTTGCAATGGACAAGGGGAAAAAAATTGCCCTCGGGGACGTCTCGAACCAACCGACGGTGTGGGTCGCGAAGCACGAGCAAATTACGCTGCTTAGGCTAACACCCAGCAGCGATACCACCGTCACTCGGTTCCGGAAGCGAATGCGGCCAGCACAAGACACCGATACGCTGCTTCCCGGATAACGGAGCTGAAGTGGCGGGGTTCGCGTAGTCGATTGGCGCCACGCGATGCAGCCAGCAGCAGCAGCGGCGCGCACCGGTGAAGGCCGAACCTACCGAAATCGACCGGTCCCGCTCAGGCGCACTAACTAACGCCACACTGGGAGCTTTCAGGCGCGTCAGCTGCTAGCGGCCTTCCGACGAGCGCCACAGCACGGCTGTCAAGAGTCAGCGGGCCTCGGTACGGCACTGCTTACTACTCGATAGCCACCCCCACCCCGCCCCCGAGCACATCACCCACACACCAACCAACCCCTACCGGCCCGGTGCACGCCGCTGGATGCGCGTGCGCTTCTCAGATGCTCCACGAGAGAGCGTGCGCACTCAGCAGCAGCAGCCGCCACCGCTGAGGTGGCAGCCGAGGCAGCAAAGCCAGACGACGCACCCAGGTCTTCTTCTGACAGCTGCTCCTCGCCGTCCGACGAGTCGGCGGTGTCCGTGCGCATCAAGGCCTTTGGCAGGACGTCGGTGGCAAGCCTAGGCAAAAACGGCTGCGGGTGTGGGCATCACACCGACGGCGCAGACCCGCTCCCACACATCCCTTATGCAACCAAGCGATACATTTTTTTTTTATAATACAACATTTGCATAGCACTCTAATAGAGCCAAATCCCCCCTTAGGCACTTGCTGACTTACTTTGCACATGCTGACTAAAGGGTCAAAGGATCAGCAGCAGCCTGCCTCTGAGCAACGTCACCTCTCGAGCCTGGCTTCTCCTAGATGCATGCCAGGCATGTGTCCGCAAGGCACCGCAGTGCCTCAGAGGAAAGACCAAGCGAGACCTACAGGCACACTCGCTACTTGCCAGGCCAGCATTCTGTCGGAAGGCAGAGCTAACCACGAAGGGATTATGCATTAGTAATGGCTGCTACGAGTGGCCACAGGGGGGCGTTTTCCTTCTCACCACGTTTTATATCCTTTTTCCTGAATGCTTGGGAAATACATGACAGTGAAAATTATGCAGAGAATCTCTATCGGAGAAAATGAGTAAGTCACTAAGTACACTCTTGGCCACAGATAGTTATGCAACCCAGAATCGGCTGGTTCTTCCGAGATTCAAAAATTAAAGGAGAAAGCCCTTCACAAAATAAATAGAAAATGGGTAATCACAAAGCAATAGCAGAGTGAATGCAATGTATGACATCTAAACAGAAAACGACAACAAAAATGAGGTGCTGCACTAGCAATGGCAATCCGTCCGAAATTAGATTTGATCGAGCATCATTCTGGATTAGTGATTGCCATATGCACGCATTAAGTTGCCCGGGAAACCGATACTGAACGCAAAGGTGCGATGCTCTAGTGTTACGAGTGAGACATTAGACTTGGCAGTCCTCACTGCTGGCTGGGTTTGAAGGCTGACATAATGAGTCAATATCCTGCAGCAGGGGGTTTCACTTCCGGTCATCACATTCTGGACATGGTAATGTCTTGAATGCTGTCAAGGTCTTACCTTGCTAGTAAGTTTCAGTCTGGCTTTAGAGCTAATCACTCCACAGAGTCAGCATTGCTTAGGGTGTACAACGACCTAGTTAAGAATGCAGACATAAGTAGAGTGTCTCTGCTTGTTCTGCTTGATCTTTCGGCAGCTTTTGATATTATCGATCACAAAGTTCTTCTAGAGCGCCTCTCATCTCGCCTGGGCATCACTGGCACTGGTCTGCTATGGTTCAGGTAATATCTCAGTGCTAGCCTCCAGAGTATTGACGTGAATGGATAAATATCATCCGAGGTACCTCTGAAATATGGGGTACCTCAGGGCTCAGTGCTAGGTCCGGTTCTTTTCACGGTTTATACTCTCCCTCTTGCTGATGTGATTGCCAAGCACAATCTAGGCTTTCACTTCTATGCAGATGACACTCGGTTGTACCTTTGAGTTGATCCCTCCCAGCCTTCGACCACCTCGAATTCTTTCAACTCACTTGCTGCATGCATTGATGACATCCGCACATGGATGGCAGCGAATTTTCTAAAATTTAATGATGATAAAACTAACTTACTAGTTATGGACAAACCCAGTGTGATTCAGAAATTGGAAAGACCGACGCTCAAAATTGGCTCTGCCAGCATATCTCCAGTTGAATGAGCTCGAAATCTAGGTGTCATGTTCCAAAGTGACCCCTCGTTAGACGATCACATCAGCTCCACAGCCAAGTCTGCCTACTTTCAGCTACACAACGTTGCTAAAATTCGGGCTTGTTTAGATAAGAATACCACGTCTAAGTTGGTCCATGCATTTGTGACACCCCACATTGACTCCTGTGACTCACTGCTTGCTGGCCTACCGGCATGCCCAATCAGGCGATTTTAGCTGGCGCAAAACTCCGCAGCTAAGCTTGTCTGTCGTGAGCTTCGCAGTTGCCACTTTTCATCACTTCTCGCCGACCTGCACTGGCTACCAGTCAAGCAACGGATCAACTTCAAGGTTTTGTCGCTCACTTTTAGGTCACTTCATTCCTTGGCTCCAGCCTATCTCTCAGATCTACTCCCCCACCAGGCCAAGCATCGTACAACCCGCTTTTCGGAATCTAACAGTATACCAATACCTCATACAAACCTCAAATCCTTTGGAGACCGTGCATTTAGTTCCTATGCTTCCAAAGCCTGGAACTCCCTCCCGACTTGCGTCAGAACATACCCTGACTTGACCACATTTAAAAAGAACTTATAACACGCCTATTTAAGACAGCATTTAGTGGGTCCCTGTGATTCGTCCTTCACGTGCTTATGCATGCTGACACTGTGCATGCTGCCACTAACCACATTTGCATGCTGACCCTGTGCATGTCAACCCTAACCATGTTATTTTTGTTGTTTATCAAGCATGATATTACTCACCATTCAATCGCATTTCCCTTTGCAGCAAATGTAAAGCGCCTAGAAAGAGATCCAGTTCACTGAGGGTGCTTTATCAAGTGCATTATTATTATTATTATTAATATTACCATTGTCTTCAAAACCGTTGCATTTTAAAGGAACAAGAAACAGCCTTTCTGCTCACAGTCTACTACGTTGTATTGTTTTTGCACAGACCACACTGCATGCAGAAATTTAATTCAAATTTTAGTCAACGGCTGACGAAATGGCTAAAGTCTGAAAGCTGGGAAGTGCTGCTACGAATAACACCGTGAACTGAAGCTTCATCATTTTGCCTTTTCTCGCCATCCTGCTAAGTGAAATTGCCATTTAGCACTCAAAATCCAAGGTCTCGCCAAGCTTTTGAGCAGAGCTATCAGCCTGAAATTCTACCCCCAGTCTGGGACATACAACGAAGGCCAAAACGCACGAGCACAGAATGGGATATTGTCCAGCTTGCTGACTAACTGGAACCACATCAGCAGCCAAAACTCGGCCACCATCGGCACATAGCAACCGGAAGTGAACTTAGGTAATTACACTACTTCCGATAGGTGGCAAACGAGAGCAACTGATAGGCCGAGCCTTCACTGACGACTGTGAGTCGAGAGGCTCACACACACCGTTTCATAGCTAGCTGAACTGTTGCACCAGTTTCAGCCCCCTCATGCCCTCAGGTCCTCTATGGACAATAAACCAGCTGTTCCATATCGACACTTTAAGACAGTTGGTGACAGAAGCTTTGGCTCTGCAGGTTCTAGACTGCAGAACTCACTTCAACAATTCTTATGCAAAGACAACCAATCTCCTGCTGCCGACTATTGCACATCTTTTTCCAGCAGTCCCGAGCTGCTACTTCCATGCAACTCACTACCTCAACTGCTCTCCTGACTGCTATGCTTCTCACTTTCTCTTTGCTGCGTGAGATGAAGTCTGTTGGCTACCGAATGCTGACCGAAAGCAGCTTTGGCTTTGAGTGCGCTACACAAAACTCTCCTGCCTTACACCCACATAGTCTTTGTGGTTTTGTGGAGTTACAGACGGTGATATATTACTCACTCGAGGCAAATATGTGGCAACCTCTTGAATATTCCTCGTCCGGGTACACCCGGGCATTGCGTCAAAATTTAGAGCAAAAAAGCGCAGCTCTTTCTATGCTCAGTTCATAGGAAGCCTATTCACCTTGGCGTTAGATTCGCTAGCAGTTCTTCCGCGCTACTTGTGTGAGCATATGCTGTTGCCATCGGCAGGCTCACGACTCAACTACTGAGACTGCAGTCACATTATTTCTACTTCACCCTTCCTTCTAATGCAAGCATGGCCAATCGCACTGCAGCATCAACAAGCAAGGCTGTGGGTAGTAAAGCATCCCAAAGTTAGTCAATTTTTGGATACAGTGCAAAACAAAAGTAAAAAAAAGTCCCTGAAATGGCAGATAACAAAAATTGAGCTACTAACGAGGCTCAAATCAGAGGGGCAGTGTACGCCCCCCTGTAAAGAAAAGGGCAAGAAAAATAAGGCTGCTTTGACCTAATGCTGGAATATAATCCAGACATCTGATAAGACAGGAAGGAACACACGAATAATTTAGGATCAGCGGCTGCTATATGTAAGCAAACAAGTGCACAGTGAGACGTTTGACTTGCAGCCCTCAAGTGCTGGCCAGGATTTGGGGGCTGGCAATGCTAACGGCTATGGGATGCTAATCCCTGAAGTTCACTTCTGGTGTGTATTTTCTAAACACGAGAATCTTTCGGACACTGTAAAGGTTCAAATATTTCCTTTTTAAGTGACATTTATTTTTTTTAATTTTGCCAGTACGAAGCAAACGACATCAAGCTTTGTTTCTTGCAGCATACTATACTAGTTTGGCTAAGAGGGTGACACTTGAAAGCTATCAATAAGCCAAGCCCGTGAGAGCTGCGAAAGTACTAAGACTTGCAGCCTTGATGTGGCTGGCTGATCTCAGGAAGCTGGCATACATGCCAGCAACATCGGCGTGAACTGTATGCTTGCACAACATCAGCCTTTCTGACCATACCAAAGCCTGGTTTGATATGGCCCATGAAACTTTGTTTACTATCTAACACACTGGATTCTTCAGAAGCAAGGGTTTTGAAGAGTACATTGCAGCCTAGATAGCCGGTGTAGAATGCAGAAGCGTACGAAATGCTGACGGCATTCGCAAGTGCACAGCCACTTACTTCCTGGCCAGTGCGACAGCGTCTAGCGGGTCAGCATTCTCACTGAAGCTCGCTGCAAAAACAGGCGAGAGCTGGTCAGGCAAACACGGCTCTTTGCCATGTATCGCAGACATGCACGACATGCTGTTCTAGCACGGAGTCACACCAAAGTAGTCTCGATAGCTAAATCGGCTGAGCACAGGACTAGTAACCCAAAGGTGGCGAGATTGCTACCTGCCCAAGGCGAGATTCGCTTGTGTAGATCGCCGAACGAAGGAGCCACGGGCTACGGCCGTTGTGAGTGACAGCAGCGGCCACGCAGTGAAGCCACGAAGAAGCTGTCGGAGCTGCTGCTCTGCACGCGCACGGATCGTTCGGTAGGGTAGTGCATCGCTATCGACCGTGATGAGCGCACGTTTGCCTACGTGGGCGCGCAGCCACACGCGCACGCCCACGCAGGCAAACGTGCGCGTGCGCGTGCTGGACAAGTGCCATTCTCCCCTCCCAGCCAGCGAACAGCAGTCGCACTTCACTATCTCCTGTGCACCAATGACTCGTGTTAAGCAACATTGGATCCGACGAGCGAGAGACAAACTGTGCAGTCCACACGAGCTCGGCACTAACATGCATGTGAAGGAGGCCACATCGGGCTGAAGCCACCACATTCTCGGAAGCAGTAGGCCGAAGCACTAAGCAAGGACATGCTACCGGCCATTGTAGGCTAGCACGGCTAAGGTCGTCGTGGTACAGTGGTCCTATAAGTTCACCACCCCTCCCCCATTAAACATGGGCATAATGAATACCGTATATTTCCGAAAATAAAACCCAACAGGAAAAATACTACCAGACTTGACAGCCTCTTTTGTATAGCAACAAAAGAGCCTTTACGGCTATCACCACTGCTTGCAGAGGCGATAAAGGATCGCCTACGGCAGGATTCGAACTCACGACCTCAGGACTGAGGTTGTGCAAAGCAACCGCCTTACCTAGTGTGCCATCACTAGCAAGATTTTTCAGGATGCTTATATCAGCCTTATAGCAAAAATAAGCCCGTTCAGGGTGAATGATAATGCAATGAACAAGCTATTCAATGACTGACCACGAGCCCGAGCGTGGAAATCAACACTACATTGAAAATGGAGCTCAATTAGCAAGGAAACCTTGGGAGGCCTAGCTTAGAAGGGATCGCGACTTGGGAGAAGAATTTACACAGGACACAATCACTGACAGCTGTGCTGCCTATGGACTACGAGCAGGCTGCATGGACAAGAAGTGCCCATTTAAGGAGAGCTCTAGTGCAGGGCGTAGAGAGATTGGGGCCAATGGTTCCACGGGAAATAAATTCGTAAAAAAAAGTATTCAGGTCGGAATTCGGGGTTTGTAGATCTAAAACGATGCTCCAAAAGAAGATTACATGACTGTTTGAATAAATGTTGGATTTAAAGCAAATGAATAAATGCAGATCGTTGCACACGAATAGATGTACATTTTTGTACATGTAAAAATAAGAAATTACCTGAAAATGAGCCCTAACGAGTCTTTTGGAACAAAATTAATACCAGGACCCGGTCTAATTATTGGAGAACTATGGTAGGCAGCGAAGCCATCAATTTCCTGCCAGCTATAGAGCGCACAGACCGGCAGACAACTCACAACTCCCTTGGTCCTTACCAGCTCAGACCGCAGGTCAGGACGCTGCAGTCAAGCATGCGAGCAGCCGGTGTGCTCTTGAGACGGGGGGGGGGGCAGGTGGGCTAGGCCTCGCTCTAATGCACTGCGGCTGGCAAGAGCCGACTAGCCTAGCGCAGGAAACAGACAGAAGCTTGCAGTAGAGTGATTGGGTAACACAGATGGCAGCCGGCCGTGCTACTAATTAAGCACCAGCGAGCTGCACCAGCAGTACCAGGGGGCTGCTCGAGGGCAGCTTGCTCGGAGAGAGAGGCCAAGAGAGAGAGAGAGAGAGAGAGAGAGAGAGAGAGAGAGAGAGAGAGAGAGAGAGAGAGAGAGACCAAGAGAGAGAGAGAGGCTGAGAGAGAGAGAGACCAAGAGAGAGAGAGGCTGAGAGAGAGAGAGAGAGAGAGAGAGAGAGGCCGAGAGAGTGAGAGAGAGGGAGAAAGAGAGAGGCCGAGAGAGGGAGAGGCTGAGAGAGAGAGAGAGAGAGAGAGAGAGAGAGAGAGAGAGAGAGAGAGAGAGAGAGAGAGAGAGAGAGAGAGAGAGAGAGAGAGAGAGAGAGAGAGAGGCCGAGAGAGTGAGACCGAGCTGCTATGGCCGGGAAGAGAGATGGGCTGACAGCGGAGCCGACCGGATGCAAGCTGGCACCCCGGCTGCAGCCGGCAGCCCTGCCGAGCTAGCCACTGGTTTCTCTGTCTGTCTGTCTCTCTCTCTCTCTCTCTCTGCCGCAGCTGCCACTGACACAGCAGCCTGGCGACCAGCAAGCCTTGGCCACTCGTAGCTGCCGCCGTACGGTGACCGCCCGAGGAGCTCGGCACCGGCCGTGATTGCATGTTCCTGCCGCAGCCTCGCGCGGCCACTTCACCTTTTCTCTCGTGATGGACCGGCCTGCCGCTCGGCACGCAGAACGGGATGCCGCCATCTGCAGGAGCCGCTGCAGCAGCGCCGGCGACGCCGTCCATCGCCAGGTCGTCGGTGCCGCCGGCACTGCCACCATTGTCGGCCACCTCTCTGTACTCGTGGTACGGCGTGGGCGGATCGTCAATCTTCATGTGACCGTAGTCCTTGTCGGGAGGATGATACGTGGCCAGGATGTTCATTTCGTCCCATTTTGCATGCTTGTTGTCGGGACTGTAGGAAAAAGGCGGTCGAACACTATGTTGAACCGGCTCAAGCATATGCCGGGCATACAAATTCAAGTACTGCTCTACGCCTATTATTATTTATTATTGCTCTATTGCCTTTAACAAAAAGGTCGTGGGCTCTAGCCCTGCGGTACATTTAAATGCCCACATAAAGATTAAATTATCTAAGGGTGCTTTACAAACTGAGTATATTTAAGCAGAGCAACTGGCAGGTGAAGGGACAGTGAGCAGGGGTGTGATATCCAAACCAGTTCAACAAGAAGGGACTGCGACCAGTAATGTTCAGTCTCAATTTATGCTCGATTGTGCATGCACGTACACACTAACAAGCCCACCTGCATGCACAAGCACGATCGTGGCTACCGAGGAGCAGCGAGGTGTGTGTGTGTGTGTGTGCGTGCACGCGCGCATGTATAATTGCACAAGCATCGTCCGGGCACGACAATGTCACGCACTGTGCAGAGCTGACCTCAGCGTAAGGAGCACTAAATGCACGGTGCTCAATCAACCAATCGTCATGGAAAATACACGCCTTAACGAACAAGACAAAACGTATTCGGCTCCACTCCCCAAAGTTAGGTCATGCAGACTTAGGTTTGGTGGCCGGCTCGTCAAATTATGATCATGATATAGTTATGATGATGAAATCGTGGTCTGTAAGACTCCTATGTATGTACGTATGTATCTCTGCCTTTTACTCAGAAAAGCCACAAAGACAAAGTGGGTGTCATGGAGAGTTTTCTAAAGCGCAGTCAAAGCCTAAGCAAGTGTAAAGCGCCCAGAGAGAGATTAAGTTCTCTGAGGGCGCTTTATCAAGTGAATTATTATTATTATTATTATTATTATTATTACTCATGTGGTAGCCAGGAGATCTGATCTCACGAAGCCAAGTGAAAGTGAGAAGCATATAGGAAGCAGGGAGGCAGTTGAGGTAGTGACCAGCACGGAAGTAGCAGCTCAGAACGGTTTGGAAGGACGTGCAACAGTCGCTAGCAGGAGAATGTCGTTGCATACGAATTGTGGAATTCAGCTCCACAAACTAGGACCTGCCGAACAACAGCAAAAAAGCTTTGGTCGCCAACAGACTTTAAGAAAAGGAATGGAACAACTCATTTATTGTCCATGGAGGACCAGAGGGCACGCGGAGGCTGAAATTGGTGCCGAACTTCAACTAGGTACGAAGGAGCCAAGCACCCATCAGGTGCACCACCTAACCTGGCCGGCACTTCATGCGACACCCCACCTGCCGGTAGACTGCTGCTGCTGCAGGCATGTAGCCAGTCAGCCAGTAGCTCTCGGTGTCATGGCATCTAAGGCTGCCACGTGTGCTGCACGTAATCGCCATTTTCCGACTGAGGTAGAGAAGAGGTCATCGAACAACAACCGGGGGGGGGGAGGGGAGGGAAAAGAAAGGAGAGGGGGTTCGGCCTGGCCAGACTGTCCAATGATGATGACCCTGGCGACTGGTCTCAAACAGTAATCTCACGTATGACACGGTTATTGACGGGTGTGGAGCAGATGAGGGTTAGGTCCAACAGCCATAGCATTGGATTGACTGAGCCTGCACACCTGGGTACACCTGCTAGCTTGCAGTTAGCTCAAAATAGTAACTGATCGAGCCGAGCGAAGGCAGCTGGCAGGCAGAAGATCTGATGGCCCTGGCTAAGCACTGATACATCTGCAAACAGCACCACCACTAGCACCATGGCTGCCTGGCCCCCTGCAGCCGTGATGTATGGCTCAGTATCTCGGCTAAGGTCTAGGCCAAGGCATGAAGGTAATCTTGCATGCATGGGGAGTTGGCACCTGACAGCATGACGAATTCCGGTCTCAATCGTTGGAAAGAGCCACGGCCCGAAGAGGGGACATAACTACTAGCTGTAACTGTAGTGGTCGATTGGCTACCATCTGGACGTGTAACTCAGTGCTCTGTCATCATCACGCTAAAGAAAACACCAAGAAATGTCGGCACAACAAAGCACATATTTGAATGGCCTCACAGTCAAGTACTCTTGCCGTGTTGCATTGTAGGATGCCACGACATACTGATGGTGTGAGTATCATGCTCGTAGACAAGTCCGGACAAGTGTGAGCTTTCGCATGGCAAATCAACTGAAACATTGAAAGACCCAGGCTCTGCAACTCGAGGTCTGCACTACTAAGTGGTAATTCCACTTCTGCTCACGATCAGAGCTATTAATGGGAAAGCTATTCATTATTGATCAAGCTGACAATTAGGAGCATTTCAAGTGCCCAGAGCATTGTGCTCCCCTCCTGAGTGTATTTTTCCAATAGGAGCCACTATTCACCAGATCTATAGCAAGGCTAGTTGGTGGATTGCTGGCACAACAATGCATCGACTCATCATGTATGGCTGGCTTCCCGTGTACACACTGGCACTTCCACTGGCCGTGTTAGCACTCTTCTGCTAAATCTCACAACGAAGCCTAGGACAACTTTGAATGAAGGGAGGTAGCCAACTGCCAGTCCTCATTTTTTTGTGAGGGTAAGCTTCTATATTATAAGTTCACAGAACTTGATTTAATGGATTGCACAACGGCTAATTATGAAGACCATAAGATCTAAAAGGTGACCATTGCTTCGCATGCAGATCAAAAGTTGACTCAAATTCTCAGTCATCCCATTAGGGCAGCTCGACGACAAAGTTCAAGGCTTGTGAAGAGAGTACCTAATATGGTAAAACTGATGCAGCTAATGGAAGGAATGTTCCACATTTAAAACCAACGATCGCTGTCACTTCCAAGACACCAGTATTGCTGAGATGTGCACTATTTAAAACAAATACAGCAACTTTACGATAAGAGTGTATGGCGAGCTGAGCAACTGCAAAATCAAAATCACACTGAACTTCTTTGTGCGACATGCAAATCTGCAGCCATCAGGTGTCAATTCAATAGGTTACTGGCCCACAGTGCCCTAGAAAAAAGAAGTAGAAAATAGCAGCATATCTACACCCACAACTGCATTTCCCATCCTCGAGATTGTCTAAGGAAGAAGTATTGAAATGAAAACTTTAGGTAATGAATACAGAATTTGGTGCATCGATTCCTGTGGTAATGTCACTTGAAAAAAGCAAGAACCGAGTGGTAAATTCTCATGCATGCTCGCACTACAGGTCACAGGCTACCGGCTGCTGCATGTTGAAGCTGCCCCCACTGCAGAGGCTCAAAGATGAAGCTACGAGGCTTGAGAGACGAACTAGAAGTTTAAGAATACCTGCACAACTGACGATTCTGAGGATCGGGAACTAGCAAGCACAAGCCGAGGATAGCTAATCAAGCAAACGCCATCGAAACTCTGCTCAAAGAGAGTCTGCTGGATTGTCGGTTCAAAAAACTTCAAGTGTAATAAGTCTTGGCCCTAGCAAGTTGGGATACCAGGGATGTTTGATTCGTGGCGAAACCTCAGTTACAGACCCTACTCAGGGCTCATGCTTAGCTCTGTGGGGGCGTCAGCTAAAGGGCGTCACGATGGACCCCATAGTGTAATCATAGTTCCAGCTCGAATTAAGCTTTACAAAGATCTTTGTGTATGGCTGATATGAAACGTGTTTGAGCACTTAGATCGGACCATTGTCTTCATAAAAGAATCGGCTACACCGTAAGGGAACGCAGCGATGTACACGGCGACGCTGACGCGACCATTACGTACGAAGCTAACCATAAAACCCAGAAAGATACATACTTATCTCACTTAACTCCGCAAAAATATAGCCCCGCTGATTCAAATCATGGATCGGGTCATACGCGACCACGCTAGGCTGGAAAGCAAGGTAAGGTCGCCGAGCAAAAATCCGCGCAAAGCATGCGGTCGTAAATGATAGCCAGTCTCGCTTACTCTTCAAGTTTTTGGCGCTGGGCTTCGCTTCGACTGCATTCCGCGCTGCTCTTCTTTTTAAGTATACTTTTGGCAGGAGCAGCTTTGGTCGTGTCCACTGGTGAGTGTAAATGATTAGCCATCTCGGAAAAAAGAAGCCGCTACCCCGGACCAGGCGCCGAGGTTGCCTTCACAGCGAGTCCAGTTGTGGTCATCAAGCGTATAGATTCATCGGGCCATGACGTCACGGTGTAGCTCTTGCGGTACGCATTTTGTGTCTAGACTGGCATTGCCTACAGTCGGTGCCAGCCAGTAGAAACAAGCACCGACTACAGTTAATGTGCGTCGAATATTGTTTTGAGTTACATGTTGGTAAGCGAGGCAAGAGTCGTCTTTTTGAGTGTATTGGGAAATCGCAAAAAGGTGCAATCTACCGAGACCTAGATTTCAAGATACACAGCGGCCTGAGACTGCCGTGGGACTGAACGTGGAAAAAGAATCTCAGCTCGAGCGAAGTACTATCTCACAACTTCAGGGTTAGAGGTCACGCGCTTCAGCCAATTGAACTATCAAGACTTGGTGTTACCCTTTAACCATTGCATGCATCAGTTTCAATCAGTGGCAATCAGGTCAGTAGTAATGTTTTGAACGTTATAGAGCCTAGGGCTCAGCCTCGACCCTCAATCTCGCAGAGCTCGATCGAGTGTCTTCGTCTGAGTCCCTATGCTCCATAACTTTCAAAACATGACTACTCGCTCGACACTAGACTCGCTTCGCTCAGCTTGGTGTTTTCGCCTACTTCGTTGTTTACCCTACCGCACTCTAACATAATAAAATTTGATTTTAAGAAAAAATTTATATAGTATAAGATATGTCTAACAATGATTGTGTTATGCGACGTGAGGGTGGAAATTTTAGCGATCACGCTAGACGTGTTAGAGAAGAAGTACGAAGAACAGGGCTTATGTCTAAGTATCTATTTTCAAAGGCAAGTTTAAATTAAATGATATCTAGCTTGCAAGCTATTCCAAATAAATAAGCAGAAATTCCTCTCAAAAGTAAAGAAGTAAAGAATATGAAATGGTCATTTGAGAGAGAATCAGGAAGATTAATGAGAATTGAGGAGAATGGTTGGTTTTTAGGCAAACCGTCATCGGACGGCAAGTTTATGGACTATGAGTATGTTGGTTTAGATAAAGGTGAAATAGACTTTGATAAAATTTATGATAGAACTGCCGATGTACTTATTAGAGTGATAAGAGACATACTCAAGAACAAGAAAGATCTAAAAATGACAATGATTGTATCTCCAGTTCTAGAATCGGAAAACGGAGCTTTCTGCTATCAGCCATTTTCTGACATACCTAATGTAAAGATAAATAGGTCTAGTAATATTGAGTCAATTATTAAAATGCAGTTCGCTTCTTTTAGGGAGAGGATTGAAGAATGGCTAGAGAAAGGATCTAGTTGGAGTCTGTCTGCAATTAATGCTTTATATGCAAAGTTTACTCATTTTAGACATCGTTTTGGAGGGAGTTATTCACATATGCCTAAAGGATTAGAGAAAAAGAGATCAACCTTGAATATAAAGAGCTGAATCAGATAACTGTTGCGCATTGTTGTGTGTACTAAGGTTTCTTCATCCTAGAGACAATCATCCAGAGTCAATTGCAGATCTTAATAAGATATTTTTTGAAAAATATAATCATCTTATTACTACTTTGTCAGACTTGTTTAATGTAAGACCTGGATATTCTCAAGCGTTAAGTGTTTCAAATATACCTACTTTAGCGAAACTGTTTGACATTACAATAAATGTTTATGAGTATTGCAGCAGAGATTTAAGCCCACTTCTTATAGTCGATGAGGAAAATGAGAACACTTAGATCTTTTATATAGCAATGAAGATAAGACAGTCCCTCACTATGTAATCATTTAGAATTTTAATGGACTTTGCAGAAGCTCAAAGGGACTTGGTACTCAACTGACTTGTTAGAGATGTATCTGCAGATTTTATTCTCAAGATAAACTTGCACAACATATTGATGCATATAAGAAGGGAAATGATGGAAGGTCTAGAATAAAAATGATTGAGGAAGGAGAAAAGTGTTACTTTAAGGAATACTCAAAAACATTATGGTGTCCTTTTGTTGCCTATGCAGACTTTGAATGCTTGCTTAGTGATGTAAGAAAGACTTATAAGGAAGATTGCAGTATTCCTAGAGGTTCTTTTCAAAAGCACATTCCATATTCAAGTGCATGTACAATTATAGACTACAAAGGAAAAAGAAGAAGTTTTAAGTTACTTAAGGGACCAAATAATGTAAGAGAGCTAGTAAAGAAACTACTAGAGGAAGTAGATTCAATAATGAATGAGTTGCGAGAGACTCTTCCTAAATATAAGAAATATAATTATGAGACTATGACCAGTGAAGAGAGTAAGGAGTACAACTCAGCAACTGTTTGTTATATTTTTAATTTAGACTTGAATAATGATAAGGTGCTAGATCACTGTCATCTTACTGGCAAATATAGAGGTGCTGCACACAACGAGTGTAATCTTAATGTTAGTATTAATCCAGCTAAGTTTAAACTTCCAGTATTTACACACAACCTAAAAGGATATGATTAACATTTATTAGTTCGAGAGTTTCACGGTCAAAAACTTGAAAAAAGCGTAATTGCAAATAATATGGAGAAATATATAAACATTGAAATCGGAGCTCTTAGTTTTAGAGATTCACTTCAGTTGATGAATAAAGGATTGCCAGACTTATTTAAAAATGGCGGTAAGTCAGAGAAACCGCTAACGTATACTAGGGGAGAGGTGATACAGAGTTTGAATTGTTATCAGAAAAGGGAGTTTTTCCGTATGCATATGTTTATTCTTTCTCAAAGCTACAAGATAAAAGTTTACCGCCAATAACAAGTTTCCATAGTACATTGAACGACAGCAACGTTGGAGAAAAGGATTATGATAGAGCGCAGGAAGTGTGGAAATTAATGAAAAAGATTGACCCACTCACTGAAGATACGCTAGAAAAATATAGCGATATTTATCTCACAATGGATGTTTTTCAACTAGCTGATGTTTTTCAACATTTTAGGCATCTCAAAAAGAATTGATGGTCTGGATCCTGCTAACTTTCTTACTGCTCCTGGTTTAACTTGGTGTGCAGGGTTAAGATTTTCAAAAGTAAGATTAGATTTGCCATCAAATTTTGAAGGCTTTAATTTCTTTGAGAGGGCAACCAGAAGAGGAATAACACAAGAATCTTTCAGGCATGTTAAGGCTAACAACCAAATGGCATCTAATTATGATTGCACAAAGAAGAAGAGTTGGCTTCTCTATGTTGATGCAAATTCACTTTATGCGACTGTGATGACTCAATTCTTGCGGACAAGTAATTTTAAGTTTTTAGATGAGAAGCAGATTAAATCATTTACAAACAAAAAATACTAGGAATAAAAGAAAATTCAAAGACTGGCTATGCTTTTGAGGTTGACAAGCACTGCTCAAAGGATTTACATTGAGATGATTAAAAGTAAAGATGGAAATGTCCCAAATTATGTAACAAGAATAATAAATGAGATTGATAGTGCAAATAAAGATTTAAAACTGTATGAGCTAGGATTATAACTTCATAATGAGAAAATGTATACTGCTGAAAAGGAACTAGAACAAACTGCTCATGATATCCTAGAATATACTATGAATTACTATACTAAATTTGATGGTAGACAAATGGATGAAATAAGTAAAGCATATGAATCAACAGTTGATAAAAAGAAAGATTTACTTGATATTATTGGAGTAAAAAAGACTGGTGGAGTATCTAAACAAGTGAGAAAGATTGTGGAATCTTAGCGAAGAAAATATGTCCAATGTTATTCTAGCACTAGATAAAAAGAAAAAAAGAAGTATAAAAGAGCAAAGAGTTTTAGATTATTTATGACCAAAAGTTTGAAGTGGTATTGAAGTAATTCCATTAGTTGTAAAGAATGATTATGAAGTATTTGATAAGATTGAATTGTGGATTCGTGAACTTGCTGCTGGAAATACTGGAGTAGTAAATTCTATTAGTGCTGCTGTTGATTACCTTGCAAAATCTAGAAAAGTACCAAAGTCATATGTTGCTAAAATTAATAAACTTTTATATGATATATAGAAAATGACGGATCTTTTTGGTGTGGCTAAGGATATTCTAAAAAATGGTGAGTCAATCAAAAAGGATACCATTGCAGGCAAGGAAGGATACGTTTTTTACGTAACTGGAACTACTAATCCTATTATTGTAAAAATAAATAATCCAATAAAACTTAAGAACAAAAGGTTTAAGGTATGCTTCAAAAAGTTTGTTGAAACTAATTCTATTAAAAGCATTACATCTTCCAACAACACTTTTGTTTAAGACTTGCAGGTGGATCTGAGCGGATAGTATACCTCCTGGAATATATGCGGCTGTGTCTGATGATATAAATGTTGGTATTGCAGATACAATAAATAATTCTATTGTTTTATCTGGGAATGATAATTTTGTTTTAGGTATTGATGCTGCTACTTCTAATTCTTGGATTACTATGCCTGCTGGGTTTACATTTGTTGCTGTTAAATCTACTATAGCTCCACTGTTAGGATTTCCTGGAAGTGTTTATACGACAGATAAAACACTGCCATTAAATACATATGGTGAACCTCCTGGAAAGCAGTTTAGACAAGTAGTTGTTGATCCTGGAGAAAAAATTATCTCAGAAAACGAAGTTTTTGTTTCTGACCTTAACTTAATTCTTATAAACTGTAACTTGGTCGCAAGTGGAACAAGTCATATAAATAATATCGAAACACAAGCTCTCAGAAGTTGTGCCTATAATTTCTATCCCTGGGAACAAATGGTATATGAACCGAATACTCTTGAATATCACAATCTTGTTGGTGATTCTATTTCCGATATAATGATTACAATTACCGACTAAAATTTAAAAGTTTTAGATTTTTGATCTCAGCAGATTACTGTTGTAATAGAAATTATTGAAATATAATATAAGAATGTCTATAAGAATCACTGGAACTACCAGTTCAGATTCAAAGACTCTAGTTCCACCATTAATGCTTGGATCAGATTCTGGATATAACAAAATAGGATTACGAAGAGTTGAGTTTACTTATACTAACAAAGTAGTATTAAATGTTATTTCTAATGTAAACAATTTTCTTTGGTATAAAGCAGGTTTTACATCTTCACAATCCTCTATTGAGATTGCTAATGGATACTATGATAGCAATAAAATTGTTAATGCTCTAAATACTGCCCTATCATCAGCAGGTGCTTTATATGTTGTCTCAGGTAGAAATACATCTGGCGGAATAAAGTTTAGTGTTGACACTGACGATAAGATAATTATGCAAATTTTAATGATTACATTGTAATACTTGGAAGTAATGCACCTGGAACTATCTATTCGATTGGCGATACACTTGGTTTCCGTTCAAATCAGCAGGGTTCGTTCGATGCTGATATGGTTGGTGGAACTCCATAGGAAGCAATTGAGGAAGCAATGTACTTCTCTGGCACTTATAAGGCTTGGAACAAAATACAACTGCCTGACAACTCTGGCGTGAGATGCATAAGTGTTGAATGTGATATTGTTAATCCAGAAATGAACTACGTTAAATATAGAAAAGGTTTCTTAAAACAATCATCATCTTGGTATATAATAGATACTGATGATATAAATCCTGGAGAAAAAGTACATGTACATATTCCAAATGTCTTATTTCTTCCTACAAGAGAAGACATCAACGGCATTAGCTCTATAAAATAAATTTAACAGACCAGAATGAGAAACCAATAAGTATTATTACTGATGTTGTTGCTACTATAGAAATTTCAAAATAATATAAGAATGTCCATAAGAATAACTGAAACAACTAGTTCAGATTCAAAGAATCTAGTTCCTCCAATAAATGGAGCAGAATATAATAAAGGTTGGATTGCGAAGAATTGAATTTAGTTATCCAAAAAAGCCAACAATTAAAATAGTTAATGATTTTAGTGATGATCTATATTTCAAAAAACAAGCATTCGCTCCGCTTCCAGAGTTTGTAACAATTCCAGCCGGCTACTATGATAGTGTTGGAATTGTTGCTCGGTTAAACAGAGCGTTGCTTAGCTCTGGAAGCTTTTTCATCCCTAGAACAAGTAAAGGTGGTATATCATTTAGTGTTGATAGTGATGACAGAATTAAAATGCAAGTTTTTGGTTTGTATGTTGTACTATTTGATTATGATAATTATATAAGTGATACTCTTGGTTTTACCTCAAAACTACAAGGTACGACTAGCAACTCAGAAAATAAAAGCTTTTATTCAGTAGGATTATATAAAGCATGGAACAATCTTAGAGATGGTGGAAGATTTAAAAGTGTCGACTGCGATCTTGTTAATCCATTTATGAATTATATAGAAAATAAAAACGTAAATCAATCTTCTTTGTTATTTGTAATTAATGCTAACGATTTGATTCCAGGACAAAGAGTAGACATTCACTTAAAAAATATGCTATTTCTACCAACTCGAACATATTGGATGAGCAACTTTAAAATAAGTCTATCAGACCAAGACGGAAATCATGTAGATTTTATATCTGATATTATAGTTACGATAGAAATTTCTAAAAAATATATGATGGGTAGCTATGCTAGAATTGGTTATGGTAGGATAAATGGCGGAAAATATCATGGATATGGTGTGCTTGACAAGATTATTGATGGTGTTGGAAAAACAGCACCTGTGCTAACTGGACTAACTGGACTTACCATGAACATTGCATACAAATGTATTGAGATGCATCAAGCTAGAAAATTAATTGAGTTACAAACAAAGAAAGAGAAGATAGACCAGGAGTATGCTAATAAACGTAGAGATATTGATGATAAAGCTGATGAGGAAAGAAGAAAGAAAGAACATGAACATGAACTTGAGAAGCGAAAAAAGGAAGAAGATTATGATAGAAAACTTAAAGAGATTGATCTTGAGATAAAAACGAGCAATGCTTGACAAACTTAAACCAAAGAACAAAAAGAAATACAAAGCAACGATGGAAGACTCTGAAACTAAAGATTATTCAGAAACGCTAAAAGAAAATGATCCTAAGGCATACAAAGAAATAGATAGTTATACAAGAAAAATCTTCTGTCCCTGCAATTATGCCTGCTCCAAGATCTGATGGTTATGGCGGATATATGAAAACAATTGGTGCTGGTTTATACATTCAGAATAAGAAATACATTTTTAATTTTGTATATAGAGAAGAAATGACAATGCACCGATTGAATCGATACTCGAACTGGGCGATCCTAGCTTTCCCAATTATAAAATTACAGATTATCAATTTCGAGAGTTTTATCAGGCAAATGGAAATGAAACAGATAATATCGCAAGTAAGCTTGAAGCATTTACCATCCCAGGTGAACAACAAACATGTTATGTTCTATCAGATGCATATCTTTTACTTGAGGGTCAACTTGCAGCACCTGGTACTGAAGCAGTTCTTATAGCGGAATTAAAAAGAAGTCTCGCTGCTGGATTTGTTAACAATGCTGGAGCGTGAATGTTTAGTAGTATGAGAATTAGACTTGGTGCTGAAGAAATTGAAAGTCTTCCACTAAAAGAGGGAGTTGGATCTGTCTCAACACTTATGGGTCTTCTATGCTATCCTGGCGATTACAATAGGACTGAAGGTCCTGCAATTGGATGGAAGAAAGATGAAGCAAATCAAATGGATGATATGTATTTAAATCTTACTCCACATGTCAGTCCAGCTGCTTCTGCAGTAAATATAATAAATGGAAATACTTGTTCTAATATTGGTTTCATGTATAGAAAAGCTAATAAGTAATATTGTTGATAGCAATAATGGATCTTTTAGTATTGCTCTTTCGCTATCACGAATTTCGGGTTTTTGTGCTGACATGAATAAAATTCTTTATAATATCCCTTTTACACTTGAAATGACTCGTGTCGGTGGAAATAATTATGAGGCTATCATGACAGGTGCAACTGGACTTGCTACAAATACTGCAAATACTGTTTTCACTAGAGCATTTACTTCTACTAATAATCCGGCAATAGCTAATGGAGATGGTGTTTATACCAATTTTAAAATCTTTATGTCAAAAATGAGACTTGTTGTACCATGTGTTAATCCGAAAGAGAGTGTGCAAAGAGCTCTTGCTGATATCTCAAGTGAAAAATCTAAGAAAATAAGACTTATCTACAGAGTCAGACGATATGAAAATATCACCATAAGCAGTCTTAATCAAGGACTTAAATTCACTAAATCTCTATCAGTTCAAAATACGATTGATAAAGTTAGATGGCTTATTGTTGCAGCTCAAAATTATAATAAATATGGAAACTACACTGGACATCTTTGCACTTACAATCATTGTGATATTAAAAATGTTTCTGTGCTTGCTAATGGATCTAAACAATACCCTACTGTTCTAAGGTCGTGTGAGCCTAAAAAAGGAAAATGTGCTCCAGAATATATGGATTTCAAAACATTCAGAAAAAATATCTTGGTCTTAATGAGATCGCAAGTCCTGTTGGTGTAACTTATCCTGAGTGGCTATCTCTCTATCCTATTCATGTTATTTATCTACAATACAATGATGAACAGCTTAGAGTAACTTCTAGACTTGATGTAATTATTGAATTTAATTCTTCAATAACAAATGATGATACACAAATAATGATTCACTATTTGACTGTCTGTGAGAACACTGCAGAGCTTACATCAAATGGTAATGGAGCAAACTTCACTTGCAATAAAGGCATGACTGTATGATGGAAGTGACATGTAAAAAATTTAAACCAGAAATATAATGAATAAATTTGATTTTGTACAGGGTTCAGATGAATGGAAAAAATCAATGTCTTTGAACATTAGAGGCTCTGAAGTTTACTCAGTGCTTGGAAATGATCTTGTATTTGGATAACAGATGGAAACTGATATATAATTAATTGCTAACAGAAAACTAAAAAAATATATTGCTAATAATTCTAGTATGAGATTTCCTCCAATGTTGTTTGGTAAAGTATTTGAACCTATTGCTGCTAAGTTTTTAGAAATGAAACTTAAAGTAAAACTTGATAATGCGAATGATTGTTTTAGTAATGATGGTGAATACAGATATTCTCCTGATGGAATAATAGACAGTGATACTTTAGTAGAAATAAAATGTTTATGGATCAGAAATATTATTGATGATTTTATACCTAAACAGTATCATGTGCAATGCTTATTAGGTTTACATGTTTTAAAACTTAGTGAATGCTTCTACTCTGAATTCGAGATTTTCGTTCCAGGATTGGATTGTGAAGAACCTCCGTCAGATTATGTAGCAGCTGGAAATGTAAGGATACCAAATACTGAGTTAGATATGCCAAACAGAGAACCAATCTTTATGTTATTACTTAAAGATGAAAAGTATTTTGATTTTCAGTTTGATATTATAAGCAAGTATGGCAGATTTAATAAGAAGAAAGCAAATGGTTATGATATAAAGTATTATATAAGAAGATGTTTGATCCAAGTAGTTGAAGAAGATGATCCTTGTAGATTTGCGAGAATAGTACCAGTTGTTAAAGAAGTGCTAGATAGATCGAAGATTTTAATTAGTAGCTATATAGATGAGTCGAAGACACCATTGTGATGACTACTTGAGTAGAATAAATGGTTATATTCTATCAGACCTTGATGCAAATGGTAACAGAATTATTAACTTGAGTGATCCTGTGAGTGATGGTGATGCTGTAACAAAATCATATGCAGATGCTAATTTTATTGTAAATAGTAGTACTTCTATTAATATGCAGAATAGGCCAGTTACAAATCTTGCTCCATGAGTTAATCCAACAGATGCTGTTAATGTAAGTCAATTATCTAATTATGTTAAAAAATCTGGAGATACAATGACTGGAGATTTAAATATGAATAGTTTTGCTATTACTTCTACATACATGGAATTCTAGTGTTACTACACCAACAGTTCTTCCAGATAATAATAATATTATAATAATAATATTGCACTTGATAAAGCGCCCTCAGAGAACTTAATCTCTTTCTAGGCGCTTTACATTTGCTGCAAAGTGATACGCAATAGAATAGTAAGTAAAATCATGCTTGAAAAACAAACAAAATGAATAACATGGTTAGGGGTTACATGCACAGGGTCAGCATGCAAATGTGGTTAGTGGCAGCATGAACAGTGTCAGCACGCATAAGCACATCGAGGACGAATCACAAGGACCCACTAAATGCTGTCCTAAATAGGTGTGTTTTTAAGTTTCTTTTAAATGTGGTCAGGTCAGGGGATGTTCTGATGCAGGTCGGGAGGGAGTTCCAGACTTTGGGAGCATACGAGCTAAATGCACGGTCTCCAAAGGATTTAAGGTTTGTACGAGGTATTTCTAGACTGTTGGATTCCGAAAAGCGAGTGGTACGATGCTTTGCCTGATGGGGTAGTATCTCTGAAAGATAGGCTGGAGCCATAGAATGAAGAGACCTAAAAGTGAGCGACAAAACCTTGAAGTCAATCCGTTGCTTGACTGGTAACCAGTGCAGGTCGGCGAGAAGTGGAGTAATGTGGCAACTGCGACGCTCACGAAAGACAAGCCTAGCTGCAGAGTTTTGCACCAGCTGCAATCGCCTGATCGCACATGCTGGTAGGCCAGTAAGCAGTGAGTTGCAGAAGTCGAGACGAGATGTCACGAATGCATGGACCAACTTGGACGTGGTATCCTTATCTAAACAAGCCCTAATTTTAGCAATGTTATGAAGCTGAAAATAGGCTGATTTGACTGTGGAGCTGATGTGGTCGTCTAACGAGAGGTCGCTTTGGAATATGACACCTAGATTTCGAGCTGATGCAACTGGAGATATGCTGGCAGAGCCAATTTTGAAAGTCAGCCTTTCCAATTTCTGAATAACACTAGGTTTGCCCATAACTAGTAAGTTAGTTTTATCATCGTTTAGTTTTAGAAAATTTGCTGCCATCCATGATCGGATGTCATCAATGCATGCAGCAAGTGAGTTGAGAGAATTTGAGGTGCTCGAAGGCTGGGAGGGATCAAAGCAAAGGTACAACTGAGTGTCATCCGCATAGAAGTGAAAGCCTAGATTGTGCTTGGCAATCACATCAGCGAGAGGGAGAGTATAAACGGTGAAAAGGACCGGACCTAGCACAGAGCCCTGAGGTACTCCATATTTTAGAGGTACTTCAGATGATCTTTGTCCATTCACGTCAACACTCTGGAGTCTCCCACTGAGATAGGACCTGAACCACTGCAGAGCAGTGCCAGTGATAATTTGCGTGTTACTTATGGAGGATAGAAACGAGATGTGTTACTGAAGAATTCTCCTGCTACAACAAATCAAAATATGAATAATAACTCTATAATTAATGTTGCTGAGCCTGTTAATTCTTCAGATGCCGCAACAAAGTCATATGTTGACGGAACTGTTAAAAAATTAACAGAAGTCGTTGTACTTACATTTAATCCTAGAGCGATGAATTCTATTATTAATATTTATACTGCATACTCTTGGCAAAATAAAAACGCTCCTCCACTTATAATACTAAGTGCTATGGTTTTTGGATCGTCTAACTGTATACAATTAAGACATAGCAGCGATACGACAATAGTATCTGGAGATATACGCGCTATAAATACTTCACCAACTGGAACAGATTTTTAATACTATGCATATTTTACTATAGTTCAGTTAGAATATTATTATATTGATAACCTAGGAAATAAGAAAGTTAATCTATTAATTAGCTACATAAGTACCTGAAAAGTGTAAATGAACTAGCAAAACAATTAATTCTTTTAACTTAGTTGCTTTACGCTTACCTTTTACTAATGGGAATAGATTTGCAATATGCATTATTGATTCGTGTTCTAAACAATCATGAATAGAGAATAGCTCGGAACACCTTTTTTAAAGTATTTCATTGCTAAGCAGTATATCTTTGTAGGTCTTTGTTTAGAATATTTATTCCTTGCATAATAACAATCTGCACAAATGATTATTTTGTTGTTTCTTAAAATACCACAATTGAATTCTGTTTCTGTACTATCTAAATCACAGATATCGCAACGCATTTCATACTTTAACTTTGGCCTTCGTTTAACCTTTTGGCAAACTGGATGACCTGACTCTAGGTATTCAATTTCGCTAAATGTTGTCGAACAAGTATCACAAAATATTTCCATTTCTATAGAATATAATTTTTAACTCTAAATGAAAGAAAAAAGGAAGTGAAATTTAATCCAGACTCTGATATAAGCCAGATATTCAAGACAAGGCCGAAAGTAATTCCAAAAAGTTTCTTTGATACAGCTAAACCTAATGAAAGTCATTAAGCAGACATTTTGTATATGCCAAATGATTCTGGATGCAAATATGCTTTGAGTGTTATTGATGTTGCTAGCAGATATAAAGATTCAGGACCACTTATAACAAAGTCTTCTAAAGAAGTAACACAAGCAATAACAGATATTTATACAAACAGTTTATTGAAATGACCAAAGAAGATAACAGTAGATCCTGGATCTGAGTTTAAAGGAGAATTCATAAAAGAAATGAAAAGACACGAAACACAAGTTATAGAAGCTACTAGTAAAAAAAGTGTTGCACTTGTTGAAAGAATGAATAGAAGTGTAGCAGAAAGAGCCTTTATTGCACAATATGAAAAAGAATTAAAAAACATTAATAATGGTGATTTCACTAGAAATAAAGAATAGATTTATAATTTACCAATGAATATTGACTATCTAAATAATAGCGCTACAAGATCTATTGGTGAAGAACCTGTAAAGGCGATAAAAAAAGAATCAGTAAAATTAAATATACCAAAATATATAAGAAAAGTTGGAGAACAAGAAAAATTGTTAGAACTTGGAACAACTGTTAGATATTTACTAGAACCAGGTGAAGGAGAAGATGAAAAAAGAAGAAGAGCTACAGATCCGATATGGAGTTTTACTAATCATAATATTGTTAGAATAATGGTATTGAAAAAACAACCGGTTAGATATTTCGTAAATGATTTTAAAAGGAGTTTTGCTAGAGAGGAGTTGCAAGTGATTAAACAGGACTAGTTTCTATTTGTGAACCCGTCGTTCTATAAGATCCTCAAACTCTTCTTTTGTAACTACTTCATGAGATAAAGCATCTGTTATTTTTGAAATAAACTCTGTGTTAGAATCAAAAGTAAGTCTTTTTCTTGTATCTATTTCAACTAAAACACCGTCAACTGCCATTAGCATTGCTGTTAGTGCTGAGAAAGCTGAGACTGCATTAGTTATTTCAGGATGTGTTTGAACACGCGTTGTAGAAACTGTAACTCCTAAAGCTACTAGTATATTTACTATTTTAATTATATATCTTACTCTTGTTAAATTTGTTAGACATGATCTAACTTTAATGCTATATGCAACTACCTCATCATATCTTTGAAGAGCAATTTTTTTCTTAGATCTGCCGTTTTCCTATAATTATTTAACTTTTGCAATTTTATTATATTTTATAAATTATTTAAACTCATATTTAGTTGTAATAGACTCGAGTATTATGACTGCACACTGGAAACATGCAATCGCAGCTAAAGCCTGTCATCTCTTGTTCTTTATCATAATCAGTAACTCGAATTGTAGGCACGCCAAGTTTTTTAAGTTCTTCCTCATAAACATATTTAGTCTTCCACGACTCCTCATCTTTATTGCAAAAGCAATTATTAGTTTTAAACTCTCTCTGTAACAGCCTATCTCTCAGATATACTACCCCATCAGGCTAAGCATCGTACCACCCGCTTTTCGGAATCCAACAGTCTAGAAATACCTCATACAAACCTTAAATCCTTTGGAGACCGTGCATTTAGTTCATATGCTCCCAAATCCTGGAACTCCCTCCCGACCTGCGTCAGAACATCCCCTGACCTGACCACTTTTAAAAGGAACCTAAAAACACACCTATTTAGGACAGCATTTAGTGGGTCCCTGTGATTCGTCCTTGATGTGCTTATGCGTGCTGACACTGTGCATGCTGCCACTAACCACATTTGCATGCTGACCCTGTGCATGTCACCCCTAACCATATTATTCATTTCGTTTGTTTTTTCAAGCATGATTTTACTTACCATTCAATTGCATTTCACTTTACAGCAAATGTAAAGCGCCTAGAGAGAGATTAAGTTCTCTGAGGGCGCTTTATCAAGTGAATTATTATTATTATTATTATTATTTCGTCAATATAATAAAAGCTCCAACACTTTTTATGATTACAGCTACTATAATCTCCACTTTCTAATTTTGAATTAATTGATAAGATTTCTTTATATTTTTCAGGCCAACTCATTTTTCTTATTTCAGAACTTCTTTTCTCTTCACACTTTCTAATGTGTTTTTCTACTAGTTCTGCTCTCATATTTACAGCTTTATATACAACTCTGCGCAATAGATAATCAAAACTGTAAACTCTATAAATTTTATCAAACAAACATGTATTGTTTTCTAATAGGGTATACTTTGCGACAAATATACTAAGTTCTTTTACAGTAACTGGAACATCAATTTTATGTGTAGAATATTTATTTATTATGCATTTAACTCTATTCTTCCACTTGCTAGCCTTTTCTCCATTTCTTCTGAGCAACGTTCTAGAAATGTAAGATAAAGGCATTTAATATAAATACAATATAATATTTTTAAATCAAATTTTATTATGTTAGAGTGCGGTAGGATAGACAACAAAGTAGGCGAAAACACTATGCCAAGCGATAGCGAGTCAAGTGTTGAGCGAGTAGTCATGTTTTGAACGTTATAGAGACTAGTGGTCTCAGACGAAGACACTCGATCGAGCTCTGCGAGATTGAGGATCGAGGCTGAGCCCTAGGCTCTATAACGTTCAAAACATTACTACTGGGTCCTCATCAAAGACAATGCCTCTCACTGCTGTGATATACCGGCCTCTTTCTGGCTTATCTGAACTTGTTCATACAGGATTTTTCCGAGTTCCTCGCTAAAATATTTGCGTCTTCCAGGCCGTTACTGATTGCTAGAGACTTCAATATTCACGTTGACAACCCTAGCAGCCGCCAGTCCGCTCATTTCTTGACTGCCTGGAGAATTTTGGTTTGGTCCAACACGTTAGTCATACTACTTACGTCGGCGGCCGTATCCTAGATCTCTTTATTACTAAGGATGTCTACCCCACTGACCCCCGTGGTGTGCCCGCTGAAACTCTCGGATCATTGTTCGGTCACGTTTACTGTTCCTGCTCCGTTGTACGCACAGGGTAATGTCGAATTTGTCCACTGACGTAACTTGAAAAGCATTGACCGAGACAATATTTTTAAATCTGTATATGATGCAGGTCTTCGTGACCTGCATCCTGACTCGACCGACAGTCTCGATACCCTCGCTGATGCAGTGAACGTGACACGTAGGAGTGCTCTTGACAGGCAAGCTCCCGTACACTCACTCCATGTACAGATTCGTGGAGATTCCTTTCAATTTAAAAAAAACTTAAAAAGATGTGCTGTGTTAAGCACAGGCTTGAACGCCGCTTTAAGAAGTCTGGGCCTGATGAAGACCTAGTCAGTTTCGAAGACTTCCTTCGAGACTGCACCCGGAAGCTTAGAAAGCCAGGGCTTTTTCACTCAGAAACGAAGAAGTTTCACTCTGAAGTCCTGCCAGTCAGACCCAAAACAGATTTTTAAGACGGTAAAGAATTTGCTGTCCAATGCTGAAAGGTCTCATTCCGCAGATATTCATACCTCAGCCGAAAGTTTTCAGCCTTCTTTACAGAAAAATTGTTCACATTCGTGCCTCCATAAAGCCCCTCCGACTAAAGTAATTGTGAATTGCAACCTGCGATCTCCCTTAAAAGATTTTCAGAGGTTTCTGCATGCGACATGGCTAACATAATAAGGTCTAGTAAAAAATTGCTCGCTTCTTCAAGACCCTCTGTGGTCTTCACCGGCAGACCAACTTAGCTCAGCCATTACCGAGACTTTAATGCTTCTCTGTATAAAAGGGTTACACCCAAGTCATTCGAATTGGCCATCGTTAGATCGATTCTTTAAAAGCCTTGATTAAACACAGAGGTCCTTACAAACTATCGCTCAGTTTCAATTCTTCCTTTTTGTCGAAGATTCTTGAAAATTGCCGCTAAGCAGCTGGTAGCACACAGTGAAAAATTTTAATGTCAGAAAATTTTGGGGGTTCAAGCGGCAGCACCCCACAGAAACTGCTCTCCTCCGAAACGACGACGGGAATGTCGCTGCCCTAGCGCTGCTAGATCCATCAGCTGCCTTCGACACCATTGATCACGATGTCCTACTTGAACAATTGAGAACAAAGATCGGTCTGGCACACAAGGCACTGGCGTGGTTTAAATTGTACTTGTATAGCCGTGTTCAATCCTTGTCGCGTGGGGGTCAATTCTCATCCTCCAGATCAGTCACCTGTGGAGTCCCTAAAAGGTCCGTCATCGGTCCCTTGCTGTTCCCCGTTTATACTCAACCTCTGGGAAAAGTGATTCAGGCCCACGGAGTAGGATATCACTTTTATACTGACGATACTCAGCTGTATTTGTCATTCTAACCGTCGGAATCTGCAGCAGCAACTGATAAATTCAATGTTTGCCTTGCCGACATTCAATCCTGAATGTCGGAAAATTTCTTGAAACTAAACGACGATAAAACTGAACTGCTACTCATAGGATACCCTAAGCATGTGGCTGGACTAGAAGGCTTTGCTCTTCTAATAGGTGATGCTATTTCGAGACCATCACAACGTGCTCGGAATTTAGGTGCTGTCTTCGCATGTCATCTTAGGTCTCGACAACTGTCTGGATTTTGAAAGCTTCATTATGAAGACTGCGTCAACAGATAGCCATCACGTCCGATCCTTATCTACGATTAGGAGCTGTCTTCCACAGTGGCTTTCAAAAAGTTAGCTAGCTCCTTAGTTCTGTCTCGGCTTGATTATTATAATTCCCTTTCGGCCGGGCTACCAAAAAAAGCCACTAGGCCACTGCAGCTGGCTGTGAACATGGCTGCACGGCTAGTTTTCAAATCTCAGAGATTTGAACTCGTGTCTCCTTCCTTTAATAAAAGAGAGCTATGACGGCTGCCGATTGATAACCGGATGCAGAGTAAAGTTCTTACGCTACCCATAAGGCCCGCTACGGCCTGGCTTCTTCATTCCTAACTGATTTGTTGCACCAGTTTCAGCCTACTCGGCCCTCAGGTCCTGTATGGGCAATAAATTAGCCGTTCCATTCCTCCGCTTAAAGACCGTTGGCGACAGAAGCTTTAGCTCTGCAGGTCCAAGACTGTGGAGCTCACTTCAACGATTCTTAAGAAACGACAACTGCTCTCCTGCTGCCCACTGTCGCACATCCTTTCCAGCCGTCCTGAGCTGCTACTTTCAGACTACATACTACCTCAACTGCTCTCCTGACTCAGCTATGCTTCTCACTTTCTTATTGTCGCATGAGACGAAGTCTGTTGGCTACCGAATGCGTACATGTAGCGTGCCCCTGTGGCTTTTGCTGTTGTAATTAGCGTATTGCCTTGATACTAAAGTACACGCCTCACCTGTGGCCAATAGTTAAGCCATTGACGCAGCGAAACGTCAGGCCACTAATGCATGTTATATTTCGTGTTGTCTGCTGCTATCGATCGAGCTCTCATATATGTACGTGTTGAGACCAATAAAGGAGAGTTTCGTTTACCACGCACGTTCGCCAGCTGGGTCTCCGTTAGACTCCCACTAGAGCAGCCGCCACCGGAGCCACTGTCATACAACATACCGAAAGCCGCTTAGGCTGTGAGTTCGCTAAGCAAAACTCTCCTGCGTAACACCAGCGTAGTCTTTGTGGTTTTGTGCAGTTACAGACGGAGGGAGATACATTACATTACAGTACACGCTGACACTGTGTGCGTTGCCACTTCGGCCACGCTTCCATTACAGCAAACGTCAAGTGCCTAAGAAAGAGATTAAGTCCTCTGACGGTGCTATACAAATGCATTATTATCGTTATTATTTTTTCCTTGCGGTTTAACACGGGCCTTTTCAGCCCCATTAACAATTTCCACTCGGGCGAAAGCGCGATATTCTGAATCCCGATGTGCTCCACGAGCCAGCTTTCATTCATTGTTTGTTCTCTTCTTCATTCTTTCTCTTGCAATCTTCAATTCCGCGTCGCCAGCTGCGACCGCCGCTGCAGCCCGCCGCAATCGGCTACGCCGGAAGCGAATCCGCGGCGCTGCGACTAGCGCCGGGTCCAGACAAAGCAGAGCCAACGCCCGAGAGCGGTCAGCCGCCGCCGCCGCCGCCGCCGCCGCCGCCGGAACCGCTTCTCCTTTGGCAACTAGGGCGAATATATGCGCGCGCCACTACGCGTGCGCCACTGCCCGGCGGATGCGATTCGAGCGGTCGTTTCAAAATACAGAGCGACCGAGGAGAGCGGCTGTCTGCCGCGTGAATGAAAACTTGAATGAACTTTCGCCACTTCGGGCGGAAAGCGATCTGGCTTGCAGCTCTCTGGCTTGCAGCTCTCGGGCCAGTGCTCTCGCAGATCGAGCGGTCGCGAATGGTTTTCCTTCGGCGTTCAACGACGACTAACCGTGGACTTACCGAGCCACGCGAGCCACTCTTTGCATGAACGGTACGTTGACGATGTTGTCAGTCGCTTCGCGTTGACCAGCGTAACTTCTGAGCCTAGTTTGTGATTTTTTTGGAGTGGGCGGAAAACATCACTTGAAGGGGCAGACAGTCGTGGCAGCGACGCTCTGCAGCCTAGAGATATGCCTTAGCTTTGCGTCGAAGTGCCGGAAACACTGGGGGCGGGCGGTTTATTTGAGGGCGGAGAGTCATAGTAGTTTAGAGCGCGGAGAACCTTAATCTCTAAAAAACTTCTCAAGAGCACGAAAAAAGTGGCCTCTATCACGAGTCCGCTGTTAGTTTCATAGAAACTAAATACTCTAGCCTAACTGTAACCTTTTATTTGAGCTATTGAACCATATTTTATATGAATCAGACCAAATGTGAGTGATCAGGAGAGCCTACTACAGCCGTCTACCGAACGTTGGTGTCCGTCGTGTGCTGCAATACAATCGACTCTCAGTATTGCCGCCTATTTCGTCTATGCGTCCTTACACTGAATTGCTGCTGAGAGGAATCCCCTTAAACGTATCTGTTGATAGATTGTGCAAAACAGTATGCACATAATCTTTAACTGCTGGCGTGAGGATTTCTGCCTAATGCGCATGGCATTCCGAAGTTAGCAATCGCCAAGGAAATACTGCCAGGTGCATGAAAGCCCTCGGAGTTTTTGGAAACATAGAAATAAGTCTCCAGAGAGTTGGTCTCTTTAGAAATTTAGAGGCAACTATAGGTTGCATCTCAAATCTTGCTTTGCGTGTCGCCAAGACACTGCGGACCGTCCGGTTACCGTTATCAGTTGGTGTCAGGTGACCAGCCACGAAATTCCGCCTCTAGAAGGAGTCAGAAACGGGGCAGTAAAGCTCTGGCATCTGAAACATTATTTTCAGTATGCCTAGAATCGCACTTCTGTGGACAATCGCGACTTATCGCACGCGGCCGTCATTGCGGACGGGCTCTATGGCGAGCTAGCTTTCGGTAGGGGGGCAGCCAATTGAAAGATAACAATGGTAGTTGCTTTGGGTGCTTGGCGCATTACGGCAAACTGGGCCGTGATTGGTGAGCCGTGATGGCCCACTAGGTAAGTCAGTTGCTTTTCACGACCTCGGTCCCGATGTCGTGGGTTCGAATCCTCGGTGGGCGATCCTGTATCGCCACTGCAAGTGGTGGTGATAGCCGTAAAGGCTCTTCTGTCGCTATACAAAAGAGGCTGTTAAATCAGCTTGTACTAATATAACTAAAGAGGTTTTCTTTTTTAGTTTTGGGCTTTACCTTAACAGCTGATGGGGATAACCGTTTCTCTCATTAACACCAAATTCTGCTCATCTGACCGCATGCGGATCTCAATCAGTTCACTCCAGGGTGCGTCGCTTGACTGGGATCGCTCAAGCCAGTGCGTTACTTGACTGGGAGCCAGTGCAAGTCGGCGAGAAGTAGTATGATGTTGGCAATTATGACGCTCATGACAGACAAGCTAACTGCGGAGTTTTGCAACCGGCTGTAAGCGCTTGAGGGCACAGGCTAGTAGACCAGCAAGCAGTGAGTTACAGAAGTCACGACGGGATGTCACAAATGCATGGACCAATTCAGATGTGGTATCCATGTCTAAACACCCCCGAATTTCAGCAATGTTATGTAGCTGAAAGTAGGCAGACTTGCGTTATGTTACTGTGTCTCCGGCTGCAGCAGCGCTAGTGGAGTCTCAGACAGAGACACGAAGACACGAGCGGGCGAACGTGAGCGGTGAACGAGACTCAAATCTTTATTCTTCCAGTGGGTACATATATGAGCTAGGGCTGACTCACCACAGATAAGGGAGTGCATCCGTGGTGAGCCACCGTGGTGGGCCACGAGCCCACATCAAAGGCCGCACCGAGCCAACCACCCAAACACCCACCGAGAGCGGGGCACACACCAGTGGCCGAGAAGCAACAGGCACACACAACACTTGACTGTGGAGCTGATATGTCGTCAAATGTGAGGTAACTTTGGATACATCAGGGCTCTGGGCTTAATAAGCTTCTTTTCACAATCTATACCCCCCTCTTGCCGATGTGATTGCCAAGCACAATGTGAGCTTTCACTTCTATGCAGATGACACTGAGTCATACATATGCTTTTATCCCTCCCAGTCTTCTAGCACGCTTCTCTTAGCTCCCTTGCTGCACGTATTGCTGCCATCCGCTAATGAATGTCAGCAAACTTTCTCAAATTAAATTACGATGAAACCAACTTACGTGTTATAGGTAAACGAGATGCGACTCAGAAATTAAAAAGCTTACCACTTAAAATCGGCACTGCCAGCCAATCTACTGGTTTACCAGTACGAAATTTAGGTGTGCTGTTCCGAAGTGACCTTTCACTAGACAACCATGTCAGCAGTCAAGTCTACTTACTTTCAACTACATGACATTCTAACATTTGAACTTGTTTAGACAGGGATGCTACACCAAAATTGGCTCATGAATTTGCAACATTCCGTCTCAACTTCTGTAACTCACTGCTTGCTGCCGACCTATCTAACTAGGCGCTTGTAGTTGGTGCAAAACTCGGCAACCAGGCTTGTCTATTGTGAGGTTTGCAGTTACCACACCACACTTGTTCAGGTCATCCTGCACTGGCTCCCAATCAAGCAGCATTTCGACTTCAAGGTTCTGTCACTCACTTTTAGGTTCCTCCATTCTCTCGCTGCAGCCTACCTATCAAAACTACTCTCCCCATCAAGCTAGGCATCGTATCCCGATTTTCTTACTCGAATCGTTAAACTACACTTCGTACGAACCTCAAGTCCGTTGGACACTGCATTTAGTTCGTAGGCTCTCAAACCCAGAAACTCACTCCAGTGATATCAAGACATACCCTGACTTGATTACATTTAAAAAAGACGATAAAACGCATATGCTTAACACAGCATTTAGTGGGTCCTTGTGATTCGTCCTTTATGCATGCTGACACTGTGCATACTACCAATAACCGTATTGTTCATGTTAACACTGTGCATGTCACTTCTAACAATGTCATGCTTGTTGACATGTCGATGCTACCACCAGTCATTTGATCATGCTTCCTTGACAGAGTTTTTAAAGCGCCTTGTAAGAGATTAAGCTCTCTGACGCGCTATGCAAGCGTATTATTATGATCATCTTTATTACTATATAAACGAAAGCCTGCGAAAGTGACGCCACGTGACCCATAACTATGTTCTCCTCGTAGCTCGACATACACATAGCAAAATTTGTTACCTCTACAGCGAACGAGCAACTCAAAAAGGTTGGGAGAGAAGCCGATGGTTTTAAAGATAAGAAAAATATAACTCCTTTGTACAGTGCCCTACGAGAGAACTCAATCTCTATTCGTGTGCTTCACATATACCATAGGGATCGAGCTCACGACCTCGGTCAGCAAATACATCCAACTCGGTCTTGGTCGGGGCGAGCACTTTTACCACTGAGCTTTACCAGTATCTTCTTTAGCAAGAGGTATGCTACGATACGAGAATAATAACAATTATTATTACTTTCTGGCAGTACACGCATGATTCTCTGCGTTTTATAAATAGACCCCCCAAGTAGTCCACAAAGCCTTTAGCTGTTCGGACTTAAATATGGGGCTCAAGCATCCCGAGGGGAAAGTTGCTAATTTTTCGGATACGCGGCACCCGGCCTTTCGTGAGTCGCGTGCTGAGCGCTGAGGTTCTTTGGCGAATCGCAACTTTGAGAACAGATTAGTCAACCCTGCTTAGCTGGCCGAAAAGCTTAATTTAAAAGGTAAACGTTGCGGCAGTTCCTTTAGCCCGTGCCGAATAGATCTACTCAGAAGCCGCGGAGAAAGCTCGGAAGCCGAAGCTGCGCCTCTCACCCGGGACACTCCCATCCGGACACTCCCACCAGGGACACTCCCATCCGGCTCCCCTCTCTTGGAGTCTGGAGCTCTCTGACCGGCCCTGAGATCGGCCCTGTGCCGCCGCGACAGACGAGCGCCGGACCAGTGCCGAGCGCGTGCCCTTCCGGAACACAGCTGTCCTCTGTTATCCTGCAGCGGTCTATCCTTAATGGCCCACCGTAAGCGGTGGCGATAGCCGGTAAGGCTCTGTCGTATTTTAGTGACTCCGGCGGTAGCAGCAGTTCTAGTGGAGTCTCACGGAGACATAGCGCGGGCGTGAGCGGTAAATGAGACCCTACTTTATTTCTCTCTCTCCCGAACATTCCCCCTCCGAACATTCCCCCTGGTAGACCCTAGGATATTTCATCCACAGACATTGACCCCCTCACCGTGGGACAGTCACCCTATGTTGATGGATGTATAACTAAAAATACAGATATATATATATATCATAAAATGAAGTTCACATTCTATTGAAATAAAATCAACCCTGTATATTTGCACGTTTTGTTAATTCCGGATGACAAATTCGCTGGTTGGTCTTGCATTACACAGTCCATTTGAGTAGTCTAATCACAAAAACTGTACTTAGATGTTTTGCTCAATGAACTATTGATAGGTCAATCGGATCAATCACGTAAAACGAGCTTTTAAAAGGTGCATAAGATCACAGTACTCCCGCACAACGCATAATAGTAGCGTATAGGTACATGCACCCTTAACCCTGAAACCCTATACAGGAAATGTCGGGGGGGGGCACACGGTGGCTTTTAAACGCTACCACGAACTGGCTTCTTTACCATATATGGCGAGGTCTTTACTTCAATGCCGTACCGATGAATACGGGCTGAACAGGTATGAGCGTACGCCTATCGATCACGACTTTGGAGTAGTAGGTGTACGCAAGATTGCTTTCCTTTGCCCTAGAAGTACTGAATCTTTTGCCTTGTTTGGAGTGGCTTATTATTTTGGGCCGAAAAGTGTGACGAACCCGAAGCCTCTTCTGGATTGGTTCTGTGGTCTGATATTCAGCCACTGAATTATGCAGGCACTTAATCATGGTCTTTGATTTGGGCAACTATCCTTATCTGTCTATACATCGCCTGTCGACGTCCATTTATCGCTGCGTCCTTTGACAGGGAAAAGTACATAAGGTCCTGTTCAGGCAAAAGTTCTTAAGCTAGTGGGCGATGGAGCGCCGGCCCGAGGTAGGGGAAGCTCGAGATATACCTTTGTAACCGAGTTCCAGGGGTCAGAGGCTAATTCCCGCCAAACCCCGCCATACTCCGGCCACGCTGCCGCTCGCCATGCCGCCGAGCTAGGGTAAGACGAGCGGCAGTCAGGGTAAACCTCTTTGTAATAACGCATGCGCCAACAACAACAGGGGAACTAAACAAGTCTGCAGGGAGGGTCCTATACATAGTACACTATGGGGGCGTCAGACGACGCAGCAAGCCCGAACAAACGTGTTAGTTTGGGTCAGTCGGCTTCTGTAGTCCTGTCGTTGTACCGACTCCGAATCCAACAGTACGAGCGTACGCCGTCCAAAACCCGGCTGGCTGAGTAACTGCTTGGCTAGTCCGAGTCGACAACTACCTCAGTCGTAAGCTTTCACCGAAAGACGCCAACACACGGGCGGGGGGTTACGAACACGCTACACGGGGAACGCGGAATATACAAGTCAACAACGAGCGAGCTATCCAGCTCCGCTCGGGCCTTGGGTACTCGATCCCTTGCGTGCGTGGCAGCATCGCCGGAGCACGCCTGCACGAATCCAGGTGCATAACTCGGCGAGACCGGGAGCCTCCAACACCACGACTTACTTGGCCAACGTCTCGTACCCAAGAGTCCCGGTAACCTCTCGTCACCACACATCCGGCAATGCATAGGTCCGACCCCGGCCTAGCCTGTGACCCCATTACAGCCGCCTGGTCCCAGCCAACCGAACCCAGCCTGGGTACACCTTTAAGGCCTTTATGCTAAAGACGGCCCAGATTATACTGACTGCCGTCATCGTTACGGACAACATATTGTCGTGTACTTTCGCGCCCTGTGTTCTTGTGTCCAGAGAGTGACGGCCTGAGTATTCGTCTCACAGGTTCAAGAGGTCACAGCCAGTGCTCACCTGCCCTTTTCGCCACTCTCAAATTAGATTAGGCGAACGCTCTGCAACAGAGAGACGATGGAGAAGCGTCGCAATGATGCGGAACAAACGAGAGCTAGGCATGGTAGCAGCCGAAATGACACCGTCCTCTGAGTCATCAGATGAAACAAATGCCCATGGCTTTGCTCCCACAGCGAACTAGGCAGAATTTTGTCAATATAATGCCAAGAGCAAATGCAAAGCACTCGAAAGCATAGGATAAAGAGTGAAGCAGGCAAGCCTCTCTTGACGTCTGAAATCGCCAAGAGACCATCGTCAGCTGAGCCTATTCAAAGCAAAACTGAGTGCAGCATATTGATGTCAGAAAGATGTGAAGCTTCTATACAACTTGGTTCAAGCCCATCTTCGACAGTCAAGGCTGACGTCTGAATCGTCCACTTTCGAGATGTAAGACTGAAACGAGCGTTTGAGATACATTTATAGCAACATATTTGCCGAATCTATAGCCGTTTATTACCTATTGCTAGCTTTGGGTCGGAATATGTGCAAA
Source organism: Cristatella mucedo (assembly GCA_009760855.2). Lineage (NCBI taxonomy): Eukaryota > Metazoa > Bryozoa > Phylactolaemata > Cristatellidae > Cristatella > Cristatella mucedo. The sequence goes on along the minus strand of WPIO01000126.1, from coordinate 480,029 downwards.
GACGACAGGTGCACGACTTTAATGGTGGGCTCAGTATAACGAAGCACGAATCAATCAGTGAACGGACAAAACAGACAAGAAAAATACGCGAACATTCCTAGTATATAAATATAATATCGGGACCCACGCTGCTGTGCTGTGGAGATAAAACTGAGCTAGACGCGAAGCGACTTTGTTCGCTTGAGAATAAAGCTCAGTAAAATCCCCAATCTGTGTGTCTCGCTTTGCAATGCTTTCCAATTCACGCCGCGGGCTCAAGACCCCCTTTAGTAACGATAAGTAGGTAAGCGGCAGAAACGCTCGTTTCGTGGCTGTGGCCTGCTTATTTCGCATAGAGGCACACCGAACGGCATTGGGCGGCAGGTTACGCAGCTAGGTAAGCGGTAGGTTAAGCCGCTAGGTAAGCGGTAGGTTAAGCCGCTAGGTAAGCGGTAGGTTAAGCCGCTAGGTAAGCGGCAGGTTACGCAGCTAGGTAAGCGGTAGGTTAAGCCGCTAGGTAAGCGGCAGGTTAAGCCGCTAGGTAAGCGGCAGGTTAAGCCGCTAGGTAAGCGGTAGGTTAAGCCGCTAGGTAAGCGGTAGGTTAAGCCGCTAGGTAAGCGGCAGGTTAAGCCCACTCTGCCGAGCCTTTGGCGTCACATTTGGCGCCCGAACGGCATAAACAGCCACCAAAGGTAGCAACACGTTGCTTTTGAATAGAACGCCTTTCTTGACGGCTTTCTTCACTTTCTTTCTGACGTGGCAGGCCTTCATAACGTAAGGCCAGCTTTAATGGAATGTCGGCTGAGAAAAGTTACGACAGCTACGACAAACTGCCGCACAGCAGTGACATTGTCCTCTGTGGCTCGCTCGGATATCAGGCGACTGCAGTCACTTGGGCAGCTGGTCGATCGATGATGCAGCAGCAGCAGCTGCTGCTGCGGTCGGCTTGTTGGCTTTCTCCAGGGACAGGTAGCTGACGACGCACAGCAAGGCAGCTAGCAGCAGACAGCTGCAGATGGTGAATATGAGCCGATTGCCGTTGTGAAAGCTGCCGTCGTGCATGAGCATGAGCAGGACGCAGGCGATGAGATTCATCGGCAGACGAAACCACGCGAGGGCAGCGACAGCGGCCGGCTTCGCGGCAGGAGTGACCTGCTGGCGAAGCCGGCCCATGACGCTGAAGTAGGCGCCCGTGCAGCACTCGTACACAAGGTACGCGAAGAAGCAGGCGCCCACACTGCCCGCAGTGCGGGCGCCGCCGCCGCCTACGTCCGAGAACAGGGCACACACGATGCCGGCGACCAGGGCACCGCCGACGGCCATCGCGAGGACGAAGCTGGGCGAGGCAGACGAGCGCGCCTCGGCGAGCTCGGCCAAGGACGCGCCGATCATGGTGCACACCATGAACGCCGCAAAGACGATGCCCAGAGGCAGCGGCGACGAGCCGCCGCTGAGCACCGGCGTCCATAGGAAGACGAACACGTAGACGACGCTCTCGAAGAGCGACTGGATGATGCCGAGCAGCAGCAGCCGCCTGCTGTCGCCGATCTCGCGCAGGCTGTCCACGCAGGCCTTGCTGCCGAAGCAGCCGCACAGGCCGCCGCCGCCACTGCCACGAGCCGTGGCGGCGGCCTGCTGGCGGCCGTAGTTGTCGTTCCACGTCGCACCGACGGTCGCCGCGGCGACGAGGAAGACCGGCGCGGCCAGCACGAACGGCGCGATCGGGCCCCAGCCGAAGAGCTCGGCGAGGCCGTAGGCGACGCCGCCAGCCACGGCTGCGATCGTGCCGCTCCAGTAGGCGGCCGACGCAAACGTGAGCGGCAGCCACTCGCGCGGAAAGTCGTGCACCTCGACGTGCTCGTGCGAGTACCACGACTCGAACGAGTCGAACAGGGCCGTCGCCGAGGCGCCGCTCAGGATGCGCCCGATGAGCAGTATGCCATAGTTTCTCGATGCGCACGTCAGCAGCGAGGCGACGGCGTAGGTAGAGGCTGCCGCCATGCACACGCTCTTGCGGCCGACGTTTTGGGCGACGCTCGGGAGGCCGACGGCGGAGAGCAGCAGGGCCGAGGCGAGACCGCATGCGTACAGGGCGGCGATCTGCTCCTTCTCGAAGCCGTAGGAGCTGTACAGCTCGTACAGGTAGGGCGCTTGCAGCCAGTCGGCGAACAGGGCGATCAGGTGAGGCACGAGGTACTGGCGCTGGAAGGTGACGAAGCTTGGGTTCGTGCCGACGTCGGTCTCCTTGCGCTGCCGCCTGATCAAGTAGCGCAGTCCCAGGTTGACTTTGATGAGGAACCAGAGCGCGGCCGACGCGACGACCTGCATCTGTGTGTGAAGGCGGCGGCAGCAGCGGCTCAAGCGTGTCTCGCTAAGCTGCTGCGGCCGCCGCCGACGACGGGAGCAAAGCCTCGTCGTCGGCACCCGACTTCGAGGTTTTGCCCGCAGCAGCGCACGGCGGCCGACGAGTGGGTGGGCAGGGCAACGAGCAGCACGGCCCCTCCACCTATCGATTGGATAAGGTGCTCCCTGTTAGTGCACGACAGGGCTTCCAGGCTCGTGAAGCATGAAGCAGGCAGTTCTTTATGGCCCGCTGCACACCGGTAAGAAGCCACCGAGGCTCCTCTGCAGCTCAACAAACGACCGGCTGCTGACTCTGCAGATATTTTCTTTCTTTTCGGACGGACCCTGGTCTTGGCCCAGTAGTAAGGTTCACTTCATGACCCGGTTGTGGGTTCGAGACAGGCAGCAGGCAATCCTTTCGTGTTTGCGCCAAGCAGAGGAAAGAGGGAGTGATTTGTTTACTAATAAGCTGCTTTAACAACCTCATTTATATAGGGGTGGGCAGAAGAGCCTTCACAGGTATCACCGTTGCGTGCAATGGACGATAGGGGATCGCCCACTACAGGTCTCGAACCCACGACCAGGGTCGTGAAATGCGAGCTCCTTAACTTCTCGGCAAAGTGGGGAGGGGTAGCTGCTAAGGTCTCCTGCTGCTATATGAATGAGATTGTTGAGAATCGGCCAACCTTTACTTAAATCTGTACATCACGGCCAGAGCAATATAGCTTCTCAAGCTGTCCATGCAAAGTTCTTAGCTAATGCATGACCGTTAAATACCTGAAATATCTAGAGCCTTGCTAGCGGCCCCACGTGATTCCATCACGTGGGAGCTCTAAAAAGTACACGAGTGCTTTGCTTGTGCTTCCAGCATGCTGACCTGGCCACAGCACTCGATGTTCAATCTGCCTGCCTTGACGACATCTGCATAGTAACAATCTCCAGTGCTTGAAAGATAAAGCTAATAAACCGGCGATAAGGTACTTGCAATGAACAACTGAGGTCGTGAGGTCGAGTCGTGCACCTGGCAATTCTTTTTATCTGCTGCAAGATGGAGCAAAAGTCGCTAATGCTCTTATGAATGCCATTATGCAAGTGCTGCTAAGTTGCACGATGCTAGCAATTTATAGCAGCTCTGTGCAGCGGAGGAGGGATGAGGAAGAGACAGGGAGCCTCTCTATTTACATCTACGAGAGTGAGTTGCCAGAAGCTCCAAATGGAGCATTGTCTCCCACGCTCCCTGCAGCCTGATTTACCTACCTAGAGCCCCCAGCAGTACTTTAATGGCACAGCAGGGAACTAAAAGTCAGCAGGTTGCCCAATAGCACTTTCTGTGCCAGCATTGATTGGCTTGCATTACTTTGGTGTGGTTGAATGCCTAAGCAGGCACAATAAATCAGATAAATATAAGCAGGCATGATAAATCAGACTATGGTATACTGCAAATGATGATAGCTTATCATGCAATGATGCGACTGTCGACTCTCATTGCATGAGAGGCATACATGCTAAAAATGTGGAGTTCATCTTGCAGCTTTTCACTAGATGACCCTCTCAGGTCCTCCGCACCCAGGTCTTCCTACTTTAACGCATTGCAAGAATCCGGGCTTGCTTAGATAAGTACACCACAGTCAAGCTGATCCATGCATTCATACTATTCTGACTAGACTTACGTAACTCTATACTTACAGGTCTGCATGCCTGCGCAACACAATGCTTAGAGTTAGTATAAAACTCGGCAGCTAGGCTTATCTGACATAAACGTCACAAATTCCACATTGCATCACTTCTCACCCCGCTGCACTAGCTTCCTGTCAAGCAGTGTATCGAGTTCAATATCATATCACTCATCTTTAGGTACCTCCATTCTCTTGCTCCAGCCTACTTATTTAAATTAGGACTATCATCGCACCGCACATTCTTCTGGCTCTGGTCGCTTGTTCGAGCCTCTAACGAACTTCAAATCCCTTGGAGACTTGATCCCTTCAATTATATGCTCCCAACGCTTGGAACTCACAACCGGCTGACATAAATGTCATCTCTTGATTTGATGAAATTCAAAAAGAAGCTACAAGCCTAATGCTCTTCACAGCCTTTGCTCTGTCCAAATGAAATGCCCTTTGTATGCCAAAAGTTCTGAAATTTCTCATGTTACGACTAACAGATTGACGCGCTGCTTTCTTTTCAGGTAAGGTGCCATAAAAGAGAATTGGTTCTCTTGGGATGCTATATACATTTTGTATTATTATTATTATTATTAGTATTATGGAAGACATGCTGCATGAGCCAGTGTAGCTCAGCACTGTTAAATCCTTAATGTAGCTCGAATTGCAGCTGGATTTTCAATTCATGGGGCCACCACAGCCCCGTGGAATATCAGAATGACCAACGGTGACACGTCCTTTATATTAAAGTACTGCGGAGACTTAATTATACAGTGAAGTAAAGTATATGTCGGCTGATTCAACTGACCTACTTGCATAGCGATAAAGGAGCCTCAATGGCCACCACCCTGCTAGCACGTGGGCAATAATCCTACTGGCACACTGCATGGCCTACTGCACGACTTAGAACCGCGACTGGGTAGCGAAGTAAGTGCCCGGCCCTTTCCTCTGGGCCAAGACCCAATGGCAGGGTTTAGGAGAGCAAATATCCTATTCATTCTTGCGCGAGGCAAGTATGACAGTCGCGCTCATAAGATAATTCAGCTAAAATGAGCCTCACAGTCTTTAGACAGCGAAAATAACTATTGGACTAGTTGCGCACCCCTTGTTTCTACTGGTTATCGGGACGGGCTAGCTCAGTTAAAGACTGGAGATTACACCGGGTTCACATACAATCTGCTGGCCTACCAACGATATGGCCTCTAAGACGACATCGTTGCTGAGTACGAATGAACTGAAAATGAGTGCGACACGATGAGCAAGCTCGCAAGGAAACGCTTAGTAAGCAGGCGAGCGAGCGTACGCGCCCGCGGGGAAGTCAGGGGGCATAGGCGGCGAGTAAACCACATCGCCGACGGCGGAGGGGAGTCAACGCAGAGCATCAGAATGAATTGAGATGAAACGCTGCTGATCACAAAAACACGACTGCACACACTCGACCGTCCATAAATAAAAGAAAAAAGGGCTGCGCTCGGCTTTGCGTGAGCACCAGCTAAGGACCTCTGGCCGGTAGCATGAGAGCTGGGAACGCGGCAAAGGCGGTCACAGCTGCGACATGGATCATCTGGCTCGCTATCTTGCCTTCAATGCTAGCCGCCAGCGGGCATCGGAACGATCACGAGAGTCGAGCAGGCACGCCTCGCATGCAGCCTGCCCAGAGACGGCTGCCCAGTAACGTCCAGGCAAAGGTCAAGGTTGCAGCCGCCGATCCAGCGCAGTGTGGGTGATCCGTGGCGAGGTACGCTGCAGTGTGTCGTGCCTTCTCCTGTTAGCCAGGTGAGTGAGGGAGGCTCAATAGCAGTCTCAAAGCTTCGGTCTAGCAATGCCGGCGATAATACCGAACGACTTTTAGAATGTAAAGTCCATTGCTGCTGTGGCGCTGTCCACGCCCCCGGCGGCTTTGTATAGACGCACCTCCATTGCTCGTCGCTGTCTCGGTTCACACTCTTACCGCATCCGTCTGTCCTCTCTGCGTGAAAATATTTTGCGCTAGCTTCGCTGCTTTAGCATTTCCACCGTTTCCATGAGGGCTAGGTGCTGCTACGGGCATGGATGTTTACCGCTGGTGAGCGACTGCTAGCCGGTGTGGGTTTTACGCCGCCGTTACTGTTCGTGGTCAGTAGTGTGTCGCACCGTATTAGAGAATGAGTGCTTCTTTTTGGGACGCTGTATTGCGGGCTGCCCGGCACGGAACGCCGGCTATCGAGCCAACCCGCGATGGCGTGCTAGGGGTTGAAATTTGGTACGCGTGAAGTTTGCCCTGTCACGTGACGGCGGCGATTGCGGTCTGGGTGGTGGTCGGTGCCAGCCTGCATCGCATCGTCCGCACTGGTGGCAGTAGAGAGCGCGGGCAGCGAATACCTGCCATCCATGGCGATGCAGCCGCCATTTCCACCATAAGCGTAAGAAAACTGCGGTTTTGATTCAAAATTATATTGGATGGTGTTGCAAGTTTAACCACCAAATTTCACACAGTTTGCTTACCTGTTCTCGCGCTAGGGCCTAAAATGGCCGTAGCCTTTCTAGACATTTGAACTGCTATACAGCTTCCATCTCTACAAAATGCTTTTGCACAACTGAAATTTTGCTGATTATATATAGCAGCGTTGCACGCAGTGGCGTTCCTAGGATTGTGTGCGCACGGAGACGAGCTGCACTGATAGCACCCCATTCTTATTCAATAGTTTTCAAAGACGTCAAATTTTAGTATGCATTTAAATAATTATAAGCGAAATTTAAAATCACAACTTATAGTTACGTTATGTACCATTGTAGTTAGCATTTAGTCTTATAAGATAGTAATCGTTATATTTACGATGAAAATACACTAACGGTAAAGTGTCAATTTCTTACAGTTTACAAAATCTTATAGATAGATTGATAGGTCTTCTGGCAGGCTTACTAGCAGCTCAACCAGTTCGTCAAGTACTTAATATATAGCTCTGACAGCTTCTGACCGGGCACTCCAGCATGTGTCGGATTCCGGCTTTACTGCTAAAGGCAGTCTTTTTTCAATTTATCCCAACGAATTGTCGAATGAGAAAAAAATCAATAAAAAGTGTTTTGACTGTCCCAAAAATGTGTCTAAACTGGATTCTGTTTAATAGAGTGTGCTCCTGCTAAATTTAAACTGTGTCTCAGTTGACAAACAACGCTTTGTAATTTCTGGCACACATTCGCTGTTTAAGGCCGGACATATATTCAGTCACCACAGCAGCATTATCATAGCATTGTGACCGACAATTGGCCAAGGAGATTATGTCCGATTTAAGACTCTCAATGATTAACCTTCCAAGGCTTGCTGCGTTTTTTGTATAGACCTCGACAGAACCTAAAAATCCTTCTTTGATCAGAACTTTTGTACTTTCAAAATCCGCATCGACATACCTGATGACTCTGACAAGCTATTCCAGATCTCCAACATTTGTTGTGCTCGTATAAACTCAAAAACGTTCTTTGTGGCCACACAGTGCCAAGTTTTATGAAACCAGATACTTAATAGTCAAGTATTCTTTACAAAATATCTTGCCAACGTTTTTTCCCGATTGAATTTGAATTTCAGCTTCTGCGTCAATTCCATTATTGTTAGCTATTCTTTGTTCAGCTTCCTTCCATGTAGTAAAAGCTTTGCGAAGGCCCAAACTGTTTTCATGTAACCATAGCTTTTCTGGGTTTTTTTCTCAATGTTTTGATGCCATCAGTTAACTCAAAACGAAGATCGACAGTTTTTACTCAATGGTATAAAGTTTATATCCTCTCCATTTGCTAATGGACGTTTAAGCCATGTTGATAAAATTGAATTTTCACCGGTTACTTATGGTAGAATGTTTCTGTGTTGGAAATAGCACGATCCAAGAATAATCATCTTATTCCAAAAAACCTGTGATATTATTGATAGCTTTAATATTGGATCAAATTTTTAAAGTAGCCAACATTATGAAATTGACGTACAACATGAACAACATTTTTTTATAATTTTCCGCCATGTTAAGAAGATTGTCAAATTGTATCATTCCCGCACCCACCAACAAGTTCGTTTTCCGGTTGAACCAGCTCAACACAGTCATCGTCGGTATTTTTCTTAGCATAGATAGTAAAATCTGTCTAAACTGTGTTTTCTAGCAAGTCTTGGTTATCGTACGATTCGTCCTTCACTTTTCCATGTTTTAAATAGTTGATCGATGTGCGTCGCCTTCTGATTCAGTCTCTAAGCAGTGTACACGTTCAATCAGCATCATTCGTCTTGGATTGTTTCACAATTAATCGCAATTAATTTACTAGACGCGCGTGCTTTTTTTCAGCTTCTCTCTTTCTTTTCGGATCCTCTACTCCACTTCGCCTTTTTTAACAGGCTGAAAAAATATGTATCACTCTTTTTTAGACCAGAAGCAAGAACATTCAAATTCAGAGAGCCTATTAAAAATACTTCTTTGCAATTACACTTTGAAAATGTAAAATCAGTTGACAAATTAACTATGACGTCAAAAAAGTTGAGTGAAAATAATCAATACTATAAAAACTGTTATATGACAAAAAAGTAGTTCTGGAAGCGACTCGAATAAATAAATAATAACGGTAATAATAATGTATTTATATAGCACCCTCAGAGAAGTTATCTCTTTCTAGGCGTTTCACATTTGCTGCAAAAGAAGTTAGTTATTTATTGCAGATTGAGCGAGAATTCCTAAGACAAGCATTAAGGTGGGACTCCGGGCTTATCGTATGCGCAATTACCACCGAGTTTAAGCGATTAACTGCAGTGCTTGGGGGAGATCGCTTAGCAGCGCGATAAAATGCCGGAAATAGGAGAAATGCAGGAGTTCCGGAAGAGCTGGGTTCGGCCTCCATAGCGACTTCAGGTCGGTCGCTATTTGTCGATCTTCAATTAACGTACGCTAGCAACAAAAACCGCACCTAGGAATGTTTTTTAACGATGATACCGAAACGACAATAGGCACCGACGATCGTACCTAACAGGCAGATTATTTATTAGCACTCCGAGAACCTGAAGCCCCGGGTTGCCTGGTGGGGTAGGCCACGGTATATTGGAAATCAGCAGTAAGCATTAAGCGTTTAGATATTGCTACCTGCGTGAGTTCACGGGTTGACTGCTCGACTGGAGCGTAGGTGCCATCGAGAAAAAAGAACGAAGCGAAGCGGTTCCTACACTAGGCGGAATTCTCCCGAGTAGCGTTCGGCCAGCCGCTACGCTGCGGTCCGAATCTCTGCCGGATGCCTTTGGCGTGCCCTGTGACCTTTTTTGCCCTGATGATTTATTTACCGAGCTTGCGCCTAGCCGACAGCCGGCAAGGCCTGGCAGACAGGCGCTGCAACTTCCCATTTTATTTCTTCCAGCTCGCAGCACCCTGCTGCCCGGCAATATCTTCGCTAGATGCATCTTTTTTTTAATATATTAGTCGTCCATTTTGGCGTCCCCTGGTCCAGCACCCGGGGTCATATGCCTTCCTTCGGGACGCCACTGATTTCGCGCTAACCAGCGATTTCGCTGGCGAGTTCTTATGCTATGGCCTCGAGTGGCCCGACCCAGATTGCACCCCTAAATAATCGAGCTGCGATGCAGCTGCCACTACTGCAAAAAGCTTCACGCAACTGCATTTTTCATTTCAAATGATAAATAATAGTGTACCAGGTTTATTCACCAAGTTCATGCAATTTCGCTTTCTCCTTCTCATGCTATGGCCTCCGATGGCCCAGGCCAGCCGGCCTTCCTGCATAATCGAACTGAGATAGAGCTGACATTTTCACAATAAGCATTGCAAAACTTTAGGTTTGATTCGACATTATAGAAAAATAATCTGTTCCGGGTTTACTCACAAAATTGTGCCGGATTTCGCATTCGCGTTCTCACGAAATCTTAACTGATTTAACAGCTCATTTATAGAGAACGGTAGAAGAGCCTATCAGAATTAATAGAATTGACTATCACCACCGCTAGCAGTTGTTAATACAGGATCGCCTAACTGCAGGATTCGAACCCGCGATTCTCCAATAGCCCGGGTTGCCATACAATTACGAACTGCGATACAGCTGCCATTCCCATATTAGGTGGCATGCGACCCCGGTTTGATTCCACAGTGTAGCCAACAGTGTTCCGGGTGTACTGAGAAAACTTATAATAATAATAATAATATTGCACTTGATAAAGCGCCCTCAGAGAACTTAATCTCTTTCTAGGCGCTTTACATTTGCTGCAAAGTGATACGCAATAGAATAGTAAGTAAAATCATGAAAAACTTCGTGCAATTGCAAGCACGTTGTCATGCTACGGCCTCCAACGACCCCGAGCCAGCCAGACTCCCTACATCATCGAATTTCGATGCAGCTGCCGTTTCCACAATAAGTGTTTCGAAACTGCGGTTTTGAATTCACATTATAAAACCAGCGCTCGGGGTTTACTCACAAAATGCCGAGTCGCATGAAATTTTGAAGGCTCTATCCGAATGTGGTTTTGCGTCTTCGGTCCGGTCTGCATGTGCTTCAGCCCCCAGGCCCACCGACATTGTATCTTCGCCGCCTTTTAATGTCCGTACTGTGCGGTACTGTCGTGCTAGCTATATTGTTGTTTTCGCTATTGCCGTCAAAAAGAGGTCCTTGACGTCTCTGCCCCTGCCAGTTTCCTTGAACTAGGTATCTCCGGAAGGAAGCTAAGACGAAGTAAGGGACGTATCTCCAGCAATCGTAGTGTTATCTCAAGCCGCCCTGCATGCACTCACCCAAGCATTTCGGTGAATCAATCTAACGCTATAATCGTCGATCTCGCTTAATCCCCAGGGGAGCCCCATTAAAAAATGTGCCAGGGAATGCTCGGTTCATATGCAGCAAACTCGTAAAAATACGCAATATTTTAAGAGTGATAATTAGTCTTTTGTATAGCGCCCCGATCGAACCAAATAGCTATGCGGGCGCTTGAAAATCCTGCAAGCAAAAGAAGCAATAGCCAAGGGTTAGTGACGTGCAAGCAATCATTCGTAGACAAACATCCAAAATCGCACAGGTATCGCGCTACACATGCATATGAAAGCACACGATAAGGCCACTCTGGGCCTCTAGTCTGTAGGACCGCTGATTAGTAATATGAACTGTTTCGTGCACAAGTAAGCTGAGCCAAAGCAAACCGGAGAAAAGACGTGCTCGCTTGCTCGAAGAGAAAGCTGAGCGCAGCGGATGCGTCACTTTAACTGCAACTTGAGTGGCGTCCTGAGTCAGTGCAGGTGGCGATGGAAGCGAGTAGGCGAGTGCCAGAATTTCGGTGCAGACAAACTGACCAAATCACCAAAACTGTTCAATTTAGTGCGACGAACGGCAAGGCGACTGCAAGGCAATAAGGCATGGTGCGATAGCAAGCGGGATGAACAGAGAATTCGGTTAGGTGTATATATATATATATATATATATATATATGTATATATATATATATATATATATATATATATATATATATATGTATATATATATATATATATATATATATATATATATATATATATATATATATATATATATATATATATATATATATATATATATATATATATTTACTGGCTGATTTAACAGCCTCTTTTGTATAGCGACAGAAGAGCCTGTATGGCTATCACCACCGCTTGCAGCAGCGATGAAGAATCACTCTCCACAGGATTCGAACCCGCAACCTCGGCACCGAGGTCGTGAAAAGCAGCCGCCTTACTTGTTGTGCCATCACGGCTCATCAGGTAGGCTGGTGCGAACAAGTGAACCGACCCCTTGGCCACAGAGAGGATCTTGAAGTCGATTAGATGCCTGATCGGGAGCCAGTGAAGGTGAGACAGAAGTGGTCTGATTCGAGAGCCATTGGCAACAGTGGCAACAGATCAGGCGAACTACTTAGTTTGCACCAGCGGGCACAAGCCAGGGGTCCTGAATTGAAGGAGATTCAGTAATTTAGACGGAATTTCACAAACGTGTGGGTAAATAATGGAAATAAGTCTTCTGCGTAGTGCCCCGAGACAGTCGAATCTCCATCCAGAATATTTACAACTCGCTACTAGAGAACGCTTTTTGGCGTATTCTTGTCTCAACAGGCCCTGATTTTGGCAGTGTTCTTGAGCCGAAAGTAGGCCGTCTTGAAAATGAAAAACAATGTGCTCATTCAATGACAAGTCGTTTTAGAAGAGCATGCTCAGATTACGGGCGGACGCCATTAGAGTGGTTCTGAATGCATATATCTTGAGGATGAGGTCTTCCAGTTTGAGAGTGACACTAGGCTGGCACGTTACTTTTAGATTGGTCTTATTGTCGCCAAGCTTAAGGAAGTTGGTGCCCATCCTAGTGCGAATTCTAGCGATGCACTTTGCGAGGAAATCAGGTGAGCCGGATGTGAAGCAAAATGTAAAACGGTCAAGTGATAGGTAGAGCTGAGTGTATCGGCCTTGAACTGGAGACCAGTAGTGCTTGGCGATGACATAATTTAGAGTGAGCTAATATATTCTGAAAAGGAGGCCAAAGACCGAATCCTGAGGTGCCCCACACTGTAAGGGCTCCCCGTACGACCGACATCCATTGACACTATGAGATCTCTCACTGGACCTAACCCAGTTTATTACTGTGCCGGCGATACCATGACACGTTGTAAAGCATCTCAACAGGATATGGCGGGCTCAAGTGCTTCCGAGAGATCTAGAGAATTAGCAGAGAGGCCTACCCTGATCGGCATAGTTCAGCAGGTCACCATAAACCTGAAGCACGTCAGTTTCTGGGAAATGGTCAGCTCTAAATCGCGACGGGAGCTTGCTAACAAGATGAAATGAACTGGAAAAATCGTGACGAGTTTTCTGACTGCAGCTTTTTGCAGAGGAGCATCGACTTCCCGGATAAAGGGGTGCATTTACAAGTTTTGCTAAAGTGGATATAGTGTATAAATGTGGATATAGGATATAAAGTGCAAGAGGTCTATGCGCCTCATAAGGAGAACTACTGGGGCAGGATCGTGTGGACTTGCAGTATTTTTAGCCTAGGAGACGGGCGGTAAGTAGAAGAGAAAAGAGAGAGGGGGAGAGAGAGAGAGAGAGAGAGAGAGAGAGATAGGTTATCGTCGTGTTTTAGTATTTCATCAAATCAAGGCGGAAATGTCGGTAGGAAGGTCAAATAGAAGATCCGAGGACGCAAGTTTGCTGCGGACAGCATTAATGTCAAGAGACTTTGGGTTTCTTTACTCATGTGCAATTTTGGTTTCCAAATCAGAAACACATTCTATGGAGAACAACATCCGCATGTAATCAGGTGCGCAGAAATGGGTGATGTTAGGGACCGATAGGTTACAATGACGAGAGAAGAATTTCGTCAATTGTATATGGCCTTGCGAAGAGCTAAAAGACTGCATGAATGAATGTTAGATCGCCGCGGATCATATAAGCTATCAATCTGGACGTGCTAATCACTGAAGAATAAAAAAAATGTGACCGTCAGTTCAAAGAGCTGGGAGAAGGTCAGAGATGAAGCTGGAATTTCTAGCGGTTGGAAGATGAATTGTCCTAGCGGCGGTAACTTACTACTGGCTGGGCATTAAACCAGAGATTCAAAAGGTTGTATGTTGGAAGCCGTGAAGGGCTTACGATTGAATGAGGTGCGGGTAACGATGGCTTCTCCACCACCAGCTTTTGACGACCTAAAAGTAGTTAAAAAGGAGAAACCGTCTGGGGTAGCGTCGGTAATTGTCGAACAATTGGTCTGCCACAGCGCTGTCGAAGTAGAAGCGGAAAATGTCAAGAGCGTCATTGAGTATCAGAATACTAGCAACTAACGGTGTATTTTATAAAGAGCTGGCATTCCAGAGGCACAAGTTCAAAGCAGACACCCATTTTAGCTTCCATTTAAATGTCAAGTCAGGGGGTGCCGTGACATCAGTCGGAAGTGATTTGGAGTGGCAGGGTACGGATTTCAACTGTCTTCCGCCGTCAGATGTGGAGCGGGCGGGTGCATTGCTCAGCCGACGGCAAGTCACGTTAATGGCTAAGCATTCGCTCACAATCCCGCTCTGGTACCCCGGCGCATTCTCAACTCGCTAAGTTCGGCAGGAACGCGAAGTGGACATTCAATAGCACTACTTGAATGAGCGCGGTGCGATAACAAACGTATATGGCATTACTGGACTGTCTGGGCACCCGAAACCGCAAGTGCAACGACAGGGGGGCCGCGTGCGACGAAGGCACGGCGATAGGCGGTAACCGTCAACGGCATTCGGACCTGAAGACACTCACGATTCACAAAACATGCCTGTCACGTTTAGCGGCGCTCGTCGCTCGAGTTGCTTGGATTGCATTATATCTGCAGCAGCAGTGGTAAAGGCAGCAGGTTAGGCCCGTGGCGGGAGTGACGCGACTCGTGCTCTTGATGCCGCGTTTTGCATTGATCGAGACCTGGCTGAAAGCTACTAACTGCCCGTCTATAACCTATGTCACCCTTGTGCGCTACTCTTTCATTCGCATCCCAAGATTCACTAAAACTGGCCGTGGAGTTGAGGTTGTCCTCCTTCTCTCAGCTAACTTTAAGCCGCTTGCAGTCCCTCGAAGGGGCTCCTTCTAAGCTCTGGCTCCTCCCTCCAACAGTTGGAGCCACGAACTCGCTGTCGTTCATCTCTATCGCTCCCTTCACGAGTACCGATACTTGCTTTATTTCAGATCGTTCCTATCTCTTTTTCGAGCCTTCGCCCCGGGACATAGTTCCTTCCTCGTTCCGGCGGATTCTAGTATTCATTTCGATAACCCAACTTACCTCACGTTTGGAACTCCGCTCATTAACTGACTCACACAAACTATCTTGCTCACCAGTTGTGCTCCTTTCTACCTCTGACCTGCCTTCACTGGTGGAATGCTAAAACACGACGTTCGCCGATCTTCTGAACGAGTTTGCTCCCCTGACTAAGCAAAATACACGCTCTCACCAGCTACCCTATAATTTACTGCAATGCTAAACTAGCTAGGAAAATCAAGTGTAAGCTTGAAAAAGCGTACGAAAGGTTGCGGCTGACTGTCCGTCGACTGCACGCTAGGATTAAAGTAGGTCTTGCCTCCCAACGAGGCAAAGTCTAAAAACGCGTAGGCAAATCCGAGATGCGTATTCTAAAATACTGATAATAGCACTCCACCAGCTTAGAAACCCTACATAAGTCAGCGCCATACCTAGCGACAATTGAGATGATCTTGTCGTGGATGTTGAGTTTCTGCGTCAGCAGGATTGACGAGGAGCTTTCTTCCCGAGGTAGCATATCCAAAAATCTTCAACCTCCGTTCCTTTTAATAAAATAAATGAATACTAGCTGATTTAACAGCCTCTTTTGTATAGCGACAGAAGAGCTTTTACGACTAACACCACCGCTTGCAGTGGTGGTAAAGACTCTTTCTTTCCCGAGGTAGCATATCCAAAAATCTTCAATCTCCGTTCCTTGTTGTACTGTAGTGTCCACTTTCAAGCCCCACTCATCACGAAGTTTTATTTCCTAGTCTAAGAATCCTACTAGCCTGAGGCTGGCAATCGTAGGGGGGGGGGCCAAAGAAGGGAAGCCCGAGCATACACGTCATTGAGAGCCCCTTCTGGCTCTGTACGTTCGAACGCAGGCCACAGCTAACCGCCGGCTTCCCGGCTATGCGGTGTGCTAACTAGACCCAGTTAAAAACTTAAGTGTCCCGTGTTAATAATCGTGAGCGTGTAATTAATTTCTTTGCGGGTTTGCTGCTATTACACGGCCATCCTTAGCCTACATATGCCTAAGGTAAGCTGTTTTGTAGAATGATAAAACGTCCCAGTATTAAACCGCGTTTACTCGGTTTATTCAGTTTACTCGTCGTACTTCTGTCCTGCGTGTGTCATGCTTCGGTCTTCATTCCTGTAAGAAGCTTACACGGTCGGTTTTCCTTCCGTCTTGCTTTCTACTTGCACCGTATGGTCGTGGGGTAATCGCTTTTGTTAGGGAGGTAGGAAATGGCCCTACGAGGTATTTAATTCATTTTACCCTAGTCGTTAAAAGGCGAACGTGCACCTCCTAGTGATGTAAATCTTCCGCGATCGCCTTTTTCACCCGCCGCCTCGTGATCTGATTTTCATATGAAGAGCTCGAAGTGTCCCATTAGCAGAGACTCTCGTAGGGAGCATCCATGAATTCGCTGGTCACGTCATACGCTTTGCCTTTAAAAACAACGTAGAAGGGGCGCCCTTGACAGAGGTTATGATTGGTTGTTTGTTCGGTCTTGCCTCAGTCGTTGCCAAGAAGTAGAACTATGTTTATTTTGCTTATCAGTCTTATGTTGAAGTCCTGGACCGCCCCCTCCAGTTTGGGTGACTATGCCCCAAAGACTGACGGAAGACTGAAGCAGGACAGACGCAAGACGAAGCTTCTAAAATCGGCTGATGTTTAAATTTTGATACCAGGCAGAGCAGTAAGGTGAGCC
Source organism: Cristatella mucedo (assembly GCA_009760855.2). Classification (NCBI taxonomy): domain Eukaryota; kingdom Metazoa; phylum Bryozoa; class Phylactolaemata; family Cristatellidae; genus Cristatella; species Cristatella mucedo. The sequence goes on along the minus strand of WPIO01000126.1, from coordinate 463,606 downwards.
TCCAGCTCACTAATGCCGCCAATGTGGGAACGCGCTGCAGCTATGTCGTCAAGGAGCGTTGAGACCTTGGAAGCCCTGAGCTACCCCAGGTTCTCATTACGGCACCTGTGAGCTCACGCGGCCGCTGCATCATGATCCCAGTTTTTGGACACTTGCATAGGTTTAGCGTAGGGTAGCCAGCGAGCTGCTGCCCCCTCCCCTCCACCCCTCCCCCCCCCCCCCGATGCTGACCCACGTAATCACATGCCCCTTCAGCATTTTCTCTTATCGGGATGTTTTCGGATATCTCCTTTTGTCGAAGCGACGATCGGATGGTGAGCATGTCTCTAAAAAAAAAGCCGAGGCTAGTGCTGAAGGCGACGCTACCCACTCCATGAGCTTTGCAGTTACCCAAAACCATCGTGCTGGAAATGTGACGGTGGGCTATTACAGGTAGGCGATTCGCACAAGAGCTATCAAATCTGCCCGACCGCGTAGCGCGTGTGGATTCCAGGCGTCCTAGATGCCACTTTGATAAGTTTAATAATGATACTACTGCATTTGTTATAGCATCCTCTGAGAACTCAATCTCTTTCTAGGCACTTCACATTTGCTACTAAGGAAGCGAGATCGAGTGGCTAGTGGTAGCATGCCCAATGACAACAAGCACAACACGTTCAGAGGTCTCGTGCACAGTTGCATTGTGGTCGCACATTTAACGCCTGGACGCTGGCCGAGTGTACTCAATGCCTCCCAGACTGCAAACCCTAGATCCATCCACTGCATCGCGGCATTCACTCCCACTAGGTCCGTGTGCGGTCAGCTACCGCTGCTGCAAGTTAACATTGCCTCTTAACCGACCAGAGCTTAATTCTCGGCAGATCGGCACGCATTCTCGACTTTCTGCTGACTCGTAATAATATCAGCTATGTGTGCTTTCTGGTAACGTACGATCGACCCTTTTAGACGCTTGTTTCTATGAGGGTTTCTTTGACTGCTGTTCTATTTTGTTGTGCTAGCACGTGATGGCAATGCGATGGCGACAATTACGCTGGCTCAGCAACAGCCCACGCACGCCGTTTCTGCTTCGCTGGGTAACAGGTCGACTTTCTGTAGGTTGCTGCACTCTTTGTGCTGAAGTGTTATGTCAAGAATCGGTCTGGTGGACACCTAGCTGCTATGATAGATCACGGCCTGCCTGCATCAGCTCTACTCGTGTGGCGAATCGTGCGGGCTTTGCCCGACAGGGGGCAATGGTTGTGACCGGGGATGCCACCACGTCTGCAGCAGCTCCGTCGATAAATACCGATGTCGAATCGCTGCTCAGTCAGTCCACTGAGCCCACACTATACGCAGCCAGTGGTGGCACCAGCTGCCTTCCTCGAGATCGAGGTCAGTGATAGTGGCGTGGTTGAGCCCTCCCTTGCCGAAGCACGAGCGAAGCCTATCGTAGGTTCTTACCGGTCGGCATGCGACCGAGCCCACTCATGATGAGTCACTCCTTAGCTTACTATATATCGGTCGAGTTTTTCAATCGTCGTATTCTGGTTGCGAAATTGGACCATCCCCACAGTCTTGGTATACACCAACGACTTAAGTAGGACAGTGGCAGAACTGAAGCAAGACTCGCAGTGTAAACTTTGTTTAAGCCTCTTTCGACGCACGAAGCGACGTTTGTACCTCATGCCGTCCCTGCAAGAGTATCTGGGAGCGAATAGGTGAATGTTAACATCCGCAGGCGACTTGCTTCGGTCAACACTCGTAGGTTGTTCCTGCTGTTTTTACCAGCCTACAGAGCTGCTTTGAAAAGGTAATTCTTTTTTAGCATTTTCTGAACCGGAGGAGTCTTGTTTAGCCTTTATTTCCACCTCCCAGAGAGCGACTTGGAAGTGGAGCGCCGAAAGCTCCGCACTCGAAATGTCTCTTAGCATATTTCTAAGCCTGCATACGTCCCTTTTGGAGAAAGACTTTAAGCTGGCGTCAAAGTAGGTGCTCGGTGGCCCCGGCAGGCCTCGCCAGTCGCTCGTCCTCCGCGAGCGTAAGCTGCCTCTCGTGGCAGCGTGCCGCGCCAGCCCGAGATGCACCGACTGGCGAGGACCTCTGTAGTCCCTCTAAAATTGGTTGGTGCCGGTTCACCGAAACCAAGGAGCGACGCTCGGATGCCTCGTGGAACGTCATCTTAAAAAGGGACCGAGTCAATCAATCGTTTTTAGAGGCTGAATCGGCTCTCTACCCGGTAGGATGACATAGCCTCGGCTATAAAAAAAAAACCTATTTGGCTCCTTCGGTAGAGGCACCTTGAAGCTGAGCGCCGAACGAGCTCCACCCTGAAACTCTTTGGCGCCTCTAAATTGTATTTCGACTGTACAAAAGGGATGCACTCTACCCGCATATATAGTGTTATCCTGAGGGGCTGCACCGTCGAGTTACAACCGGGTTAATCGGCTATGCTATTTCCCATTCGGCCTTGCCTGCCCGAGTTATGTCAGCCCTGAGCTACGTGACTGTCGCAAGGCTGGTGCCACAGTAATGGCAGTTTGATTCGTCTGTTTATCGCAAAGTCTCATGCACCAGCAATAGACAGTGGGAGCTTAGCGATGCCGCTGAGGAGCCCGAGGTACAACGAGACCACGCGGAGATGCAGAATGACCGACAAGAGGCGGCAAGCACTCGCAGGGTTTGAAAGTCTAGCCTTTGCCTATAGCACTCCTTGATGTCGACCGGTGGCGTTGTCCTGTATCACCAGCAACCATTGTCCAAGGGGTGCGGTGGCTTGCATAACGTTCGTGCACGACGTCACACGTCTCAGCTCCCAGAGAGTTCCCTCTCGCTCTGGGGGCCCTACGAACAGCTTACTGCTCAGAATGAGGCAGTGTCTAGCTGGCCCGAGTTCTTCAACGGTGCCTTTCTGAAAGTAGGCAGACTTGACTTTGGAGCTGATGTCGTCATCTGGTGAAATATTTCTTTGAAACAAGACACCCAGATTGGGTGCACAAGCTCCAGGAGATCGCTGGGCAAGCCCATTTTGAGGGTTAACCGTCTTAATTTTAAGTACAACTACTTTTGCCCATAACTAAGTAGTTGGTTTTATCGTCAGTCTCTACTCGGCAGTAGGTCAGTTTGAGAAAATTTGCTGCCATCCACGTGTGAATGTCAGTAATACATTATGCAAGGAGAGGCCGACATGCTGGAGAGAATGAACGTGCAGGCTATCTGCATAAAAATACAGCTTGGGGTAAGTTGTGCTTAGAGATTACATCTGCCGATGAGAAAGCTTAGAATGTGAAATGAGGTGGACCAACCAAAGAGCTGTAGGGTACCCCATATATTTAAGGTTCCTTGGATGAATGTGGCATGTTGACATCCACGCTTTGAAATCCTCCACTGAGATAGAACCTAAGTCATTAGAGTGTAGGGCCAGTGATTCTTGGCGACATGACGGATGCTTAAGCGATGACCAAATGATTAGTAGTATCAAACGCTGCCTAGAGAGCTAGCAGAACTAGGAGGAGGGAAACTCTACAAAAGTCAGCACTCCTGATAACGTATTCATCATACGCTCGCAGCAGTGCTGACTGTGTAGACTGATCAGCTCTAAAAATCCGACCAACTTGCTGGCGCTGTTTTGTTATAAGAGGTAAGCGTATCTGCCAGTACTCGCTCTAGTATCTTTGATAGGAATGACATTTTGAAGACTGGGTGGAAGTTACTCAAGTTCTCTTGGTGCAGTGTTGACTGCTTAACAAGTGGTTTCACATCCTATTAGAAAAATGCGCTAGCTGTCCCTTTCTTTTGCTCAATTACTGCTGATGTTAGAAGCTTTTGCTCTGCAGGTCCTAGTGTACAGATATCTCTTCCACAACCCTTTCGCGATAGCTTGTACAGTGTCCCTGATTATTTTGCCGTCCTCCCAGTTTGTGATCATGCAATTACTCTATGTTTTTCAATTTTTCTTTGTCGCACGAGGTGAAGCCTGATGGCTACATGATGCTTGCGCATGCCACAGTGGCTCGGAGGTGCGAAGTAGAAAACTCTCCACCATAACCGCCGTTTAGTCCTCGAGGTTTTGAGGCTACAGACGAAGATCCATTTTGCTTTCGCCGAACAGACTGCCACTTCCACTGCCTAAGAATTCGATGTGTGCCAAACGCTGTGACGTTTAGCTACCTTCGAAAGTCGTCGGTTTTGTTGCCCAGTTGTACTATGTCTTTTTTTATAATGAGTAATACAAGTGCCTCTGCAGGACAGCAGCGTTGATTTCTACTTACAATACGAGAGGGCAACATGTAGGTCCTAGACTGTGGAACTCGCTTCCACGGTTCTTACGCAACGACAACTAATCTCCTGCTGCCGACTATGGCTCATTCTTTCCAGTGGTCCTGAGCTGCTACTACCATGCTACTCACTACCGAAACTGCCCTCCTGATTCTGCTATTCTTTCCACTTTCTCGTTGTTGCATGAGATGAAGTCCGTTGGCTAGCGAATGCGTACTGAAAGCCGCTTAGGCTGTGAGTGCGCTATACAAAAGTCTCCTGCGTAACACCCACGTAGTCTTTGTGGAGTTGCAGACGGAGATACTTTACATTACATAACTTCGTGCTCGGCATGCAGTCATATGTCGGACAGCGATCTCGATGGTTAGCGGTGAGCAAACTACAGCTTTGCACACACACCGACATCCCGCACCGACATTTGGAGCTTCGCCACGGATAGCTTGATGCTGAGTGCTAAAGTCGCTTTTTCGTTTGCTTAGGCAATTGAGCAAGCTATGAGGCAGCATGAGACATGCATGCAAGGGCTTGATGGTACTCGATGCAAATCCCCTAAATGCCACAGGCTGCATGTGGTCAAGTACCGTGTCTTAGCGCCATAGAACGGTAGATTTTTTCACCGATGCACGGAAAAAGACATAGTGCAAACATCTGGGACCGGCCTCGCGGTCGCTTCTTTTTGTAGACACCTCGTGTTATTTTTTGTAGACACTCATTCCGTGCACGTGAGGCTTTTCAATCGCTGATATTTGTTCTCATTCAGGAGAGGCTGACATAGGCACAGCCGATGGCTCACCAAGTGCAGAGGACGTCGGCAGCTCCGAGCCCGTGCGGCTGTCTAAGGAGCAAAGAGTCATTCTTGCCTGTCTCATGCTTGCCACCATATGCAGCAATGCTTGCACGTCCATACTGTCACCCTTTTATCCGGCTGAGGTGAGTGACTACTCAGGGCACGTATTCCGTCTGGCCGAGCCAAGTCTCTATGTTGTGCAATGTCTCTCGACGGTTCGGCTAGCCTTTAGGCATAAATGCTCAGAGCGTATCATAATTTTTTCATGAAATTGAATTTGCAAAGTAGCAGTTGAAAAGCAAAATTAATATGGATCATTTAGCCCTGTGTGTCACTTCCATGCAGTGTTCGCTAGGAACTCTGCAGCTTAATCAAGGGTGACCAGCTATGTAAGGGTTACCTAGTTAGGGTTACCAGTGATGTGTTTGCTATCCACCGCTATGCTTTACTGGCCATCTTTTTTTCTGCAGCGCTAATCTAACGCATTATGGCCTAGAGGACAAATCAAGCCGAGTAACCGATTTTTGAGGTGCACTGCATTGTAGCAGGCTCATCCAACCGAGTAGGTTTGGTTGTGCTGATGCGAAAGTGATTAGCCCCGACCCGGTGGACAATGTCATATCTAGTAGCAGGAGATAAACCGTAGCACCTTAAAGGTTGAAGGCGTAGAAGCCAGGCCGGATATGAGTCCAGCCAGCAACGTGATGCTTGCATCACCGCATGGTATGGAAGCACCACATCGGCAGCCACTGTTGGTTTTGCTATGCGAGCGTCGACTCTTGGAGGCTTGCTATTTGCGCTCGCTTCGATCATGTGCATTCGTACCCGCATGCTGACGTACTGTGTGCACGCACGAACGTATTTTCTCACGCAAATGCATCATCGTGCATGCATCAGAGTGAGGACTTTTGGTGCACGATCGGGCTGGCTGCAGTCTGCCTTCGGTCAGCAGTGCGACTTACCTCGGCTGCTGCTCAACAAGCAGCAGACGAGCGTTGAGAGGCCTCCTCGATGGTTTGGATGCTTAGCTGATGCTGGTGTTGATGCTTAGCTGATGCTCTGGCAGCAGCGGAGGCTGCTGTCGATGCCATGTTACTCCATTTCCTCGACCTCTGGCTCCTTGAGTCCTGCACCCGCCAGCGACGTGTAGCAGTGTAGCTCTCACGTGTAGCTCATGTGTAGCGCTCACCTGTCTGCGTGCTGTCATCGCTTGCTGGCAACTATTTTGCAACGAGTGTTCCAGTCTATGAGCCGAACACTTTTTTTTATACGAATCGGCCCGCAGCTTCTGACGTGTGCATTCAAGCGTGGCTGCTGACCCGAGTAAGAAAAGTGAGCACTTTTCATCATCCCATTGAGCTCTCAGACCATGCACTCGAGCTCACACTCTTTTTCTGCTAGGCTGACAGCAGGAACGTGAGCACGACCATGCAGGGCTGGATATTCGGCTCGTTCTCACTGACCCAGGTGGTCATGTGCCCGCTGGTGGGCAAGCTGGTGAGTGAAAGCTGGGCAGTGCTCGCGCCTCGCGAGCGACCGTTGAGCCGCCGGAGCGAAGGCGTAGGTGTTGAGTGAAAAGTGCTTGTACATTGCTTTGGTGCCACCTCGCTGTCCATTGCATGCATGCAGCCCCTGTGTTTCCGGTGTGTGCCCGGCAGCCTTGGTCTGCATCCGATCTGCGTCGTCGTGAGAGCGTGCAGCCAGAATGTTCATTCACACGTGAGAAGCAGAGCAGCTGTTCGGAAGAGGAGGGTGTGGCTGCAGCCAAGATAATTGCTTATCTAGTGTTTACCAGAATCCACCTCATTATTGCAAGACATTGTTCACGAAGGCTCATTCTGCCGTCTGCTGCTCAATCTACTCAGCTAGAATTCTCGCAGTTTCCGACGATGCAGGCAATGCAATATTACTTTAATGTGACGAGTTGCAGCTCTCACTCATTGACAGTGTCCATCATTAGCTTAATAATAATAATGCACTTCACAAAGCACCCTCAGAGAACTTAATCTCTTTCTAAGCGCTTTACATTTGCTGCAAAGGGAAACGCGATTGAATGGTGAGTAATATCATGCTTGATAAACAACAAAAATAACATGGTTAGAGGTGACATGCACAGAGTCAGCATGCAAATGTGGTTAGTGGCAGCATGCACAGTGTCAGCACGCATAAGCACATCAAGGACGAATCACAGGGACCCACTAAATGTTGTCCTAAATAGATGTTTTTAAGTTCTTTTTAAATGTGGTCAAATCAAAGGATGTTCTGATGCAAGTCGGGAGGGAGCTCCAGGCTTTGGGAGCATATGAACTACATGCATGGTCTCCAAAGGAATTGAGGTTTGTACGAGGTATTGGTAAACTGTTGGATTCCGAAAAGCGGGTTGTACGATGCTTGGCCTGGTGGGGGAGTAGATCTGAGAGATAGGCTGGAGCCAAAGAATGAATTGGCCTAAAAGTGAGCGATAAAACCTTGAAGTCGATCCATTGCTTGACTGGTAGCCAGTGCAGGTCGGCGAGAAGTGGTATGATGTGGCAACTGCACCGCTTACGACAGACAAGCCTAGCTGGGGGGCTTTGCACCAGCTGTAATCGCCTGATTGCACATACCGGTAGGCCAGCAAGCAGTGAGTCACAGAAGTCAAGACGGGATGTCACAAATGCAGGGACCAACTTAGACGTGTTATTCTTATCTAAACAAGCCCGGATTTTAGCAACGTTGTGTAGCTGAAAGTAGGTAGAATTGGCTGTGGAGCTGATGTGGTCGTCTAACGAGTGGTGCTCATTCAACTGGAGATATGCTGGCAGAGCCAATTTTGAGCGTCGGTCTTTCCAATTTCTGAATCACACTGGGTTTGTCCATAACTAGTAAGTTAGTTTTATCATCATTAAATTTTAGAAAATTTGCTGCCATCCATGTGTGGATGTGATCAATACATGCAGCAAGTGAGTTGAAAGAATTCGAGGTGGTCGAAGGCTGGGAGGGATCAACGCAAAGGTACAACCGAGTGTCATCTGCATAGAAGTGAAAGCCTAGATTGTGCTTGGCAATCGCATCAGCAAGAGGGAGAGTATAAACCGTGAAAAGATCTGGACCTAGCACGGAGCCCTGAGGTACGCCATATTTCAGAGGTACCTCGGATGATCTTTGTCCATTCACGTCAATACTCTGGAGTCTAGCACTGAGATAGGACCTGAACCGTTGCAGAGCAGTGCCAGTGATGCCCAGGCGAGATGAGAGGCGCTCTAGAAGAACTTTGTGATCGATAGTATCAAAAGCTGCCGAAGGATCGAGCAAAACAAGCAGAGACACTCTACCCATGTCTGCATTCCTAAGTAGGTCGTTGTACACCCTAACCAATGCTGACTCTGTGGAGTGATTAGCTCTAAAGCCAGACTGGAACTTACTAGCAAGGGGTGAGGTTTCGATATATGAGTTTAGCTGGTCTGCCACGACCCGTTCCAGTGTCTTTGATAGGAATGGCAGAAGGGAGACTGGGCGGTAGTTGCTCAAGTTCTCTTGGTCTAGTGTCGCTTTCTTGAGAAGTGGCCTGACTACAGCTTTTTTGAAAGGTGCTGGGACGTGACCTGAGGCTAATGACATATTAATGATGTTAGTTATGCATGGCAGCAGCAGATCAATGCAACGTATGAGCAGGACAGTGGGAATAGGGTCCAGAGGACTTGTCTTCTTTGATTGGGACATGAACTTCAGGAAGAGATCACTAGTGACCTGCTTAAATGCAGACATTGAGGTGCAGCCAGTAATCGGGAAACAGAATTCTAGAGATGTTGTCATCGCAGGGATGGATTCCCTGATCTTGTCTATCTTATGCACAAAGAATCGAGAGAAGCGATCGGCTAGATCATCACAAGGATCATCAGGTAAGGAGGTAACCTGGGAGCGGTTGAGGAGATGGTTTATCGTCGACATCAGCATTTTTGGATTGTGCATCTGTGATTCAACAATGTTTTATAGAAGCTACACTTTGCCTTTACTAGGATCGATTGGTACGACCTACAGTAGTCTTCATATGCCTGTCGATGGACAGTCAGTCCTGATCTTTTGTATGCTTTTTCAAGCTTGCGCTTGGTAGACCTGGCTAGTTTTATGTCTGTGGTAAACCATAAGCCGTCTGGGCGAGGGCGCACAGTGCGCTTAGTCAGAGGTGCAAACTCGTCGAGCGTGTTAGCTAGTGTCGTGTTGTAGCTATCTACCGATGATGGCAGATCGGAGGGAGAACTGAGCAGCAGAGGCGAAGCAGATATTCTCGTATGGACAGCATCGATGTCAAGGGTCTTGAGGTTTCGCGATTCACAGGTTATTTTAGAGGAGGATGTGGGCACACACTGTAGATTGAATGAGATCTGCATGTGGTCAGATAAGCAGGATTTGGTAATAATTGGTGATGACAAAGTGCAGTTGTATGAGAAAATCTGGTCGAGTGTGTGACCCTTGATGTGAGTAGGGCCATGCACATGAGCTACAAGGGACAATGAGTCAGTCAATGCACGAAATTCAGTGCTGAAGGCGTCAGATAAGTTATCAAAGTGAACGTTGAAATCACCCGTAACGAGGAAGGATTGATTTCTTGCACACAGAATCGAAATGAGGTCGGAGAAATCTGAGATAAAGGAGGATTCGGTACCTGGTGTGCGATAGACTACTGCCACTATTGGTAGCTCGTTTTCGGGTGAGACCAAGACAATGGATTCAAAAGACTGCTTCGATGGTACTGCAAATGGCTTGAAGTTGAATTTCGAGTGCACGATAACAGCAACTCCACCTCCAGTTTTGATTGATCTAGGGGTGTGAAAGAACGAGAAGCCAGTTACGACTCTCAAGGGGAGAGGCAAGCTCGGCTCCTAGCAATAGCCTACTTAGCAATCAATCCTTGCTAGCTCGCATGCAGCATGAGGTGCAGGCACCGTGCGCTCTGCATGCACTGTACTCCGGGTATGGTGCTCCGCTATGCACGGTACTTGCTTCCTTGATTCTTGATTATCGCCGCCTGTTGTTCTCCTTTTAAGCTGGTCGTTTGTCGAAACTTACTGCTGCTAATATTTTCCTTCGTGCTCTCTTACTTAATTGGCCGCATAATTTGGCTTCGTCCTAATTTCACTCATTTTGATCGTGAAATGCACTAGATTGCACACCAGAAGGCACATACGCTTTGAGGCACGCTACGTGCCAAGCTCTTCAGCTTAATCCTTACTTAGTCATTATACTTGTATGAAGCTGCTCGTGGAGGTTCATTCATTCACGTGACACCGACAGCACTGCTTGTCTTGTGCAGCCACAACCGCGTGTGCACCCAGGGGACGTAGCTTCACGCTTGCCTACGTGGTGCACAACAAGGTTCCACGCTCGTCTGCAGCTGCCTGCATCGCTGGGCAACTGGCTTTTGTCTGCGCGCCATGCAGCGCGATCGTAAGGTGCTCGTAGGTGCGTCGGCGCACTATGTTGCGCCAGTAATGTAATGTATCTCCTTCTGTAAATCCACAAAGTCATAAAGACTATGTGTGTGTTACGCAGGAGAGTTTTGTTTAGCGCACTCACAGCCTAAGTGGCTTTTGGTATGCATTCGGTAAGCTCTCGGCCTCTGGCGTCCGACTCTCCATTTCCTTTTCCGGCCACGTGTTGTTTGTTGCACAAGTGGCATACTCGGTACACCGCTCGCCAGTATCTCTTCGCTTTGAGCAAACAGTTCCGAGGAAGCGGTTTGTGTCGGCTCGTGACGAACGCATAATTGCACGTGAATGTACAGCGCAGTGAGCTGCTCTACTCGGCAGTCTGTCAGAGCAGCAGCAGCACGGAAGGTGCTCTGGGAGCTTTGCCTGGCAGTAGCTGCACAGGCAGCTACTGCCAGGCAAAGCGAGTCGGGTCGAGTCGGGTCGGTTGCGGCTCTTGGAGTCATGCCCATACAGTTGCGCTACCCTCTTCGTGCGTTGCAGCTCTACGTGACTGGGGCAAAGCAAATGTTGGTGCTAGGATTGTTCTTCTGCGGAGGAACGACCGTTCTCTTTGGGTGTGTAACCCATCCTGCAGTGTGCAGTGTTGCTGCCTTGTGGCACATGAACCAGACGCTTAGCGTGCAAACATGTGCTGCCGTGTGCAACCGATATTGGTTATGAACGACTCGTAGTTGCATGGAAGCACGTGGTCAGTGCAGCAGTGCAAGTGACTTTTGCATTGATGCTTGCTAATACAGAGAGTCCATAGCGTACTTCTTCCATCGTTGTCTACAGGTTGATTCTCTTCGTCAACTTGTTTATCGACACCCCTTTGTTCACTATTGGTGCTCATCGCCTTCTAACCACACGAATCGTGTTTCGTTGCCTACAAACTAGGGGGATAGACAGGCATTTGTTGGTGAGACTGACAACGTAAAGGGCTGAGACCTTGACCTGGCTAGAACCAACTGCTCATCAAAGGTGGCATGCCCATTCTGCCCCCTTAAGGATGCTGAACAGCTGAAGCCCTCCCCCTGAAGCATCTCACCGCTTTACTGCGTTAAACTGCAGCTAAATCCGGTCCAAGCCCTGCCTGTACACAAGTGTCACGTGCCCAAAAGTGACTATCTCCGTTTATGGCCATGGCTGATTCTACGGTGAATGCACCGGATACAAGCAGCATCGTTCCATCGGGCCAGTGGCACTGCTATTTTGGTCGATGCAGCCCACGCTATCATTCTGTTAGCGCCGCCATGACCGGCAGTCTAGTCGTCTGCTGCTCCAACCAGCCTTGTGTGCACTCCTGCTAGGCTCTATGCATATTTCTGGCTTTAGCAAGTGTATTAGCAAGTGTATTCAGCCGGTATTAGTAGGTGCAGCTCGATGCCAAGGCAGCTACATGCCTGCAGGAGCAAGGCATGAGGGCCATTGGCTGCCGTGACCTAAGTCTGCAGAAAGAACAGTAAAGTAAAGTTAACCAGAGATCGGACGTATCGGCAGTCTAGTTTGCATAACGACAAGAGAGCTTTTAGTAGCTTTTCCCAAAATGCTGTGGGCAGTAAAGATTTTTTTGGTGAAGGACCCTAACCCTTGGGCCTGGGTCGTGAAGCACAAGTGAGTTTAATCACCCAGGTGACTGCTTGCTTAATGATCTCATCCTTGTAGCTTCTTAATGGTATGACATTCACCACTTCTATTCTTACAGAGCTATTGGCTACTGCTCTCCATCAAGTCAAGCATGCAGTACAAGTACTTTTATTTGGTTGAATTTTGTGGTGCGAATTGCTTCTTCGATTGGTTGCGCTGCCTACTCTACCGCTGCATTTGCCATAACGGCAGAGGAATTTCCCGACAATCTCACTACAATGTTTGTGAGTACATCTCCGATGATGCAAGTGTCTATATTGATTAATGTATGCCCTTCTTACTTCTTTTTTAGCTGATACAGTTTTCTTATCAATTAAAGCAATGGTAGACACTGTAGCTGCATTGTGCTTCTTTGCTTATATCGAGGTGGGATGTTATGTCTTGATTGAAACGACCACAACTTGACAAGTATTAATATAGTTTCTCCAGACACTATTAAGCTCATTCTCGTGTGAAGTGCCTTGCCAACGCAATGGCATTCAGAGGTCCTACTTTCTGACAGGAAGTTTATTTATTAAGTGTAGATTCTATGCTCTTGCTGACAGCAGTTATTGACAGTTGTACCACTGTCTGGAGATGAGGCCATTCGATGCTTCCCGTTGAGCAATCCATCCACTACTTCTCTACTTGTCTTTTGTGCTGGCTGCTTTTACTTTTGTCGTTTAGTGGTTTTTGTTTGCGTTTTTGAGGCACATTATTGTTGTTGAGATGCCAGGCTTTTCAGCCTTGCAAATTAATGTGCTTTGATAGCACCAATGAGTGGCCAGTGTTGTGGAAATGCTCATTATGGATCTTGATTCGGACTGGTGCCAAAAGAGTCAGCGTGCTTATTATAAGACATTTCACTATTGCTTATGTGTATGTGTGAATGCGCAGTGTCAGCTTGTGCGAAAGCTGGCAAGCTTGCAAGTCCTTTTGATGATGGTTGACACCACTTGCAGGCCCTGCTCGAGACTGTCTGTGGCCTTGGAGTTATGATCGGTCCAGCTCTTGGTGGTGCTTTGTATTCGGTGAGTCAAAAACGCTTATAAGGTCGTACACACGCAAGCTCCCTCCCTCCCTCTCTCTCTCTCTCTCTCTCTCTCTCTCTCTCTCTCTCTCTCTCTCTCTCTCTCTCTCTCTCTCTCTCTCTCTCTCTCTCTCTCTCTGTGTGTGTGTGTGTGTGTGTGTCGCCTACTCACTTGCTTATCACGAGTCATTGCATTTCCTTGCCAGTGGAGACAGTGCTCTTTTCCACATCTTCTATTTATAAAATGCATGGCCTCTTATCTTTCAGAGCTGTAGCATCATACTAATTGAATCATCTCTGCATGCATGACACAAAGTGCTGGTCGGTAAATCTTGCTTAAGAGCTCTCCGAAAAGACTGCTTGTATTTACTTCATGCAACCAAGGCATGGAAAGAGACTTGGGAAGATAGATAAATCACGTGTGCCAAGCTCTGCAAATGCTAGTCGTTTGATTTTAAAAAATCTGCTGCAGGCTGTGGTTTAATACATTTCCTATATTGTAAAAGCTTGTGATGCAGTAATGCACAGCTCTGCTGATTTTCATAGGATAGAAGAACCATACCGATGGTACTGTAAAAACTTGCCGATTCTTCAGGGCGGCTGCTATGGTCACGAGCTCGTCATTCCGAATTTTGCGGGCAGTTTCGACAGCATTGCCATGGCAATGTTTCCAAGTTTCACATTGTTTTTGATGTTTTGTTTAAAATTAATGTTGCTCCTGATTTCATTTGTCAATGAACTCGCTAGTAGTTTGGCTTTAATAATAATAATAATAATAATAATTCACTTGATAAAGCACCCTCAGAGAACTTAATCTCTCTCTAGGCGCTTTACATTTGCTGTAAAATGAAATGCAATGGAATGGTAAGTAAAATCATGCTTGAAAAACAAACGAAATGAATAATATGGTTAGGGGTGACATGCACAGGGTCAGCATGCAAATGTGGTTAGTGGCAGCATGCACAGTGTCAGCACGCATAAGCACGTGAAGGACGAATCACAGGGACTCACTAAATGTTGTCCTAAATAGGTGTGTTTTAGGTTCCTTTTAAATGTGGTCAGGTCAGGGAATGTTCTGACGCAGGTCGGGAGGGAGTTCCAGGCTTTGGGAGCATATGAACTAAATGCATGGTCTCCAAAGGATTTGAGGTTTGTATGAGGTATTTCTAGACTGTTGGATTCCGAAAAGCGGGTCGTACGATGCTTGGCCTGATGGGGTAGTATATCTGACAGATAGGCTGGAGCCATAGAATGAAGGGACCTAAAAGTGAGCGACAAAACCTTGAAGTCAATCCGTTGCCTGACTGGTAGCCAGTGCAGGTCGGCGAGAAGTGGAGTAATGTGGCAACTGCGACGCTCACGACAGACAAGCCTAGCTGCAGAGTTTTGCACCAGCTGCAATCGCCTGATCGCACATGCTGGTAGGCCAGTGAGCAGTGAGTTGCAGAAGTCGAGGCGGGATGTCACGAATGCATGGACCAACTTAGACGTGGTATCTTTATCTAAACAAGCCCGAATTTTAGCTTTAAATCTATTTTGCTATTCCACCTTTTAAGAGGCTGCACAGAGCGTGATAAAATAAAAATAATGTACACCTGCATAGCTTTGCTAGTGCTATATACAATTTCTAGCAAAGTGAAACCTATTGGCTGAGGTCTGGAGCCTGTCAACAGATAAAATGAATAGCAGTATCACATGCTGTCTTAAAAGTTAGGCTTTTGTTTACAAGCTTCGGCGTGGATTTGCTATAGACACCAAAATGCTAGACGTGATCTCTTTCGCATATTTGTGTGCATCGCGAGCACGAAAATCCGGATAGTCCATGCATTACTTCATGTATCCGAGGACCAAAAATAAACAATTGACCGTGATATGAGTGTGTTGGTAAGCAACTTCTTCTGGTTGCCAGCAACGTTGATGTAATGAAACACTCAGCCATAAAAGTGGACCAAGTGCCCTTCTTTACCACACTCTAGAGCTCTTAGATATGCTAATCACTAATCTAGACGATTCCTAGTTTTTCTTAGAGTGACTCATCTGTCATTTCTGGTCGTTTTAATGAAAATGGCCCCTTATTCCAACTTTTATTTTCTGGGCATCAAAGACCATTGGTTCACCATAGTTTTGGCTTCAGAAGTAGTTTTTTGTAACTGTATGTACGTTCAAGGGGCTAGTACTGTTTACTTTTACGAAAATCCACAGGAATTCTTACTCGCGCACACCCACACACACACACACACACACACACACACACACACACACACACACACACACACACACATACTCACACACACACACACACACACACACACACACACACACGCACACATATATATAATACACACTTGTACATATGTGCTATATATACTCACTAGGTCATTTACTTGCCTATCCTAGGCCAGAGTCCACATTATCCAATGGGTAGCTAAAATAGTAGATATTTTATGTACACGTAAGAGTCGTGGTCGTGTTTTGAATATTCTGGGGCAGCCGCCCGATCACCTGTAACGTTCCAAGAATTTCTCAGCGTTCTGGAAGATCCTCCCTTGCCCTTCCTCTCTCGGTTGAGTAAGCCGGTTTTATTTCTGGGTCAGAGCCCAAGGGTACGGTGCTCGCTCTTTCACTATCCAGGTTGCGAGTTCGAGTCTATCGGTAGGCACTCTGTGTTGCCTACTGCAAGCGAGCGATTGCCGCTGAGGCTCGTTTGCTGCTAAATAGATGAGTTTGTTGAAAAATCAGCCGACTTTAACTTTACTTCCTCGACCTTTATCTTTACCTCTTTATCTGCACCGCCAGCTGCTGGACCAAGTGAATGCTTTGAGCTATAAATATTGTGGACCTCCTAGAAGAGCTTCCTCCCTCTGCCTTGCCTTCATGCCACTTCACAGCAGGGCAAGCCAGTTCTCCCTGTCCGCCGGCGAACCCACTGGCACCTCGTCCATTCTGGAACAGCCAGCCGCTGGTCCGATCAAATAACAACCCAAAACTTCATTTAAATCTTTTTAAGATCATAGTCTTAATTATAGGTCCTCCTATAACAGAATACTATGCAATATTGAAAGTAGTGGTTCTTGTGAAGCTCGGACACTCTCTTGAGGCTCTCTTTGTTTGAAAGCCAAAGGATGGATATTATATATAGATGATTTTAATATGTAATATATATAAAGTATATAAATGCTATGCTATACCCTTGAAAATCATGGAAAACTTCAACTTTGCCATGGAAGGCAGGCCTTGGTGTCCACTGACTTATCTGGTGGGCCCGCCCTATTATATAGTAACCTTGAAGTGTCTTTTAATATAGCAAAATATTTATAGGGCATATGAGAAGTATCTCAAATTTGTATTATTATCAAACTTAATTTAATCTAATTTTATCACTTTAGAAACATTTGCATTGACAATATTTTTTATAAATTGTTTTGCTGTTCTTCAGCTGAGTGAATTCTCTGGGTTTTTTCTTGTTATCTGCGATAGTTACGGGCATACTTTTAGTCTTTCTGTGAGCATACTTTTTCACTTTGCTTTCTTTTGTTCTCGATCTGTTGCAATCAAAGTTTGGTACTTTCTCACTATAGTAATTTTGCACAATTGGTCTTTTTCAAATGAAATCTAATATCGACTATGAAATACGCTATGCTATTCATATTTATATTCGTGGGGGCTCTCTTGCCGTTGGTCAGTGCCAGCCACCGAATTAGCGACGAGTTCAGTTTAAGGCAAATATGTAAATACGGAAGTCCGTACATTCAAACTTATTCAGGGTGGTATAGGTACATACATATACGAATATATGAGTTTGTGTATCTCGTAAATCTGTATGTTATACACAGGTATATGTGCACTCTTATACAAAATTCCTTCGCACTTCAAAATAACCGCCTAGAAGATTATTTACTTTAAAAGTTGACGACATCGAGTATGGCTATGCACTGTAAATCTTGCTTTTGATAAATTATACTTTAATGAACCAATTAACTGTTACAGTTATTACCAGCATGAAGACTAGATGACCTATGATACCAGTAACGCTGTGCATTATACAGGCATCGGCCCAGTAGAACTATCATAAGCATGACACTATCTCTGCTGAATTTTGTGCTTTTCTGAGAACAGTCTAGGCGATTTGTATTGTCTTTAAGTCGGATTACGTGCAATTTCTCTACATTTTCCTTTTAGCATAACCGTGCGGCGTGAACCCGTGACTGAGGTCTTGGCCCATTGGTGAGGTTCTCGTACTTCACAATCCAGGACGTAATAATAATAATAATTCACTTGATAAAGCGCCCTCAGAGAACTTAATCTCTCTCTAGGCGCTTTACATTTGCTGTAAAGTGAAATGCAATTGAAAGGTAGGTAAAATCATGGTTGAAAAAACAAACGAAATGAATAATATGGTTAGGGGTGACATGCACAGGGTCAGCATGCAAATGTGGTTAGTGGCAGCATGCACAGTGTCAGCACGCATAAGCACATGAAGGACGAATCACGGGGACCCACTGAATGCTGTCCTAAATAGGTGTGTTTTTAGGTTCCTTTTAAATGTGGTCAGGTCAGGGGATGTTCTGACGCAGGTCGGGAGAGAGTTCCAGGCTTTGGGAGCATATGAACTAACTGCACGGTCTCCAAAGGATTTAAGGTTTGTATGAGGTATTTCTAGACTGTTGGATTCCGAAAAGCGGGTCGTACGATGCTTGGCCTGATGGGGTAGTATATCTGACAGATAGGCTGGAGCCATAGAATGAAGGGACCTAAAAGTGAGGGACAAAACCTTGAAGTCAATCCGTTGCTTGACTGGTAGCCAGTGCAGGTCGGCGAGAAGTGGAGTAATGTGGCAACTGCGACGCTCACGACAGACAAGCCTAGCTGCAGAGTTTTGCACCAGCTGCAATCGCCTGATCGCACATGCTGGTAGGCCAGTGAGCAGTGAGTTGCAGAAGTCGAGGCGGGATGTCACGAATGCATGGACCAACTTGGACGTGGTATTTTTATCTAAACAGGCCCGAATTTTAGCAATGTTATGAAGCTGAAAATAGGCGGATTTGACTGTGGAGCTGATGTGGTCGTCTAACGAGAGGTCACTTTGGAATATGACACCTAGATTTCGAGCTGATTCAACTGGAGATATGCTGGCAGAGCCAATTTTGAGAGTCAGCCTTTCCAATCTCTGGATCACACTGGGTTTGCCCATAACTAGTAAGTTACTTTTATCATCGTTAAGTTTTAGAAAATTTGCTGCCATCCATGTGCGGATGTCATCAATGCATGCAGCTAGTGAGTTTAGAGAATTTGAGGTGCTCGAAGGCTGTGAGGGATCAAAGCAAAGGTACAACTGAGTGTCATCTGCATAGAAGTGAAAGCCTAGATTGTGCTTGGCAATCACATCAGCAAGAGGCAGGAAGGTGCTCGTCAGTGACCGGTGGAGGTAAAAATACTAACTTCCTATGCATACGGGTGTGTGCAGTAATTGGAGACTTCTTATTTGGCAAGCAGTGCAAACACTTTCCAACTAGCGGCTCATTGCAACCCGTGTGTAAATAAGAAATTCGATAAATATCAAACAGGTGGAGCCTGTAAATAATAATAGTGCTTAGGTGAATTATCGGTGCCTGAAGATTCGTAACCACTGTTCACTGTTGTGCGTGCTTGGAGCCAATTGTCGGACCAAAGCTGCATTGCTATGATTGCTATGATTGCTATGCCCAAGATATTCTCATTGTTAGGGGCAGCAATAAAGTGTTGATATTGAGTGCATATACTGTCCGTGTACACATGCACACAGACATGCATGCATACAGTATACCTCTACCATGCAAATAATACATTTGTATAGCACTCTCAGAGAACTTAATCTCTTTCTATGCACTTTACATATGATGTAGAGGAAGCATGATCAAATAGTTAGTGGTAACATGCACAATGTCAACATGCATAACATTGATTAAAGTATGCCCAAGGTCAACTTGTAAAAATGGTTAGTGGATTCCTTCGAAATTTCGGCAGGTCAAGGGATGTCATGATTATAGTTAGACTTTCATGTCTCTGAAAGACACCGGGTTTGCGGTCTGCCCATAACTCTTAAATTGGTTCTACTGCGAGTATTCCATATGAGAAAGCCTGGTACCGTCCAAGTGCGAATGTAAACAATACGAGCCGCCTGCATTTGGGAGTGCTGGAGAGTTTGGAGCTGGATGCCCCATAGGCCACTACTCCATCTCACACACAATTTCATTACTTGCTGTGTTAAGCACAGTTTACAATAGGCGAACTTCGGGCTTCGAGATAAACTGCATCGCCGTATTTATACCCATTTTTGTGACCCAAGCCGACAAGGGGAAATCAGCACGAGGGATCGAACACACGAAAAGCAACGGCCGAATGCCTCGATGCCGAACAGAACGTCTGAATGCCTCGATTCCATAATAGCCTCGACAGATCAGTCCATCCTTACCCGGAGTCGCACGTGCTACGCCGAGACGCGTAGCCGGCCGCAGGATGCACTAGCTCTGTGTATGTGGACAAATAAATAGCCACCTGTGTATATATATATATATATATATATATATATATATATATATATATATATATATATATATATATATATATATATATATATCTGTCCATATGCATACATATACATATATTTAAGATTGTATACGCACCACGCATGATATCTGTAGAACTTGCGGGCAAGCGTGACTGAAGCACATGCTGGCTTTTTGCAGGCTGGTGGCTTCATTCTTCCGTTCGCAGTCACTGGATCTCTTATGGTGCTGTGCTGTATTCCGGCTGTGTTTATGATTCCATCTCGAGGTGAGCCATTGCTTTTGGATTGCGTGTCGATTTCTGTAGTCTGTGTGTCTGTATATTCTTCTTTGGGGTTGTCGTTAAAAAAAATGCTGGCAAGCTGCTCAGCTTACCGGCTTAAGTTAATCTTACGAGGATGCTGCTTTGCCCAATTTGCCTTTCATGCACCCTGTTGGACACACGCTAAGAATTTTTTCGGTTTGTGCTTGGCTTTAGCTTGGCCAGGTGTGCTGCACGAAATTTGGCCATTGCACATGTTGTTGCTAACCGGTTTTGGTCACTGCCCGTTGGTCGCAGGGTCGATGCACGACGACGAAGAGACAGCTTCGACCATTCAGCTGCTCAGATCTCCAGTAGCGATGGTGATAGCTGCTGCCACGGCAGCTAACGGACTTCTGTGGTCGTGCTTGGATCCCATACTCGAGCCACGCCTGCGTGAAGTAAGCCTATACCCTTCATATGTGCACGGGGCATAGGCCCTAGCTGCTAATGGGTGCCTTTATAGAATGCGCTGCACTTGGATTTCTCTCAACCTGGCATGATCATGGCACTTCTTCTGCTCTCACGAGCTTGTAGTTGGCGATTGATCAGTGCTGATACAATCACGTAAGTGGGAGAATGGGCCCAAACTCGTTTGCGTGCACCATTGGCCTATCTCAGAGCCCCGAGAATCCCTGACGGTATTATGCATAAGGGTATAATCTGAAACTCTACATCACTTTCAGAAAGGAAGGGCGCTCCGGTGGGAATCCAACCAGTAACGTGAGTGTGTGATCTCTTTGTGCTGCTGGTTTTTCAGCGAAAGTTGGTGTTGGCACAAGTAGCAAGTTTCTTCTTGCAGAAACGTAGCCGTATCAATTTTTCTCCTACTTGTCATGCCTGGCAGCAGCTATCTCTCACCGATATCATCGCTGGGTAAACCAGACCTCGAGATTTCGAAATGCTACGTCTAATGCACGCTCTTTTCCACACACGTCATTGCCAGCATCCTTCCTTTAGTGTGCTGACAGCTGTGCACCATCGGTCCAACTTTGAAGAACCCCTACAGAAGGCACACGTGCACACGTGAGCTTCACTTAGTGCACGTGATCCCTCGACGATTGGGTAATCCAGACCGCTGCTCCCTTTGATCTGACGAGCTGGCAGATGCGAGAGTAATTGCATACTTCCCATCCGGTGCTATAGAGCTGGGACAGGGCTGGGCGGCATTGGCTCCCTTTGGCCTTCAGCAGAGGCAGAGTGCTACATAGCTTTCACTTCTGGTCGTCTTGCATGTGAGCCGGGCCAACTCCAGGCCTGGCTGGCTGGCCCTCAACGGACGAAAGCCGACTGCTGAGCCCTAGCATCGCGAGTAGCACGGATACGGAAATGTCTCATTTTGGTTTATTCGGAAGGATTTTCAAAATATGTCTCACTCACTACTGTCGGGCATCGGAGAAACTGGGATTTTAGCTTGCCCATTTAAGTAACTAAGTTAAATGATTGAAGATCCTCAAAAGAGTCAGAAGTTTCATTAACCTGCTTTCGAATTAAGCAGCTCGGCATATTAGTACTGTTTCGACACTGTACAGCTTCAAGAGGAAAATTGTGCTCCAGCTTATCCACCTCTTCTCGAAATTACACTGAGCCGTTTGGATACTCTGTGACATCAAGATCAGGCAAGCTGGTTTTGTTGACATATCATTTTAAAGGTATCGGGCTTCCTCTGTGGCACTTAACCCGGTGCCTTAGCTTCTTTTTGTATATTGCAAAATATTGAAGCCATCCATGCGACGAACTCTGCTAACGATGTAGCTAAAAACCGCGATTCCTGATAGTCCCCTGAAGTTGTGCCTACCGACGTGTCTGCATGTTGCTTGTGGCCCCTGTTGTCGCTTGTATGGTTCGAGTACCCAGCCAATCCAGTGCGACCACGCGAGCTTGTTGTCGATATGTGCAGGCTCAGATGTAGTCATGCATCATTCAGCAGCCTCTTTTTATCATTCCCGTGACGTCTGCCCATACTCTGGGCATGCTGTTTCAATACTTGTGATTGGATTGCCTCCAGTCTCAAATCGGCCCACTTTTAGCTGAGGAATATTGCCATGACTAGAACCTGCTTAGGTTAGAGTACACCAGCCAAACTAGTTCATGCCTTTGTGATGCCTCCTCTGGGTTACTGCAGTTTCCTTAATGCAGGACTCCCATCCTCGGCCTTCAATAGGCTGCTGCTGTTGCAAAGCTCAAGCAGCTTGTCTGGTCTGTCGTCAACAGAATAGTTGACCCATCACACCACTTCTGTCTCACCTTCACCTTCACTGGCTCTTCATCGAGCATCGAATCAGCTGCAAAATCTTCTCAATGGTCTACAGGTCGTCGCACTCACTTGCAACAGCCAACCTATGCAACCACCACCATGCTTCTTTGCACCACTCACTCATCGGTGTCGTCTCGTCGAACCGGTCAACGAACTAAATTGAAATCTTTGGGTGATCAGACCTTCAGTTTGGAAGCACCGAAAGTCTGGAGCTCACTTCCGGCTTTTGCTAACCTGCAGTGACTTTCATCGCTCAAGTCTCAGCTAAAGATGCATCTGTTCCACTTAGTTTCCTCTGCAGCACTGTGCACTTGTCTTTTTTGTTCCAGTGTACTTTAAGTACTTGCTTCGACATGATTCATTGCATGCTGGTAACCAGAGGTCTTCTAACCAGAGGCCCCGAGTGTCTTCATGTTTGCTTCTGTATGATTGTCTAAGCATGCACTTATAATTAAGTCTGTGTGATTCTTTCTAAGTTATACAGCACCTAGATAGTGATTTGGTTATCTTAGAGTGATATATTTAAGACTTGTTGTTATTCATATTCGTATTAGGCTATGGATCTCTTTCATGTCATGCTGCCTTTGTGGACCTGTTTACTTGATCACAAGCAGCTGTTGGCCCATGCTTACTTTTAAATAGAGGTGCATTTCGTGCCTTCTCTCTTGACGTCAGGGTGTGCTAAATGGGTGTCCCATAGTGCCTTAGCTTCAGGCATATTTGAGATGGGGCACTCGCATCTGTAAATCGCAATAATGATAGTTAGTCGGATCAGCCAAAGTATGTGCTCGTAATGCCTGCTCGTATTCTGCAGTAGGCTGCAACTCCAACTCTTTGCCATTGCAGTTCTCTCTACCGTCTGCTGTGGTGGGCCTCGTCTTCCTGCTTCAGTCTGCGACCTATGCGATCACATCACCAATTATCGGATATGTTCTCGACAAGTACCCAGTAAGCTGCTGCAACTGCATCGTGCATATTTTTTAATTTGCCTAGTGGGCCACTCCGGCGGCCATATGCTAAGTGCTATGGATTATGGGCCTTGGGTCCTGGATGAGGTGGTTGACCACATACTATAAAAGGGAGGTCCACTGAGCCTTGTGCCAACTTGGATCGAGACATAAACCTGAACACTGTCCGACAGAGTGCACTGTATCCTTTTCTATGAGGGCCATTACACATCCACTTTGCACTGCCAAGGCATTGCCTATACCCAGCATCTACTCGAGTTCAACACAAACATGCAGTTCTTTTCGCACAAAAAATTGCTGATTCTAGACGACCATCTGCTGCCGCTTTCACCCTGCCCACCTGCCACTAATTAACACGGTTAACAGATTAACACGGCCAGAAAGCAACAGGGGTAGATTAGATTTGATCGTGCTCTAAAGGAAAAGCTGGGAACAAGTTGGTTTCAGTTTGCTGGAAGCATCTTTCTAAGTGCTGCTACATGCCTTGTATGCCTTCATTGGTGATTTTTCAGCACCGTGTAAGTGGCACAGTCCTTGTCTTCGCCGGCTTCGCGTTAGGCACCATCGTGTTTGCCTTGCTTGGTCCAAGCTCGCTACTCGGCTTCACCGATGACGACCAGTGAGTGGCATGACGTCAGCAGCAGCAGCAGCAACATCGAGCCGTCGGCGCCGAATGTTGCTGTCGAGCTGTTGAAGCCACGTTTTTTATGTTGGTGGCTGCTTTTTTGCAGCTGGCTTTGGCTCGATCTGGTCACAATTTTCTGCCTGGGCCTTGTCTACAGCCTAACGTTGGTGCCAACCTATGACATTATCCTGGATGCAGCCAAGTATGTAGCACTGCTTATGGCCTGCATTGGCTCACATGCAATACTTGCCAATCACTCTAGAAGCACTGTACTGTGTCCCATCCAGATTGATACATGTGCAACCCATTCCACTTACAGAAAAAGAGGGTTACCTGACAACATGTCGACATACGGACTTGTTGGAGGCCTCTGGAACAGTGCCTATGCATTAGGGTAAGATGCTCTGTTAACGCCCATCTTGATGTGCAAATAGAGTAAAACGCTCTACAGTTCTCTCATTCTCTCTCGCTCTCTCTCTCTCTCTTTCTCTTAAAATTTCAGGGTTTATTGATTTTTCTTGCATACTTATTGCTTTTTTTGGATCACAGGGTGTATATGAGCACTAATAGTATGTGATGCAGAGCCTGCTGCAGAGTAAGTTTAGGATTAACATTTCCAAATCTGCACCGGCTAGGAATTATATCACTATCTTCCAATCGCCAGCTCTTTCATATTTGCTTGAAGCTGTACCGAGGCTTGAGGCTTGCACCGATGACACGTGTCGAAACCTTGCAGTTGACACACTTTATACCCCCTTTTATAAAAAAAAAATGGGTACTCTATTGGGAATAATTATCCTTGCTCACGAGCACTTTTCATATTTTGCCTATTTGGGTATAATTGCCTGCTGCTAGTGGAATTAATGTTGGTCAGCATGTGCTTTAATATTCGAGTTTTTACTTTCAGCGACTTTACAGGGCCGGTAGTTAGTACTGCAATATATGATGTTCTTGGCTTTCCCAGCACAATGACGATCATGGCGGGCCTGTCACTGCTATTTGTGAGTACACGACTCTCAGAGTTGCACATTGAGCAGCACGAGCTCCACGATGGGACTACTTAAAACGGTTTTGTTTGTTTTTTAGGCTATAATAATCGCACTCCTGTATATTGGCAATAAGCTGGCAGGTAGACATGGCTGTTGCCAGAGATCATACATACTTGCCGTGAAGCTCTGATGCAGCTGGATTGGCTGCATTGACTGGCAGGCATTTACTCGGACATGTCATGGGTTGTCTACCTCCTGTTACTTCTACCATCGCTGATCGCTGTGCTGTGGGCTCCGAAATCTCAAAACTGATGCACATGGTTCACTTGTCGGGATATCGCACTCGACTTGCTAACGGTGCCTGTCACGGAAGCTTAATGTCCCCGACAGTCAACTCGGTGCACACCAACCACCCCTACGCATAAGTATTACTAAGCAGAGAAACCACCAGTCCTTGGAAGGAAGTGTGTCAAAATGCCATCTGCCGATGGTGCTGCTGCTCCGTCTGCACCAGCCTTTCAGCAGATCGTCAGCCTTAGATCGGAAGCTCTCAACTTTGTTTCAGCAGCTCACTTGCTGCAGCAGGATCCAAAGAAAGGAAGTCTACCAAAGAAATGCTCAATTTCAATGTGCAAATTCTCATGTAAATGTCACTGCGCTAATTGCAGTGCGCAAATGCAACCGCACAAATGACTCCATTAAAAACTCCAGCGAGCGATTATTGGTGTTAATGTTCTTTGTTCTACTATCTGTCCAAGTTTGCACGAGAGCACTAGAGTGACTTCGAGCACTCGTATGACCAGCACGGGTCATAGTTTCCTACTAATACAGCAATGTCCTGGTGGGCAGGGATTCAACAGCATCTACATACACAGAGTTGCAGCAAATCCAGTATTTCTAGGGGAAACATGGTCATCTGCTGAGGATTGCTGCCGAAAGTTATACAAGCGCAGACGGCTTTACAAAGAAATGCAAGCATTTATAAAAAAAAAAAATGCAAACCCTGCAACGAGATGTTTATTACATCGAAAATACCTACAAACAAGCAGACGCAAAGTGATTTTCAACGTGTTACGGAAGAAGCCACGCGAATCAAATATCTCGGTGCTAGCTCTTGGCTTTGTGGAGTACCTAAAAGACGTCAAGCATTACATACACGTCGATGGCAACTAAAGACTTAGTAGTAATAATAATTATACATTTGTATTACGCTTTCAAGAGCAAGTATTCTAGTCCAGCCAATCGCTTGGGCTGTCCTAAGAGTAGCAGTTTCAGTTTACAATCGTTGAGTTTAAGGAAATTTGCAGACATCCAGTATCAAATGTCTGCAAGGCAAGCATTCAGTTTATCAGCCACTGCAGCAGATTCCGACGGCTTAAACGACAAGTACAGATGAGTTTCGTCACCGTAAAATTGGTGGCCGATCCCATGGTCCCGAATAATTTTTTTCTGAGGTTGAGTATAAACGGAGAATAGCAAAGGACCGAGGGCGGACCCTTGTGAAACTCCACATGTGGCTGGGCTGGTTGATGAGACCTGACACTCACATGACAGGGACTGAACACGATCGGACAAGTGTGATTTGAACCACACCAGTGCCTCGTCTGTCACACCGATCGTGGTTCTCAATCGTTCAAGTAGGATATCGTGATCGAAAGTTTCGAAGGCAGCTAGCTGATGGATCTAGCAGGGCTGGGACAGTAGCATTCTGATAATCGTTGCTACAAAGGATGTCATTCGTTACACGGAGAAGAGCAATTTCGGTGGATTGGTGTCGCTTGAATCCCGACTGAAATTTATCTGACAATGTATTTCTTTTAATGTGTGCCAGAAGCTTCTTACCTGTAATCTTTCAAAAAATCTTTGACAAAAATAAAAAGAGAATATCGTCTATAGCGTCTCGGTCAGCAGAAATGCATCTAGTGTGACCCCTGGTTAGTAACATTAACCGAATCGTGCATACGTAAGCATGCAAAGCACACAGGAACGACGAGACAGGTTAACTGAGATGGGTTGACAGCTGAGTGGAACAGAGACCTCTTAGGCTGAGACTTTAATAATACAAAGTCGTTGCAGGCGACGCCAGTAGCCGGAAGTGAGTTCCGAACTTTCGGTGCTTACGAAATAACGGCACGATCACCAAAGATTTCCATTTAGTTCGGGAAGCATCGAAACAACTGGAGGTAAAAGAGCTGGTGGTGCGACAGCGCACTGGGGGAGCAAGGAGGTCGGACAGTGAGGCTGGTGAAAGCTAAGGAAGCAACATATCCGAAAGAGTAGAGAGTCAGAGAGGGACAGACAGAGAGCGAGAGTCAGAGAGGGACAGACAGAGAGGGAGAGAGTCAGAGAGGGACAGACAGAGAGCGAGAGAGTCAGAGAGAGACAGACAGAGAGCGAGAGAGTCAGAGAGAGACAGACAGAGAGCGAGAGAGTCAGAGAGGGACAGACAGAGAGCGAGAGAGTCAGAGAGGGACAGACAGAGAGCGAGAGAGTCAGAGAGAGACAGACAGAGAGCGAGAGAGACAGAGAGAATAATGAAATCGATCGATTCAATGCCTGATCGGAAGCTGGAGAAGTTCACAACCAGAACTGACCTGAGGGCACGAGAACGGACGTGAGATGACCGACGGGCATTTACATCTAGACGTCTCTCACTGATATAGGACCTAACCCAGTTTAGCACCGTACCAGCGATACCTAGGCGCTTCGAGCGGCACTCCAGAAGGATCTGGTGGCCAATCGTGTCAGATGCTGCTGATAGAACGAGCAGAACTAGAATGGATCGAGCGGAACTAGCATGGAGGCCCTACCCAGATCAGCACTGTTTACATTGTCATTGTAATCCCGAAGCAAAGCCGTTTCTTTAGTACGGTTAGCTATAAATCCTGATCGGAGCTTGCCAGCAAGATCTAATGAGCGGACCGGAATCGTTTAGCTGGTGAATAATAAATCTTTCAAGTGTCAGATAAAAGTGGCAGAAGGGGAGGGACTCGACCAAAGTAACCTAGATTCTAGATTCTCACGACCTAGATTCTCACGATCTAGGGTCGGCTTCTCGATGAGTGGCCCGACAACAGCTGCTTTCAGAGGGGCAAGGACTTCACAGTTAACCAGGGACATATTTAGAATGTCTATTATGGTAAGCAGCACAAGGTCTATGCACCTGATAATAAGGAGAACTATTGGAAAGGGGTCATAACGACTAGTAGTATTTTTAGTCCTGGGAATTAGCAACAAGCTGTTTAACATTTCCCTCGGTTGCAAGAATCAAGGTCAATATCACACCTCGCCGTTTCAGCTTTTCAGAAATGGCTGCATTTAACTAGGTAAATCTTGAGAGTTTGTAGTACGCCAACGTTAGCAAAATTTTAGCAGGACTTCCTAATAAAAAGGTAGGCTTATTTCTTTTCGACAGAGATCTAACAATCATATATTTAAACAACCTGCACACATTTTCGAGTTAAGTGTGTGCTGTGAATATAAGATGTCGCTGAAAAGCATGTTTCTATTACTGGCTTGAGCTACTGTATGTCTAAGTGGTCGCTTACAGGCTTGAGCACTCCGGCAAATTTATCTTCCTTGGTCAAAGAGGGAAAGTCTCAATGTACGATAGCTACAGCCCAGCGCAACTGCCCTGGAAGTGTGCATGCTACCTAGTCATAACTAAAAAAACACTGGCTGCCTCGTCTACTGGCCTTGGTCTTGTCGGCCTCTTATCCTTGGTCGGTCGGTCGCGAGTGCCTACTAGAGGACCTCAACAGCTACTCTACATCCTAATGATGCTACCGGCTGCATGCGCTACACCTTCTTCACGAATGCCGGATCAGGACAGAGCCATGAAGTAGCGAAGTACAGCACTGCAAAATCGCATGACATATCAAGATGATTTGGCATCCAGAAAACCAGTCCAGGCCAGACACTTCGCAAAAGTGGCAGTAAATTTATTGTCGCATAGCGCCTCCCGAGTCAGCACAGCATGAGAGCAATGAAAATGAGTTTGCCTATCGTCTGAATTCTAGTATACGCGTTCAGCAGTCGGATACCAGCTCCCAATACCTCAGTGGCTAGGTCGGCTTTGCGTATGAGCTCCTCGTTGCTGATGGCCCTGCAAAAGCACTAGTGACAAATGACGATATCATTATAATAACGACAGACATTAAATTTTTTTCGCATTCACTCTCCAAAACGGAACCAGTACATCCGAGTGCTGAATTATTGCCTTTGTGGCCTTCTGCCTTATTGCAACAGCACGCTCTCGTGTGCGGTAGGGCAAAGCTTGCAGCAGCAACGCTCTACTCTCTTCTGCCTAGTGGCATCTCCAGTGCATACGCAAAATTCACTACGCTTAAATGCAATCAGCTTAACACTCACCTTAACAGGTGCACAAGAAAAAATGCACACTGACGCACTGACACACGCAGCCAGCGACACGCTGTGCTGTCAGCGCACTGACACACGCAGTGCTGGCCCCCGAAAAACCCAAGCACCACGGGATCAAGATATACCCTCAAATATTTCAGCGTTCCGTGGACTGCTGGCCAAAACTTGTCGAAACTAAGACATTGCTCCAGACACGTCAAGAACATTGTCAGTCGCATGTTTCTGCACTACCAAGCAAACCAAGTTAGTAGCACACACAATTTGTTACGTGTACATATTGCTAACTCGGGCGAATACTGTGTTCTAGTGAAATTTTCGGGCCAGAAGTCCATGAAATGCTTAAATATTATATATATATATATAATATTATATATATAATATTATATATATGTATATTTATATATATCAAGATGCAGGTATAAACTCAAATATTTAATATATATATATATATATATATGAACGCCATTGTAGAGACAGGTAAGGCAGCATGTGGCTAGTTCGAACCGAGCAGAGAGAGAGAGAGAGAGAGAGAGAGAGAGAGAGAGAGAGAGAGAGAGAGAGAGAGAGAGAGAGAGAGAGCAGCTGCCGATGCCGAGTTACCTTGAGGCCAGCAGAGAGCCAACGTATCCTGCCACTAGGCTGATAAAGTCCAATCCACAGCTAGTACTGGATAGGTCGACCGTGAGTAGAAGGTATTCATCGACTACAAAAGATGACACCGAGGTGGCCTGACGATTGTGCGTGAGTGCGGGCATGTATGTGCATGTGTTTGCATATACGAATTAACAAGTGAGTGAGAAGGCAGCCACACAGAGTACGCATAGCAGGTTTCTTGAGCGAGGCAAGCAAAGCGGTTCTTACATGGCTGTGCTGAAGAAAACACTGGAATGACATGGCCAAGACCCTCTTGCAGCATAAGTGCAATCGGATATACACATATACTGCGATGTATAATGTGTGTGTGTGTGTGTGTTTGTGTGTGTGTGTGTGTGTGTGTGTGTGTGTGTGTGTGTGTGTGTGTGCGCGCACGCATATGTATGTCGAGAGAAGAGACTTCCAGCTCCTCACCTGCAGTTTGGCAGAACTCGGTCAGCTTGTAAGCATATTGTCTGTGTGAGTCGTTGTCTTGTTCACACCTTATGTGCACGTAGTAGTACAGCAGGTAGTTCACCACCATAGCAGCCACGTCAACTGCTCGTGGGCCACCGCACGAGTACGGTGAAGTGACTATCTGCAAGATGAGCACTCGCACTGTCATCCTTTGACGACACCACAAGTATAGACGTAGCTACTGAATGCTTGACTCCGGCACTCACTTCGCCGGATTCTTTGAGATACTCGATCAGTGAAGGCAAGCACACATTTTCATATCAGTCACTGCACGGCCGTCAAGAAAAGATAACGACCGAGGCAGAGCAAGCAGTGTGCCTTCTTGACAGGGCGACCACCAGGGAACGATTGCACACAAGCACGGCTAAACGTTGACCTCGATGGGGCAACAGGATATGTAGTTCAACAAGATGGGCATATCGGCTAACTTGCCAAGCCCCTTTTGTGAAATCCAAGGCCATCAAATCCCCCCCTTACATCAGGTGAGTGCTAGAAACCTCTAGAAAAGTGCATGTGTATCTCCATCTGTAACTCCGCAAAGCCACAAACACTATGTGGGGGCTTTGCAGTCATGTTTTTTACAGTGCACTCTAGACCTAAGCAGCTTTCAGTAAGCTTGCAATAGCCAACAGACTATGTCGCATGAAACAAAGAGGAAGCATAGCTGAGTCAGGAGGGCAGTTGAGGTGGTGGATGGCATGGAAGCTGCAGCTCAGGAGGGCTGGAAAAGATGTGTCATAGTCGGTAGCAGGAGAAGAGATGTCGTTTTAAGAATTGTGGACGTCAATTCCACAGTCTAGGACCTGCAGAGCAAAAGCTTCTGTTGCCAATGACCTTTAAGTGGAGAAATGCAGCAGCTAATTTATTGTTCATAGAGGACCTGAGGGCACGAGGAGACTGAAACTGAAACGTTCAGCTAGGTACGAAGGAAAGGAGCCATGGCGGCCCTTGTGGGTCAGCATGAGGACTTTGCTCTGTATCTGTTGATCAATCGGAAACCTTCGAAGCTCCTTCAGCAAAGGACTCATTGCTGAAACTCTGGGATTCGTAGTCTCAAACTTGATCCACACTTTGCAGTTCGAGGGTAACGATTCTAGCAGAATAATAATAATAATAACAATGCACTTGATAAAGCTCCTTCAGAGAACTCAATCTCTTTCTAGGCGCTTTTGCTGCAAAGGGAAACGCGATTGAATGGTGAGTAATATCATGCTTGATAAACAACGTGAATAACATGGTTAGGGGTGACATGCACAGGGTCAGCATGCAAATGTGGTTAGTGGCAGCATGCAGTGTCAGCATGCATAAGCTAATGAAGGACGAATCACAGGGACCCACTAAATGCTGTCCTAAATAGGTGTGTTTTTTAAGTTCTTTATAAATGTGGTCAAGTCAGGAGATGCAAATCGTGAGTTCCAGGCTTTGGTAGCATACGAACTAAATGCACGGTCTCCAAAGGGTTTGAGGCTTGTACGAGGTATTGGTAAACTGTTGGATTCCGAAAAGCGGGTGATACGATGCATGGCCTGGTGGGGAGTAGATCTGAGAGATAGGCTGGAGCCAAAGAATGAAGTGACCTAAAAGTGAGCGACAAAACCTTAAAGTCGATCCGTTGCTTGACTGGTAGCCAGTGCAGGTCGGCGAGAAGTGATGAGATGTGGGAACTGCGAAGCTCACGACAGACAAGTCTAGCTGGGGAGTTTTGCACCGGCTGTAATCGCCTGATTGCACATGCCGGTAGGCCAGCAAGCAGTGAGTTACAGAAGTCAAGACTGGATGTCACAAATGCATAGACCGATTTAGACGTGGAGACTTACAACTAAGTGGATAGCTTAATAACCATGCATAAAACAAGCAGATTTTTCATGCTGACAGTGCTCTCGTGTGCCTGGCCTTTCCATTGTCTTTTTGAGAGATGGTTTGCTGGTACCATCAACCGAGCAGCAGCTAAGAGCTGTGATAATACTTGTACAGGAGTAGGACAGTAACAAGGTAATGACGTTAGAGGCTTTGTGCATACCGTGAGCAGCTGGTCAGTGGTGTGGCATACGACATACGAGCTCCTTGGGTAGCCACGTGGAGTCAGACAGTAACTCAGCTTGCAGCAGCAAATGAAATGAAATGGAACCAATCCAAGGCATGGCTGCCTAGACTGGCAGCACGTGGGCACCTAAATTAGCTATTGTGTGCACGTTCTTTTATTGCATCTGTTATTGCCGTTGGCTTCTTGGTAACTTACATTACTGCCAAATTTAAAGCCTGGGAGACATGAAAGAAAAGAGAAAACAGACGAGAGTATTACGAACTGGGGGATGGGTGGGTGAAAATCGCATTCTGGCTCGCTGCCAATATGCTGCAAAGGTCGCATCGACATCGCGAAATCAGCAGACAACAGGCAGCGAATAAAGCTGCTCAGTGCGACCGGCCGCTGAGCCCGACTATGGAAGGGCATTGGAAGCAACTTCGAAGGGGGCCGGCTTGTGGCACTGAAGTTAGAGCAAGAGTGAAGTGAGAGAAGGATAATTCGAGTTGCAAATCCACGGAAAAATGAGAGTGAGAGTCAACAAGATGAGGGAAAGAAAGATAGAGGCATTGGGATAGAGAGAATCTAAAGAGAAATAGGGAGAGAGAGAGAGGGAGTGAGCGACATGTCGGGAGCAACAAAGTAGCAGCAGCAGATCGTTGAATAGGGCACAGGACACATACGATGCTCAGCTAATTACCATTGCAATACTTGGCTCCAATCTCTGATTAATAAATGCATGCCGAAGGTTTTTTATCTGCTATTTCCTAGCTGCATGCTCTGTGTCACCATTACAAAAAATCAAAATCCTAAATAGCGCTAACAACCACGAGTGCAAGCACCAGTGCAACGATGAGTGACAAATCATACGGTCATGCCGGCATGGCCGAACCATTTTAGATCACGCAAGGAATAGCCACGTTGTGCTGAAACAAGCGATATTAGAAAATACCGCTGTACCAGGTGGCAACTCACAATAAGCTTTTCCTGTTCAACAAACGTTGAATCCAACCTCAGATCGGCATGAAGCATCGTTTCCTTGCACTTCAATGCTGCCAGCAGCTTGTGCAGTGCATCCGCGATGCTTCGATTCTCTCGCAACTCGTTCACCAAGCCTGCAAGCCGCTCGGGCTCTGAGCTGATACTGGCTGGCGAAACCATGTCATCGACGTTTGGAAAGAGGCCTGCCGTCATGCGGTCATCCCTGCAACAGTGCGCCCAACCCCACAGCCTGCAGGTCGACATCAGCTGGAAAAGTCGT